>CM060981.1:84855151-85552651 GCA_030765065.1 Deroplatys truncata
CAAATCTTACTTCAACTGCAGAATTGGTTTTTCATAGGTAATCACACGAGAGTTTACGAATTTATCTGAGGACACTCGTAACTTCGAATGGGATTTATTAAGACTATTCCATGAATAATATATAACAGATTATATAAATGATAATTATTATCTTACTTGTGTTGTTTGATATAAAGTCACCATTGTAAACGAACAATCGAATGTGTTACGGAACACTGACCAATGCTATCAACAGTGGAACGTAAATAGTTAGGCTCATAATTAAGATAAGCTGTATAAAATCAGAACACACTAGTAGAAATAAAAGGTATGTTCTGGCCCACAGAGAGATGCCGACAAGCGATAAAGTTCTTTGTTCTACGCCGACAAGCCCCGCCCCCTCCCTTTGAGGGCTTACATGCCGCCAGGTCTCGTGTCGTTAGGCCCCGCCCCCTCTCGCTTTGTGTGCTCACCTAATGCCGACAGTGTCTGTGCTAACAGGTTCTACCCCCTCTCCCATGCGTTCTACTGTGGCGTCATGACTTGAGGGAATTGTTTTCTCGAGTCCTGCCGCCCCCCGGCAAATTAATTAGGTAATGTTCGTCAAACATTTTTTTTATGACTACTAAGCCCTACACATTGCATCCTCGAGCAATTAAGTTTTTTGAATAATGAATTGTTGACTGGAGCTTGAGTATAAGTAGTCTGCTCACGGGAACAGTCTGTCATGTAATGAAACACTGCAGCCTTCTTCTATCTGGGAAAAGCGCTTGTCCATTAGCTGAACATGTTAGACGCTTTCAACACATTAATAGGCTTTTAAGTTTACATTCCGGATCTGTTTACATACATTAGCGAACGACCTACTTCCGCCTGGATGTAACGGTGACCTCCATTAGCTGACCGTTAGACGCTTTCACCCCATTAGCGAACAATGTCAGTAATTGTTTTCCTAAGTGCTCTGCCCAACACTCAACACTTTAGATTTTAGCGATGGAAATGATATAAAAAGCAGCAGCTTCTCCAACGAGTTCCAAGTTGACCAGGATGGCCGGGTTCGAATTACAAATTCAGCTTCTAATAACTCAGAGACTAATTACGATAAAGACATCAAATAAAGTTTATTACATTAATGTCATTAGATAGTTTCTTGTGAATGTATATTTGGGTACATGGTGTCCAGGGTTCGAATACCGATAAAATGTAATTTAATTATAAATTTAATAACTCCTAAACTAATTAAGATAAAGACGCCAAATAAACTTTATTGCCTTTATGTTATTAGGTAGTATCTTGTGGAGGTGTAATTAGATACCTGACGTTCTGGGTTCGAGCCTAATGTTTAAATCGTCATTATCTCAGAAACTAAGAGAGGTAGAGGAATTGACCAAAGCATGATTGATAGCTCCTATGATGGGTAATTAATACTTTATATAATTTTCAATCAGTTGTCCTTATTTCGAATCCCGATCTTTCAATCACTTACTTATTTTTTTCTATACTCTAGAATATGTCACTTAGATTGATGCTGTAACTGCATACAGCACCTTTAAACATATCAAACTAATATTGTAAATAATTTTGTTTTTGGTGTCCAGGGTTCGAATACCGATAAAATGTAATTTAATTATAAATTTAATAACTTCTAAACTAATTAAGATAAAGATGCCAAATAAACTTTATTGCCTTTATGTTATTAGCTAGTATCTTGTGGAGGTGTAATTAGATACCAGACGTTCTGGGTTCGAGCCTAATTTTAAATCGTCATTATCTCAGAAACTAAGAGAGGTAGAGGAGTTGACCAAAGCATGATTGATAGCTCCTATGATGGGCAATTAATACTGTATATAATTTTCAATCAGTTGTGCTTACTTCGAATCCCGATCTTTCAATCACTTACTTATTTTTCTCTATACTCTAGAATATATCACTTAGATTGATGCTGTAAATGCATACAGTACCCTTAAACATATCAAACTAATACCGTAAATAATTTTGTTTCTGGTGTCCAGGGTTCGAATACCGATAAAATGTAATTTAATTATAAATTTAATAACTCCTAAACTAATTAAGATAAAGACACCAAATAAACTTTATTGCGTTTATGTTATTAGGTAGTATCTTGTGGATGTGTAATTAGATACCTGAAGTTCTGGGTTCGAGCCTAATTTTAAATCGTCATTATCTCAGAAACTAAGAGAGGTAGAGGAGTTGACCAAAGCATGATTGATAGCTCCTATGATGGGTAATTAATACTGTATATAATTTTCAATCAGTTATCCTTACTTCGAATCCCGATCTTTCAATCACTTACTTATTTTTTCTATACTCTAGAATATATCACTTAGATTGATGCTGTAAATGTATACAACACCTTTAAACATATCAAACTAACATTGTAAATAATTTTGTTTCTGGTGTCCAGGGTTCGAATACCGATAAAATGTAATTTAATTATAAATTTAATAACTCCTAAACTAATTAAGATAAAGACGCCAAATAAACTTTATTGCGTTTATGTTACTAGGTAGTATCTTGTGGATGTGTAATTAGATACCTGACGTTCTGGGTTCGAGCCTAATGTTTAAATCGTCATTATCTCAGAAACTAAGAGAGGTAGAGGAATTGACCAAAGCATGATTGATAGCTCCTATGAGGGGCAATTAATACTGTATATAATTTTCAATCAGCTGTCCTTACTTCGAATCGCGATCTTTCAATCACTTACTTATTTTTCTCTACACTCTAGAATATATCACTTAGATTGATGCTGTAAATGCATACAGCACCCTTAAACATATCAAACTAATATTGTAAATAATATTGGTTCTGGTGTCCAGGGTTCGAATACCGATAAAATGTAATTTAATTATAAATTTAATAACTCCTAAACTAATTAAGATAAAGACACCAAATAAACTTTTATAGGGGAAAGGATGCTCTTCTGAAACATTAGGTCTCTAGATAGAAGTATTTATAGTGGAGAGATAGGGAATACCAGGGCTGATGCTAGGCTAGTCAGATGCTAAAGGAGGGAGGGATATGCTTTATACGAGAGAGATAGGGAACACAAGGAAAGATGCTATACTAAACAGGACTTGAAGGGTAGAATATGAGCGATATAGCAAACCGAGGAGAGGTATTAGGATAGGAGTTTTGAATGATGGAGTAGGCGTTTATATGCGAGAGATAGGGAATACGAGGGTCGATGCTAGGCTAGACGGTGTTGAATGAGGGAATGTATCTTATATGAGAGAGGTAGGGCAATATGAGGAGAAGTGCTAGGCTAGTCGGGAAGGTCTGAATGAGAGAGTATACGTCTATATGGGAAAATATAGGGAAAACGAAGGTAGGTGCTAGGTTGAGAGAGTCTTCAAGGAGGAAAATGCATTTATATGAGAGCGGTAGGGTATACGAGGAGAGGTGCTAGTCTAGACATGGTTTGAGGATTAGAGTATACGTTTATATGGGAGAAATATGGAAAACGGGAGAGATACAAGGATAGACAGAGATTGAAGGAGGAGGAATGTAGGTTTATACTGTAATATAGAGAGTAATTCGATTATAAAACTTTTCTCATCCAGCCTTACAATACTTTTATATACTTAATTTCTAAACCTTACAAACTTTATATTTGTTAAACAGTAGTGCGCGAGACGGAGAGGGACAAACAGTATATCGGTTTACAGTGAAGTATACGTCCTAACCTATTCCCACCTTGTTTGTTCTGGATCTTCCCATTGTCTATCATCTAACGTAACCACGTAACAAGACGTAACACAGGAAATCATACATATCGCACATTAAAAAAAATAAAGGTATATATAATGAAACAAACAAGTAGACAGAGGGTCATCGATACATAGAAAACCAGGAGTTGTATGTACTGAGACCATAGATTAGTATAGGCAAACAACAAAGAAGTGAATTTATAGTGTAAATAGCCTAATATTTTCAAATATTATTATAGTCTAAAAGTATATAACTTAATTATGTATCGAGTATTGAGAAATAAACGTTATTCATTATTCACTAATCTCAGATCACTGCAATTGTATTGAATCAATTCACAATTGCTAATGCCATTCAACTTTCATTCGTCTCTGATACATAAAGAAATTGCAAAATGGAGAAGGACGAAAGTAATAAAAAGACTCAGGCAGCAAATTTTAAGAAAGAAGAGAAAGATATATGACCGACATTGTTTTGGAACACAAATTAGTGTTGAAAATAAAATGACTGATAGCTCTGCTAAGCGTAAGGAAGAGACATGGAAATAAATTGCAAATGAATACAATTCTAGGTTAGAAAAAAGAAGATAAACAACATTCATGTAAACCAATTTTTAAAAATCAGTTTAACTGAATACATGTAAAAAAACATATCACTTTACAAAAAGTAATGCAGACAACATTTATTTTTTATAAACATTATCCTATTACATTCCTTTACAAAAAACCATACATATTTCCTAAAGGCAAAGGTGATAGTCTAGACATTCTAAACACTCAGTTATATAATCATATACATCACGCAGAAAGAGACCTGCATTATCAGTAAAAAAACTAAACATCTCAACAATGTCTGAATGATGTATTTTATAAGTACAAGTTTTTTGATATTTCAAAGTTCCTGTTAACCATGGCAGTAATTGATTAACACAATTTCTCGATCCTGTCATGCTATAACTTTAGATGCTTTCAGCTTACTTATAATTTCCTCAATCTCTTGTGTGTGACTATTATTACCAGCATCCCTCGACGCAATTAGTAACCTCAATATATTTACTAGTCTATTTGGATTTTCAAGCGTTGATATCACTGAATCATCATCATATGAAGATTTCATATTCTCGCAACTTCCGATGTATCCAGATTTTTCACCAACAGTAGTCTCCAGTGAAGGACAGAGGCTTGATCCGGTATAACATTCCCCTCTATACATCTTCGGATCTTCAAGTGCAGGTGAGAGAGTCGATTCAGTATAACATGTTGCTCTATGAAACTTAAATCTTGACAAAGAACGATTCTTAAAAATCCGCCCGCATACACAGCATCTAATAACGCGTTTTCCTCCATGTGTAATGTATGAAAAATCGAGTTTCTCATTCGTCAGTTGCACAGATTTTCTCGGGCAGTAGCTCATGCTAAAACTAAAAGAAATTAAATGAATACGTGAATGCTAACGCTCGAAGGAATTAAAAGCGAATGAATGAATTCATAACACGCACCTATGTATATATCCAGGATGAGGACGACGGAGGGAATTGCGATCAATGCATAGCAGGGAGAAAGGATACTCTCTTGAAACATTAGTCATCTAGACAACTATTGTTCACGGAGCCTGTAGACGTCAGGTTGAATGGGACAGACCTCAGGTTCAAATCTTTAAGGGCACGGACCCCGCCTTTTGCCTGTCATGTATACTAAACCATCCTAACAGCGTAACATTACGTTACAACGACACGTAACCAGAACATGGCGAGTGCGAGCATGGAAAAAAGGATGCTCTCTGGGAACATTACTGGAAAAGGATGCTCTCTGGAAACACTAGTCATCCACACAACGGGTTGTCCCTAACATTTCCAGATTTCGGGTCGTTCATCATCGTGACGCGCCCCTGTCATCTACATTTCGACGAAATTTTACCTCCTGAATTAAAGTTTGGTGATCTGTATAGACCTGTACAACATGCATTACGCTATGTAACAGACTCATCACGTTATGTAACAACACGATCACGCTAGGTAACAACATGTTCACGCTATGTAACAACATGATCACGCTATGTAACAACATGATCACGCTATGTAACAACATGATCACGCCATGTAACAACATGATCACGCTATGTAACAACATGATCACGCTATGTAACAAAACGATCAAGCTATGTAACAACTGATCACGCTATGTAACAACATTATCACGCTATGTAACAACCTGAACACGCTATGTAACAACATGATCACGCTATGTAACAACCTGAGTACGCTATGTAACAACATGATCACGCCATGTAACAACTGATCACGCTATGTAACAACATGCTCAAGCTATGTAAACAACTGATCACGCTATGTAACAACATGATCACGCTGTGTAACAACCTGAGCACGCTATGTAACAATCTGATCACGTTATTTAACAACTGATCACGCTATATAACAACATGATCACGCTATGTAACAACATGATCACGCTATGTAACAACATGTTCACGCTATGTAACAACATGACCACGCTATGTAACAACATGATCACGCTATGTAACAACCTGAGCACGCTATGTAACAACATGATCACGCTATGTAACAACCTGAGTACGCTATGTAACAACATGATCACGCCATGTAACAACTGATCACGCTATGTAACAACATGCTCAAGCTATGTAACAACTGATCACGCTATGTAACAACATGATCACGCTATGTAACAACCTGATCAAGCTATGTAACAACATGATCACGCTATGTAACAACCTGAGTACGCTATGTAACAACATGATCACGCCATGTAACAACTGATCACGCTATGTAGCAACATGCTCAAGCTATGTAACAACATGTTCACGCTATGTAACAACATGATCACGCTATGTAACAACATGTTCACGCTATGTAACAACATGATCACGCTATGTAACAACATGACCACACTATGTAACAACATGATCACGCTATGTAACAAAACGATCAAGCTATGTAACAACCTGATCAAGCTATGTAACAACTGATCACGCTATGTAACAACCTGAGCACGCTATGTAACAACCTGATCACGCTATGTAACAACTGATCACGCTATGTAACAACCTGATTACGCTATGTAACAACATGATCACGCTATGTAACAACATGTTCACGCTATGTAACAACATGTTCACGCTATGTAACAACATGATCACGCTATGTAACATGTTCACGCTATGTAACAACATGATCACGCTATGTAACAACATGATCACGCTATGTAACAACATGATCACGCTATGTAACAAAACGATCAAGCTATGTAACAACCTGAGCACGCTATGTAACAACATGTTCACGCTATGTAACAACATGATCACGTTATGTAACAACATGATCACGCTATGTAACAACATGATCACGCTATGTAACAAAACGATCAAGCTATGTAACAACCTGAGCACGCTATGTAACAACATGTTCACGCTATGTAACAACATGTTCACGCTATGTAACAATACGATCACGCTATGTAACAATCTGATTACGCTATGTAACAACTGATCACGCTATGTAACAACATGATCACGCTATGTAACAACCTGAGCACGCTATGTAACAACATGACTACGCTATGTAACAAAACGATCACGCTATGTAACAACTGATCACGCTATGTAACAACCTGAGCACGCTATGTAACAACATGACCACGCTATGTAACAAAACGATCACGCTATGTAACAACTGATCACGCTATGTAACAACCTGAGCACGCTATGTAACAACCTGAGCACGCTATGTAACAATACGATCACGCTATGTAACAACCTGATCACGCTATGTAACAACCTGATTACGCTATGTAACAACTGATCACGCTATGTAACAACATGACTACGCTATGTAACAAAACGATCACGCTATGTAACAACTGATCACGCTATGTAACAACCTGAGCACGCTATGTAACAACATGACCACGCTATGTAACAAAACGATCACGCTATGTAACAACTGATCACGCTATGTAACAACCTGAGCACGCTATGTAACAACCTGAGCACGCTATGTAACAATACGATCACGCTATGTAACAACCTGATCACGCTATGTAACAACCTGATTACGCTATGTAACAACTGATCACGCTATGTAACAACATGATCACGCCATGTAACAACCTGAGCACGCTATGTAACAACATGATCACGCTATATAACAACATGAACACGCTATGTAACAATACGATCACGCTATGTAACAATCTGATTACTATGTAACAACGGATCACGCTATGTAACAACATGATCACGCTATGTAACAACCTGAGCACGCTATGTAACATCATGATCACGCTATGTAACAACCTGATCACCCTATGTAACAACATGTTCACGCTATGTAACAACTGATCACGCTATGTAACAACATGATCACGCTATGTAACAACATGTTCACGCTATGTAACAACACGATCACGCTATGTAACAACACGATCACGCTATGTAACAACATGGACACGCTATGTAACAACATGAACACGCTATGTAACAATACGATCAAGCTATGTAACAACCTGACCACGCTATGTAACAACATGATCACGCTATGTAACAACATGAACACTCTATGTAACAACCTGAGCATGCTATGTAACAACATGATCACGCTACGTAACAACCTAATCACGCTATGTAACAACATGATCACGCTATGTAACAACATGATCACGCTATGTAAATAGGGTGGACCATTTAAGTTGAGGCTATACAATATATCCAAAACTAAGCGTTGTAGAAAGAAATGTCTTTAATAAAACTTGACTGATATTATGACGAAAGTAAATGCCGCTAGTCGTGTTTCGTTTGGAGGCCGATATGAGGGTCATTTTGGGTCAATTTATTTTTTTAAATGGGAACCTACAATTAGGGTCCCATTTAAAAAGACCCTGAAATTACCCTCACTACGTCCTCCAAACGAAATACGACTAGCAGCATTTACTTTCGCCATAATATCAATCAAGTTTTATTAAAGACATTTCTTTCTACAACGCTTAGTTTTGGATATATTGTATAGCCTCAACTTAAATGGTCCACCCTATTTACATAGCGTTATCATGTTGTTACATAGCGTGATCATGTTGTTATATAGCGTGATTAGGTTGTTACGTAGCGTGATCATGTTGTTACATAGCATGCTCAGGTTGTTACATAGAGTGTTCATGTTGTTACATAGCGTGATCATGTTGTTACATAGCGTGGTCAGGTTGTTACATAGCTTGATCGTATTGTTACATAGCGTGTTCATGTTGTTACATAGCGTGTCCATGTTGTTACATAGCGTGATCGTGTTGTTACATAGCGTGATCGTGTTGTTACATAGCGTGAACATGTTGTTACATAGCGTGATCATGTTGTTACATAGCGTGATCATGTTGTTACATAGCGTGATCAGTTGTTACATAGCGTGAACATGTTGTTACATAGGGTGATCAGGTTGTTACATAGCGTGATCATGATGTTACATAGCGTGCTCAGGTTGTTACATAGCGTGATCATGTTGTTACATAGCGTGATCCGTTGTTACATAGTAATCAGATTGTTACATAGCGTGATCGTATTGTTACATAGCGTGTTCATGTTGTTATATAGCGTGATCATGTTGTTACATAGCGTGCTCAGGTTGTTACATGGCGTGATCATGTTGTTACATAGCGTGATCAGTTGTTACATAGCGTAATCAGGTTGTTACATAGCGTGATCAGTTGTTACATAGCGTGATCGTTTTGTTACATAGCGTGGTCATGTTGTTACATAGCGTGCTCAGGTTGTTACATAGCGTGATCAGTTGTTACATAGCGTGATCGTTTTGTTACATAGCGTAGTCATGTTGTTACATAGCGTGATCAGTTGTTACATAGCGTAATCAGGTTGTTACATAGCGTGATCAGGTTGTTACATAGCGTGATCGTATTGTTACATAGCGTGCTCAGGTTGTTACATAGCGTGCTCAGGTTGTTACATAGCGTGATCAGTTGTTACATAGCGTGATCGTTTTGTTACATAGCGTGGTCATGTTGTTACATAGCGTGGTCATGTTGTTACATAGCGTGCTCAGGTTGTTACATAGCGTGATCGTTTTGTTACATAGCGTAGTCATGTTGTTACATAGCGTGCTCAGGTTGTTACATAGCGTGATCATGTTGTTACATAGCGTGATCAGTTGTTACATAGCGTAATCAGATTGTTACATAGCGTGATCGTATTGTTACATAGCGTGTTCATGTTACATAGCGTGAACATGTTGTTACATAGCGTGCTCAGGTTGTTACATAGCTTGATCGTTTTGTTACATAGCGTGATCATGTTGTTACATAGCGTGATCATGTTGTTACATAGCGTGATCATGTTGTTACATAGCGTGCTCAGGTTGTTACATAGCTTGATCGTTTTGTTACATAGCGTGATCATGTTGTTACATAGCGTGATCATGTTGTTACATAGCGTGATCATGTTGTTACATAGCGTGAACATGTTGTTACATAGCGTGATCATGTTGTTACATAGCGTGAACATGTTGTTACATAGCGTGAACATGTTGTTACATAGCGTGATCATGTTGTTACATAGCGTAATCAGGTTGTTACATAGCGTGATCAGTTGTTACATAGCGTGATCAGGTTGTTACATAGCGTGCTCAGGTTGTTACATAGCGTGATCAGTTGTTACATAGCTTGATCAGGTTGTTACATAGCGTGATCGTGTTGTTACATAGCTTGATCGTTTTGTTACATAGCGTGATCATGTTGTTACATAGTGTGGTCATGTTGTTACATAGCGTGATCATGTTGTTACATAGCGTGATCATGTTGTTACATAGCGTGAACATGTTGTTACATAGCTTGAGCATGTTGTTACATAGCGTGATCAGTTATTACATGGCGTGATCATGTTGTTACATAGCGTACTCAGGTTGTTACATAGCGTGATCATGTTGTTACATAGCTTGATCAGGTTGTTACATAGCGTGATCATGTTGTTACATAGCGTGATCAGTTGTTACATAGCTTGAGCATGTTGTTACATAGCGTGATCAGTTGTTACATGGCGTGATCATGTTGTTACATAGCGTACTCAGGTTGTTACATAGCGTGATCATGTTGTTACATAGCGTGCTCAGGTTGTTACATAGCGTGATCATGTTGTTACATAGCGTGGTCATGTTGTTACATAGCGTGAACATGTTGTTACATAGCGTGATCATGTTGTTACATAGCGTGATCATGTTGTTATATAGCGTGATCAGTTGTTACATAACGTGATCAGATTGTTACATAGCGTGCTCAGGTTGTTACATAGCGTGATCATGTTGTTACATAGCGTGATCAGTTGTTACATAGCTTGAGCATGTTGTTACATAGCGTGATCAGTTGTTACATGGCGTGATCATGTTGTTACATAGCGTACTCAGGTTGTTACATAGCGTGATCATGTTGTTACATAGCGTGTTCAGGTTGTTACATAGCGTGATCATGTTGTTACATAGCGTGATCAGTTGTTACATAGCTTGATCGTTTTGTTACATAGCGTGATCATGTTGTTACATAGCGTGATCATGTTGTTACATGGCGTGATCATGTTGTTACATAGCAAGATCATGTTGTTACATAGCGTGAACATGTTGTTACCTAGCGTGATCGTGTTGTTACATAACGTGATGAGTCTGTTACATAGCGTAATGCATGTTGTACAGGTCTATACAGATCACCAAACTTTAATTCAGGAGGTAAAATTTCGTCGAAATGTAGATGACAGGGGCGCGTCACGATGATGAACGACCCGAAATCTGGAAATGTTAGGGACAACCCGTTGTGTGGATGACTAGTGTTTCCAGAGAGCATCCTTTTCCAGTAATGTTCCCAGAGAGCATCCTTTTTTCCATGCTCGCACTCGCCATGTTCTGGTTACGTGTCGTTGTAACGTAATGTTACGCTGTTAGGATGGTTGAGTATACATGACAGGCAAAAGGCGGGGTCCGTGCCCTTAAAGATTTGAACCTGAGGTCTGTCCCATTCAACCTGACGTCTACAGGCTCCGTGAACAATAGTTGTCTAGATGACTAATGTTTCAAGAGAGTATCCTTTCTCCCTGCTATGCATTGATCGCAATTCCCTCCGTCGTCCTCATCCTGGATATATACATAGGTGCGTGTTATGAATTCATTCATTCGCTTTTAATTCCTTCGAGCGTTAGCATTCACGTATTCATTTAATTTCTTTTAGTTTTAGCATGAGCTACTGCCCGAGAAAATCTGTGCAACTGACGAATGAGAAACTCGATTTTTCATACATTACACATGGAGGAAAACGCGTTATTAGATGCTGTGTATGCGGGCGGATTTTTAAGAATCGTTCTTTGTCAAGATTTAAGTTTCATAGAGCAACATGTTATACTGAATCGACTCTCTCACCTGCACTTGAAGATCCGAAGATGTATAGAGGGGAATGTTATACCGGATCAAGCCTCTGTCCTTCACTGGAGACTACTGTTGGTGAAAAATCTGGATACATCGGAAGTTGCGAGAATATGAAATCTTCATATGATGATGATTCAGTGATATCAACGCTTGAAAATCCAAATAGACTAGTAAATATATTGAGGTTACTAATTGCGTCGAGGGATGCTGGTAATAATAGTCACACACAAGAGATTGAGGAAATTATAAGTAAGCTGAAAGCATCTAAAGTTATAGCATGACAGGATCGAGAAATTGTGTTAATCAATTACTGCCATGGTTAACAGGAACTTTGAAATATCAAAAAACTTGTACTTATAAAATACATCATTCAGACATTGTTGAGATGTTTAGTTTTTTTACTGATAATGCAGGTCTCTTTCTGCGTGATGTATATGATTATATAACTGAGTGTTTAGAATGTCTAGACTATCACCTTTGCCTTTAGGAAATATGTATGGTTTTTTGTAAAGGAATGTAATAGGATAATGTTTATAAAAAATAAATGTTGTCTGCATTACTTTTTGTAAAGTGATATGTTTTTTTACATGTATTCAGTTAAACTGATTTTTAAAAATTGGTTTACATGAATGTTGTTTATCTTCTTTTTTCTAACCTAGAATTGTATTCATTTGCAATTTATTTCCATGTCTCTTCCTTACGCTTAGCAGAGCTATCAGTCATTTTATTTTCAACACTAATTTGTGTTCCAAAACAATGTCGGTCATATATCTTTCTCTTCTTTCTTAAAATTTGCTGCCTGAGTCTTTTTATTACTTTCGTCCTTCTCCATTTTGCAATTTCTTTATGTATCAGAGACGAATGAAAGTTGAATGGCATTAGCAATTGTGAATTGATTCAATACAATTGCAGTGATCTGAGATTAGTGAATAATGAATAACGTTTATTTCTCAATACTCGATACATAATTAAGTTATATACTTTTAGACTATAATAATATTTGAAAATATTAGGCTATTTACACTATAAATTCACTTCTTTGTTGTTTGCCTATACTAATCTATGGTCTCAGTACATACAACTCCTGGTTTTCTATGTATCGATGACCCTCTGTCTACTTGTTTGTTTCATTATATATACCTTTATTTTTTTTAATGTGCGATATGTATGATTTCCTGTGTTACGTCTTGTTACGTGGTTACGTTAGATGATAGACAATGGGAAGATCCAGAACAAACAAGGTGGGAATAGGTTAGGACGTATACTTCACTGTAAACCGATATACTGTTTGTCCCTCTCCGTCTCGCGCACTACTGTTTAACAAATATAAAGTTTGTAAGGTTTAGAAATTAAGTATATAAAAGTATTGTAAGGCTGGATGAGAAAAGTTTTATAATCGAATTACTCTCTATATTACAGTATAAACCTACATTCCTCTTCAATCTCTGTCTATCCTTGTATCTCTCCCGTTTTCCATATTTCTCCCATATAAACGTATACTCTAATCCTCAAACCATGTCTAGACTAGCACCTCTCCTCGTATACCCTACCGCTCTCATATAAATGCATTTTCCTCCTTGAAGACTCTCTCAACCTAGCACCTACCTTCGTTTTCCCTATATTTCCCATATAGACGTATACTCTCTCATTCAGACCTTCCCGACTAGCCTAGCACTTCTCCTCATATTGCCCTACCTCTCTCATATAAGATATATTCCCTCATTCAACACCGTCTAGCCTAGCATCGACCCTCGTATTCCCTATCTCTCGCATATAAACGCCTACTCCATCATTCAAAACTCCTATCCTAATACCTCTCCTCGGTTTGCTATATCGCTCATATTCTACCCTTCAAGTCCTGTTTAGTATAGCATCTTTCCTTGTGTTCCCTATCTCTCTCGTATAAAGCATATCCCTCCCTCCTTTAGCATCTGACTAGCCTAGCATCAGCCCTGGTATTCCCTATCTCTCCACTATAAATACTTCTATCTAGAGACCTAATGTTTCAGAAGAGCATCCTTTCCCCTATAAAAGTTTATTTGGTGTCTTTATCTTAATTAGTTTAGGAGTTATTAAATTTATAATTAAATTACATTTTATCGGTATTCGAACCCTGGACACCAGAACCAATATTATTTACAATATTAGTTTGATATGTTTAAGGGTGCTGTATGCATTTACAGCATCAATCTAAGTGATATATTCTAGAGTGTAGAGAAAAATAAGTAAGTGATTGAAAGATCGCGATTCGAAGTAAGGACAGCTGATTGAAAATTATATACAGTATTAATTGCCCCTCATAGGAGCTATCAATCATGCTTTGGTCAATTCCTCTACCTCTCTTAGTTTCTGAGATAATGACGATTTAAACATTAGGCTCGAACCCAGAACGTCAGGTATCTAATTACACATCCACAAGATACTACCTAGTAACATAAACGCAATAAAGTTTATTTGGCGTCTTTATCTTAATTAGTTTAGGAGTTATTAAATTTATAATTAAATTACATTTTATCGGTATTCGAACCCTGGACACCAGAAACAAAATTATTTACAATGTTAGTTTGATATGTTTAAAGGTGTTGTATACATTTACAGCATCAATCTAAGTGATATATTCTAGAGTATAGAAAAAATAAGTAAGTGATTGAAAGATCGGGATTCGAAGTAAGGATAACTGATTGAAAATTATATACAGTATTAATTACCCATCATAGGAGCTATCAATCATGCTTTGGTCACCTCCTCTACCTCTCTTAGTTTCTGAGATAATGACGATTTAAAATTAGGCTCGAACCCAGAACTTCAGGTATCTAATTACACATCCACAAGATACTACCTAATAACATAAACGCAATAAAGTTTATTTGGTGTCTTTATCTTAATTAGTTTAGGAGTTATTAAATTTATAATTAAATTACATTTTATCGGTATTCGAACCCTGGACACCAGAAACAAAATTATTTACGGTATTAGTTTGATATGTTTAAGGGTACTGTATGCATTTACAGCATCAATCTAAGTGATATATTCTAGAGTATAGAGAAAAATAAGTAAGTGATTGAAAGATCGGGATTCGAAGTAAGCACAACTGATTGAAAATTATATACAGTATTAATTGCCCATCATAGGAGCTATCAATCATGCTTTGGTCAACTCCTCTACCTCTCTTAGTTTCTGAGATAATGACAATTTAAAATTAGGCTCGAACCCAGAACGTCTGGTATCTAATTACACCTCCACAAGATACTAGCTAATAACATAAAGGCAATAAAGTTTATTTGGCATCTTTATCTTAATTAGTTTAGAAGTTATTAAATTTATAATTAAATTACATTTTATCGGTATTCGAACCCTGGACACCAAAAACAAAATTATTTACAATATTAGTTTGATATGTTTAAAGGTGCTGTATGCAGTTACAGCATCAATCTAAGTGACATATTCTAGAGTATAGAAAAAAATAAGTAAGTGATTGAAAGATCGGGATTCGAAATAAGGACAACTGATTGAAAATTATATACAGTATTAATTACCCATCATAGGAGCTATCAATCATGCTTTGGTCAATTCCTCTACCTCTCTTAGTTTCTGAGATAATGACGATTTAAACATTAGGCTCGAACCCAGAACGTCAGGTATCTAATTACACCTCCACAAGATACTACCTAATAACATAAAGGCAATAAAGTTTATTTGGCGTCTTTATCTTAATTAGTTTAGGAGTTATTAAATTTATAATTAAATTACATTTTATCGGTATTCGAACCCTGGACACCATGTACCCAAATATACATTCACAAGAAACTATCTAATGACATTAATGTAATAAACTTTATTTGATGTCTTTATCGTAATTAGTCTCTGAGTTATTAGAAGCTGAATTTGTAATTCGAACCCGGCCATCCTGGTCAACTTGGAACTCGTTGGAGAAGCTGCTGCTTTTTATATCATTTCCATCGCTAAAATCTAAAGTGTTGAGTGTTGGGCAGAGCACTTAGGAAAACAATTACTGACATTGTTCGCTAATGGGGTGAAAGCGTCTAACGGTCAGCTAATGGAGGTCACCGTTACATCCAGGCGGAAGTAGGTCGTTCGCTAATGTATGTAAACAGATCCGGAATGTAAACTTAAAAGCCTATTAATGTGTTGAAAGCGTCTAACATGTTCAGCTAATGGACAAGCGCTTTTCCCAGATAGAAGAAGGCTGCAGTGTTTCATTACATGACAGACTGTTCCCGTGAGCAGACTACTTATACTCAAGCTCCAGTCAACAATTCATTATTCAAAAAACTTAATTGCTCGAGGATGCAATGTGTAGGGCTTAGTAGTCATAAAAAAATGTTTGACGAACATTACCTAATTAATTTGCCGGGGGGCGGCAGGACTCGAGAAAACAATTCCCTCAAGTCATGACGCCACAGTAGAACGCATGGGAGAGGGGGTATAACCTGTTAGCACAGACACTGTCGGCATTAGGTGAGCACACAAAGCGAGAGGGGGCGGGGCCTAACGACACGAGACCTGGCGGCATGTAAGCCCTCAAAGGGAGGGGGCGGGGCTTGTCGGCGTAGAACAAAGAACTTTATCGCTTGTCGGCATCTCTCTGTGGGCCAGAACATACCTTTTATTTCTACTCACACTCATGACTTTTATTTTCAAGAACGCAATTTATGAGAAAATGAATACTGTTTGAGTACGTATTGATCACAAATTTTCAAAACTGCAAATTGAAGGAAATGGAAACTTGGTTTTTGGTAATGGAAACTTGAGCGAATTAAATGAAGCGCATACTCATACTATTAACGGTTTGGTAACGAGATGACCTTTTATTTAATAAAATGGCATCCTTGCAAGCGTATAATAAGATGAACAACAGTAACTGGTCGATATCCGAGGCATTACTAAACGCGGTGGATGGAGTAGTCTGCACATAAGATGTTTGGACGGTGCTTGTGATCTTCTTTCTGTTGTATGTGTCTGTAACACGGCGACAGTCGTAACAAAACCTGGAGATTTTCTGTTAGAAAATTCATTCTCTGTTTAACCTCATCTTATTTAGGACTTACAACCCCCAGGACTTACAGGTGGGTGCCTGGGGTCAGAGGCCCGTCGAGGAGCAGACACTCATGGAGCAGACAGAATGTCCAGGATGGGTGATCAGCCCGATGCCTGGAATGGGAGGAAGGAAGTAGTTGAAACGAAATGATGGCGAAATGGATGAAAGGAAAGGTGATGATGGAGCATTCGGTGGAATGAATGGCGGGGGAAACCGGAGAACCCCGAGAAAACCCGCCCCGACGCCGCTTTGGTTAGAAAATTCAATTTCACATAGTCTAGAAAAAGTTTATAACTGGTCTAACCCTCGCAGTCGGTAAGATAAATTAAGTAATGGCAATTTGCGAAGATTTCATAGTTATTTTGCAAAGCACTTTTATTATCTAGTTTCGTCTGCGCAGAAAGCAGCTGCTGTTATCTACTTTCCCGGCCAGGTACGAGGGCAGTCAAAGAAGTATCCGACCTGACATATATATATAGCAATTGCTCCAAACAAATGACTATGGTAGAAAGTACCACCCTTATAAAGCTTAAGTTTGAAGACGATGCTACGTTGTTTAGTAATTGTTTGGCAGCCATTAATAGTGAATTCTCTCAGCGAATATGAATTGTGAAGAAAATCCACAAAATGGTATTGGATGTACGTCGACTGAAAGTGCGCGAGCTAGCAGACATCGTAAGCATTTCAGAAAGTGCTGTACATCGCATACTGAAAATTTATACATGAGAAAGCTGTGCGCAAGATGGGCACCGCGTTTACTCACAATGGAACAAAAGCAGCGTCGTGAGGATGTTTCAGTCGACGATGCTTCGCTGCAATAAAGCCGAGTTTTTGGGTCGATTCACAACCATGGATGAAACATGGATCCATTACTTCACACCTGAGACGAAGGAACAGTCAAAACAGTGGATTGAAACGGGAGAATCAGCCCCAAAGAAGGCGAAGACAGTTCCATCTGCAGGAAAGGCCATGGCGTCAGGTTTTTTGGGATGCGCGTGGGATAATTTTCATCGATTATCTTCAAAAAGGAAAAACAATCAATGACGAGTATTATGCAAACTTACTGCATCGTTTATGCATCCATCATCGCCATGGCCAAAATCAATGAGTTAAAGTTCGAGTTGCTTCCTCATGCAGCCTATTCGCCAGACTTAGCACCCTCTGATTATTTTCTTTTTCCAAAGTTGAAAAAATGGCTTGGTGGTAAAATATTTTCCACCAATGAAGAGGTGGAGTTTGCAGTTGATGGCTATTTACAGAACTCGACGGTTCTCACTATAAACAGGGTAGCGAAGCTGTTTAACATTGCTGGGAAAAGCGTATCGAGCTAAAAGGGGACTATGTAGAGAAATAAAGATGTTTTCTCCCATAATTTTTTGTTTTCTTTGTTAGGTCGGGTACTTCTGGGACAGCCCTCGTAACTTCATTTCCCTATAAACTAGTCACCTCCATAAGCCCATCTTCATACTACATACCGTAACGTCATCAATTATCCGCATAAATCAAGATGTTACGGCACATCTAGCGCTCAGAGGGAAAATAATAATTACTATTGTATTTAATTCATTGTGCTACAACATTTTATCAGTAGTGATACTACATAATTAATACTTCAATCAAGGATCTCTATTCTCCGAAAATACTATTTTTATTTTGTTTAAACTAGACACAGTTTAAAACATGTATCGTACTTTTATTTATGGGTGCGTGTAAAAGCAAATTTGTCTATAGCTAATATCGTAAATAAGAATAACTGAAGCTTTCGTTACTAATAATTTAAACGCTGAAAAATAACTGTAAACCTACGTTCATTTTTCGCTTTGAGCCCTGAACTAACGGGTGCCTGCCTCTGTGTGATATTTTCACATCGTATATGGTTTTCAGTGTCTCGATTATGCGTCCAGATAGAGTCGATCTTGACCAGACCATAAAAATGTCATGCTATGGCAATGAAAATAACCGCATGTATAAGCACACTTAGTCCTTTTTCTCTCTCTTTTTAATTGCATTCGGTCGTATATATGTTCATCCACGCCCGTGCCATTAGCTTTAGCTCCATAAGAGTACTTTAAAGCCCTATGTTTTATAATACCATATGTGCATTTATTTTTATTTGTCCCCTAAAACCGTTTTTGGCTATTTATTTCCCGATAATGCTCTAAACCGTTACCTCTTCATTTGTGAACATTCATTAAAACGTTATCCATGACTGTACTGTAAATTGTCATCCTACCACAAACGAGATGGAGTGGTAAAACCACAAATTTTAAAACCCACAGCATCACTGTCCCCTTCATTAACCGAATTTACCTTTTTAGAACGCAATCGCATTCTTTCACCATGTAGCTGTGGGCAGAATTTAAAAACGCTGTTACAATGCTATGTAATCGCCAACACTAGCACATTTTCCAAATTTTTGTTTTTGGACAATCCACATACTACGTATATTCGAACCAACCTTAGTACCGTTCACATTTTATATCCCTCCGCGATAGCTTCGTATTTTTTATGAGCTGTGTGGAACAAACGGCTTATCATTATCGTAGTAGTATGCAGAAGAGAGGCGTACTACACCACACAAATTTAAAATGAAGTAATAATCTTCTTTAGTTTCACTATTTATGTTATTTACTACTTCATATTAATCAAAAGTTTCGAACTATGATTAACATACTTCTTGAAAACACACAGGCAATCGTGCATATTTAAGGTACTATATGTTATGGTGTACTTTAGTTTCCGGCGCATCGCGAGCTAGTTAATGACGCTATGTGTTTACATCAAGTTGGGTTCTTAACAGTGGAGCAATTGTAGGTTTCTAGCTTTACCACGAAGGTGAAATTATAGATATACGAGCTGATTTACATTATGCTATCGAGGATCGTGACTTCTCCTGCGGTCGATTCAGGCTGAGTTGCTGGAACAGCTCACAGATTAGAAGAATAATAGATACCCCTGAGTAAGGACCAAGGGAATTTTGCTCACGTCAACAGTTTGTTTATCCTTCCGTGTTATGTTGCGAAGTATAGAGGATCGTCCTCCGTAGTCTAGTGGTAACATGCTAGCTTCTAGTTCTTGCGATCGCGGGTTCAAACCCGGCGGAGGGCAATGGAATTTTTCTCGGGCGTAAAAATTCTTAGCACGGCTTCCTTCAGAAGGGATGTAAAGCCGATGATCCCGTGTCGTAGATTTACAGCACCAAAAAGAATCTCAAGCCTGATAGAGAGGCCTCTGAGCAAAGGTTTCGGTCTTTGATGTCCACTATAGAATGGGACGCTAAGGACCACAGCAGTTAAAGAGCGTTCATAAATAAAACTCAATTTAATCTTTAATTTAACTATAGAGGAATTCTGCTGTGCCATACGAAATCAACAAGTTCACTATTGAATAATTGCGGAGATCTATTTGCTTCGCAACCCTGATTTTTTTTGTGTGTGTGTGTGTGTGTGTGTGTGTGTGCGCGCGCGCGCGCATGAAAGTAGTAGGAAATATTTGCTTAGCGCATTCCTGTTGCTAACACTCTCCAGTCTACGGACTGTAACAATCTTTATAACGAGTGTACAGAAAAAAAACCCGTTGTTTACAAGTGTCCAGGATGAGAGAGAGAGTTAAAAACAAAACAAAACGTCTGATATAATGCATTCAAACCACTTTTGTTACCATGACAAATATTAGTCGGCCATGATATGAGTAAGTTCGGTGGAAAGAGGAACTGAATAGTTCCGGAACAAGTGGGCGGGGCATCGGAAGGACAGACAAATAAAAAAAACATCCGCAGTTCCGTGCAACTATACATTCCTCTATCGCCTTGCCCCTCACACCCCTCTGATACCAAGACCTTGATGACGTTCGGCATGTCAACAAAATCAGTGGCGCACTCCTCCAAGCGCACTTATATCGTGGGCCGACTAGTACACACATATCGTTTACATATTATAGTATTCGTATAAATAGGGTTTCTTTTCTCCACGTTACGTTACTTATGACGTACACATTTTTACCTATGAATGCTTACAAATTAGTTAGAAGTACTTAGTTGTACCATGTGGAAACACCATTCACATGTTTATTCGTGATAACATGCTCATGAAATGGAATAGAAGAAAGAATTTTATATGCTACATCCGCATGACTTTCTCCAGCCACTATCGCTTAATATTTCCAAAACATTTTTACAAAAGCTTGTATCTCTACCTAATTCAAGTTAATCGAGATAAACGCTTGTAGAAATTATTTCATTGCACATTTCATTAGGTATACAGAAGGCTGAAACGATAAACAAACCTTTAAAAAGTGGGTCGCTGTAAGTTACTTTGAAATTCAGTTCTCTTTCCACGACAACACGAGAAACAACTGAATGGGGACTTAGCACTTTCAAAAATGACTAAATATTGGAAAGCTCAAACCAATAAGGAATACCTCGCAAAAGGTTAATGCCATAAAAAACTTGACAAAAATTGTGTATTTTAACGAGTTATCATTTTTCGTGCAGTAGGCTTTTTATCTATCTCGTATGGTTTACCACTTATTCAAAATTATACAAAGTTCTTTCAGAATAAAGAGGATTTCTCAAGCTATTTGTAGTTAATTCAACAAATACATTTTATTTTTCATGCTGATGCCTTAATCATGTGGTATTTTAATAAAAATTGTTACAGCCATTTTGAGAAAATCGAAAACGACAAACTTTTCATGTGTAGGGTAGTTTGCATCGGGCGATCTTCTTGAAAATCATTATGCATCTTGGAAGATAATGAATTTGAATTATAAGCTTTCTCTCAAATTTTCGTTTTTTGAGTCATGCTTCCCTTTCTCGCACGCGCGCAGAAGGGGCTCTTTCTACAAATACTTACATTTTTACTCAATGAGCCTCAAAACTGTATTTTCAGTGAAATATCGATATCGAGTTTTTGAGTGGAATACAATAATTCCTCTTCTATAGGTAGATTTTAGAGAAAGTAAAAAAAAATGTTTTAATGTGACAAAACTTTGTAGATGCATAATATTTTCTAGATGCTACAAGATGTTCCAAAAGTTTGTTTATAACGTTTCACGGATGATAGAGGAGATAAAAACAGAACCTCCTCTGCCATTCCTGAAACATTATAAAAAACTTATGTAACATCTTGTAACACATAGAAAAACTGTGCAGATTCTGTCAGATTAAAAAGAAACAAACCTCAAATTTGTCCATTAGACCCTCCGTGTTCGTCAGTGTTGTTATGGCTTGGTTTTCTTACTCCTGTTACTTGAATGCATACGGGACATAAACAAATATTATTTACATATGTTCAAACTGCACTGTTGCCAGCAGAGTTTTTGTAATCAGATGAAGGGAATTAATTTTAGAACATTTTTGAAGTCCACCAATATTCGAACCCAGAGTGGCGCTGGATTGCCCGCTGTGACCTCTTCACCTTACCACTCCATATGCACGAATTAATATGTATGTCTGTCAATGTCAATCATATGCCGCAATAACCGACAAATTCATTAAGATGTAAATGTGCAGTCTAAATAAATTCAATCATATATAGATATATTAAACGGTACGTGACAGTAATTCATGTGCAATGTCAAAGTTCAGTTATTTGATACTCGGCTGCGATTACTTCCCACTCTGGTTTTAGTGTTTTCATTTATCACATATTTGTAACACTTAATGCTGGTAAAACCTGATCATCGATTAAACCTCGTATATTTAAAACGCTTAATCAGGCCCTGTTTATTTCAAATGGGGATTCTTGATTAGTTATGTTCTACTAAAACATAGAAAAAGCGTTTAGCTTATTTTGAAAGCGTTTGTGTTCTAAAAGTGTCCAATCAATCAATAAATAAATAAATTGTAAATTAATGGCATTTAAGCAATAAAAATCGAATTTAAATGGCGTAATTTACCAACGGCAGGGTGTTTCCGAAATGCTTGGAACATTTGTTAGCTAAAAGTTAAAATACTGGACTGCAACACATTGAGAATGGGGGAGGATATATCAAGTATTTTATTTAATTTGTATTGTCATTAAAGATGAACTACACGGTTGATAGTTACTATGGCTGGATGAACGTGGCTACTTCCCCATGAAACGATGTCTCGTCCGACAATGCCGGTGCCGGGCGTGCGGTTATCTAGTCAGTTGGTGTTCTCAAGCATTAGCCGTGTTATACGGAATTCTCTCTTTATACTGTGTATTGGTTTACGCGTTACCTAGCGTTTTTGTTAATTATGCCGCCATTCAGTGTCAAACAAAGAATGTTTGTGTACGATACTTACTTGAAAACTGATTCTTGCAAAGAACTAATAAGGCGTTTTGCAAGAGTATACTCTGGTAATCGTGTTCCAAACAGAGAGACTATTCGACGACTTGTTACAAGTTTCAAAATACAGGATTTGTGAATGGTAGGAAACGCGTTGCGAGGCGTCATGTTCTTACTTAAGAGAAGTTCGAACACAACAGCGGAACGTCTCGAACGTTCACCGAAAAAAATCACTCCGTAATCTTACTCAGGAGATAGGGGTGTCAATATCCTCTGGCAAAAATGCAACCAAATGCGACGCAGATGTCATTGATGTATTGCTGCTGAGGGATAACATTTTCAGCGTCGCTTATGATACAGGTTAGTATTCCATTACTATTAATTATTATTATCATTTTTTTCAGTAATGCGTTCAGTAAACTTTTACGGTCGACGATTCCGTGCCTCTTTCTCGAGAACTTATCGCGCTTTTCCCGATACTAGTTATATTAAGAACTCTGTATAACCATAATGCAACCTTGTGCAGTAGTGATAACGGTGTTGTAGTCTTTATACATGACTTCCGTAGGATAATAATGATTAAGACAGTCGTTTGCTGCGTATATGACTGGAGGCGGATACCACACAGCAAAGTACAACCTTTTTTTTCAGTATATTTTAATTCTCAGTAAAGTTAACCGAGAAAGAAAAGAAATGTTCAAGACATACGTAAATTTCTTAGTTAAGAGCTGTTTACTTTCTCTACCGCTTACGTAAGTGGATAAGGAAGTGTTGTCCACCCAAAAGTTTCGATATCGATATTTCACTGAAAATACACATTTTAACATTCCCTGAATCCGAAAAGAGCCCACTTTAGAAAAGGGTCCGTGTGGGAGAAAGAAGCGGGGCACAACTCAAAAACGTAAAGTCGGATAAATACCAAACTTGATATTTTAAATTCAGCATCTTTCAAGGCTGCGAGACTAAGCTTTTTAAGAAAATTCCCCCACCCCAAATTATCCTCTACATGGAAAAATATCCGTTATTTTTTATTTTCTCAAGAAAAAAAAGGCGCCGACGATCTTGACTAAAATGCCATACTTTTAAGATATTTGTATGACAAATACATGTATATCTTAAATTTTCTCCGAATAGTCTGTGAAGTCCTCTTCATTCTGAATGACTTTTGTACAGCTTTGTATAATTTGTAAACCTTAAGAGATAGACAAAGACTTGCTAAATTAAAAGTGTATATTCATTAAAACACACCATTTATGTGAAATAAATCCGTTGTGGCATTTTCAATTTTCGAGATATTCTTTGGTATTGGTTTGAAATTTTCAAATAATTCACTTTTACTTTTCTTTAACGTGCCTACTAGATAGAGAAAGTACTACATTCCACCCAAAATTCGGCATCGAGATTTCGCCGGTAATACGTTTGAGGCCCTTGCACCTAAAAAAAACTTTTAGTATAAGGTGAGTGTGTGTGAGAGAGAGGGAGGGGGAGGGAGAGAGGTAGGGGGGATGGAGAGAGGTAGGGGAGGGAGAGAGCTAGGGGGAGGGAGGGAGGTAGGGGGAGGGAGGTAGGGGGAGAGAGGTAGGGGGAGAGAGGTAGGGAGGAGGGAGAGAGGTAGGGAGGAGGGAGAGAGGTAGGGAGGAGGGAGAGAGGGAGGGAGAGAGGGATAGAGAATGGCTAACTCAAAAACGAAAGTCAACTAAATAAACACAGTATTTAAGTACAGTTCCTTCAAGATTTGACAGGAAGATTTTTTAGAAAATCCACCACCTCATACTACTCTTTTAGATAGAAAATGGTTCGTTATTTTCATTTTCTCAAAAATAGCTCTTAACGATTTTGATAAACACCAAATGCTTAGAATATTTACTTGACAAATAACATTTATACCTTGAATTTTCCGAGAACAGCCTATTAAGTCCTGCTCATTCGGAAGAAATTCTGTATAATTTTGCATAACTGGTAAACCATTAGGTATAGGGAAAAACTACTACACAAAAGATGAAATAGATTTTTTTAAAACCCAAACCCACAGTTTATTTCAAATAACATTTTAAAGCACCAGACTTTCTGAGATATCGGTTAGAACTGGTTAGAAATTTTCACTACTTTGTCATTTTTTGAAGTAGGTCGCGGGTTCAAACCCGGCAGAGGGCGATGGACTTTTTCGGGTGTAAAAATCCTTAGCGTGGCTTCCTTCGGAAGGGAAGTAGGAAGTAAAGCTGGTGGCCCCGTGTCGTAGATTTACGGCACCATAAAGAGCCTCAAGCCTAGTAAAGAGGCCTCTGAGCAAGATTTTCAGTCTTTCACGCCCAATATAGAATGGGACGCTAAGAAACATAGTAGTTAAAGAGGGTTCATAAATACAGCTCAATTTGGGTTCCCCTCCCTGTCCCCTCCGAGTTTAACGTCGTTTAATCGATAAGGTCATACCAGATGATGAACAGAATTGACAATGCTCAAATCAGCCAGGGATGTAAAACACTATCACTTTAATACATCCCAAGTACTGAGGACAAATCCCGAACAAAAGCTTCAGTTAGGCAGTTTGAACTAATCAAGTATTCAGAAAGGCAGGAAGCGGACGATCAATGGTAAATCGATCGATGTTCATGGATAAAGCCACATTTCATATGAGTGCCCGAGTCAACAAGCATAACTGCATTATTTGGGAAACCGAGAACCCACGTCTTATACGACACCTTTCACATGCCATACGACACATGGAGTACGCTGTTATGTCATGACCACCATTTTGTCTCCTATTCACAATAGCGCTGTCATGCCATGCGGATGAAGACTGAAACATTAACTTCCATTCTTTCTGCTTATATTACAGCAAACTGCTCAGAGATGTGTGCATTATCCTCTCATATATGTTTTACTTTTCTGACGTCTCAAACGGAACACCTTATATTTCCAGATTTAAATGCAGTTTTCTCGGCTTTAAACTTTTAGACTTCTGCCAGCACTTAAAGTGCTACTTAAGGTGGAATTTTTAAATTATTAATGTGAATCTTTGCAGTCAATATTCCTAACAGACACTTGAAATCTACTAATGTTTTGTTCTAAGATGCACGCCTCCAGTTACTTTGGATGCGCACTACCCACTATTGAGATATTAAGTTCAAGTACTTTGCATACTGTTTTTGTTTCAGAATGCACGAACAGAGAACCAAATATTAAAATACCTGCACCATCCTCAGTGGCATATATTTGTAGCATATTTCTTTAGTCATCATGACTGAATAAGCTTCATGGCCTCCCCTCAAAAAAAAAGAAAGAAAAAGAAAACCGCATCGTTAGAAACATATTTGGGAAACTCTTGAAATGTTTAAAAAGATCATAATTTGAGAACAGCTTCCCTAACAAACAGCAAATTTTATACCAGCGCCGAAATAAACATATGTAAATTTTTCAAGGTGATAAAAATCAAATCAACATGTTGAAAAAAGTTTTTAGAACTTACCTATCTTAAACGGTATCCGAGCTTTTGGAAATGTGGTATTTTGTTTAGATTACGCTGCTCTCTCCCTCCCTCCCTCTCTCTCTCTCTCTCTCTCTCTCTCACACACAATCAAACGTGCACGCACCAAACCTTTTTTTTAAAAATGCTTTACTCAGGGGACCTGAAAACTGGTATTTCATGAGAAATAATGATATAGAACGTAGAAATTGTGTAACTCCTTAAATATTCCTTCTAACAAATGTTTTAACTATCAGAATTGTTTATGAATATCTTAAAAAAAACAATGGGGGAGATATACTTTGTATCCCATTAAACCTCGCCATCTTTTGGGAAAATAATTAAGATACCAATTAACCTATTCTTGAAAAGGAGCTAAACTATGTAATTTGCAACGTTTAATAACAATCGATTCCGCCTTGTTTGGGAGTGTTTGACGTCCGTTCTTACTGCATACGGCACAGGCGGTGGACACACAAAGTTAAATGATAATTGCGAAAGGAAATTTGGGAAGGAAGCGCTCCAGGCCTAAGTTTGGGCACATCCCCGGCATTTGCCTGTTATAAGGACTGAGGAAAACCCGAAAAAAAAACTATCGAGGACGATCCTAGCGGGATTTGAAAGGCAGACCTCCAGTTTGATGCAGTAATTTGTATCATAAATTATTTAAATGTAAAGAATGATTATAGTATGAATATGCATTTTTATGTGACATTGATTTGAGATGTTTGTTGATTGTAATTATTGTTGAGAAGTAAGTTTATACGGCCTTACTGAAACTGACAATAATAGCGTGCAATAATGCAGCGTGGGGGTGAGCTGTTTATCATTATTAGAGACGAGGAAGTTACGTAATAATGGCGCGTTTTTCTTTAGAATTTGCTGGAACATTTTCCCTAGAGCATATGTATTCATAATTTTCATTGGATATAAAAATAGACGCTAATGTTGGCGCGTTTTATCAGCCAATAGCAGCTCAGTTATAATCTTTAGGCATATCGGGGTGTAGGAGTATAAAAAGGGCTAGGTTAGAGGTAAAGTCCTTCAGTCCGTCGAAAACATTTGTACGTTACACGTCGCCTTCAGTCCAGCAGAAATATTTGTACAGTACACGTCGGCTATCGATTCGCAGGTTACGCATAGTAGAGTTATGAAAAATCTCAAGTGTTGTAAAGTTAATCACACAAAAAGTTGAAGTACGCGAATTAAGAATGATCAGTAATGAAGTTATTATAACAGTTTCAGTTTGGCGAGTGTCAAGATCAAAGTGTAAATATGATAGTGAATGTGTTCGACAATAAAAGTGTAAAACAAATTCTTTCATCAGTGTTATATTTGGATAAGAGACTCCTTTCCGTTTACACAATCTGTATAAAGAGAAGTGCTCGACCAAAAAGATCATAGCTAGCCGGAGGACAGTGAACCAAAAGTAAATAAAATAACAGTAGCATTCTTTCAAACAAACACTAATACTGCCGCAAATTGCTAACACCAGATGGAGCTAACAAACCTAACAAAGAATCACGTCACAAAATGGCTTTACCACGTGGAGTAAACACAAATACACAAACAACATTAATAATACCGTCGCAAATTGGCTCCCAAACGTGGGGCTCAACAAATTAAATATAACTTAACAAGTTTACCGCCGCAAGTTCATAAGGCCATGCTTAACGGCCTCGGGTACCCGTGTCGGGTACTATTAGTTAAGAGAAATGGCAACGTACACACGCACATGCAAATTAAAAGTACGGCTTGTTGCTTCAGGTAGCCCGTTAAAAACATTAACTTCAACTATTTATTCAAAATAGAGAATTACCATAAGCATGTCTTAACACTTTTATTACATTATGGCAGTAATACATGTGAGGTGCCAAGCTGTAACTTACCCACCCCAACTCTCACATATGTTTTTAGCTACATACATTTGCAGCACTTTCGTTTATTCGAGTTCTTCACCACAGGTAAAGCCTGGTCATCAAGAAATGAAAATGCACCGGCTCGCAGAGAGATGGAAATTTCCTTTCTTTTGTGGCTACATGTTATTCTAAGGGAAGCTGCTGCTTCCCCATCTCTTTTCCTATGCTACCTGAAAGTAATTCCGGAGCTTCATACGGCTATGGAATGGCTCTCTGCTAAAGAATACATTTTAGCAGAGCGTAGCAAATGTGCCCGCAAGTAAATAGTGTTCCTATGTAAGTTAGTCATAAATACGATTGAGTGGTTTTGTGCCGCATTGTTCCCTAGAACTGCTATACTTCTAACATTACTGCCGTAGAGTTCACAGTAAACGATACCGTATAGACAGTAGCGGCTCGTGAGAATAAATTTTGAGTGGTCACAAAAATTTAGTCAGATAGCCCTGAGAATGTGAAATAGTTATGATTATGAACACTTGATATAACTGCAGTTGCTACAAAAACAAGAATAATGATGATGATGATGATAATGATAATGATAATAATAATAATACATAAGAATCTGAAGAAAGAAATGGTTGTTTTGTGGAAGTTTGTTGTTATGTACATAATTAAGTACAGCGTTTTAGGGTAAGAACGAAGTAATGTGTAAACTAAATTGTAACTGAACGTATGGACGGTCTGGAATAACTAGGAGGAAGTTTCCGCGCTCGTGCACGTGACCTACTTCTGCCGTAGCAGTATCATCTACTGGCATCAACGCAAAATTGTAGTGGGAATATAGAAACACAGCGCAGGAGAAGCTTCGTGCATTCCTTCAAGCGTGCATAGGTATTTGGCCTATAAAGTAATAATGCCATTGCGATTACGCATGCGCATAAGCTCCTTAAAATGTGCAGATGTGCTACCGACCCTGCTGCCACGTTTCATTGAGTTTAGAGTGATACGGTATATTTAAACGCCGTAGATTTTAATTTTACCGTATATACGCAACGTTTAATAGCATTCAACGAAACACTAACCAGTAAATCTGCAAGGTTTCAAAAGTTAGGGTTTTCACGTGCTCTTGTGTTCTTATCCAGCAGCCGCCACTGTATATAGAAGTGATACGTGAATGTAGAGTTTCTGGTAAGTCACCATAAGAAAACTTGTATATCGTGGCCACAGGGAATTGAAAGTTACCAACAGTGACTCCAGAAAGCATTCGTCTCCGCTTAAAAAAAATAAAAAAAAGTCTGTGTTAACATTCACATGAGTATATTTACCCCTCTTCTACAAATTATTATTATTACCAAAGATTATTTTCTTTTTGCTTCATGTTAATCGAAATAAACGTTTGCACAAACTGTTGCATTACATATTCCGTTTTAAGTACAAGAGGGATACAATAGGTTGAAGCGACAGTCAAATCTTTAAAAAGCAGGTCGCTATGTGATGACTTTCAATTTCCACTCTTTGCATGAAATCACAATAAACAACAAATGACGACTTAGCGCTTCAAAAAAGTCTTAAGTATTTAAAAATTCAAACCAATAACAACAAATATCTCGCAATGATTAATTCTATGACAAATTGTTTGCTTTCACGAGATAAAAACTTTCTGCGCAAAGAATGTAAATGCTGATGTATAGCTTCCTAAAGAGGTGCCAAAAATGTATGGACAACGACGGTGGCCAGTTTCAGCATCTCCTTTCATAAAGTTGGTAAGTAAAGCCTTTAAAAGTAATTTTAAAAATATTGTATGGTTTCATCCGCGCCTTTCTATGATAGTGGCAGACGGCAACGAGCGCCGAGGATGCGGACAGGAAAAACACCGCGCAGGCGGTTCGCAGTTTTTTGGCTCACCTGTATTATGTAAAGGAATGAGTCAACGCGTGGTAAATACACTGATAGCTCTGTACACGAAAAACACCTTTTGTGTGAGGGCGGAGGAGTAGTATCTAGGGAGATAACACAAGGGAACGGTTTAAAGCAAGGATGTAAATTTAAGTCCAATACTCTTTAATTCATTTAATGCCATTTTATTAGGGATAAGCAAGAACAATAATTGTGCCTGTAATATATAATATCGTAATTCCTGGGCTACTGTTTGCTGATGATCTGGTAGTATGATCAATTACAGTTCAATGTCTGAATCAGGCGATTCAGGAAGTAGATCTGTAACGAATGGAGCCTAACTGTGTATCAAGGAAAAACCCAAATAGTGGTATTTAAGAAGGGAGCACAATTGAGTAAAATCCTTTCTCCTGCTTTGAGTTGCAGTAAGGCACACAACAAAAAAACCATTTTTATTTAATTGTACACTAAGATGCAAGTATTGCACATTTCACTTTATAGAACTTAACAAATACACACGCGCACACAATAAACTATTAACTAACTGAACGTGTTTGGTGTAATGCTATTTGTACTCATTGGAAAACCGAAATTATTTAGTTCCGTAAATTCAATTATGTGATATATATGTAGGGGTAGTAGGGGAAAAACGAAAGGTTACTTGGGCTGGATCACCCTACATTTACGTAGTACTTTATAACAGAGATGTCAACCATTTATTTATTGTACAATTTGAATGCAGAATCAATAGAGTCCGCCTAATTACTATACAGTATAATGAACATGAAATATATAAAGAATATTTTGAAAGAAGTCATCAGGACTTCATTGTCTTAATAGCTGTCTGCTAGAAATTTATGGAATAGTTGAGCGCCTCTATCGGCGAAAATTAGCGTTGCGCAGGAAGCTGTGTAACTGTCATTTTTGACACTGATGCACCATCTTGTAATGTCTAGTAAGCAATGCAATATACATAAGGTGGAAGTAACACACATTTGGAACCTTAATTTACATATTTTTAAATAATCAGTGAATGGCATACTTCGAACAGAACATTATTTAAAACTGATGTGATACATTCACAAGACTTTCTCTACCCTCTATCATTTATTAGTGGGTATACAAACTATTCTTACTAAAGCTTATTTTTCTATCTCTTACATTTTAATCCACATAAACCTTTGCAGAAATAGCTGCATTACATATTTCGTTATATATAGAAAGGGAACAGCGGTAGTCAAATGCTTTAGAACTGGACGATTTATAAGTGTTTTCCATAGTGTTTCCATGAATCGCGAAAAACAACTGAATGTTGAAAGGACTTCAAGAAAATGGCCAAGAAATGAACAATTCGAACTTTAATAATGGATATCTCAAAAACGGCTTATGACACAAAAAAAACTTATTTTAAATAAATTGTGTGTTTTAAAGAGATCCATATTTTTTGTGTATTACGTTGCCATCTATCATTTAACGTTTACCAGTTAAGACAAGACTACAAAATTCCTTCCGAATGAGGACTTTTCCAGAAAACTCAAGATATGGGTACATTTTATTTGTCACGTAAACATCTTTCATATATGGTATTTTCATAAAAATCGTTAGAAAATAAAAAAAAATTTAAAAATGTCCAATGCAAAGGGCAGTCTGGGACGAGGGATTTTTTTGAAAATCTTCGTGTCGCTTCTTTAAAGATACTGAACCTGAACACCAAGTCTGGTATTTATCCGACTTTTCGTTCTTGAGTTATGCTGTTCTCTCTCTCACCCACACAAGGACATTTTAAAAAAAAATTTTTGGGGGGGGGGAGGTTCAGGGTGGAATGCAATATTTTTTCTACCTCCTAGGTACGTGATAGAGGAAGTAAAACCTAATTTACTGTAATTAAAGGTGAATTAACATTTCATACCTCATTCTAGATTTTTCAGGAATCAATTATATGCACCCAATGTTCCATGCCTCTTCAATGTCTGCGTCTTCATAACTCATAATAAATCTCAGACTTAAAATTCTTCTTGAAATACGATTCTTGAATTGTATTACCGCCCACATTATTTTCCATCGACGGCTCTGTGCCACGGTCTCAACAATCAAACAATTGATCCAAAGCCTCCTAAATTATTATATTTCTTACTAAACAATCCACTTATAGTATAACAACTTGTAAAATCCCCCGGTCTACGGACTGCGCGAGTTTTCAGGGGGGGGGGGGAATCGCCACCACTACTTGTCTTTTGCCTTTAGCTACTGAATTATCCAATGAGATGTCTTTAAGAGGAAGGCGCTGATACGCGGAAGCAAGTGTCACGTCACTGTTGTGAATATAGCAATTTTATAATGCAGAAACATTTAATAGGATCTTGTTTACATCATGATAACTCAAAAACTAAAATCCTTATTCCAGTTCTCTAAGAGGTATGTTAAAGAGCACGCTTTTGAGATGATGTGTGATTGGTCTCCTTGTAAAAAACAGAACTGACGCCGCTAGTTTACTTTGTAAAACTTCATTTGAAATAATTTGTATTATGAAAATCCTTCAGCGAGGAAATGTTTTCCTTGAAGTGGTACATGGGAGAGCGAAATACCTAAAAAGTGTTAATTAACTTTTGGAAGATACGCCATGAAAATACCGCATCGCTATTATCATGGCTAGTTGTATGCTATCGCTAGTTATATGCAAACATTTGTTTTCACACCCGCTGCACCTTGCTCTTTGTAGCCTGTCACAGCAATCTACAAACACAGCATTTTTGTTGCAATGCTTTTGTGTCTTCAGTCCTGCCTCTACAGTTAGATAGGTACAACAGTGGTGTTATAAACGATTTTGTGAGAATAAAATAAAACACGGGCTAGGCGAAATGATGGCGTGTTGTGCTTAAGCAGCGACTCAAAGGCAGAATAGAAGAGGCATGACCGCCAAGTCAGTTAAAGAGGGGGAATACATAACCAGGTGAGTTACCCCTCCCAAGTTTTTTTATAAGTTGCTGAACTATAGTTATACAGCTGTTGAACTGGCAGCATTGCGTTACAAGAAAATCCGAGGTGATGATGGGTAAATTCAATTAGAAATTGTTTGTAATAATCATTCATTCAAAGAAAGAAGTAAACAAACAATCGTGCAAAAAAATAGTGTGGAATAAGTGTGCGTGAAATGCATAACAGAATCTCGGAAACAGGTCATACTCGACTTCGTCTTGTCTTTTGAAACTATTCCTCGAGTTTGTAATAATTCACCTCCCACATTCATATCGCAATATATCATTACGTGCATTACAATAACACGTCTTCATAAACGCTCAATTTAAAACAAGCAATGTTCACGAGGCCGGTAAGCACGTTCGTAGGGAGAGTTCGGCGTCTGTGGGATTTTGTTAAGCCAGAAAAATATGTACAATTTCTTATCTGTCTTTCAGGCGCACATATGTAGTTCAGCTGATGATTTAAAACTGTGTTGCAAAAAAACAAGGCGTGTAGGACGTTTGGGATATGGGTTTACGTTAACTCATCTCAGTGTCATTATTCCGAGGCTAGAGTCTGATAATTTCCCCGGAGAACTCCAGCACATCATATCGCCAGTTCGCAAAAACAAGTTTGCCAAAGTAGCTGGATATTTATTTAAAGGAAAGTGCAACATTACGCTATCAAGTTGGCTGTCGCTGTTACCTAAAAAGAAACCACCCAATGACTGTAGCTATCGTATTTTAACATCGGGTTTTAACCAATTCTGACTTGAAACACACTCAGATTCATACCTCCAGAGAAGGGAAAAATTCAAATTAAAGAAAAATTTCCCCGCCCCAACCAGAAAATGACCCAATTCAGGTCCTCTGGGTTGAGAATGACACGTGGTATACAGAAGGCTAAAACGATAGTCAGATTTTTAAAAAGTGAGTCACTAGTGTGCATGGTAGCCGAGTGGTGAAACGCATGTGTTTCGTAATTGGAACAACCTGGATTCGAATCCTTGGTGTAATGTTTTGTTTAAATTTTAATTTGTTAAATATATGGCAATGCCGTATGCTTTCCATGCATAAGATATATATATTAATTTTAAAACATTTATGCATAAAAACACAAACAAATTACTCTTTTCTTTTTCAAAACAAGTAGCATAATAGTAAGTATTCTAAAGTGCATCCCATACAGTTTCCATGTCATTCCATGGAATTCCAGAAAAAGGTTGTGCGTGCGTGTACAGCATATTCAAAAACGAAAAGTCGGATAAGCACCAAACTTGGTATTTAGGTTCAGTACCTTCCAAAGATGAGACACGAAGATTTTCAAGAAAATCCCCACCCTAAACTACCCTTTGCATAAACATTTTTTGAAATGTTTTATTTTCTAAAAAATGGCTGTAACAATTTCTATTAAAATACCATATATTAAAGATATTTACATGACAAATAAAATGTATATATCTCGATTTTCTGAGAACAGACTATGAAGTCCTCTTCATTCGGAAGCAATTTTGTATAATGTGTAACTGCTAAACGTCAAGCGATAGACGAAAAAGTTCTACACAAAAGCTGTAGATCTCCTTAAAACGCACAACTTAAGTCAAATAACCTTTTTTTGTGGCATAAGCCATTTTGAGATATGTTCGAATTGTTCATTACTCAGTCGTTCTCTTTAGCTCTTCTTCAACATTCAGTTGTTTCTCGCGATTGCATAGAAACAGTATGGAATTTTAAGGCCAACGTATAGCGTCCAGTTCTTGAACATTTGACTCTCGCTGTTTCCTTTGTATCTATAACGAAATGTGTAATGTAGGTATTTCTGCAACGGTTTATTTGGATTACAATGAAGTAGAGAAATAAGCTTTAGTAAAATTAGTTTGTATACCCAATAATAAACGATAGAGGTTAGAGGAAGTAATGCGAGTGTGTCACATCAGAAATTATTTTTCATGTATCTTTTATTTGACAAATAAATTTCGGTTGTAACGGATTTATCTTGAACGACGCGACTGGCGGCTAGTAGCTGGTATCGACTCAATGACCTTGCTCTGCGGCAGCCTAGCTCATGGTGCTGCGGAGAGCAAAGGCATTTGAATTTAGGTCTAATGCTGCTTGGCATGATGTATAGTGGGAGTATCCTTATGTGAAGCTATTAAACTTACTGTCTGTAGTTATCATGCCGTATACTATACAGTTGCGTGTTTATTGTGTTAAGTTTTGCTCAAACGGAGACATTTGCGTACTGTCAGCTTTAAGTTATTGCTAACTGATCTACAATTTATAGGCTGTTAGAAAACTTTTAACAGACTGGATTAAGTTCTAGACAAAAAAGAATAGATAGCTAACAATTCGTGTGAGTGTGTGTGTGTGCGCGCGCGTGTGTGTGTTTTATTACAGTATAATCGACTGGTTTGCTCACTCCTCAGGTGTAAATCCTGTAATCATTATCCGCGGGGAATGCTTACAATTTATGCAATAAATCCGCATACGCGTGACGAGTTGGAAGACAGTATCCGGCGAGAGTTTTCCAATACTGTGGCTGCAGAAATAATGTGTTCAACAGATACCAGGCGTGTATACATGCAGCAGGGCATCATTTCGAACACCTTTAATAACTAAAGATAAGCCAAACACAGTCACTACTGCGGCGAAAGGATTTATACAGTAGTTCAGAGCGGCAGGCTGTCACTCGCATCATTCAGGAGAAACCCGGTACATTTAGATTTTACTATATGAAAAAAATGTTCAAAAGTATAAATACATGAGTTGGGCATTAAATAACCCAAAACGAAAAATCAAATAAGTACTAAACTCGGCTATTTAAATTCAGCATCTTCCAAGGAAGCGCCGCTTTTAAACACCCCCCCCCCCCAATCACAAACTACACATGGAACATTTTTCGTTATTTTTTATTTTCTAAAGTATGCTCTATAGGTTTCATTAAAATACCGCACGTTTAAGATATTTACTGACAGACAAAATGTAGAGCTCAAATTTTCTGGGAATAATCAAGAAGTCCTCTTAATTCGGTACGAATTTCGTACCATATAGTTCTATAAAAGTGACAAACTATAAAAATAGATGAAACTTCAATGTGATCTCTCTAAAATACACAGTTTATTTTAAATAACTGTTTTGAGACTGCCTCTGTAGTCGAGTGGTCAACGTTCTCGCTTCTTAACCCAGAGGTCTCGGGTTCGATTTCCGGCTGGGGCGGGAGAATTTTTCTTTAATTAGTATCATTCCCTGCTCTCTGAATCTAGAAGTAGGATGTAAGTGTATTTTCTAACGAAAAATAGTAAAAACCACAGCAAAAACAGTTAAAGTTTCTATATGCCAAAGTCACCGGTATGACCACAGAAGTTACAGGAAGCCAAAAGCAAAATTCTGTTTAGTGGTCTTGGTAAAGTCGGAAATATGTGTTATTGGTTCGAATGTTTCAATTTGTTACGATTTCATGTTTTGAAGTACTTCAGTTATTTCGAGAAATAACTGGTCTGGAAAGGGGAAGTACAATGTAAAGTTTAAGCAGGGGAGGACTAAAATCGGTTGGTCATTAAAAACAAAGGTACTAAAAAATACGGACCAATTATAAAACCGATAGAATACTAAAAAGGAAGAGCATCATCTATCGTTGAATGCGATATAGGAGGACATAATAGTAGAGCCGAACAAAGGATAAAAAATTGTCTTTCATCCGCCAAGTGTGTCCGCTGAACTCCAGGAGGAATATCAGCAAGCCCAAAAGCATGGTGTGCTGCTGTTAAAATCGGACATCCAATTAAAATGTGGAGGACACTGGTCTGCGGCTGCAGGTAAAACATGACGAGGAAGGTTCGCGGGTTAAAAGGTAGCTGTGGCTAAAAGTACAATGCCCTAACCCCAACTACTCGTGATGATAGGCACGAGAAGAGGCAACCCGGCAGTGGGAAGGGGTTTGATCTCCCGCAGCTCATTTCCACAGAGAGCGTTCCCATTTTCGCGCCACCATGAAAAAATGCAAAGGTGTAAAGAGAGAGAAATCATTCCAGGGAAAAATGGTACTGGAACTCCTGGGCGAAAAGAACTCAGTCTTCGTGGCAACACCCGCTGTCTCGTTCCTGATATACCCCACATGGCCAGGGACCCCACGAACGTAACGCGATTCAGCGAACGACTGCATTAGGTCCTGGATTCGTGTGTAAGGGGGTGATAAACATAGTTATCGTAGGCTCTTTTGTGCACAGGGAACCCGAGAGGATCACCCTAGCAAGAAAATTATACCGTTTTATATAAAGAGAGATTGTAAAATAGCGAAAGCTTCAGCAGTGAAAATGGATCATTACAACTGAAGGTCAAACATATGCAGGTTGGAGTTCGAAACGAAGGTACACCCTACGCCTTGGTCGTTCTTGGAGCCGTTTGTATAGACTGAAGAGTGATAGACAAATTTCGGCCGGAGCTTCGCAAAAGATTGGCGGAAGACCGAGCTCAAGGTCGAGGACTTCGGAAATGATGCTAGCCGGAGGTAAACGCCGGTTTTGGATGTTAACCAAGATGGAGTATGCCATTCGTCCGTAGGGTGGATGGGTAAGCAGGCCAGAGAAATGGCTAAATCACCTGGAGGTGACAACGCTTGGGATTTAGCCTCATATTGACGGTCCACCTAACAATAAACATTAAAGAACAAGGTAAACGGAGGACGGAGGGGCACTGAAGATAAAATATAGCCTTAGTTGCAAAGGAGAATATCATGCGGGGTCCAGCAGCTTCCTCACAGCGGCTGGTTACCGGGCTAGTGGGAAATGCACCTGTGGACAGTATGATACCCTGGTGATGTAAGGCGTTCTAGTGACGTAAAATGGACGGTTGCGCAGAACAATAAACCGTGCATCCCGTCATGGAAACAGCATGGAATTGCAAGACCGCTATAAGCCGATCTGTTTTTAAACATTTCACAGTCGCTGAGAGTCTGAGACAGAAATTAGATCCACAAATACAATTACTTGATTATATGTATGAATGAGAACACATGTTGATTTACATTTTGTAGTTAAATTTATATATTTGTTGTAATCTTCATTGATTTTCCATGTAATTGTCATAATTATTAATACATGTTTATTGTGAAATTAATTATTAGGTTAACATAACCTATATTTGTGTTAGGAGGGATTTAATTAATTTATGTGAAAGGTTAAACATAGCAGGCATCACAAAGGTTGACCTAATAGAAAAACATAGGCAGGAATAAATATACATTCTATGGAATAAACAGATTTTGATTCCATGAATAAAATATGTATAAAAAGAATGAATGTTACCATGGAGCTTAGAGAGATTTTTTCAAACAAAGGTCAATAGCTGCCTAGAGGGTACTTGAAAAGAGATCCCAAGCTGTACTTAGCATCTGAAATGTAGCCAGGGCCAATTATTTGTGCTCCAATTAGAAAATATCGATATTCAGTATATTTATGAGATGTAAAATTTTCTTTCACAACAAGAGAGGTGAACAACACATTCAACACAGTTGAATAAATAGGAAAAGTTTATACTGCAAAATAAGTGAGATCTATTTATTTCTAAATTAAAGCAGTATCAGACTCCCATATAAATCTTTCATGACACTACCCTAGGATTGAAAAGAAGAGGGTGCTCAGCGCTTAGAGTTTAGCATCCCAGCCTTCAGCCAAACGGACCCATTACATCACTATTCCCTCTAAACCTATAACAGAATGGGTAATTAAAGTATTTATGCAAAGATCATCTCCATTATACAAAGTAGATAGAAGAATAAGCTTTTGCAGGAACAGTTTGTAGAAACCATATGAAAATAAGCCTTAGTGGGTAGACAAAATCAAGCGAATGTAACACATCAGATTTTTTTTTCCCCAAGTGGTGCATCGCTATTCTTTTTTCACTTTCCTACCATACACCTAGCAGGTAGAGGAAGTATTGCATTTCACCCAAAAAGTTGATATCAATTGGTAATAGATGTTTTGAGGCCCTTGAATCCAAAACAAGGTTTTTAGACCATAAAAGATGTAGATCTCTTTAAAACATACAATTTATTTCAAATCACGCCTTTGTAGCATCGACCCTTTCCGAAATATCTGACATTATTACTTGAATGTTTCAATATATGTCACTATTCAGTGTTTCTCATACCTACAATGAAATGTGTAATCGAACTATTTCTGCAAACATTTATCTAGATTAACATGAAGAAGATGGCAAAATAAGATTTTGTAAGAATAATTTGTTGATGCTATATAAAAATAAATGATAGTGGATGAAGAAAGTCATGTGAATGTAACACATCAATTTTTACTTTCTCTACTACGTATAGTAAATAGGGGAAGTATTGTATTCCACCCAAAAATTTGACACCGAGATTTCACCGGAAATACATGTTTTGAGACCCCCTGAATCCAAAAAAAGTATTTTTGGAAACATGTCTGTATGTGTGTCTGTCTGTGAACAGCATAACTCAGAAACGAACAGTCGGATAAACACCAAACTTGGTATTGAGGTTCAGTATCTTCCAGAGATGCGACACGAAGGTTTTCAAGAAAATCCCCCCACCCCAGATTACTCTTTACATGGAAGATTTTTCGAAAATTTTAATTTTCTCAAAAATGGCTAACGATTTTGATTAAAATATCATATGTTTAAGATATTTTCATGATAAATAAAATGTATATCCTGAATTTTCTGGGAATGTCTCCAAAAGTATTCTTCATTGTGAACGACTTTTGCATAACTGGTAAACCATAAGAGATAGACAAAATTTTACTACACAAAAAATGTAGATCGCGTTAAAATACACAATTTATGCCATATACATTTTTTTTGGGGGGTGAACCATTTTCGAGATATTGCTTGTTATTCCTTTAATTTTTTCAATACTTATTTTCTCAAATGGGAATTAGTTATTCATTTTTACTTTCTCTACTACGTATAGTAAGTAGGGGAAGTATTGCATTCCACCCAGAAATTTGATACCGAGATTTCACCGGAAATACATATTTTGAGACCTCCTGAATCCAAAAAAAGCATTTTTGGAAACATGTCCGTGTGTGTGTGTGTGTGTGTGTGTGTGTGTGTGTGTGTGTGTGTGTGTGTGTGTGTGTCTGTGAACAGCATAACTCAAAAACGAACAGTCGGATAAGCACCAAACTTGGTATTTAGGTTCAGTATCTTCCAGAGATGCGACATGAAGGTTTTCAAGAAAATCCCCCCACCCCAGACTACCCTTTACATGGAACATTTTTCGAAAATTTTAATTTTCTCAAAAATGGCTCTAACGATTTTGATGAAAATATCATATGTTTAAGATAATGTCATGAGAAATGAAATGTATATCCCAAATTTTCTGGGAATGTCTCCAAAAGTATTCTTCATTGTGAACGACTTTTGCATAACTGGTAAACCATAAGAGATAGACAAAATGTTACTACACAAAAAATGTAGATCGCGTTAAAATACACAACTTATGTCATATACATTTCTTTTGTTGAGTGAACCGTTTTCGAGTTATTGCTTGTTATTTCCTTAAATTTTCCAATACTTATACTTTTTCTCAAATTCGTTATTCATTTTTTTTATGTCCTGGACATGCAAAGAGAATGGAATGCGCCACATAGCAACCAGCGTTAAAATATTTGACTATCGCTTAAAAGCTACCATATTCCCCTTGCATCTACATGAATATTACCAATAAGATTGACATCTCGATATCTCGATTAACATGAAGCATATGGAGAATAAGCGTTTGTAAAATTAGATTGTACAAGAGTAGAGAAAGTCATGTGAGTGTAACACATCAGATTTTTTTGTCTTGGATATGCAAAGAGTATTAATCTGTGGCAAAGGGAATGGTGCTGCACCTAGCAACCAGCTATTAAGAGAAATGTTGTGCTTAAAGGCTACTGTATTTCTATATTGCCCTTGTAAATAAACATTCCCCTTACATCTACAAGAAAATTAGCAATAAGATAGAGTCTGCAAATGTTTATCTCGATTAACATGAAGTAGATGGAGAATAAGCATTTGTAAAAATAGTTTGTAGAAGAGTAGAGAAAGTCATGTGAATGTAACACATCAGATTTTTTTGAGCACTCTCACTATTCAGTTCTTTCTCATCATGTTATGTAAAGAGCATGGAATTTCAAGGCCAACATATGACAATCTACTTTTAAACATTCGACTATCATTTCCATTTCCTGCAATCTCCTTGTATCCACAATGAAATGTGTAATTAAGCTATTTCTGCAAATGTTTATCTTGATTGACATGAAGTAGGTAGATAAATACAGTTTTATATGAACAGCTCTCAAAAGCTGCATAAAAATAAGCAATAAAGGGTGGAGAAGGTCATGCAAATGTAACACATCAGAGTTTTTTGAAGTGGTCACCACTTAAAGATCTGACTATTGTTTCAGGCTTTGTATCCCTCTTGTACCTACAACAAAATGTATAATGAAACCATTTCTGCAAAGGTTTATCTCAATTAACATGAAGTAGATAGAAAAATTAACTTTTGCAGGAACAGTCTGTAGAAAAGAGATAAAAATAAATGATCATGGCTAGAGAAAGTCATGCGAATGTAACACATTAGGTTTTTAAAGTTATTGTATAATTGTAAATCCTAAGCTAACTCCCAGGCACCGTGTTCCAAATGCAGAAAAGTGGAAGTTACTTAGTAAAATTCCAACCGAGTAGCTGGGTTTGCGAGTCCTATCTCACCAGTATGAATGGGGAGGACCCAAATTAAAACAAATGATGGTAAGGCATGCCTAAACAGTGGACAGGATGTATTGCACAGTTTTTGTGTCTTGGCCAAGTCTGACTGCCTGTTTAGAGTTTGTTGTTGATTAGCAGAAGATGCACAATCAGTCTGAGATTTTACAAGCAGACAGTAAACGGAGAGAGGTGCCAAAATCATATTCCAGCCTCATATGTTAATCAGCACATGCAAGATATCATACCAGTGGTTTCAACAAGATTCTGCCACTGCTTAATTCAGCAGAGAGGGAAAAAATTAGGTAAGTATTTGAAGGTGAATTAGTCTGTTAATCCCCAAATCAAACAGTCTTTCACTTATATTTCCAAGGGTAGACTGATAGACAAAAACAAATTCTCACACACTGGAAAACATACAACATTAAATCAGAAACTTTACAGTGGCCAAACTAAATCATGTCATTTGGAATGTGTGTGCCCATTTCAATACTTGTATACTCCCCAATATTAGCTTTAAAGTTAAGATTTCATACAGTATTAAGAAGCAACTTCAAATATAGGCGCAGAAGGTGGCAAATTCAGCTTGGATATGCAAAATCCCAGGAAGCAGTACGACCATTCTCTGGTAGCCCTATACATTTGTCTAGTAAATTTTATGAGCATATTAAAACCAACACTTTTTAAGTAAATTTCTGTTTTAAATGCTATTTCTAATTTCTCTACCACATACATAGTAGGTAGAGAACAATGGCGGTTTTTTTGGATGAAGAGAGTAAAGGGGCCCTTCACCTTCTTTGTACTTAAAAATTAAAGAATAGTGCAATCAATATTTATTTGAAAATTCTCAGTCTAGTTGTTTCCACAGGCTGGCCTGATGCAATGTTTTTTTCTCCGCTGTCTGCATTGCTTCACAAGTTTATGCATTCTCAGGCGACAGGCTGGCAAGGGAATTGGCACTCGACAGAGAGGATTGTATGCTCTCACTCTCTCTCTCTCCCTCTCTAAGCACCTGCTTTGTAGATGTGCCAAACACTGTCTCTCCTTCTAGCATACATTGTTGCTATGACAACGTGATGTCAAACATTTTTTCTGCTTGTCATTTTAAATCTGTAAGTGATAAATCATCTGAACAGATAAGAATCCTTTCATGTCCTTCCCAACTAACTGAATCATGCCTGCTTAGAGGCCTAGGGGCCAGGGGAGGGATATGCAAACTCACACTCAAGAGTCATGCTTTCCTATTGTGAATGAGGAGTTTACAAGTGGCTTGTGGATGTTATTGTTTGTGTTTGCAAAATGAATCCAATTAATGACATAGCTTGTAATATACTTGAGACACCATTCTCTAGGTGAAAAGATGAGGATAAGAAAAACATGTTAACAGTTGGAACATGTTAATGCCATTAAATCTTTATGTAAAAAAGGAAAAGAATGGTAAATGTCTTAATGTTGATTTTAAAACATCTTGGTTTTCCGAATTTCCTGGTTGTGCAGTAGCTTCAATTTAGAAATACTATTTTATTGGCCCTGTTTACTTTCTAATACTAATCATAATGACTGGAATAAGGAAGGATTATTGGATTTTAAGAACATTACGTGAACTCTAAATAAGCATAAAGATTGCGCTCAACACCTGAAATGTAAACTACAACTGAACACTTGTTTGAAGAATAGAAATACAATCTCTGATGCCCTACAGGAAAATGCAAGGCTATTTATGGTTCAATTCAGTGAAAATGTTCATATGAATAGACCTGGTTATAGATACTTGTGCTATATTTAAGTAAGAAGAACTTGGGGCATGATGACAGAGCAAGTTCAATTAACCGTGGAAATTTTAAGGAACTACTTGCTTTATTAATATTGAAGAGTCATTGGAAATTCAAAATCATATTTGAAAATTAATAGTGTATTCATTGGGGACTCCAAAGACAATTCAAAATGAAGTTATAAACTGCATATCTGAATACATACAAGATCATGTAAAAAATGAAATTCACAACAGTAACTTTTTTGCTATTGAAGTTGATGATAGCACAGATATAACTCAAACATCACAATGTACTATTACAGTAAGATGTGTGAATTTTGAAGGAAATGTTTTTCAATGTTTTCTAGAGTTCTATGAAGTTAGTGCTGACAAAACATCTGAGGCTTTGTTTTAATCTTCTGGATGGGAGTTTGCCTGAGTTTTCATATGAAACAAATTAGCGGCTCAATGTTATGATGGGGCAAATGTAATGGCAGGTCATTTAAACGTCTTCAGAAGAAATTAAAGACAAAGCACCTCTATCTGTTTTTGCTCATTGCTTAGCTTATCGACTAAACTTGGTGCTTCAACAAAGTTTAGATTGTACTTCTAAATGTCGCATATTTTTTGCAAGTATCACTGTGATTCCTTCATTTTTCCAATATTCATCAAAACGAACACAGGTACTAGATTCATTTTCAGCTAGGCATATTTCAACCTTAGAGATACTCAGTGATTTCTAACTCAAAATTACTCACTGTAATTGTAGAAGATTGGGAAAAACTGAAACATGTGTTTGAGAATATCATGAATGACAAGGAATCAGATAAAAGATCAATTAAGCTGAGTAAGGGATTTTTGAACAAAATGAATAGTTTTGAATTTAATATTCTGGCTGTAGTATTTAATAACATTTTTTCTTAGACAGATGTTCCTTTTTAAGTTTTGCAAAAGATATCACTGGACATTGCTTATTGCATTTCAAATATCAGGACGACATGTGATTTAATAAGCAATAGACAAAATGGGCAACATTTTTTGGAATTATAAGAGAAAGCCAAAACACTGAGCAATCTGACTCAAAGAAGGGAACATGGAAACTTGACAGAGGATGAAGTTTTCAAAAATTTCAAGATTTTATTTTTCAAAATTTTGGATTCCATTTCAGTGGAAATGAAAGTACCGTTTCAGGATTGTGACAATTTAAAATTTCTTGCCCTTGTGGATACCAGAAAATTTGAAAATTATGCTAAAGATTTTATTTCTTTAGCTCTTGAAAATTCACAACATATTATTCAAAGATATTTTTCAAAGAATCGATTGTTTAAAGAATGAACTGCATCTTTTGTATGCTGATGAGGTGTCTAGGTCTGTTACTACATGGAGTGCTTTAAATTGTGCCAAGAAAATAAGGATGTATTTGAGGAATCAGGCAAGTTATTTACTTTAGTTTTAACAATTCCATCCACAAGTACATCAGTGGAAAGAAGTTTTTCATGTTTGAAAAGAATTAAATCTGTCACTATAAGCTGAAAGGAGAAGTAAACAAAATCAAGTGACAAGACAGAACCTCATTGGCTGGTGGGCAAACTACAACCTCCCCGCTTAGCATGTCATCTCTTTCTCTACAAAAAACAGTTCGGTTCAGATCGAAACATTTTGTGGTTATTCTCGTGCAGGGAAATTTAAAAAACTCATTGTAGCAATTCAATTTATGAAACTAAATGTGTTTGTTCAGATTCACCTAAAACTAAATGAACCGTTACAGCAGAGGGTTTAAGAGGCCATGCGCAGGTGCTGCAGTTCGTTTCCAGTTTCCGCCACTGTGGAAAACATAAATGCGGGAAATGGAAAGAAGACAGTTGTGTTAAATGCTTTTAACAAATTCTGTGAAAAGTACCCACCTTTAATCGACAATGAATATGGTTGGCCATTGTTTAGCAATAATTGAACTACTTTGTTAGTGATGCCGAATTTTGCTCCGATAGCTTGTGTTTTAACCTATAGTGCTAATCGTTATTTAACTCGTTGACTCATAGAAGGTTAAAGCAAAGGTGGTATACTGATATTAGTCATTAAATGAATGATTTCTAAAGCCTGAAGTTAAGAACAGTTTAATCCAGTACCTTTAATTACAGAAGCCGAACTGTTCAGGTACAAACTTTTATTTGTCTACTTTTAGCATTGTGTTAAATTAAACTGAGTTTTATTTATGGACGCTCTATAACTGCTGCGGTCCTTAGCATCCCATTCTATATTGGGCATGAAAGACTGGTCATTTTGCTCAGAGGCCTCTTTATCAGGCTTGAGGTTCTTTTACGTGCCGTAAATCTACGACACAGGACCACCGGCTTTACTTCCCTTCCGAAGGAAGCCATGCTAAGGATTTTTATGCCTGAAAAAATCCATCGCCCTCTGCCGGGTTTGAACCCGCAATCTCAGGAACTAGAGGCTAGCATGGTAACCACTACACCAAGGAGGACGACTTTAGCATCGTGTGTTAGAAGTTTAGGATGTAAGGCAAAATATAGGAATAAGACACATAATGTTTAAAAGCTAATGATCCCCAGCTGCGCAATATACTGTATTCACATTCTCTCTAAAGCAATTTCCTCTCAAGGGTCTTAGTCCCCTTCATCCTCCACGTGGTGCTGCCATGTTCTCGGTGGAGTGATACATTTAAGTTTTGTTTACTGCTCCTTTCAGCTTACAGTGAAAAAGATATAGAAACAGTATATCACAAGGCATATTCAAATCATTAGTGAACATCTCTATTTAGAAGGAACTTTTGTGTAAACTTATAAGGAATGAGCCATTTTATGAGGACATCATGGATAAGTTTGCTGCTCTCGAAGAACGGAGGATTGACTTAATGTATGAGACATAAAATAGGTGAGTCTCGCATGGTAATTATTATTTAGCCAAATTATTATGTTTAAATTTGGCTATCATTGTTTAGTAAAGTCTGCAGCCCTTTACCTACTATTTAAGGCATGGGCCATACCAATAGGAAATTGCATTCACCCAAAAATTTGATACCGAGAATTCAATAGAAACACATGTTTTGAGGCCCTCTGAATCCAAAAAGAGCATTTTCATAAAAAGGTGTGTGTGTGTTTCTATGAACAGCATAACTCAAAATGAAAAGTTGGATAAATACCAAACTTTGTATTAGGTTCTTTGTCTTCATTTATTTCCGTACTGAAAACTTAGGTAGATCATGAGGAGCAATAAACAAAAACCATTAGTCACACTCTCGTCCTTATAACATAATATTACAGAAAGACATATGGGATATTTCTCCCAGAAATTTTGTGGTATTATAATTTAAAGGAGAAAAGATTATGAAATGAATAACACTTAAAAACATGCAAAAATCCCCCAAATTACCACAATTATGTTGTGCGAAATTTGATAAAACTGATTCAAAAACTTTGGAGATATAAGCCATTTGCTAACATACGCCAATTGTGTCTGCATTTTGCCTTGAATCGTCAGATTCATCAGTTACAGAATTTTTTTTCAATTTATGTCTGAATGGATCAATAATATAGCTGATTGCCAAGCAGAATCTTCAGTTTAAGTTATGTCACCTCATTAGCCTCCATTCAGTTGGCAGAAGAGTACTCCCTACATGGTGTAGTACAGTAGCATTTCACAGCAACAGAAAAAATCTAATGTGTTACACTCACATGACTTTCTCTACTCTTATACAAACTATTTTTACAAACGCTTATTCTCCATATGCTTCATGTTAATCGAGATATCAAGATGTCAATCTTACTGCTAATTTTCTTGTAGATGCCAGGGGAATATGGTAGGTTTTAAGCGATAGTCAAATCTTTTAAGCGCTGGTTGCTATGTGGCACATTCCACATTAAAAAAAATGAATAACGAATTTGAGAAAAAGTGTAAGTATTGGAAAATTTAAGGAAATAACAAGCAATATCTCGAAAATGGTTCACTCAACAAAAAAAATGTATATGACATAAATTTTTTGTGTAGTAACATTTTTTTTAAGCTTCTAAATCTACAAGCTTCTAAATCTTCAAAAATTGAGCTTAGTAACATTTTGTCTATCTCTTATGGTTTACCAGTTATGCAAAAGTCGTTCCCAATGAAGAATACTTTTGGAGACATTCCCAGAAAATTCAAGATATACATTTCATTTGTCATGAAAATATCTTAAACATATGATACTTTAATCAAAATCGTTAGAGCCATTTTTGAGAAAATTAAAATTTTCGAAAAATGTTCCATGTAAAGGGCAATCTGGGGTGGGGGATTTTCTTGAAAACCTCCGTGTCGCATTTCTGGAAGATACTGAACCTAAATATTAAGTTTGGTGTTTATCCGACTGTTCGTTTCTGAGTTATGCTGTTCACACACACACACGCACCCGCACACACACACACACACACACACACACACACACGGACATGTTTCTAAAAATGTTTTTTTTTTGGATTCAGGGGGTCTCAAAGCATGTATTTCTGGTGAAATCTCAGTATCGAATTTTTGGGTGGAATACAATACTTCCCCTACTTACTATATGTAGTAGAGAAAGTAAAAAGCAGGTCAGTAATTTTGTTTTCACTTTAAAGGAGGAGTTCGCTCTGAAATTGCCATTAGGATAAATTATATAGAAAAATGGAGGAGAGGGTCCGGGGAATTTTAAAAACTTGATGCAATTATATGAAGCAAAAATATGGAGATTAAATACAACACATATGTATGGCGTTAACTCATACGTAGTACACATATTTATATGTAGTTTCAAAACATGTCAAAACACAACTAGCTTAACTGACAATGCTAACATTATATAAATTGGCATTTACTTGCCTTAATAAATAAATACAGCTTAAGCAGGTAGAACATCCTTGACAATTTAAATCTCTGCAAGGAAATTGTTTCTAAACCTTTTTACAACAAAGGATGATACCACTAGCTTCTAAATCTTCAAAATTAGTCAATAATTTGGACTTACAAGTCTATAAGAAGCAAAGAATAAACACCGATATTGCCGCACGTAATAACCAAAGAATATGGAGGTAAGCACAGATTTACACAGATTCAACGAAACTTTGGAATAAAACAGGACATTAAGTTATACTTAAAACTAGAAATCAAAAAGAAACACACGGCTGCAAACATAAGATTCCTAAATCTTTGCCTAAAACACAAAGTTACGCCAAACTTCGTTAGAAAATACGTAAAATTTAATCACAATGTAAAACATCAAACAGTAGCAGACAAGAAAGTAATCGAAATAGAAAAGAACAAACATTATGCAAATTTACAGGACTTGGACCTTAGAATCTATGAATTACACTTATGGTTACCGAAAGTTTTAGGAATACCCTTATGGGAAAATTTACGGTCAAATTTCCTTATGCTACTTAGCAAGAAAATGAGCGCCAAAACAATGAAACTGAAAAAGAAACTAAACAACCTTATATTCAAACATAAAAACTCCCTGGAATACCGGGAAAAATCTCCTAGACATAACCAAAAACGGAAAGCAACATATAAACATAACCTAAACAATGAACCTACAACAGGCCAATATGTAGTTAACCTCTCAAAAGAACCATTCATCAGCACTGAGCTATCTGTCTTGAACAATGGCCTAAAAACCTGTTTCAAGTTCACAAAAAATACAGAAAACTTTGTTGCTGATATTGAAATAGCCTCCAACCACCTTACAGATAAGGATAAAAGTTTAATACAATCACAGTGTGAACCAATATTGGACCAGATACAAGCCCAAATACACCACCACGTACCACATCAAAAAATTATCAAATCTCTAAAGTCAAAGCCTGTAGTATACACCAAAGCAGACAAAGGAAACGCATTAGTGATATTAGACCAAGAAGATTATGAATCTAGAGTTATGCAATTACTACATAACCCAGAGTACATAGAAATCAGCAAAAATCCATTAAAAGAATGCACCAAGTCACTCCAGAACACATTGATAGAAACCAAAACATTAACAAAAGCCGAAAAATCCAGAATTAAACCAGATTTTCCCACCATACCTAGGTTATATGCATTACCAAAAATACACAAACTTGGCAACAAAATGAGGCCCATAGTGAATAACATAAACTCTCCCACATATAAACTAGCAAAATGGCTTTCAAATACCTTCAACTCCATGCCTATGTTCAAAAGTCTTAGTATAAAAAAATTCATTACAATTAACCAGTCACCTTTCAAATATAAATATATCACCCACAGACATGATGGTATCATTTGATGTCACTGCACTCTTCCCAAGCATACCAAAAGAAGAATTATTACCACTCCTAGAAAATGGATATTAAACAATGGCACACCTAGAGCACAAACAGAAGATTACCTAAAACTAACAAAATTATGTCTGGACCAAAATTTCTTTTCATTCCATCACAAAATCTTTAAACAAACCTCACGCCTAACTATGGGAAACCCCCTTTCACCATTTTTAGCAGAACTATATATGAGCCATTTTGAATGCCATATTACTAAATCTTTCCCACATCTATTCAAAACCTGGTATAGGTATGTAGATGATATTTTTGCTATTGTTCCAAAAAAACTTTCAGAAGATGCTTTGAAATTATTAAATTTACAAAAAAGATCTATTAAATTCACAATAGAAAAAGAAGAAAATGGCCAATTACCTAACCTAGACATCAGGATCATCAGAAATAATGCACACAACAAACTAACGTTCGGCATTTACAGAAAACCAACACACACAGAAAATTATATTAAAAACAATAGCTACAATCCTACAAGCCACAAACATGCAATTTTAAATAGTATTACAAACAGGTTAGTACATATACCAATGGAGAAAGAGGAATAGCAGAAAGAATACCAACACATTATCATCATAGCCACTATGAATGGATACCAGAAAAAAATAATAGATAAGAAGATTAAAAGGTTTGAAAGACAGAAATACATCCAACAAATGACTACGTTACTCAGACAACAAAAACCACAAGCATATAGAAAATTCACTTATCATCCTTGGACACATCATAAATTTCAAAAGATTTTCAAAAAATACATCACCCTGTCTCCACAGAATAACCACAATATACAGAAACTACTATGCAACAGAACAAAAGATCCTATCCCCAACGATAAATCAGCTGGTATATATCAAATTGATTGTAATGAATGTAACCTGGTATATATAGGAAGAACAAAAAGAAATCTTGAAATAAGACTTAAAGAGCATATAGATGCATTTACCAAAAGCAGCCAGCTAAATCAGCAGTAGCACATCATTTCTGGTCTTCAAACCATGATATCACTCCAAACATAAAACTCTTAAAACCGATCAACAGCAGTAATGAATTGGACATCTGGGAAAAAATACATATTGTCAAACACAGGAATCACCTAATGAATTTCGAACTGCTGCCACCCAACAGCCTTTGGAGGTTCATCAGCCCAGCACCAGAGAACACCACTAACCACACACATCCCCCAGACAATGACCGGCAAAATCAGACGAGGACATGCTGACGATGGGAACAAACCGTCTCCCGAAACGCGTTCAAGTAAGAATATTATAGTGATGTAGTGTAACAACCCTCAACTCTCTTTATTTTAAATGATACAAGTTAAATATTAGAAGTCAAATCACACTGCTTTTTACAAACGTTGGTTTTTGCTGCTAGGCTGTCATGCTATATTAAGCACCTACACCAAAAATAAGTTCATCGAAAGAACAATTACCAATTTACAAAACCTCTTTTGTTTACATGTTGGAACTCATAACACATGCTTACAATATTATTTGGCATTTGAATGCAGTTTCACATTTGCACCATACGATATTGTTATTCTTATCTAATATAACAATAATTTCTTTGTTCAATAGTAATTCCTCTTCTCCACTTGACTAGGTGAACTTTTGGTCGGCTTCAAAACAATATGCTTTTAATTCACTCGCATTCCTATTGACTTACATATGCCTATACTCACTGGTTGCTGTTTCTAGATAAAATATAAATTGAAATGATATGAGCTGACAGCAGAAGTCTTGAAAAGTTAATGCATGGTAAGGAAACTGGATTTATGTGACTGTTATTAATATCGTCGTTCACCAATATTCGACTTTGTTCATTAGAGGAAAAATGTAAAACCTCCCCATCCATTTTACATTGAATCTATGTATTGTTTTCCATACCAAAATAAATAATTTCTGCAACATTCAGAATTGATACAAGATTGTCTTTACCAGCAAATGGCTCCTCAACAATCTTCTATCTCAGTTAAGCTCTGATAATATTATATTCAGATTTACGCAAGTTGAAAGATCTGCCTTTCCAATAATGTGTACACCGCTAGTATATAACCAAAATATGGAATGAGCCATTTGTATCTTTAGAGACTACAATTTTTGTGAATCTCATAACACCTCTAGATTAAACTGACAATTTTTATGAATTAGGCTATTTCTGCTCTCAAGTGCTCAATTTCAAAGTTGTTTAAATGTATGAATCAGTAGCAAACTACAAATTGAAAGTGAAATTTCCAATGTCTTACAACATATTTTGCAATGGAATTTAACACTGCTTTCCTGTCAAATACTTCACTTCACACAACTCAGAAATAAAGTAAGATCAGAGAAAGGTGAAGCAGACAAAGAGTGTTTCAAAACAGAGATATGGATGCATTAATTAAGGTTCGATGCATTTTACAGTATCCATATGAATGCTGCAAGTGCTTTATGCTACTGCTTTGATTTACAAATGACACCTCTGCAAAAAATTACCTATTCAATAATCCTATTATAATCAATATGCTTCTCTTTTTGTTGCTTACCTCTAAACTTTAAAACTCTCATCTTTTATAGATGGACTGTGTCAGGCTGTGAGGGGTAAGGGGAGTCATTGTCTGCTTTGCCATGTAATTCAAGGCCATCCAAAACACAAAACTGTCTCCAGTCCTACAGATCAACCTGCCTTTCCTTCTCTTGCCAAATTTACAAGTGGGATGATCAGCAAGAAGTCTCCCAGATATATTCGACATGTCTAATCAAAAGATCAAAATGTTATCAAGCAATTGAACCACTACTTCACACTATTCAGGTTTCCAAAAAAAAAAAATTGTAAATGGAGTGAAAAGAGAGAGTGTGTGTCTAATGCTCAAGGTTTAGCAACAAAGCCATCCTTCTTGCTTCTCAATATTTTGAGGTCAGGCTTGGATACAATTTAAGCTGTTCGGATCAATATTCATTTCTTCTTCCTGTTTGCATAACAAACAATTTGGAAATGGTAGCAATCCAATTTTGTGTAGGTGTGTTCTGAGGCAGTCATGTCCAGTGGTAAGCCTGAACATGCAAGCAGCTGTTTTTTAAAGTAGTTCAGATATTAGTTTCATGCTTTTTATGAATTGTTCTCCTTTGGAATTTAATATACAGTGTAATCTCGTTAGCACGTTCCTCATTAACATGTTTTCCCGTATATTATGTTGAATTATAAAAGTTCCGGCACCAAATGCAATAAATAATGTTCGTTTAGTACGTTTTCTTGCTTCCGCTTACTACGTTCGAAGTTTTATGCCCTCATTCGCTATTTTGGCCAATGCTTGTCGGTCCAGTGGGAGTAGATTTATTACATTCAAAGTTTGACATCCTCATTCACTACTTTGGTCACACCCGACAGGGTGGAACCAGCAGCCAATGGCATGCATGTATGTACATATTTGTGCGATGTGATTTGTGTGGGGGATAGAGAATGCTTTAGTTTAGTGGTGGCTTGGCATGGTTAGTTTCTGCTGTTGAGTGTTGACGAAACGTAATTGTATTTTAATTTTTTGTTTGCAATGGAGAAAAAGAAAGTGCGGCAAATAAACAACAGTGAAAAACTGAAAATCCTTGAAGAAGTAGATCGCAATCCAAATACTAAACATGTGGATATAGCGCGGAAGTTAAACATTCCTTCGTCAAGCTTAAATACAATTGTTAGCAAACATAAACTAATTGAAACTGCTTTTGAAGAAGGGAAAAATGCTAAAAGAAGACGTAATCACCCTGGCCAGTTTCCAGAATTAGATGTCCTGCTAAAGTCGTTTACACAAGCTAGAGCTTCAAATGTGCCAATAGATGGTACTGTGGTTCAAGCTCAGGCAACACATTTAGCACAGAAGATGGGACTGGATAATTTTAAATCATCCAATAGCTGCATTGAAAGATTCAAGAATCGACATGGCTTAGTCTACAGATGTGTGCGACGTGACGCTACACTGTGTGAAAATATAGAAATGTGGAAAAATACAACACTCCCGTCAATTTTGAAAGACTATAGCCCTGACAATGTTTATAATGCAGATGAAACAGGACTATTTTTCCATCTTTTGCTAGACAAAACCCTAGATTTTCAGGGCACTAAGTGCCACAGCAGAAAGCTTAACAAGGAAAGGATTACAGTTTTTTGTGCTGTAACGAAAGCGGTACGGAGAAATTGGTACCACTGATTACTGAAAAAGCACACAGTCCACAATGCTTTAAGAATGTGTGATCTTTTCCATGTAAGTACACTTCCAACACAAAAGCCTGGATAACTTCTGCTATCTTTGAAAATTTCTTACGGGCATGGGACGCAAGACTGGGCATAAGAAGCAGGAAAATTGCACTCTTTATTGATAAGTGTGCCGCTCATCCACCAACTATTTCAAATTTAAGAAACATAAAGATCATTCTCTTCCCAGCAAACTGCACGAGTAAGCTACGACCTTTAGATCAAGGCATAATTCGGTGCATGAAGCATACGTATCAGAAGAGGCTGGTACAGAGAAGGTTGACTGCACTGAAAACGACAAGAAAATTCACCATCTTAGATGCCATGCATTTTATTACACCTGTTTGGGATTGTGTGATGCAAGATACCAATAGGAACTGTTTTAATAAAGTTGGTTTTTGCCAGGTTCTTGGTGATGCAATCTTGCAGGGAGATGAGTTTTCCAAGAGTGAAGAATGGCACCAAATAGCAGATGATGCTGGCGTATTTTTTGAAACATATGTAAACATTGACAATGAAATTCCTGTGTGTGAAACAGCGGCAATAGATGAAATACTTGCAAGAATAAGTGAAAGAAGAAGCGTCAGTGAGAGATGAAAGTGATGATGAGCCAGATCCTGAGCCAGTACCTACAGTGTCAGAAGCGATATGTGTGCAGTTTCGAAGTTCATGACGATGTAATGACTTTACTAAACAAGATGGACAGTAAAATTTTGGCATTAAAACCAAGAAAACAATCAATTATAGATATGTATTTCAAACAAGTATAAATAGTGTCTATATTTCACATCCATTTTTGAGATAAGATGTATTATTAGATTTTATTACATAAATATGTTCTTAAATTACAGATTTTGTATTTTCGTTAACATGTTTTCTCGTCTATGGCGTCCAAATCTTTGGGTCCCTGCAAAAACGTACTAACGAGATTCTACTGTATTTGTAGTTAATTTAGAGTTATAACTATTACTGATTTTCATTTTAATGATACATGTAAATGCTTCCAATGGTACTTTTGGTTGTACTATATTTTGAATTTTGGTCCATTTTTTGCTAAGATATCTGCTTTCTCATTGTTACTCAATCCACAATGTGAAGAAATCTATTGGAAGACTATGTTCTTTTTTTAAATGTTGTATCTGTTTAACCAAACAGAGAATTTCTCTTATTTCTTTTATTTTTGGATGTTGAGTGATGCAGTAATTTGTATCACAAATTACTTAAATGAAAAGAATGATTGTAATATGAATATGTATTTTTATGTGACATTGATTTGAGAAGTATATTGATTGTAATTATTGTTGAGAAGTAAGTTTATACTGCCTTACTGAAACTGACAATAATAGCGTGCAATAATGCAGCAAGGGGGTGAGCTGTTTATCATTATTAGAGACGAGGAAGTTACGTAATGTTGGCGCGTTTTTCTGTAGAATTTGCTGGAACATTCTTCCTAGAGCATATGTATTCATAATTTTCATTGGATATAAAATACACGCTAATGTTGGCGCGTTTTATTAGCCAATTGCAGCTCAGTTATAATCTATAGGCATATCGGGGTGTAGGAGTATAAAAGGGCTAGAGGTTAGAGGTAGAGCCCATCAGTTCATAAAAAATATTTGTACACTACACATCGTCTTCACGTCAGTTCGTCGAAAATATTTGTATGCTACACGTCGCCTTCAGTCCAGCAGAAATATTACACTTCGGCTATCGATTCGCAAGTTACGCGTATCAGAGTTATGAAAAATCTCAAGTATTGTAAAGTTAAGGATACAAAAAGTTGAAGTACGTGAATTAAGAATGATCAGTAAATAAGTTATGATAACAGTTTCAGTTTGGCGAGTGTCAAGATCAATGTGTAAATGTGATAGTGACTGTGTTCGACAATAAAAGTGTAAAACAAATTCATTCATCAGTGTTATCTTTGGATAAAAGACTCCTTTCCGTTTACACAACCTGTATAAAGAGATGTGCTCGACCAAAAAGATCATAGCTAGCCGGAGGACAGTGAACAAAAATTAAATAGAAATAACAGTAGCATTCTTTCAAACAAACACTAATACTACCGCAAATTGCTAACACCAGATGGAGCTAACAAACATTATAAAGAATCACGTCACAAAATGGCTTCACAACGCGGAGTAAACACAAATATACACAAACAACATTAATAATACCGTCACAAATTGGCTTCCAAAACGTGGGGCTCAACAAATTAAATATAAATAACATTAAACCACTTCAAATTGGCTACCACAACGTGGGGCTACAATAATGTTAAATAAATAACATTAAAACACTTCATGAGTTAATACTATTGCTTGGATTGCAGCTTAAGAATCCAATAAATTAACAATGTTTTTGCATTTTTGTGGCCAAACAAATATATTTAACAGCAGTGTGGATTATCAAAATTAGTAGTGCTTTTTCCACCAATTTTGTAAAAGTACAAAAACTGAAATGTACCACTTGCTCCATCATCATCTAAACATGAGCAATCAGTATATATACACACACATTCTTCTTCAGGGTATTTGATTTGCAATGTTTCTAATGCTATCATTTTTGCATAATTTGGGCTTATTGTTTGTTTCTTGAAGATTTCACAAAGATCTAAATTGTATTCTCTTTCAAAGCTTTCTATTGGGTTAATGGGATGTGATAGATTTTCTTTCACTTTTTTTACTTCCTGCACAAATCCTTTTTGGAATAAAAAAAAATCATAAAAAAATGAAGTCCTTCATTAAAATGATTGCTATTACCTCAAATAAAGATGGAGTGAAAATGTGAATTAGTGAAAATTGTTGTACAGCCATGTGACACTATGATATTCACATAAACAGACTATACATTGTAATATTAAAATTGGTTGCCTTTTATTGTAGTTATTGTTGATTGAAGTGGAATATTTGTAGGTAGTTGGAAGATGCTTCATGTTTATCTGCACAACGTATGGAAGCCAATTTGTCGCGGTCACTTCGTGTTATCTTTTTGCTGAGCGCCTGTTATTGTATTACTATTTTTAAATTTGGGTTCATTGTCCTCCGGCTAGCTATTATTTCTTGGTCGAGCACATCTCTTGAACAGGGTGTGTAAACGGAAAGGATTTGTTACTCAAAGATAACACTGATTAAAGAATTTGTTTTTACACTTTTATTACCATCACAATTAATTAAGTTCACATATTGACTCTTGATACACGCCAGACTGAAACTGTTATATTTTCTAATATCAGTATAATCACTTATTTACTGCACATTATTAATTCGCGTGTTTCACATTTATAACAAACTTTAAGACGCGAGAGATTCTGTAGAATTGCGACGTGTAACTCGCGAAAGATTCTGATGAACTAAGCGACGTTTAACTTCTGAATGATTCTGTTGGACTCAGCGACGTGTAACGTGTTGATGATTTTGTTGAACTGGGCAATACTTGCCTCTGGCTTTAGCTTTTTATACTCCCTCACCCCGATATGCCTAAAGATTATAACCCAGCTGCTAGTGGTTAATAAAACGCGCCAACATTAGCGTCTATATTTATATCCAATCAAAATTACGAAAACATATGCTCTAGGGAAGAAATTCCAACCATTTCTAAGAAAAGCGCGCCAATCTGACGTCATTTGTTTGCCTCTAATAATTGATAAACAACTTACCCCCTCGCTCATTGTTACCTGCTCTTATTGTCAGTTTCAGTGAGGCCGTGTAAACTTAATTCCTAACAATGCTTATAATTAACAAACATCTCAAATCATTGTTATACAATAATGTTAATTTACACTACATCATTCTGGCATTTACATTATTGTGATACAAATTACTGCCAAATGATGAATGTCAAAACAAACTTTGAATGATGATTAAAAACTAAGAACAAATTCTAGTGTATTAAAGGTATGAACATATAAACAGAACTCAAAGATAAGTGCCAGAAGTAAGCACTGAAAAGCACATATTCCCTGACCAATGCACACAAAGCAGCTCCCAGTGTCCTGTGCCACAGGTGTATGTGGATTACTAATTTCTACCAGTGATTGTAACCACATCCATGACTTTATGAGTTTGACAGTACACGTTACCTAAGCTTCATGCATACTGGGCCTATGTATGAATATAACACAGACCGACCACTCCTATGCATGCATTATGCCATTATGTAAACAATGAACACTTGATTTCTACTGATGACTGTATGCAATCATGTCCCTGACTTCATGGATCACAGTCTTAAACGTGTTCTTAAAAATCCAAAAATGGTGGAAATTCTGGGGTTTTCATCACATTATACAAGTTTTAGTACAATGTTAAAATCCATAAGAACCATAAAAAATTGCAAATAATGAGAAATGTTAATTCCGGAATGCAAACGTACGGTTCTGCCATATACAGCAAATAAAGAATCAAAATAGAGATACAGCTATTATCAGATGTTCTACAGGGAGAGCCAAAAAACTACAAACTGGCTGCGCAGTGTTTTTCCTGTCCGCGTCCATGGCACTCGCCGTCTGCTGCTACCATTGAAAGGTGCGACTTTTAAAGGCGTTACTTACCAGAGTTTACTTACTAAGAGCTATAGGGCCAATTTTTTTTTGAATCAACAGTTGATGCTCGTACATATGTGAATACAATTTTGCCCCGTTTTTTTTAGAGAATTATCAGCCAGGGAACATGATTTTGCCTTTTTTCAACAAGACTCTGCAACAGCTTACACGGCCAATATTTCGATGAGAGCAATTGAAAGTGCCTTTGAGCACAGATTTATTAGTAGAGATTTGTGCCCCCTTGGTCCCCCGACCTAACCCCCTGCAATTTCTATCTCTGGGGTAACTTAAAACAAAGTGTACAAGACAAACCCACACACCCTGGAAGAATTAAAACAAAATATCCACCAGAAATTGCCAGCATTTCTTAACGTGAACTACGGTGAATAATGGATAGTTTCCTAAAGAGGTGCCAAAAATGTATGGATGACGACGGTAGCCAGTTTCAGCATCTCCTTTTATAAAGTTGGTAAGTAAAGCCTTTAAAATTAGTTTTAAAAATGTTGTATGGTTTCATCTGTGCCTTCCTATGATAGCGGCAGATGGCAACGAGACCCGAGGACGCAGACAGGAAAAACACCGCAGCCAGTTCGTAGTTTTTTGGCTCTCTCTGTAGAAATATGCACGTATTACTGTTATAAGATGATGGTCTTACCTTTTCCTCATGAGAACCTAACAGCATGTCTAACCATGGATAGAGTAGACCATCCTCTGCAAGTCCCTGTGGGTTGAAGCATGGTCCACAACATAACAGTGCACTCATTGCTTGTAGTGCAGACAACTGTAAATCAGAGCATGGACGTTCTTCTGCATCCTGTTCTGTAGATTGAAAGCCCAGAGGTCGTCCAAATCTGCCACTCCAGCTAGCAAATAGTGTAAAGAGATTCCGTCTCAGATCCCTCTTCAAGAGTGTGAGGCAGGTTTCCACTGTAAACAAGAGAATAACACTACCTTCATGCACAGCTAGGGTGCTATGAATCAGAAACAGCTAACAAGGGTGAAGGAGTTAAAATATGTTCCTTTTAAGTCACATGCCAATGATCACTGCTAGAAGAAATGCAAATGGTGGGGGTCTATTGACCAACCCCATGGAGTTTATATGTATTTCTTGAGTAAAAGATACTAAATAAAATTTTTTTGTACTCGCCATGGGCTGGAATTTCATCACCAATTGTGACAAAGTAAAAAAACTTTTAAATAAGTTATTTGGAATTGGAGATTCTTGATATTCTATCAATGCATTTTCATTTTACAAAGGGTATGGATTTAACATAACTTCTTCGCTGGGTGCTCATAAAGAGTACTCCAGAAAAGATGAATCAGATTTGAAAAATTCAGTACTGGGACAGCACGTCAAAGATCTGTGGTTCTAGTCCCAGATCAAATCTGATTCCAGTTCCCAACCTTGGCCTACACACAACAGTTTAGCAGTTACCAGAGAGAAACCTATGCACCCTATGGAGTACACCAAAACTAGTCCAATTTTTACTTTCTCTACTACGTATAGTAAGTAGGGGAAGTATTGTATTCCACCCAAAAATTCGATACCGAGATTTCACCGGAAATACATGTTTTGAGATCCCCTGAATCCAAAAAAAGCATTTTTGGTAACATGTCCGTGTGTGTGTCTGTGTTTGTGTCTGTCTGTGAACAGCATAACTCAGAAACAAACAGTCGGATAAACACCAAACTTGGTATTTAGGTTCAGTATCTTCCAAGGATGCGACACGAAGGTTTTCAAGAAAATCCCCCCACCCCAGAGTACCCTTTACATGGAAGATTTTTCGAAAATTTTAATTTTCTCAAAAATGGTTCTAACGATTTTGATTAAATTATCATGTGTTTAAGATATTTTTATGACAAATAAAATTTATATCTTGAATTTCCTGGGAATGTCTCCAAAAGTATTCTTTATTGTGAACGACTTTTGCATAACTCGTAAACCATAAGAGATAGACAAAATTTTACTACACAAAAAATGTAGATCGCGTTTAAATACACAATTTATTTTATGTACATTTTTTTTGTTGAGTGAACCATTTTCGAGATATTGCTTGTTATTCCCTTAAATTTTTCAATACTTATTTTCTCAAATGGGAATTCGTTATTCATTTTTTGTCTTGGATATGCAAAGAGTATTAATCTGTGGGGAATGGTGCTGCACCTAGCAACCAGCTATTAAGAGATATGTATGTGCTTAAAGGCTACTGTATTTCCAAATTGCCCTTGTAAATATACATTCCCTTTACATCTACAAGAAAATTAGCAATAAGATAGAGTCTGCAAATGTTTATTTCGATTAACATGAAGTAGATGGAGAATAAGCGTTTGTAAAAATAGTTTGTACAAGAGTAGAGAAAGTCATGTGAGTGTAACACATCAGATTTTTACTTTCTCTACCACTCACCTATTGTATGTAGAGAAAATATTGCATTCCACCCAAAAATTTGATATCAAGATTTCATTGGAAATACATGCTTTGAGTTCCCCTTGAGGCAGTATTTTTAACACTTAAATGATTTCAGTATAATTATATAATATAAAAAAAATAACAGCCTGCCTTAAAGCAATATGTGTATAAATAATATATAAAATGTATGTAACAGTCACTGTATTATGTTTATATTATTGTGTACATGTATAATAATGTTATGTGAATGTATTAGGTAATTTTATAATGTAGGAGCTGTGAGAATAAAAGCCGAAATTTGCTAACAATGAAGTAACAATGAGGTAACCTTGAGGCAATAAGAATTTGGAAATTTTAATAATGCTACTAATAATTCTTGGAACAATAATGTAATTTTTAAAACAGTTTATAAATAGTCAATCAGCAACCAGAAAAGCTGAAAGTTACATAAAAGTATTCTATTGGAGTAGGATCAGCCAATCAGAGACTTGAAGTAGAGAAATTTACAAATTTAAGCAGTAAACGCCAGTTGCTAGAAGGCAACGTACCTGAGCAGTTCGTTCGCTCGGTACTTATTCAGTGTGAGACACATAAAATTCATTATGACGAGAATATTATAAAGTTTGTGTGTTAAAAAGTGCAAATAATTAATAAATAATCTCACAACTCTCTATATAGCAAAGTGTTATTTAATCGTGTGAAGGATTAATAAAAGGAGTGAAGTAAAAATTATAATTTGTGTAAGCCTACATTCTTTAGCCGCATCACCCCCTGCAAAGAGATACATGTTTCTACAAATTACTACTGATGCAGCCGAGGCAAACATACATATATATAATATTTAAAGAAACATTAAAATACAAATTTGATTCCTAAATGTTGGGGCGAAGGCCACCGGAAGAACATTGGGGCAGTTACTTCATCAAGTTTGGCTCCCCCACAGTGGAACTACAATACAACTCCTCCTTCAAAATTGGCACCTAAACATGGGGCAAATAACGTAAAGATAAACTTCTTCAAAATACAACCTTCAAATTGGCTTTCCATACGTGAAGCTACAAACTTCTTCACCCTGAATAAATATTTATAAAGAAGCATTTTTAGAAAGAGGTGTGCATGCACATGTATATTAACCATTTGTATGATATTCTTTGTTATTGGTTTCAGTTTTCAAATGCTTAAGTGATTAGTTACTATTCATTTTTATCTCATGGTCACGTAATGAGCATGGAGTTTCAAAGTCACTACATAGCGACCCTTTTAAATTCTGACCATCGCTTTAGCATACTGCAACCATCTTATATCTACAATGAAATATGTAAATGTGTATGTCAGTTTTTTTAAAGTGTGCGATTGGTGTGCCGGGTTCAAGTCTCAGTTAGTGCTACATCGTAGTTTCTGAAGTTCATTTGTATTTCTTGAAGCAATGAGATCTCTTATATTTTTCTCAGACTCATGGCACAGGTAATTCAGAATAAGTTTATCTCATTTTAATTTTGCTGTATATTTTAAACACGCTAACTAGTTGTGCAATGTATTAAAGTCATAATGATACATCTGCTGAACATTGACTGTATAATAACGATAATGTCTGCCTAGAATACTGAGGCGTAATGGCTTCTCTCCTGAAAATATTCTTTTATATATATATATATATATATATATATATATATATATATATACACATATGTGCATGCTATCTCCCTGACAACTCATCAACAGCCATTCTTAGTTATTATTTTTCTATAGTTATTATAGTTCTATTTTATAAACAAAGGCTAAAATTTTTTTCCTTATTTGCACTTTACGTTACGGTTGGCCATGTAGATTTTAAATTTTGGTTATTTTAACATTTTTTTCTCATTATGCTGGATATATAAGCAGATTGAAATGTATAAATATAATTAATAACAAATAAAAAAACATAATAATATTAATTAAGGAACATAAGTGGACAACAAATCTGTTAACACATAACACATCAGGTAAGCTTTCTATTAAGTTAACATCAGATATTATTTATTATAACTGCTTCGTGTGTAATGAAAGTTTATCTGGATTAACAAGAAGTAGAAAAGTAGAAGTAGAAAAGTAAGTTTTTGTATGAAAACTTTGTAGATGACTGGGTAGAGAAATTTATATGAATACAACACATAAGATTCTTAGCATTAATTTCTAGAAACAAGAACAGTATAAAAATGTTATTTGAAACCATATGTTACTAGCATTTTGAACAAATAGAGAGCAGTAGACATTGTCTGACTTGTATGTTTTTCCAATATGAAGAGAAACAATTAAATTCACCATTGGCGAAACATCGCCAAAACTCTAAACAATAAGGATGTGGTATATTTGAAGAAAGATAAGGGGAAAAAATTGTTATTTTGGATGGATCTGATTACTCCGAAAGAATGCGGGAATTGTTGAAGGGGGAGAATACGTGCTTTTGAACAATAATCCCTTGAAAAAATGGATAAAAGCTATAGAGGAAGCCATATCATTCCAAAAGACAGACACCATAATATCAAGATGAATACCCCAAGTTAGCCAGAATATACGACCTCCCCAAAATCCATAAGCCCGGCAACAATATGAGGCCGATCATCAGTTATATAAACACCCTCCTCTTATCGCCTTACCAGCTGGTTGTCTCACCAATTTCAAGCATTGCCACAATTCGAAAGCCACAGCATCAAAAACTCCCTTGAGCTGGTGGAAAAACTGCAGTCGATCAAATTGGACCCCCAGGACAAGCTAGTAACAATTCTGAGAAAATGGTTATTCTCCACCAACATCCCTGCCAAACAGTGTGAAGAATATCTACACCTCACCAGAATCTGCCTAAACCATTCCTTCTTCATTTTTGAAGGGAAATTCTAAGAACAGCAAAAAGGTTTGGCTATAGGAAGTCCCCTATCTCCTTTCCTGGCAAATTTATTTATGAGCCAACTCGAAACACACATCACCAAAGCGCTCCCCTATATTTCAAAGTTTGGTACAAATATGCTGATGCCATATTCGCAACAGTAAAACACAAACACATACAAAACATTCTCAAGCTTTCAAACTTACAGGAACCATCCATTCAATTCACAATAGAGACAGCTACCAACAACTCCATAGCTTTCCTGGACCTCAAGTTAACGAAGATTTCAGACAGGATAGAATTTGGAATATATAGAAAACCCACGCAAAGAGATAATTACATCGAAGCACATAGTTACAACCCCAAAGCACACAAAGAAGCAGCATTCAACAGCATAACTCATAGATTAATCAACATCCCCCTTAACAGAACTGAATACTGCAGAGTATCAACACATTATCAAATCTATAGTAGAGAATGGATTCAACCAGGAAATGGTAGATAGAAAAATATGTACATTCAAAAGACAAAAACACATCAAGCAGGTCACCACACATTCTAACGCAGCAGAAAAGATCAACTTCAGGAAATTCACATACCACCCAGGTCTCTTTCACAAATTTCAGAAAATATTCAAGAATCACATCTCCCTGGTACCTTACAACAAATTTAGCACCAAGAATCTCATCAAAGCAAGAAAATCTGATCCCATACCCCAGGACAAAAAGTCAGGAATCTACCAGACCCAATGTGAAAATTACAAGATTTACATCGGAAAAACAAAAAGGAACATAGGCACCCGCTTCAAGGAACACCATTATTGCATAAAGTTCAAACAGACTGACAAATCAGCAGTTGCTTTTCACTTCTGGACCCAAAACCATGAAATAGATACGGATATCTAGTTGCTGAAACCACCCAAAAACCCCAAAAGCTTGAAATATGGGAGAAGATTTACATAAAGAAGTTTGAATACCACACCATGAACTTTGATTTATCAGAAGCAAACAACCCTCTTTTAGCTTCATCCATAGGCCACCAGAGAACACCCAGGCTTTCCACAATACGACTCGAGAGCTGATCCAACAGTCAACAAGCAGCTGATGATGTGTTCTGCAAAATAAATAGGTGAGTGAAGCTAGTAAGTGTGTTTAGACTGACTCCACTTTCATCAAGTGTATTTTATTAATTGCTTCACTGTGTATGATTCCACTACTTTTTGGAAATTAAATTTTAATTTATTGTCATACAAAAAAGCAGTATTTTACCTTTTGTGCATTTTATCACAAACAACTATCCTTTCAAAGGACCTTACTCTAACCCCTTCCACTGCATATAATCAAAGAGGAATTACCACGTTTTAGTTCAAATTAAAACATAAAAACACCAAAACTGAACAAGCGCCTGAATTGTGCTGCAGTTAATAGAAATTTTATTAGCAGCTCAAAACTAACGTAAAATGTATATACATTTTAATATAAACATTACTTACACGAGAAGCTTTTCACCATTTTGCGTATGAAGTTGCAGAAGTGTAGTTTAATATCTTTCACAGCTGGAACTTCTTTGTCTGCCTCATTCTCTAGATACAGCCGAGCTCCATCAATATATTCTACAAATGTTGGATGAAGTGATTGTGTATCACGGTCTAAAACGCAGGGGCTGTTGATGACAAAAGAAAAGAACTAAGAAGCATTTGGAGGTAAATTCAATAAAATGACAAAAGTGTCTTGGGTAATAAGGCTAACAATTCTTGAGCAAAAAGAAATATTTTGTACAAATTCTTGGATACAAAAGGATTAGGGATCTTTCACAATGAAAATTAAGCTTTAACGTAATGACATAAAAATTAAAATGTTAATACAGTATGTTAAACTTAAAGCAACGTGTTGTCATTCACATCAGCAAATACAAACTTAAGCTGCACCAACTGTAAGAGAGCATTAAACAGCTGAGCCAACATGGTGAGCTGTGAAGCTACCAAAAGCAAAAGAGATTATGTTATCTAAATGAGCAAGTGCTAGAATATTAAGCTCTCAAAAAAGCACCAAAACAACTACCATCACAATTTGTTTTGCTGGGATTTCTATAGATACCCCAATAATTCCTGGTCCATGATCTTACACAGAAAGTGCGTTAGAGAGTCAATACTTAATAATGTAAAATCTAATGGGAGATGGCAGATAATGAGAATTGCTCTTTGATTGATTAATTTCTTATGTTTGATATAGACATAAACTTGAAAAAAAAAAATTGAAGTTTATTTATGGACGCTCTTTAACTGCTATGGTCCTTAGCGTCTCATTCTATATTGGGCATGAAAGATCAGAAATTTGCTCAGAGGTCTCTTTATTAGGCTTGAGGTTCTTTTACGTGCCGTAAATCTATGACACAGGACCACTAGCTTTACTTCCCTTCCGAAGAAAGCCATGCTAAGGATTTTTATGCCTGAAAAAATCCATTGCCCTCCGCCAGGTTTGAACCTGCAACTCGGGAACTAAAGGCTAGCATGGTAATCACTACACCACGGAGGACGACCATAAACTTGAAAGCTTTGACCTTACAAGCTTCTAAGTTTGCATTTAATTCAGTGTTTATTTTTTATGCTTACATTGTGAATGGTTCATTACTACGTATCATCTAGCTTAAGTTTATGTTATGCTTATGGTTAATTTTTATTGTGAATGGGCTTTATTCTTGGGTACTTTGCATCATTAAAGCTAATACACAGTTAAAATTGCTTTAAACAAAAAGTAAGATAACCATACATTTTTTAAGCAGATATATAGTGTTCATTTTTATTTGTTCCCTTCACTGGGCTTGCCAAGCCTTTCAAGACAGAACACCTTCTATGTAGCTTGTTAAGGAAAATGACATGAGAGCACCCAAGCTCTCAGGTGGTTGAGGCCAGCATCATTATGTTTATAAATTCCCTCTGAAGAGCATACAAAGGTAGCGGTTATTATGAAGGACTTTAACAAAACTCCTGAAAACTATCATGTATTCTAGTGAAGAGAAACTTATTTATTATCCAAATGCTATGATATTAAAGTTTATAATAATTGTTGTAAAGGAAATAAAAGAACTTATGTGATAGAAAAAAACAGTTGAATTATGTGCATAAATGAAACCATCAGAAAATGAAATATTCATGGGCAAAATGTTCTATCGTACCAAACAATGCAACTTTCTTCAAATTAAACCATGCATTCTAGCTGATTGCAATTAAAGATTAACTATTTTCAAGCTAAACAATCAAGCATTGATTTTTTCCACATAATAGCTTTAAAAATAAGCAGCTAAATTTCTCTGATATCAGCAATCAAGCATCTGAAATTATTTTCATAGATAGGAAATATACCATATTAAAATTCCAAATTAAAATATCCAGCTTGTAAATATAAAAAAACTGTTTTAAATATGGAGTGCCATGTGTCACCAATGAATTCTAAACACCTTCTTGCTCGTTTTATCAAGCACTGATTTGTGGCTTGGAGCAAAGGAAGAGTAATTGTAGTCATCTGCTCCAGAATAAATCTTTAATTAGTCTATATTCTGCGGGCATCTTTAAGTTAGCCCCAAAGAAAAAGATCAGGGGGTGTCAAATCTGGTGATCTTGGTAGCCAAGGAGGTTTGCTAATGAGTCTATAAAGAAACATAGAATTATGCAGTTTCAAAATAAAAATATTATATTTATCTTATTTGTCTATATATTTGTGTAACCTGCCTGGGGAAGAATACCTCAAGATATAAAATATTTTTCGGTTTGTTGCCATCCAGTTGGTCAATGAAATCACTCAAATTTCATCTTCATTATAAACATCATCAAGGCTATAGTTTCATTTTGGTATCAAATAGCACCTAATCTGCTCTCAAAAAACCACAAGACCTATAACTCTTGCTTAAGGAATGCGTAGAATCTCAGTATAAAGTACTTTTAAAAATCATAAGATTTATACGCACGCACACACACAGTATCTACAATCCACATATTTACACAATATACATCACCAAATCTGATGACGTTTTGCATTTTACACACAGATCTTGAAGTCATTGATTTTTGTTTTTTTTGACCTTTTCAACAAATTCTCAAACTGCTCAACCTCACTAAGTAACTTCAGAATGCTTTCTGGCACCTTGTCAGTTTTCTCCACATATCGCATTGACTGCTGTATATGCTTCATTGCATCAACAGAAGACACATTTTCTGCTGCAGTTTCAACTTCTTTCTCTGCATTGTCATCACTGTCATCTTGAAAGGCTGCTACAGTCAAAGACTCCTGTATTTCCTTCTCTGTAAGGTGATGTGTTGTCTCTGCCTTAGCATCCATAACGACACTCTCTTCAAAAGTTAATGAGGATAGCAGATTCAGCTCCTTTGCAACTTTTTCCCACAACTTGCAAGAGACTTCAGTGTCCTCTGGTGCTGTAACTGGTTGGAAATTCAGAATGCCAGCATTTTCCCAACTGCTCACAACTATAGTTGCTTTCACATTCCACCAGGCCCCTGCTATCAACTGGATACCCTGCAGAATATTGATGTTGGTAGGCACCTCAAGTTTTATGTTAGTAAGCACACGTACCAGATGTTTGCGAAAGTGCACTTTGATATTCTGGATGATTCCTTGGTCTAATGGCTGCAGCATCGATGTGCAATTCGCAGGTAGGAATTCAAGCCCTGATATTTTCTAACCTGCAGTCCACTTTATGTGCAGAACAGTTGTCTATGATGGGGAGAATTTTCTTATTGTCTCTGCCCCTGTCTTTATCCATCTCAATGAACCAGTCTATGAACAGACTTTCTGTCATCCATGCTTTGCTTTTGACCATATATTTCACAGACAGAAATGCAGCACCTTTAAAACACCTTGGCTTAGCAAAATGCCCTATTATGAATGGCTTCAGCTTCCTTATACATGTGGCATTGCAAGAGAATAATGCCGTTAGTCTCTGTTTTGACTGCTTACCACCAGTACAGGTCTCACTCTTGTAAACCATTGCTTTATTTGGCAGCATTTTATAGAAAAATGCAGTTTCATCTGCGTTGAAGATGTCTTCTGGCTTGTAATTTATGATGATATCTTTTAAATATGTTTCTTTCCATTTCCGAGCATCTTCTACATTGACATTTCTTGCTTCTCCACTGACAGTTTTCCAGGAAATGTGTCGTCCTCCGTGGTGTAGTGGAGTTCCCGAGGTCACGGGTTCAAACCCAGCGGAGGGCGATGGATTTTTTCGGGCATAAAAATCCTTAGCATGACTTCCTTCGGAAGGGAAGTAAAGCCGGTGGTCCTGTGTCGTAGATTTACGGCACGTAAAAGAACCTCAAGCCTGATAAAGAGGCCTCTGAGCAAAATTACAGGGCTTTTATGCCCAATATAGAATGGGACACTAAGGAGCACAGCAGTTAAAGAGCATCCATAAATAAAACTCAATTTAATTTAATTTCCAGGAAATGCTGTACCTCTCCCGAAAATGAAAAAGCCAAACAGCACTTGCTTGAAAGTCTTTGGCATCCACTAATGTTGAAACTGCTTTTCTTTTGCTTGGAGCATTAGTCCAGAAACTGTTACAACTTGGGCCCTTACATCTTCGAACCACGTGTCCATTGCTAATTCCACTTGATGTAAATCACCAACACAAATCTTTATTCTGTTGAGGCAGAACAATGACCTTTCACATGCCTGAAGTATTTTCTCTTTGTCACAAAGTACTGTCAAAAGAGTGGTAAGTTTGATGTTATGCACAGTGCTGCTTCGATCTGCTTCATTCCGTTTTCTACCTTCTTTATCAGCTCAACTTTATTCTATTGAAAACTGCTTCCTTTTCTTCGCCTCCATTATGTTGTCAAAGTTAACAAACAACTCTTCCATCAATAATCAAGAAAAATGAAGATGCAAAATTTAACAAACGCTTTAACCAACAAAAATAAAAAACAAACTTGAATATCTTCCTCAACAAAAATGCAAGATACAAACTTTATAAACAGTTCTTTAATGATTAACAAATATGCAAGATGCAAACTTTAACAAATAACTCTTTAAAAACCGACAAAAATGCAAGACACAGACTTATCTTCCTGAATTAACAACAACCACCATGTGAAAACGAAACCTTTGATTCAAATGTAAAATCAGTAATTGAAGTGCAATTGGGTTTAACCACAGCCTTCTATATAAAGAAGGCTTATGGTTTAACCAATACCATATCACTGCACGAAAATATTGGGTTGCCAGCCTTAGAAAGTGGCTATGCATTTGTTGGTACTCCTAATAAATTTGCTTGGAAAACAAAGAACTTAACGCGGCAGATACTGCACAGTCTGTTTCCGGACAACAGTTTGAAATTGAAGCAAAAATGTACTAATACATTATATGCAATGACATTTTTGTTCAAGAATAGATGAAATAATGCTATCAAAGAAAACTTATTTAATAAAAGTTGTATGCGTAATTTTGAACCGTTCATAAGTTCATTCATTCATTCATTATCTGTTTACCCTCCTCTTATGTAGGACTTACACCCCCCAGGACTTACAAGCGGGTGCCTGGGGTCTGAGGCCCGTCGAGGAGCAGATACTCATGGATCAGACAGAGCATCCAGGATGGGTGATCAGCCCGATGCCTGGTATGGGATGAAGGAAGTAGATGAAACGAAATGTTGGTGAAATGGATGAAAGGAAAGGTGATGATGGAGCAGTTGGTGGAATGAATGGCGGGGGAAACCGGAGAACCCGGAGAAAACCCACCCAGACGCCGCTTCGTCCACCACAAATCCCACATGCAGGTCCCTGGGATTGAACCCGGGCCGCCTAGATGGGAGGCGAGCGGTCTAACCACTCGGCCACAGCGCTGCCTCGTTCATAAGTAATACATGTAAAAATCAAAGTTCTTTGCATTATATTGTATGGCATTTAAACGGGGGATTTAAAATCTATATGAAAAAGTTAAATATATGCTATAGTGAGATACATTATTTTGAGATTTCATTATGAAGGCGATTAAGTACGTTAAATAAAATTTCAAAACCCTATAAATTCTCAAGTTTTCATTTTATAAAAAAATGTTTTAAACAAAAGTTTCTTAATTTATTAAGGACTATCAAAATATCTCAATTTTATACCATGGTTCCATTTAAAATTCTGAAGTTCATCCCCCTCATCCCACTTGGGGCGCATTGGGGTGCAGCCCCTTATCTGTCTGGAGGGCTCCTACCTCCCATGAGAATCAAACGTCAGCACGTAACTTTATTGATCCATTTAAAAGTTACGCTCAATATCCCATACTTTTTGTTCATCCTGTGTGTATATATATATAAAACTTTATGCTTACCTTATACCAAAAGTGCCATATTCTGCCACGAGTTCAAACACTCGAACCAGCTGCAGCCGAAGGGCATCTCGCCGCCGCCTTCTTCTCATATTCTCTTGTTTTCTATCCACAGCTTCACGAATATATATTACAAGCTCTTCCATTAGGTCCCTTAGAGAATAAAAAGGGTCACATTTTCATAACATGAGCTTGTTATAAAAAATCAGTGGGACAAAAGAGTGAAGTACTCTTAACAACTGCATAAAAACCACTCACAGCTTCCCTGATTAATATGAACACAAAATTTAGAGTATTCCCAATGCATCCACTTTTATCCTTAGCTAGTCGATCACTTTTCAACATAATCAATGTTGAAGATGAGATGCCTTCAAACTACATTTTAAGTTTTGTAGGGTTTTCTTCTGTTGAATAGTGAAGCTGTGAGTTGTTTTTATTCAGCTGTTATAAGCTTGTAGTTTAATTCCTAGAACTTTGGTTAGAAAAAAAAAAAGGATTCTTCATTTTAGTAATGAATGTTGACTGAAAGCTGAAAGCACTAAGGTATAGATCCTTTTAAGAAGGTGTGCAATACTCTTCCTTATTTTAAAATAATACAATAAACTTGTAACCAGAACTTCTCCACATTACTGTAAACCATTCTGTAAAATTCAGAGGATTTATTACAAATATTTTCTTACAAAACCAAAGTTGAAAAACAAACCATACATTTTTGAGAAAATTTAAAACTCAAATTTTAGATTTCTATAATGCATATTCACAGTTGAAAGATGTGTTAATGAAATATTTGAATGTGTAATCTAATATAAGGTTAGTTGAAAACTTCAATGTCACAGATGGAGTTCAAACCATAGACCTTTGGTTTTTCCAAATCAAGGCTCCTCCACTAAACTTCAGTGGCTTTCATTATGGAACGGCATTGAACCTTTCTATCTGGTTCCTATATATTCTCTTAAATGTTTAAATCTGATTCGAGTTTCCATCTTTAGCCAATAGGCCATTAGTGTTATTAAGAGCATTTTTTTTAATGGCTATTAGGGAGAAAAATCATGTAAGGTAGTTATAAGTGAAGAAATAATAGAACAAGTCTCTCTTCAACTACCTAGGTATACCATATTCAGATTTATTCACCAATTGTAATGATTTTACATGGTTTCATCATGTGAAATAAGTATACAAGTTACAATTTAACCATAAATATAGATGTATTATTATCTATACGTACAATTTTAGCATTAACTTTTAATAGTTAATCCTTATTGCTTTTGCTATTTTATATTCTTCTACTACATAGAAGTTAAGACTTAATTTATTTTATTTTCCTTGCTTCCTCTTCTATTTCTTTAATCCAGTGAGGTAAGTGATTGTATCAATCTCTTGCATTGCATTCAATGCACTTAGTTTCTAATGAGCCTCTTAATGTTTCCAAAGTAGTTTTTCTTTGTTCGAGTATTATGTTTATAAATATTAGTATTTTTGTCTCTTTATGGATTTTTAATACATACTTTCAACATTTATATAGGAAAGGTTGTGCAAGCATGTTGAGCTTTTTAAAAGCAATTCTGCAAGTATTTATTTTTTGGATATTTTTAACAATTCTTATTGCTCTATAGTGAAAATGAAGACCTGAATATCAAACAACAAATTAAGACAAATGAATAGAACAATAAGGAGAACGCTAAACAATAAGACATCAAAAGCAACATGTATGATTTTCTATAATTACTACCAATGGCAACATATGGAAGTGAAAAATTGGATAATGATTAGGAAGACAAGAAGAGATTAGAAACAGCAGAGATGAGATTTCTAAGAGCAGTAGCACCATTTACTCGTTTAGACAAACAGAAATGAAATCTGTAAACAGTTAAATGCATACAACTTAAAAGAAAACATCAATGAAAATAAAAATAAATGTTACCAATTTATTATTAAGGATGAAAGAGGAGCAAATACCAAAAATTGTATTAAATTAGACACTAAGTAGAAAGACCAAGAACAAAATTGAGGACAGAACAGGTCAACCTTGCAGAAGAACAACATTTTCTGCAATCTCTACACATACACTGACCCTATCCTTTGTGTAGGAGTGCAATAATAAAGCAATTGCAATAGTAAGTTGTCTTTGAGGTTATGATATTCCAGAGACAGTATATGAATCAGACAAGAAGTTCTATGAATAATATAGGATGAAAGCAGTACAAGAATGTCTGACCCAAAAGTCTTGATTCCAATTCCAGTTATGGAAATGAATGTGTGCCAAAACTTTGATTATCGATATTTCACCAGAAATATGTGCTTGTGCACGCACATGCGCATGCGTGTGAAAAAGAGAGAAAAGAGAAAAAATAGCATAACTCAAAACAAGAAAATCCTCCTTCCCCAAGCTATAAGGAAAATTTTTTGAAATGTTTTTATTTTCTCAAAAATGGCTAACAATTTTGATTACAATACCATATATTTATTAATTTTACATAAAAAATATAAAATGCCTATTTTTAATGTTCTGGGAATAGGCTGTGAAGTCCCCTTCATTCAGAAGGAATTTTATATAATTGGTAAACATTAAGAAATAGACAAAGCATACAGCACGAAAAATGAAAATATCTTTTTTTAAAAAAAAAAAATTATTTCAAGTAAATTTTTTGTGACATCAGGCATTTGTGAGACTTTCGTGGTTTGTATTCTTCAAAACTGTCATTCATTTTTTTTAGCGTTGTCCTGCTTGTTCGATACAATTTCCGTCACTTCTCCGGATACACTTCAGCCTTGGACTTATTGTGTTAGAGCTGTCACTATTCAGTTGTTTCTCCCAATGTCATGGAAAGATTATGGAATTTCAAGGCCAGCATACAGCAATTAGCTTTTAAACATCTAATTATCAATTTGGTTTCCTCTGTCCCCCTTGTAACTAGAACAAAATGTGTAATAAAAATATTTCTTCAAAGGTTTATCTTGACTAACATGAAGTAGATAGAAAAATAAGTTTCCGTAAGAATAGTTTGTAGACACTACATAAAAATAATGGATAGTGGTAGAGAAAGTCATGTGAATGTAAAACAGACTTTTTAAGTCTCCTTCAACTTTACATCATATTTTCTTTTGTCCTTTCATTTTTGTTTTCTGTACAGCTTATAAGCATGATATGTATGCTATTAATGTTCCATTTCTTCTGTTATACAATCAGGAACAAGTGTTTAAAAAATAATTTATCTCCTACACAGAATATTGTAAAATCCTTATTGGTAGTCCAATAGGTGAGTATGAATAAAATTTCTGTGCAGAAAAACTTATTAGGCTTACAGAAACAGTGTGAAACTATCATTTAAGGTTACGTTGAAACTTCAACAAACATCAAGTAAAACTATTTCACAACCAAATTCTTGCTTATAACATCAAGAAAATTCCCATTACTTAAATGCCTGAGAGTATAGACTTTCAAATTCAAGGTATAAATAGCATATCTTGAAGCAACATACAGTACCAGCCATGGACAAATTACTACGATAACTTATTAATGTAATAAGGTACCTAATTCACAGCTTCTCAGCATCAACACATTAATAATTTCTTTCTTTAATATTTTTGGTTCTAAGTTGTACGTGTTATGTATTTTCTTTGCTAATATTGTGCGTATAATAATTAAGATGTTAAAAACACATAAATTCATATTGCACACATGGTAGAGAACAAATATATAATGCTATAACATACAGAATATGATATGAGAGGGAAAGGCTATTGTTAGCTATATAACCAGTAATATAAAATTACGAGAAATGCAGTAGTATCTATGTAAGCATGTAACGAACCTTGGATTCATAATTAAGACGATGGAAGTCTATAAACATATATATATATATATGTAACATAAACTGTTATTGGATGTTATTGGATAGTAGTACCAATCAGGTACATCGATACATGCCTATAATTCAAATATGTATGCTAAGAAAATAGTTCGAAGGAAAGTCTAGCAGTTATACATATTTTAACATAACAAAGGTGATAGTGAATTGTGAATATTTAAATGTGTTTTACCTAAAATACAAGTGAAATAGTTAAACAGAATACGTGTGCGCAAAAATATTTTAACATTCTCCATACCCAACCCTGACAAGACACAAGTGCTCTCCGACACAAATACAACAGCTATGGCACAATTATAAAATAATTACAACATACTAACACACACAAGCAAGAATACAGATATACAATCATTGGATTCCAGTCTACGAGAACGTCGTGATACATCACAACAGTACGGGCATCAAGATGACCTACAGGTACATAACACAGCATCCATCATCAACTTAGTGGGGGCCTACCAAGGAGAAACCGCTACAATCTACAGTACAGCACAAATTTTAAGAAACAATTTAACGGACATTCAAACCTGAATTTTTCAATATACAACATTTTAGAACTTATTGAAAAACTCCTATTTCAATATCTCATTCACTTAAATAGTAAGATGTGCCTTGTTCACTTCCTGAAAAATTATCCTTCCAGACTTTATGTAAACCATAATGCTGGAGATCTCCCTTACCATCCTTTCCCAAGTGGATGATTTTATCTCCTGTGTCGAAGCTAATCAAATTTGGCATATAATCACTTATAATGATGTTAACATTAAAAAGTAATACACTTCTGAGAAGTGTGTTGCTGTTAAATGTTTTCTTAGCAGGGAACTATAAACTGAATAAAAAATGCTATAACATGTATTCACTTAGAAAATCATTAACAACTCACTTCAGAGCATCTGGATTGACTTTTCCCAGTGCATGAACTGCTGCATCCCGTACATCCGCAGCTTCACAGCGTAATAATGGCACTACTAATTTGTACAGTCCTGTGGGAGAGACATTGCCTCCAGGAGATTTGTTGTCATTCCTTTCAGTTGCAAGACTGTCTGGGGATGAACTGCAAAATGAAGTATTTTTCTTTGAAACAAAATAAAGCACATTTATATGAAAGCATCAGGTCATTACAGAATTTGTTATTGACATATTAAAAATGCTCATCTAAAAGGTGTACAGCAGATGAGCACACTCCATGTCACCAAGGAAGGGAGCATGATCAATAGCCAATAAGATTCAGATTTCCATTATCTTTTGAAAAATGTTGGATCCCCCGAAATCTCAATGTATATGCTTCATCAACAAAACACCTACATACATAAAGGAAAAAAATGTGTCACACATGCATGCACATTTTAAAAACAACTGTAAGTTCTGCTGTTTAATGCAACATTAGCCTTTATTTAAAGAAGGTCTGTGAAATCAACAACGGAAAGCATTAAAAGGTGATTTCCATTATTTTTAATCCTTTTATAGTAATTTTTATAAAAAAAATTTCCTTCTGGCTTACTTTTTACATAAATATAGTAACTGTTTGTCTACACACTGCAATTAGAATATATGAATTTCTATATATTAGCTTCTTAGAGCATATGAAAATCATGCAGATTAAATACCCAAAGAGTATTTGAAATTTTTAAATATGTTGCAATTAATCACCGCAGTAGTTACTGGCAATGAGTTCTCTTTCTCCCTTAATCTGGTGGAATACATGATCATCATGATCATATTCGTTATAAATTAGTCACACCCATACATAAATTTTATCAAATATCAAACAGGAAATGCAAACACTGAAAATGGAACTTTATGCCTAATGTAACATTTTCAACACAGCTATTTACTGCAGTATTAGAAATGACCTGAATTTATTTCTAGGCTGTTTTATCACATAGAGAATGTGTTAGATATGTCAACAAATGATCACAGCTTTCTCCACACAAGTGCTTAAATCTAGTTCCATTATAAAAGTCCTAGATAATAAATGCATTTTCTCATTGAAAGGATTTTTCCTGACATTTATTTAAAATTGTTCTTTAGGGACACTGCAAAAAATGTGTTAGCAAAGAAACTAATACTTCACTATGCTAGCTTTCTGTATGCATGGGCTTGTACAGTCACTAAATTTAAATTCCTAGAAAAATAAAAACTCATCTGAAAGAAACCTTTCCTTGCAAGGTTAGATTTAGGACAATGCTTTAAGAGCATTACAACATGCACAACCATGCTATAACAAACCAATTCTCACATGTGTACAACTTTATTTGTGCTTTGTTCTATAAATAAGGGACTGAGAGATAATGTGGCAATAGGTATTTGACTAGTTTCTGGAAAACACCTGATTATTTAGTGGTGTTTATCGAGCCTGCAAGAAGTGCATACTTTTAATTCCCAAAAAATTTGAGATATACATTTCATTTGTCATGAAAATATCTTAAACATACGATATTTTAATCAAAATTGTTAGAGCCATTTTTGAGAAAATTAAAATTTTCGAAAAATGTTCCATGTAAAGAGGGGTAATCTGGGGTGGGAGGATTTTCTTGAAAACCTTCGTGTCGCATCTCTGGAAGATACTGAACCTAAATACCAAGTTTGGTGTTTATCCGACTGTTCGTTTCTGAGTTATGTGCGCGCTCACCCACCCACCCCCACCCCCACACCCACACCCACACACACACACACACACACACACACACACACACACACACGGACATGTTTCCAAAAATGCTTTTTTGGATTCAGGGGGTCTCAAAACATATATTTCCGGTGAAATCTCGGTATCAAATTTTTGGGTGGAATACAATACTTCCCCATCTTACTATACGCAGTAAAGAAAGTAAAAATGTGTCTATGTTTTTAAAATAACTTGCCTATTTCATTACAGATGGAGAAAGATATGGCAAACTCTGTCAGTCAGGAAAATTAACTATTATGAACATGAAATTGCCACTCTCAGATTTGGTAAAGGACTAAACACATTGAATAGTTGGAATGTATCACATGGTTCAAATGAGGCTTTCTTTGGACATACTAACTCTAATTTAGCAAAAATATATCTATTTGGCATGCACTAACCCCGTTACATGTAACGAGTTGGTACTTGCCAATATACCAAAGCAGCAAATCTTTCAAGTTTTGATATTCACATCGACATTTCTGCTCTCCATAGTCAAATACAATCATGCTCCTATGGGCATGGGCAGCAAACATATTACTGAAACAAATCTGCTTCTTACTGTCTGCAGTTTAGGGAAGTTCATTTCCTAAAAGCTATGATAGAACACAGATTGGTATGAGGTCAATTGAATTCCAAGTAATTTCAAATACACCTTTCCAAATGGTCTTATTTCCAAAAAGTACAAATTTCAAATGGCCCATATTCCAGGCACACAGATTCTGAAGGATTTAATTCTAAAATGACAGAAACAAACCATTGTTTCATAAATTAAATAATTATAATACAAATTAATTATTAATTTATGGAGTTATGTGTGTCACATTTGCAGATATTAATAATAAGTAGTAAATAAAGCTATAACTATGGTTAACATTAGACATTGGAGGCTCTGAAAAACAGGGAAGTATGCTTATCAGCTGTCAGGGACCAAAAAGGCTGAAAACAAAACCAAGTTCATTGGTTTGAAGTCACTTTAGAGGTTAAATCAGCATCTGTTTATTTAACTTACAAGCTACTTCTTGGCAGTTATTGGACTAATGGATTATCAAATGATTTTAAGCCTGACATACAAAAACTATAAGTAATGCATTTATTTAAAGGTGAGTCGGAATTGTAACACTAACATCACTTAAGTTTACTCACTTAACATGTTTCGGGAAACCGTTGTTCCCATCCTCAGAAGGTTAACTCGACTGGCCCGTGTTGTTGGTGTTTCCGTTTTTTGGACTGGATCCTGTGGTGGCATCTTGTGGTGAAGAAATGTACTTCCAGAGAGGATTTGGTGGCGGCAAATCAAAATTCATTAGATGTGTGTTGTGTTTTAGAATAGTGATCTTCTCCCATGCATCTAATTCGGCTGCAAATTTGGCTGGTTTGACTAATGTAATATTGGGTTTGATGTTGTGATTAGTGATCCAAAAATGGTGTGAAACTGCAGATTTGTCCATTTGTTTGTATTTAATACATCTCATGTGCTCCTTTAGCCTAGTTTCTAAGTTTCTTTTTGTCTTACCAATGTATACTTTATTGCAATCTGAACAATTGATTTTATAGATTCCAGCTTTTTTGTCTTGTGGAATGGGGTCTTTTAACTTGTTACAAAGTAATTTCTCTATGTTAAATTTGTTCTGTGGAGCTAGGCTGATGTTATGTTTCATGAAAATCTTCTTAAATTTGTGAAATGTTCCTGGGTGGTATGTGAATTTCTTGAACTTTAGTTCTTTATCTTGCTGGCTGAGATTAGTTGTGTTTCTGATGTGCATCTGTCGTTTGAATTTTGCAATTTTTTTGTCAATAGTTGCTTTGTTGTACCCATTATGTATTGCTGTGTCTACTATATGCTGGTATTCTAACTGGTATTCTTTTTTATTTAAGGGGGTATATACCAGTCTATGTGTTAGGCTGTTTAGTACTGCATGTTTGTGTGTGGTTGGATTGAAACTCTTATTTTTTATGTAATTAGTAGAGTGTGTTGGCTTCCTGTATATGCCAAAGGTTAGGTTCTTTTGTTCTCTGATGATTTTTAGGTCTAAAAATGGTAGCATGCCTTCTTTTTCTATTTCTATGGTGAATTTTATTGATTGGTTCTGTAGGTTTAGTAAGGCTAAGGAGTCTTTTATGAACCTGTTAGGGACAACAGCGAAGATGTCGTCAACATATCTGTGCCAAACTTTAAACATGTATGGAAAGGAAGTTGTTATGTGTGTTTCTAAGTAGCTCATAAATAAATCTGCCAAGAAGGGTGAAAGTGGGTTGCCCATGGTTAGACCAGTTGGTTGTTGATAGAACTTCTTATTGAAACTAAAACAATTTTGTGCAATGCATAAATTGGTAAGTTGTATGAGGTCTTCTATTTCTTCTTCAAGTAGGTTAGTCTGCTGTAGCCATTTCTTTAATTGACGCAGGAGTTGATCTGTAGGAACACTTGGAAATAGTGCAGTGACATCAAAGGAAACTAATCTGTCTTCTGGTTCGAGTTCCAGGGATTTTATCTTCTGTATTAAATCTTCTGAATTCATTATGTTTTTGCTATTGAATTTTGGTAGTGAAGAGAATCTCTGTACTAACCATTTTGCCAGTTTGTAGGTAGGAGAATCAATATTGCTGACGATTGGTCTCATCTTATTACCCGGTTTGTGTATTTTAGGTAGAGCATACATTCTTGGTAAAGTGGGGTGATCGGGTTTTAATCTAGATTTATCAGTGTCTGTTATAGTTTTGCTTTCCTGGATGGTTTGATTGAATGCTTTTAAATGTAATTTTAATGGGTCTTCTTGAATTTGTATGTAATTTTCTTGCTGCAGCATATTTTCTACTCTGGCAATATAATCATCTTTTTTTTTTCTAGCTGCAGCATAAGTACTATAAGTACTATAAGTCTACTATAAGTAATGCATTTATAACCTATATGTGCATATACACTTAATAAAAAGCAGTGTGAACAGTTTAGGTTATACAGCCATTGTACTGTTAAACCGTACAAAGTTTCAAAATGCTTTTATGTATAAAAATAAAAAAAGTTTAAGTATTTTGCCAACCCAAATTTGTAGTGGCATGTAAGAAGGTTCTGGAACAGATATGCCCAACATTATTTTAAATTCTGGAGATTCAGATTTTGGAAATAGGCTTTGTGCACATGAAAATAGAGCATTCAAAACCTCCACATTTTGATAATGAGACCATTAGGAAAAAAAGGATTTGGAAATATCTTCAGGAAGCGGTCACTCCTATCATTGCTGTCAAACCACTTATAAAACAAATAGCTATACAAAAAATAGAAAAGAAAAATCGTTGACTTGTTTTTATTGAAAAGCAAAACATATAACGAACGTCAGTGGGTGTAGTTCCCACAAATTGCCCTTTATTCAAGCAGCTGATAACACCCCAATTTTGTCAGTTGTAAAAACGTAGTATTAATTCAACAGCAAATCAAATGCATAACCTAAGGTCTTAATGCAGGATATATTCATAATTTAATTAATATTTTACTCTACTTTAAACTGAACTCAAACTAATAAGGGTCATACTAAACACCTAGATACATTAAATTTTTGGTGAAGTTTAGTGTATGTAAAAACTGACTCTGTTTGCTAGTTACTTCATCACATGACTGTATCAATTTCCTTATATTTACATAAATTAGGTGTCGTTATACGGAACTTACCTCAAACTGAGATCAGGTGAGGCACACCTTACAATTGGACTAGGAACTGGAGGTACAACTCGAAATGCAAAAGTTACGTAGTTCTTCCACACATGCATATAAATATCTCTCTCATTTACAGGCTTCTTCACAGCTGTAGATCCCCGAAGAAGGGATGCACGATTGTCATTCACAGGCCTGAAATATTTCAGAAAAAATAATTAAAGAAATGCATTAACCTGAGATTGTTCTTGTGGTTAAAAATGGGCAAATACCAAAGCTTTATGTATTAAATAATTCAAATTCCTTATGCTTTTTAATTAAACTAAACATAAAGTACAACATTAGGCAGAAAAGATGGCACAAATGAATAATTTTATACTTTATATAGTGTTGATCATGGAAAAACACATGCCAATAATGGTGACTGCTAATATGAAGAGAAATAATGGTTAAACACATTGACATTTAAGTCTAATGGATAGCGATGCATTTCCTATTGTTTTGTATTGCAATGTATTTTATTTGATCTAGAGTACACAAAGGAGGAATTACAAGTGTTACAAGACCATGTCAAAATAAACAAGCACAGAACATACAATTTCAACTTCATGGATATCAAACATGATAAATTCCAATCAAAATTGTAAAAATCAAATGCTGAATGCATAATAGCAAGCTCATAGCTATATATATATATTTATAGATGATCTAGTTCCAGTTAAAAACTGCGCAAATCATATTACAATAAGTAACATCATTTACGTATATAAACTGCAAAGGGTTTGACTATACTATTTATAATTTGTGTATTTATACAGCATTGAAATATTCCTGCATATTACAGAAGTATTTCATACAAAAAATATTTAAAATTTTGGTTTAAATATTTTCAAATCCAGCTGGTAGTGTATTGTAAGGTTTGGAGCAAATGAAAAATATATTTTTATTACAAAGTTACCCCTATAGGCTTCGATAAAAATGTCATTGTCTCCTGGTACAATGGGTGTGTATCTATTTTATGTGCAGTTCCTATAGATTTCTTTTTACCATAAAAAGCAACGTAATATAGGTACACAAGAATCTTGTTTATCTGGACTAGGTGGGACAGAAGGTTATTCAGATTAATGAAAATCCAGAGACAAATTTAAATCACTACAACCTTTGACGTACAGTAGAGAAATTTGGATCACTGCAAAAGCAGAAGAGAGAAGAATTGAAAGCTGTCTACAATCGCTATCAGGCCTTTCATGAAGATTAATGAAACAATCTCACACACTTTAGTGTTGTTGTTTTGTGACACTGACCACAGTAACTGTACTTGCTGTTAACTTGAAGTGTATGAGCGATGGCAATCTCCACACTATCTGCATGCAAACATTAAAACTGTATACAATTCATATGTATTTTTTTTCAAAAGATGCACATATTTTCCTGTTGAAAAAGTAAGCAAAATCAATCTGAATAAACTGGATATCTAGATTAATCAGGGCCAGATAAACAAGGTTCTTGTATATATGCAAATATAAGGGTAATATTTGTAATTCTTTATGCTGTTTAGAAGATTCTGATTACATGATTATTTTGAGCTACAATTTTTACTGCCCATCTTGTTAAGATAAATTTCAATATACAGCCTCTCCAAACGCATCCTCTTCCAGCCTATAGTGTACCCCTGCTATAACAGATGAGGCTCTGGGGAACATGGTACAGTTCTATAACTGTTGCATCAAAAATGAAGAAAATACCAGTTTAACTACAAAAATATTTGCGTTACAACAGAGGAGAGACCATTTTATTCTCTCTTCATAACAGCTTCAGGGAATCAATCCCAATAATTTACCTAATGTAGTTGTAATCCCTCATATACTTTGAAAAATGTGCATTGGTGAGGCCTTGGCATACAAACAGGTGTGTGTATAATAAACTGTTACAACCTGCCTAAATGTACTCTTAATATAGGAGTACAAGGCCTGACTAATGGCTTCATTGTTAAACGTCTAAGCATTTCAACAACATTTAAATCTAATAAAATGTAACAGGCTCATGTCAGTAGATTTATTGGCAAATAAAGGAACTCCTGTGAGAAAATTCTTGAACACTGCTGATTTAACCATAGCAATTAATGAATGTATTATGACCACACATGCAAAATTATCTACAGACCGGCAGTCCGAGCACCTCCCACCTCATCTACCTGGCCATGGGTGGGGCTAATGGCCAATCCCCTTCAGAACAATATCCATTATATGTCACTTCCCTGCTCCTGAGGATTCCTTTGGTCCGTTTCAAGTAGTTTCCTCTTCTAGAAAGTTCTGCCTTGTATGCAGGGCCATATAAGGGACTGCTCTGCCCGGTGAGTTCAGTTAGTTAAAAAGTTAGAGTGTTAAGTGCCGTCAAGAAGTAGAAGAATTTGGGCAGTGCCTAGTGCAGATCAGTTGTATGCTGTTTTGAGTGTGTGCCAGTGTCTCAAGTGTAAAGTTTGTGCTAAACTGAGCAGCCTATGACAAATAAAGTGTGTTCAGCAACAACTGCTGTCCTCATTTGTTATAATATTCAAAAAAGAAATTATACTTCTAGCCAACATGGAATTCAACCAATAACTGCAAGTCCACAAGAAAAAAACAGTGTGTTTGAAAGAGTACCATAGCCATTAGTATACACTGTACCACTTTTCTTTCAAGCTACTGCAATCATTCCACCTTCAATATTATACACAATAATTAATATGGGTGCAACAGTAACAGTGAGTGAGTTTTAAAAATGGAAAATATTTTAATTCTCCATTTAATTTTAATTATTTTGCACTATTTGAATCTACAGTTCTTGAAATTTCAGAAACACTTGCCATTTTATAAGATTAGCTTTGTTTCAAGATGCATACAGCATGCATAGTTTCCATTGCAAAGAAGTTTTATATTAAGTTCATGTTTTATTCAATGCACATTGAACGAGTTTGATAAGACACTGATTTGCATTATAAATCTGTCAGATTCAGAACAATATGATTCAAACTCACTTAATGGGTCTGTCACACTGCATATCATCCTGACTGAAGCAAACATAAAGATGGCAAAGTATAATGTTTTCTAATGTCCATGATTGTACTGCTTGCATATTTAAATATGGTACCCCTCTACATAACAGTTCGGCATGAACATGTCTTGCTCTGATTTAAAGGATATTAAATATGGCATTTTATTTAAATTAGGCACTGAATAAACACAATTGCAAAATCAAAACTGAAACTTTAATCCAAAAATTTGTAAAGTGCTTAAGTGTTTAAAACCTATCACTTCCAATATCTTGAAATTAAGATGTTAATACTCTGTTCCTCAACATACTGCCCAAAGATAAGTTATACTCACGTAGGGTCCACAACTGTGAACAGCGAGTTGAGCCGACCATAAACTACAGGCCACGAGTGCATCACAGCTGAAGGGCAGAGAGTAAGCACACGCCCCCTTTCCAAAAATCCAAACAAACATGTACTCCAAGGATCAACACCATTTAAGTTCAAGGACGAAGAGCTTTTGGTGCTGTTCTCATCTTGAAACCCTGTTGAAATAGAATGAATACAGATTCCAGAAGATATAATACTGCTATCTTCAATTGCAAGTATTTGCATATATTTACTATCAGAAAAGAAACCTAAGTATATTACTGATTCAGTTCTTGTTTCTATGCATTTTCAGATTGTTTAAATGGGCATAAGATTAACAGAAAACCTTGGAGTTGAATGTTATTTCTAGATAACAGAAGCAAACGTTACTGAAATGTCTGCTTCTTGAATATAACAAAATTTACAAAATAGTTAAATCAAATAATATCTAAGTATGACAGCTATGTTGAAAACATTATGTTTAGCATTAAACAGAGTCTAAAGTTGTATTTAAACTCTATCAAGAACAATGTTAACCTTAAATCCAAGTCCCTTCATTTTTGGAAGAATAACTGGAGAATTTACAAATACAGGAGGGCAACAGAGCACAACAATGCAATCTGCACAAAATAATTAATGGAAAAGAAGCATTCATATGCATAGAAGACTTGCACATGAATCATTCATAAGAGGAACACTTCCAACAAATCAATAAATAAAAGTAATTGTAATTACTTTTAGTAGATTTGCTCGGAAAGCGTTGTGAAAGCTTATGTTTTTTTTCCCTGTTGCCTTCTTCTCTAATGTATTGTAATTATAATGATATAATGTGACACTGAAATTCTTGGTAATGCTGGGTGATGTTGCTCTTTCTCAAATTGAAAGGTTTACTACAAGTTTAGTAATCATTTCTGTACAAGCATAATCTTGTAAGCATATATTAAAGTTTTGCCGAGTCATAATATCAGTCCTTCTTAATGCTTTTGAATCAGATTCAAGAAATTCAGAGTTGTAAAGCATAGGCATGGAAAGCTAAAGATCCATGGTTTGTTACTGTGGCACTGAATCACAGTAGGTGACGGCTTAGGCTAATATTAAAAAGTTGAATTAGATTCGAGAAATTCAGAGTTATAGAGCATAGGCATGGAAAGCCAAAGATCCATGGTTTGTTACTGTGGCACTGAATATTTGAAATCTGATTCGACTAAGGACCGACTAGCTGATGATAGGAGCAACAGCCCTTTTAACTAGCAGCTGCTTAATGGGACTGTGCTGAAGAATTGTGAGCCATTCACCTGTACAATACTTACCACCGGAGGACGCTGAGAGTTGACTAAAACTCACGGAACCGGACAGGCAACTGGGTAATCTATTTAGGAGGCTGCAGAGAATTTTTCACAAGATGAGAAGAAGCAGATCCTTAACCTGCTCACTGAATTCCAGGACATCCTCAGCCTATCAAAAGAGATTATGGCTGTACCAATAGTGATGCATTGCATCAACAATGGCAATGCTCAGCCAGACAACTCCTTTAACTTGTCCTGCTAGCAAAGATGAAGGAACTGAAGAACTGAATAGCAAACATGAAGACATGAGGTCAATTGAGGAATCTGTAAGCCCAAGATACTGCTAGTGAAATAGAAGCTTGATATGTGCACTTCTGCATTGACTAATGGAGCTGTGACGTTACTAAGAACTGCTTTTTGCTGTCACAGATTGACACCATAGGAGGGGTTCATTCAGTGCTGCTGTTTACAAACCTGGACCTGAAATTGGGGTACTGATAAGTGGCACTTCACCCTGAGAAGGAGAAGACAGCATTTTCTACTGATCAAGGACTTTGGCAGTTTAAAGCAATGCCTTTCAGACTCTGTAATGCTCCCACAATGTTCCAGAGAGTCATAGAAACTGCTGAGGAATCTCAGCTGTGACGCTTGCCTCCTATATCTCGACCTTCATATTGTTAGAGGCATGACACTTAAGGATTCTAGGCAACCTGAAGGCGATCACAAGGCTTCATCAAGCCAATCTCGAACTACACCTAAAGATATGTCAGCTATACAGAAAGGAAGTGTGCTACCTATAAGCCCTAATAGAATGGCTGTGGAACCCAAGAAGCTCCAAGTTGTCTAGGAGTGGCCCACGTCAAAAAACAAACAAGAACTATGAAAGTTCCTGGGTCTCTGCATGAACTATTAGATATTTGCAGCAGGATATGCTAACATCGCCAAAGCATCGACACAACTAACCCAAGAACAATAGCCTTCCAGTGGTCCAACCAAGATGAGGAAGCTTTCCAGACCCCGAGGAATACCCTATGCACAACCTGTTCTAGAATGCCCTTTCCCAAGAAGAAATTTATTGTGGACACGGATGCAGTTCCACAAGTACCTTTATAGACAGATGCAAACAGACCATTCCACCGTAACATATCTCTTGGGCTTTCATAATTTGTAAGGACAGACTGGGTCTAACGGCTACAGGAATACAGCTTTACCTAAGAGCTCCAGGCAGGAAGACATCATTCTAATGCAGACACCTTTTTCTGAAGACCATGCGAGAAAAACTGCAACCACTGAGTGAAGGTGGAGACAGAGGAAAATGTTGCAGCCTTTATTATGCCTGGTTATCTGCAGTTGGCTAGGACAAAAAGACCTTGAAGAGGGAGCACCTGGAGGATTGAGAAACAGATCCTGATGAATAAACAATCTGGCTGGCAAATGGCCTATGTTGAAGAGAGTGTGGGAGCCTACCAATGGGAAAATCAAGATGGAACAGCTAGTGCTTCTGAGCAACAAGGTTATGGAGGTTCTCGAGAAGATCCATGCCAATATAACTGGATGACACCTTAATATAAATAGGAAACTCTGTTGCTGATTTTATGTTTACATCTGCAAACTATCAAGGAGAAGTGGTGTTAGCAGTACCACTTCTGTGTGGAAAGTCATGGGTATCAGACACACAGTTGCAGTCATACAATGTAGTGTAGTGTAACATTAGAATGCACTTAATAATAATAATAATAATAATAATAATAATAATAATAATAATAATAATAATAATAATAATAATAATAATAATAATAATAATAATAATAATATTTATTTCATCCCGTTTATCATACATATGATTTTGGACATGTCAAAACAATTACATCTTTACAAATCCTTTAAATCATACAGACATTTGTTTATTAGATACACCCTCAATTTCCTTTTGAATTGCTGTTTAGAAACATCAACTACAGATTTGATTTCCAGTGGTAATTTATTAAATAGCGTGATTCCAGAAATATATATATATATCCTTTAAAGATACACGTTTTTTTACACTATGCCTAAAGTAGTCCAAATTTCCTCTTGTATTATGTTTATGGATTTGGTTGTTTTTAATTGGTTTGTACTTATCTATTACATACATTATTGTTCTATATGCATTGAGAGAGTAAATAGTAAGCAATTTATTGTTAACAAAGGTTTCCCTACACGATTCCCTTGGTTTTAGGTTAAACATGATTCTGATGCATTTTTTGGGTATATAAGTAATTTATCCATATGCATTTTTACAGCAGCACCCCAGATTTCAATCCCATAGAGTATGTGTGGATAAAAACATCCATAGTATATTAGTTTCAATATGTTACCATCACTATGATTGTTGAAATATCTGAGTAGATACACTGTTTTACTAATTTTGCCACATATATGATCAATATGCTCAGCCCATGTTAGCGTGTTATCAACAATAAGACCTAAAAATGTATGTGATTTTACATCCAGAATATTATTATTATTATCGACTTTTAGTGATATTTTACCATCATTTTTATTGAATTGCATCACTTTAGTTTTTTGCATGTTGCAGTGTAGATTTATCGATTTGAAGTAATTCAGCAAAGAGGAGGTGGTATTGTTTATGGTAGCATTTAATCCTTCTACTGTTTTATTCCAGCATACAGCTGTGGTGTCATCTGCATAAGTTATCACTGAAGTATTTGGTGGATTTTTAATGTAATTAATGTAGATAATAAGGACTACTGACATGACTGACCCCTTCCCTAAGACCAACATGGGAAATCGCTACATTACTGGATATGGATTATTTCTCTAAGTGATAGGAAGTTTACATGATTCCCAATCAAGAGGCTTCGATTGTGGCTGATTTGGGGTTCCCCGGGACCTTCACATTGACCAGGGGACCAACTTTAATCCAAACTTATGCAAGAGCTGCTCCAGCACCTTGAATACACAAGACCTGTACCAAAATCAGACAGGATGGTGAAGCATTTCATCAAATGGTGGACAAGCACCTCTGGAAAGTGGCATCCAGTCATGAGCAAGATTGGGATGCGCATGTGCCATTGAACCTCCTGGAGCCTGTTTCATAAAACACCAGTAACTACCGAGGTAAGTTACACTGATAAATGTCACATTTCTACTGCTGTAAAATATGTTTCATAAAACAATTTTTATCCGCGTAAATTACCACAGTAAAAATCAATTTACCACAGTAAGGTTTTGGCTACTGCTGTAGTTATATGAAACAGAGTCTGGTAAATTACAGTGATAGTTACTGATGTTAAGTGGTATTTACCGCGATAAACTTTTACAAAACAAGTCACTCTTCTACTGAGCCTCAACATACATCAATGGTATGGCACATGGTATTTGGATGGGTGCTAAAGTGTGATCTGTTGTTAGCATACCTCCTAATGCTGGTCAGCCAGCAATGGATTATATCTAGGGGACAGGCTGGAAGACATCCACCATCTCTCCTGGGAACACTTGAAGCCAGCAAATGCCTGGATGAAGGCATGCTATGACTGTCTGGCAAACAGTTTCAGATTCATGTGGCTTTATCATCCAAAGAGATTAAAGGGAAGTCAATGAACTTGCAAAGTTCCTGGAACAGCCCATATATGGTATCACCCAGATCAGCGATGTGATTTACAGCATTCAGCTGTAAGATGATGGTGTACCTTGATTGCCCTGCTCTATATTGCAAAGCTGCTCAGAATGACAGCTCTGAGGGAGCTATGTGACAGAATCCTCCGTCAGCCTGCCACATCGTGTATAGAGACACCTTCTACTGGCATATGATTGGTTAGATAGAAGAGGAAGGCACTCTCAGCTAACAAAACATCCATAACCCATATTAGGACATTTGCAGAGCTTTCTAGGTCTGCCTTTCTCTCTGGGCTATACTGAACCTTCGGAATCGTACAAATATGAAAGGAAGCTTGGTCAGTGCAAAGTAAGACGGTTATGAGGTTCAGAGCTGTCTTAACACAAACCCTGTTTTTGACAGTTTAGAAGCTACTCGAAGAGAGAAAAGAAGTCCTGTGTTCAACACTTTAAGGAGCGAACAAAGAAAAAGAGAGGAAGTGGATTTGCATGTCGATTGCAGCACTATGCACAGGGAAAAAGTAAAAAAAGACTGGTAGAAATGCAGACAAAGTCACAATATATTTTTTATGCACTATTCTTTCATTGTAGTCCAAAGATAAACAATTAATCACATCAACCATATAAAATAGGATTCAATTTATTCGAAATATTTTCCCTAGAACTAAACAAATTCTATATTTTAGCAGTGTATCCTCAAAGAAAATCCAGAACCTACCTGCAGTCCAAACACATGAGTTGCGATCTGCAATCCACTGTAAATCCACATTGGATATGGAAAGGGCAGCTGCCTTTTCTGCAGGGGGCAACATTCCTAAACATTTTTCCATCACTTGAGGGCAGCACCTATCTATAACATCAATCACAGGCTGATCGTCCTCTGCACAACCAAGACATTTCAGTAGGGTTTTCACTTCCCTTAGAATGTGTACAGATAACCGGCGTGGGTAAAGGCGACAGTTACATAGCATCACCAAAGCAAAGCCCTCCACCAGGTGAAAAACATTTGACACTGGCTCCATTTTCTGGAACAGGCAGATAGATGTCAAGTGTTACAACAAATAAAGCACAAGCAACATTTTCAAAAGTAATTGATCAATAGCATCTGACTTAGTAGTTCAATGGCTTTAAAATGAATTAAAACACACAAAAAAGTCAGTTTTTATCAATTATTTAGGCAATACTAGAAGTTTCAAGGTATTACTGGGTCTGTTGTATATTTATTATTTACTGGTGATGTACACAAATGTGACGGAACTACATTAACAACATTTGCAGACAATACAAGTTCTCTTGTCTGCAGGTACAACAGTTGAATAAGAGGAAATAAATTCCAGTGATCAATGAAGTTATGAGTGGTGCAAAAGTAGTGTAACAAGCTAATAAGAACAAATCTCAGTATTTTAATTTCACAAATGTACTATGTTGCCAGTAATCAACCTGGATTTTAGATCTGTTATATTTCCAAACTAACGATGTAATATGTAATTACAAATGCTGCAAAGCAGAAAGCACTTTTAATTTTCAGTAAAATCACACTTCAAACAATTAGTAGCTTTTACAACCACTGCAGCCATTTATATGTATTGTCAGTAAATTCAATAAAATAATAAAACAAGACATTTTAAGGTTAAATAAATGAATTGAAAATGCTCATAAAAAAGCAATATATACATCCTAAAGGGCTTAATAAAATAAAGCACATATAACATGAATTAACAGCACAAAAACTTGCAAATACAGTGGAATCTAGTTAGTATGTTCCTCATTAACATATTTTCCTGCACATAACAAATTACAAAAGTTCCAGCATCAAATGCACCAAATGTAATAAATAACGTTTGTTTAGTATGTTTTCACGCTCCTGCTCACTACGTTCGAAGTTTTATTTTTCTCATTCGCTATTTTGGACAATCCTTAGTCAGTCAAGGGGGTAGGCGCTTATTATGTTCGAAGTTTGACATCTTCATTTGTTACTTTGGTCATTCCTTGGTCAGCCCAGTCAGGGTGGAGACCAGCAGCCAAAGACATGGCATGTATGCACATATTTGTGTGATGCGATTTGTGTGGGTTGGATAGAGAATGCTTTAGCTTTGTGTGTTAAATGCTGACAATAGTTTTTACTGTTGAGTGTTAACCAAACATACATAGATTGTATTTTAACTTTGCAATGGAGAAAAACAAAGTGCAGTAAATAACCAACAGTGAAAAACTGAAAGTCCTTGAAGATGTAGATTGCAATCCAAATATGAAACATATGGATATGGTGCAGAAGCTAAACATTCCTCCGTCAACCTTAAACACAACTGTTAGCAAATGTAAACTGGTTGAAACTGCTTTTGAAGAAGGAAAAAATGCTGAAAGAAAACGTAATCACCCTGGCCAGTTTCCAGATTTAGAAGATGTTGTACTAAAGTGGTTCACACAAGCAAGAGCTTCAAATAGACGGTAATGTGGTTCGAGCTCAGGCGACACATTTAGCAAACTAAGGGCTCACAATCATGACTGTCAGGATGGGGGGGGGCAATTATGTGGGCAGCTGCAATGATACAATAGATCATTTATTCTATATTTCTGTTACTATATTAATTACATTACTTTTTTATTTATTTTAATTTAAATGCCCCTAATGAAATCTGATGACAATTTCAATGTCAGGTTGAAAGAGCAGTTTTTGAAAAACATCAAATCAGCTGTGGCTCATCATTTTTTAAGCAATCACCATTAAAATTCCTAAACTACATACATATCTATTTCAACCATTGCTTTCAAACCTTGAAGGTTTGTTCTCTCTGGCTTATTTGTAAAGAAAAACTTGCATTGTCACTATATGCTTCAGACTTTCAGTTTTCAGAGAGGTTTTTTTGAAAAATATTAATGGCACACAGTTAAAGACAAAAAAAGTAACAGATATTATAGACACAACACATTAAGCACATTTATTTGCAAGTTTTAATGATATAATCTCTGATTAACGACAAAATACTTTATGAAAATGTACCTGAATGTGCTCTGCTTTCCTAGCCACCTGCATGTTGACTCCTCGGGACAGATCACCTGCTCCTGCTCCTTCTTTATTACCTCGCAAAGAGTTTGGTGTCAAGGCATTCTTCCAACTTGTCAACAATTGTAGTAACATTCGCAATCCATTGTCCACCAGCTGGGGAAAGGTGTCCTGGACGTCTCGTGCAAGGAATTGGGTAAAACCTAGAGGATTTACACATTTATTCCATATCAAGATCATAAGTATATATTAGTGGTTGCAGTAGTATCTAATGCTCAGATACTTGGATGATCTTCATTCATCTTTAAATATATATCATACTGTGTAATTATTCTACCCAGACCATAAATGAGCATACATATTACATTTCAGGCAAGTTCATGCTAATAACAAACTGCTTTAGTAAATTTATTACTAAGTATGCATATTTTGAAAAATAATCCTCTCCATATCCCTAATTTGATATAAACTTTTAAACGAGTTAACTATGGATGTTATGACCCATGATAAATTCTGTACCAGGGATTCAGCTCCAGCTCATGGGATAAGGGATGACCTTGGACCTCAGGATGAAAATTTCTATTGAGTTCATGGAGCAGGAAAATATACCTAAAAGTACTATTAACTATTACTTCCTTTGCTTTGCATTGTTACTAGACACAAACAATAACTTGTAACTTCTGCACCATAAGGTTTATTAAGACTTAATGCAACCAACCTGTTTTTTTTTTTATTTGTGTTAAACATTAGCATTCCATGAAAAATAGAAATCAATATAGAATTACAAATACAAAGTAATCTATTATCAAATGTTATATTAGCTTCCTTACAGACTAAATCTTTATTGTATGGGTTTCATTTCACTAAAACATCTCAAAACATTATGTGGTAAATTGTGTTTTCTTGAACACCCATAAACTTAATTCACTAAATGTGATTTACATTAAAATAGGCTGATATGCTGTAGTGGGACAGACATTTAAATTTAAATGATGTCAAAGGGATTACATGCCAGCTGTTCTGATCTTAGAAGTTTTGCTAGGCACATGAAAACTATGGTACTCCTCACCATATATGACATCTTGTCTCCAATCTGAAAAATCCATGACCAGAGTCTGCAAGCTCTGATAAGCCAGACCTCTTAGTTCCTCATCCATATGAACAGTTAATCTTGATAACAAGTCAACAAGTTCTGCTCCTGTCATTCCGTCTGGTATGAGACGAGGTACTGCAGCTACACAAGTTCTGAAGAGATCTATTCTTGGCTTACGCTCACCAGTTATCATTTCATCTGGCTCCTGCAAACCAGAGAAAAGTAAAGTTGTATCTAACTAAAATATAAGCATTTATTAAATTGTGTCTTAACACTCCCACTCCCATATTTTTTATACAATCCAAGAGCTACCCTAACAGTAATTAAATTTTAGGTATTGTTTTATTTTTGTTATTAAAATTGAATAACAAAATACAAAAAAATAGTGACCTGGAAAATGTGTGCATAGATTACCCGAAATTCCTGAATAGCTTTCATAAGTAAAACTGCAAGTCTGGGGTTTTTTAAAAAAAAAGAAAAATGTATATATAAACTGCAATATGATTTGTAATTTATTCAATTCATTTTTTACACACACACACACACATATATATATTGCCAGTGTAAATAGAAATGGAAAGTGCAATTTAGGCAGTATTAACTTATTATCTATTTAACGTGTATCTTTTATCACATTATGTAAACAACAAGTAGTTAAGGGCCTTTTTCACACTTAAGGGTTCCAGAAAAATGGACAGAAAAGACAAATTGGGAAAGGTTTATAATGTATACCATTCTGTATGAAAATAATGAAAATGAATGAATGCTATCCATCAAGACTCCAACCAGAATAGAAGGGAACTTAAAGTGTTGCCATTTTCATCTGTTTGTTGCATTTTTACCAATAATATTATAAACTCTTGGATTTAAAAAAAATGTACAAGTATCATCAGGAAACTCAAGCGCTTCATGATTAACTTTATTTTTACTTTCTCTACCACGTACATAATAGGTAGAGAAGGTATTGCATTCCACCCAAAAATTTATACCAAGATTTCACCGAAAAATACACATTTTGAGGTCCCCTGAATCTAAAAAAAGCCTTTTTAGAAAGAAAAAAAAAAGTACATGTGTGTGTATGTGACTGTGAACAGGATAACTTAAAAATGAAAAATTAGATAAGCACCAAATTTAGTATTTAAGTTCAGTACCTTCTAAAGATGCGACACAAAGATTTTCAAGAAAATCCCTCCACCCCAAACTACCCTTTACATGGAAGATTTTTGAAATTTTTTCTATAAAAAAAATGGCTCTAAAAATGTTGATTAAAATACCATACATTAATGATATTTACATGACAAATAAAATGTATATGTTGAATAGCCTTTGAAGTCCTCTTCATTCAGCAAGAATTTTGTATAATCTTTATAACTAGTAAATGCTAAGCGATAGATGAAAACGTACTACACAAGAAATGTAGTTCTCTTTAAAATACACAATTTATTTCAAACAACTCTTTTTGTGGCATAAACCATTTCCGAGATATTCATTATTAACGGTCTGAATTGTTCATTAGTTGGCCATTCTTCAAAGTCCTTTCAACATTTAGTTGTTTCTCACCATTGCATGGAAGCAGTATGGAATTTTAAAGCAGCATACAGTGTCAAGTTCTTAAAACATGAGACTACCGCTGTTCCCTTTGTATCTGTAACGAAATATGTAATGTAGCTATTTCTGCAAAGGTTTATTTGGATTAAAATGAAGTAGAGAGGAAAATAACCTTTAGTAAGAATAGATTGTATACCCACTTATAAATGATAGAGGGTAGAGAAAGTAATGTAAATGTAACACATCAATTTTTCTTTTAATTGGTGAATTATAAAAATTGTTTCAATGCTTAATTATTATTATTTGTTTATTTGTTTATTTGTGCTAGCAATCTTCCTTAGAATATGGCTATACATCAGCCCAAGCTGTTATCTTGCCATATTCTACCCATATTACACTCTTATTATAACATAAAAAATGATGATAATAATACAAATAGTAGTAAAAATAATAGTAATGATACCAATAATAATCTTATAGTAATAATATATAATAATAATAATAATAATAATAATAATAATAATATTATTATAATTACATAACTTACATCACTTGATGAAATTAATTTACATCTCTTTTTATTGTCCATAACCATTTCTTTTTTACTTTGGACAAGTATTCTCCTACCTTTTTACTATCCTTGTTAAAAATCTTGCTTAAAGCTACTTTCCTGTCTCGTTTTAACCATTTCCCATTTATAGCTACCTTTCTCCAATGCTGTGTACCTTTACAGTCAAAAACGATATGTTCTAAATCTTCTCTTTCCCCACATATTGGGCACTGATTCTGTGGGAACGCATTTCTCATTCCTATTAATCTCCATACACCTGCTCGTGCCCAGGCAATACTTTCTCTTTGTTCCTTATTTGAGTTATCCACATACTGTTCTCTAGCCCATACATTTTTTTTTTTTTTATTAATATATATGATTCCAAGGAACTTTTGTTCCCAATGTTGCTAAATAAATTTTGTATCTCTATATCTTCAAACCTCTGCCTAGCTTCTTTCCAAAAACCCTTAGCATTATTTTCCCTCCTCCTCCAGATTTCCCCATGACCACTATTTTCCAAATTAGTTTGTATACTATAACTCCACCCATTCTTCTTTAAGCTCCTTTCTTGGAATTCCAAACACTGCCTCAACAAGTTCTTCTCTTCTAAATTTAATAGTCTGTACCAATATTTAAGAGCTCTCTCCATTATTACCCCTTTCCCCCCCACTCTCTGCATTTCAATTAGAGCAAATTCCTTAACTGTACCATTTGGCAGGCCTAAAACTTCTCTACAGAAACTCCTATGTACCATATCTATCTCTTCCCAGCCTCGTTCTACTCCCCATATTTCACTACCATATAACATTTTTGCTTCAACTACTGTGTTATATATTTTCTCTAGCCATTTAACATTTATATCTGGTATTCTATATTTGCACCCTCTAATCGCTGCCATTGCCCCTTTCCCCTTTGTCAATACCAGTTTCTTCTGTTTCTCCCATTTTCCACCCCCATCCATTTTAACCCCTAAATATATACAGTCTCTGACCAATTTATATTCCTTCTCTCCATTCTTCCACTTTTCATACTTGCTCAGTTTGGCACCTTTCTTAAACACTATAATTTGAGTCTTCTCTTGATTTACTTTCAAATTCCACTCATCACAGTATTTATTCATTTGCTGTAGGGACTGCTTCAAACCAATCATTGAAACTGATCCTATCACTAAATCATCAGCGAATAATAACCCAGGGATTGATACCTTATTTATCGTAGGCAACCAATTATTATTCCTTCCTACCTCAGTGAGGATATCATCAATATACAGATTAAATAACACTGGACTTAACTTACATCCTTGTTGTAGCCCCTTCCTTTGGTTTACTTCTTTTGTCACCAATCCTACTCCTACTTTCACACAAAATGTGTTGTCCTTGTATAGAGCTTTAAATAAATTCACCATCTGTTGGCTTACTCCCTTCCTCAAGAGTTTGTACCACAACAAATTTAAATCAATGCGGTCATATGCTTTCTCCAAATCAACAAATGCCATGTATAATTTTCCCCTTTTTTCTTTTAAATACTTATCCACCAGAGTTTTAATTATGAATAAGTTATCTACCGTTCTCCTCCTCTTACGGAAACCCATTTGAAACTCCGAGAGGATATTATATTCCTCTACCCAGTTTTGTATCCTATTAGCTAAAATCCCTGTGAAAATCTTTCCAACATTTGAAAGTAATGCTATTCCCCTGTAATTATTGGGCTTATCAACACTCCCCTTACCTTTATATATAGGATGAATTATTGCTTTCCTCCAATGCTTCGGTATATACCCCTTGGTTTTTATTACATTAAACAAATCAGTAAACATCTTTACTCTAGTCTCATCGCTACACCATTCTTTGATAAACTCGGGAGGAATTCCATCAATACCTGTTGCCTTCTTATTTTTCATTACCTTCACTTGTTTCACTACCTCCTCATCTCTTACTTCACTATCTAATATATCTATGTATCCCACTCCAAAATCCGCCACTGGCTTCATCTTGATAAAGCCCTCCTCCTCGAATAACATTTTAAAATACTCCATCCAATCTGCTGAAGTGATATTTGGTTTAACTAACCATTTATTATACGTGGATTTTTAACACTCTCCACACCTTACTGGCATTGTTTTCCCTTAATACTTTAATCAAATTACTTTGTTCTTTATTTCTCCATTCTTAATTATTATTATTATTTATGAATGAAGGTAAAATGTTGCAAAGGAGACAAATTTTCAAAAAATTGTGAATATTCACAAGTGTAAAACCACTCATCTATTGCTGAATGCTTTTATAGCACTTCCTGCTGTATTTAATTTTTTGGCAAATTTGCAAGTCACAAATTTTTTAGGTCTCTACAAATACACAGTAAAAATTACACCTAGTTGGGAATTATTTTAGTTTTACTTGAGTTTAAAATACTTCTAACGTTTAAGACAAAGTACTCTACCTATACAAAGTACACTAAATGTTAAGGCCAAAGTCAACAAAGAATGATTCATTTATTGAGAATCACATTCTTTGAAGAAATGAACTAGAGAACTCAACTATTGTATCTTTCTTAATCACAATAATTTCATCAGTTCAATTTCGAGATTCAAAATTTTTCAAATGACCAAAAAATTAAATAATAAAATTTTACTTCCACTATTTAAAGATGTAGGTATATCATAGAAAAAAAAAATTACATTTTCAGAAAAAATAAAACAATTAAATAAACATTAAATTAAGTTAGTTGGTTACAAATATAATGCCAGGTAAAAATTCTAATCAAGAGCGAAGAACAAAAAAAGGTTAATTAATATATCTGAATTTTAAATTTTATGCAATTTATTTTTATCTGCACAAAAACCATTTACTAACCTTGTTAACATTCTGTGTGCTGGTCATCATCAATGGCCGCCCATAATGTACATCTAATGCTCTGAGAATATCTACAAAAACACGTCGTACATGTGGAAAATACGACGACATTCCTATACTACGGGCTGTATCTTCGGTCAGCATCTATGAAAAAAATGTGCTTTATTAAGTACAGATAGCATTGTGTTAATAAAACAGTGTAAATTCTTTAAACAAGCACCACTTTTGTTAAAATATACCTCAATAATTCTACTAATACCTCTTAAATACAAAGTTACTGATTTGTAAACAAATATTCAGTAAGACTATAACTTTTAATTTGGTGTAAATATATACATCATATTTGAGAGTTTCAGGGGTTTTTTTAATAGTGTGTAATACTCGTTCTTACTGTAGCGAGCACCACAGACGGACACTGATAATGCAAGAAATGAAATGATAATTGGGAAAGGAAATTTTGGAAAAAAACATTCCAGGCCTAAGTAAAACCTGGAGAAAACCTTAGTCTGAGAGGAAGGTCCTGGCAGGATTTGAACCGTGGACCTCCTAAAGATGAGTCCTAGATTTAATGACCTCAACCACCTGTGTCAGTGGAGAATTTCAGGGTGTAGCACAATAAACATTGTGGAGGATATAGATGTCCACCTTTAGGAGTAGAAGATGCTGAAAGGGGCAAAAACATCTTCAAAGATTTTACCAAAAATAAGTAATATGCAATGCAGTATTTGACAAATTAGCTCCGCTAAAATACGTGCCACACTACCTACTGTGACAGGCCAGCTGTCATATGAATGAAGTAAACATCAGTCTCTCTTGAAGGATGTAATAAAGTGTTTGAAGTCTTTATGTTTTAAATGCACCTGCACTGGTATTTAATCATAAACTACTGAAAAAGGTTCTATGTCAAATGTATGCTGTAAAACACAATAAATATTCAACTAGGTAACAAACTCTTTACATGGGAAAACAAAATGAAACATTTACATAAATTGTTGGCAAATCATTCTGAAAAATTCACTTGTGCACACAGTTTGTGAAAACTGAAAACACATTTCAGATATCTTCATCTACCACTAGTATCTTATGAACCAATTCTCAGTCCTGATGTAATAGACATTAAAAATTGTATCTTAGTTCAGAATTCCTATCATCGGAATATGGCACACATTCATAACATTAAGTGCATTTGTTTGTGTCATATTTATGATATTCCATTAAAACAACTCAATAAGTAACTTCAACTATCCAAATTGTTATTCATTTCCAGATTTTAGTCTTCAGTGACATAATACATTTTTCTGTATTAAGAAAGCTTGGGTGTTGTTTATGATCCTTTCCTGGTGTAATGATTCACATCTTTCAATTCTGTAAGATAATTTCTAAATATTACCAATATACAAAAGGCTTCAAAGTTGAAAATTTTGAGCAGTACTCTGACCTAGATTCAACTCAGTGAAAAGTGCAACTGCTTTTATTTACTGGAACCCCTCACACAACATTGTGATACCGATCAGGGTTGAGTCGCAAACAGTTATCCCCCTTTAATGTCAGATGTATTCTACCATAGAAATTATGATTCTGAGGTAACTTCAATGGTGAATTGTGCAAAATATGTTGGTTCTGGAAAAACATAATAAAGTAAAAATCAATTCCATTTCTAAACTGATAAATGTTTCTCCCACAAATCTAGTGATCAAAAGAAAGAAAAAAAAAATTATAATGTTATAACAACTAAGGATAGGGCCTCAATATCCTCGACATTCAGTGGTATCAAAGTATGTCTAATACTTTGAGCTAAACTTTTGATGCATTTTCAATACTTCTAAGTTTTTAAGTTTTGCATTATAGAAAGTTGTGCACTTAACTTTATGCTAGATAAGAATGAAAGGAGTCCAGACTTCACATTATTGCCTCGCATGTGTTTCCAAAGAGTTGCTGGACTAAAGTTCTTGATAGACTTTGACTGTGTTTCCTGTGGCTGAATGAATGCAACATTCTATAGGCTCTCGTGTGTAAATGAAACAATGCAAAACAATGGGAGAAGCAGAGGTACTCATGTAACATGTAAATGAATTGTGAATAAAGCTGATTTAGCTGACACACTAAATCACATTTCTGCAATAGCCTGGCTTGGTGACTCACTCTCACCTATATCACTTACCTACTCCGGTGGCCAAAATCTATAATTCAAAATTAAAACAAATTAAATTTAGTTTTATTTATAGACGCTCTTTAATTCCTGTGGTCCTTAAGGCTTTACTTCCCTTGCAAAGGAAGCCATGCTAAGGATTTTTACGCAATTTTTCCATTGCCCTCTGCCAGGTTTAAACACACAATCTCGGGAACTACAGGCTAGCATGGTTACACCATGGTGGACAACACACTATGAATCCAGTAGAAACAAATCAGAACACAAGATATGATATAATACTGTACATGGATACATTCCATATTTCCTTCCATCTGTTAGTTTGAGTTTACACAAGTCAAATTCAGGTCAAGAGTGTATCTTATAAGTACATCGTACAACTAATTTCCAAAACATGGATAGACAATGCTTTAAAAGAAAGTTTTCAGCACAAAACTCTGTAAGATAAAAAAGTTAGATGAAGTACTATTTTCTACTAGAATTTGTACAAAAATGCTATTAAGTAGCAGGCTGAGATAGTTTTTGCTTAAATTCCTCTACCGTTTTATTTAATACCTTATTGAGAAATGTCTTCTTCACTCGAAGTGTGTTTCCAGATGGAAGCACTCCCATTGTGCGAGGCATAGGTGGTTCTCCCTCTTTCTGCTGCAAGCTATCGGCAACCACCAAAAATGCTCTGAGTCCGATATTCATCCTCTCTGGGGTTAGAATGATCTTTATGGGTCTTCCAACAGATAGCAAATCAAACACAATCTCCCGCATTGCAAAATCTAGTCTTTCCTAAAAATAACAAATTAATGTAAGTTTTACATTAAAAACTCAAATAAGGGAACTAAAAACAAAAATGCAGCACTTATTTTAAGAGAATGTAAGATTCAGCATTGTATCATAATTACCTGAGCAATAAACTGGATGATCTTGACAAAAATATTGAGAGGCGTATCTCTAGGAACAACAGCCTTTGAACCTTTAGGAAACAGGGAGTTGACAATGCTCTGCAATCGTGACTGTGTTGCAGAGTTGCTTTCACATTTGATGCGAATCATGTACACCCAAAGTAATCGATACAGGGATTCTGAAAAATACAGAAACATGATCATTGTAGATAGATAGATATTTTATTTCACTTCGTTAGTTACATAAATTAATTCTCATATAAGTTCCCTAATACATAATTTTATCTCTACACATTACCCTTTACATATCATTTTCACTAAGTTGCTGCATTACTAAGGGCTCGCAAACATCCAACACCATGGTTGTTTAGTAATTGGGTCCTATTTAATTTATGATTCAACAATCTACATTTTCTTTCTATTCCCTATTTCTAATTTTTTTCAACAATTTATTTCTTACTACCCCTAAATATTTTCCTATTTCAAATAAACGTTCCTTGGATTTAACCCTTAACAACCTTTTACCTATAATTTCTTTTGGTAATCTAGACCAATTGTTTCTTTGTAATTTTTTCCTCATATTCATTGTTCCTTCACATTCTAACATTAAATGCCAATAATTGTTAAATTTGCTATTACATAATGGGCATTTGCCTTCATTTTCTCCTTTTCCTATGCCTTTTAACCTCATCACCCCTGACCTAGCCCATGCAAAGCCCTCTCTTGCTATTTTATTACAAACATCAACATAGTTTTCTCTTCCCCATGTCCTTTTAATCTCTGTATATACATGTAATGATCTTTTTTAATTAAAACTACCAATTATTTCCTGTCTTTCCATATCTTCAATCCTCAATCTAACTCTTTTCCAACAACCCTTCTCACGTGATTGTCTATATTTCCAAATATCCCACACCCTATTTCATTGAGAATTGCTTCTAGGCGCTTATACCAAGTATCCTCTTTATTTAACTTGCGCGGAACCTCCAAACATCATTTTAAAATATTATTACTCTCCGATTCCTCAATTCTCAACTAATATTTCACTATTCTTTCAATAATTTTCGCCTTACTACCAAACCTCCCTAACTCCATTTATGCAACCCATTAGGTAAGGCTCTTGATAGACCCAGAATTATTTTACAAAAGCTTCTATGCACTTTACTTACCTGTTCCCACCCCTCCTCAATACCCCAAATCTCTGCACCATACAGCATTTTTGCCTCAACTACTGCTCCATATACTCTTTCTATCCATTTTTCGTGCATCCCAGGTATTTTATCTAAACATGCTCTAATAACTTTCATTGCCACTTTTCCTTTTGTTAAAGCCTGTTTCTTTTGTTCTCCCTATCTCCCATTGCTACTTAGTCTTACTCCCAGATAATCAAAATTTCTGACAACCTCAATTTCCTTACCTTTCCAACTCCGTTTTTCATCCTTTCTCAACTTATTACCCTTTTTAAATACCATTATTTTTTATTTAAAGGTGAGTCGAAATTGTTACACTAACATCACTTAAGTTTACTCACTTAACATGTTTCGGGAAACCGTTGTTCCCATCCTCAGAAGGTTAACTCGACTGGCCCGTGTTGTTGGTGTTTCCGTTTTTTGGACTGGATCCTGTGGTGTAAAAAAAACGGAAACACCAACAACACGGGCCAGTCGAGTTAACCTTCTGAGGATGGGAACAACGGTTTCCCGAAACATGTTAAGTGAGTAAACTTAAGTGATGTTAGTGTAACAATTTCGACTCACCTTTAAATAAATTCAATACACATCACTGTTTCTAGCTTCTTTTCATTACAATACACACCATTATTTTTGTTTTGCTTGTATTAACCCTAAGACTCCACTTGTTACAAAAGCTCTCTATTGCTCCTTACTTTGTTTAATCCCACAGTAGTTATTTGATTTTATATATATATATATTTTTCTTTCTTTTTTTTTTCTTTCTTTCTTCGCTGTCCCCGGTTTTACAATGTACAAACATTTTTCCAGCACCCAAAACTACAGTTTTTAACATCTTATTACATTTCTTCATTCTTAGCTGTTGGACCATAAATCTTCCTTAATTTTGCAAATCCACCATTACTCCTCTAACTCCTTGAATCCACATGCTATGTGGTCTTCCTTTTCTCTTCCTTCCTGGTGGCTTCCACTCCATTATTCTTTTGGTTAATCTTTCGTCTGCATTCTTTTAGCATGCCCATAGCATTCTAATTGTTTCTATAGAATAAAATCTAAAATTGAATTTTGAACACACACATTTTCGTTGATATTGTAATGAAAAGAAGCTAGAAACAGTGATGTGTATTGAATTTATTTAAAGGTGAGTCGGAATTGTAACACTAACATCACAAGTTTACTCACTTAACATGTTTCAGGAAACCGTTGTTCCCATCCTCAGAAGGTTATCACGACTGGCCCGTGTTGTTGGTGTTTCCGTTTTCCGGAAACACCAACAACACGGGCCAGTCGTGATAACCTTCTGAGGATGGGAACAACGGTTTCCTGAAACATGTTAAGTGAGTAAACTTAAGTGATGTTAGTGTTACAATTCCGACTCACCTTTAAATAAACACACATTTTCTTTTATAATTTCATTTCTAATGTTTCTCTTTTAGATATCCCAGCAGATCTCCTCTAGTAATCCATTTCTGTTGCCAATAATTTTCTTTCTAAATTCTGAAATTTATAAACATCTACACTTTAACTCTCAAGAGTGTTTTACTTACCATGTATTTTATACAACCTAATTTACTAGTTATTGGGTACAAAAATCTAATGTTTACTTTCTCTACTCTTACCTAAAGTAAGTAGTTTTATTTTAGTTTATTCTACACATTTCAACTTACAATTTACAATATGCCAATACATTTATTCATTATATTCCTATTTTAATATGTACTGCCTGGTACCTTCCTTTGTGTTGCACAGCCAGTATGGCTCCCTGGCCTTCAGCACTGTTGTGTAACATTTACTTCCCTTTGCTAAAACCTCAGTACAATTAATTTTATCTCATCTCCCTTCCCTCTTCTTCTCCTTAACTTTCCTCGTCCATTTTTCTTTCACTTTTATTAAGAAATCCCCTACTTTTGTATTGCTTACTTCCTGCTTGCTTGTTAACATTTTCAATGCAACTAAATTACCCCCCCTACTGTTCCACTTCTTATACCACGTTTTCTCTCTCCATTTTTTTTAGATCCTCACATTCAGTTAGATAATGTTCAACATTTTCCTCGCATGCACAAGTACGTGTGTGCATGTGTGTGAACAGCATATTTCAAAATGTAAAGTTGGTTAAACTCCAAACTTGGTATTTAAGTTCAGCACCAAGGATGCAACAAGATTTTCAAGAAAATCCCTCCACCCCATATTACTCTTTACATGGAAAATTTTGTGTTATCTTTTTATTTTCTCAAAAGCAGGCCAGTGGCTAATAATAATTTTTATTAAAATACTATATGTTTAAGGTATTTGCATGACAAATAAAATGTATATCTTGAATTTTCTAGAATAGATTATGAATCCCTTTTCATTCTGAAAGAATGACTTTTATAATTGGTTAAACCATAAGAAATGGACAAAATCTTACTACACATAAAATGTATATCTCGTTAAAACACACGATTTCCCTAATATATTTTTTTTTTTACATTAACTAGTTCCAAGATATTTTTTTGTATTGGTTTGAATTTTCAATAGCTTATACTGTTTTCGAGTGGTTAGTGGCTATTCATTTTTTCTCATGTTCATGCAGGGAGCATGGAACTTCAAGGCCATAACATAGCAACCTGCTTTTTAAAAATCTATTACTTTAGTCTATTGTATCCTTTTTATACATACAAAAAATGTGTAAATGTGTAACGAAAGTTTCATTAACAGGAAGTATATAGAAGAATAAGCTTTTATAGAATAGTTTGTAGAAGAGTGATTAGAGAAAGTCATATGAATGCAACACATAAGATCTTTGGCAAATAGCATTCCAATTTTCTTACTCCAATTAGAGGTCTCCATGGGGCACAATTTTTAGGCCATGCATGATTTGAACTAAGGCCCTTAACAAGAATAAGTTTTAATTTATCACCTACCGCACATGCATTTGATGAAAATGATAAATCATATCAATGGAAATTGTGAGTTCTTTATTTGGGGTATTTCTATGAACTTGTTGTACATTTCTAAAATTAATTATTGTCCACAGACCAAAAAAATGCTATAAATGAATATCACATTGACATTTTATCAAGTCAAACATGTCCAAACAGTTCTCACCATGACCACTTCTGGTCAATCTGAATCCAAATCTATGCAGACCTGCACCCCTTATTACCATCCTCCATAATTTTCTCACAATTCTCAACCATTTCTAAATATTTACCTAGCTCTATAGTAAATAAGCTACCTCATTTATGTTGACACTCATGATAACCAGTCTAACCAAATTCCCTCAAAGAAAACTAACTTAAAACAAACTGCTCAGAAGATCAAGATGGCTAAGGAACCTGAGTGCCCAGAACTGATATGCAGATAGCTCTCGCTTTAAAATATAACCTTTACATCATAATTTCTTTCTAAATAATAACATACTTTTACAAAATGAGGATTTAAACTACCCACCATTGAAGAAATGGTTCAGGTCAGAGGAGTAAATTTCTTAGAACTTTCAATTAAAGTTCTTATTACATTTCCTTGTTATATAAACATTGTTGTTCCCACTGCTCTATGGTCTATGACCCTTTGGAACCTTGTTCCACCAACCAATAACTGGATCCATTTACAGTGGAATCTTGTTAGCACGTTCCTCATTAACACGTTTTCCCGTGTATTGCGTTGAATTATAAAAGTCCCGGCACAAAATGCATCAAATGCATTAATAACGTTCGTTTAGTACGTTTTCTCGCTCCCGCTTACTACGTTCGAAGTTTGATGCCCTCATTCGCTATTTTGGCCAATGCCAATGCTTGGTCGGTCGGTATTAATAGTCATTTTTGAGAACATAAAAGTAACGGTCCAGTGGGAGTAGATTTACTACATTCAAAGTTAGACGTTCTCATTCGCTACTTTGGTCAAACCAGGCGGGGTGGAACCGGCAGCCAATACCATGCATGTACGTATTTGTGGGACGCGTTTTGTGTGTGTGTGTGTGGGGGGAGGGATGCTTTAGTGACGCTCTTTGGTGTTCTACGGTGACGCTTTAGTTTAACAGTGGCTTGGTGTGGTTAGTTTATGCTGTTGAGTGTTGACGAAACGTAAAAGTATTTTAACTTTTTGTTCGCAATGGACAAAAAGAAAGTGCGGCAAATAACCAACAGTGAAAAACTGAAAATCCTTGAGGAAGTAGATCGCAGTCCAAATATGAAACGTGTGGATATAGCGCAGAAGTTAAACATTCCTCCGTCAACCTTAAACACAATTGTTAGCAAACGTAAACTAATTGAAACTGCTTTTGAAGAAGGAAAAAATGCTAAAAGAAAACGTAATCGCCCTGGCAGTTTCCAGAATTAGAAGATGTTCTGCTAAAGTGGTTTACACAAGCTAGAGCTTCAAATGTGCCAATAGACGGTACTGTGGTTCGAGCTCAGGCAACACATTTAGCACAGAAGATGGGACTGGATGATTTCAAAGCGTCCAATGGCTGGATTGAAAGGTTCAAGAATCGACATGGCTTAGTCTACAGATGTTTGCGAGGTGAGGCTGCTGCCGTAGATATTGACGCTACACTGTGTGAAAACATAGAAATGTGGAAAAATACAACGCTCCCGTCAATTTTGAAAGACTATAGCCCCAATGATGTGTGTAATGCAGATGAAACAGGACTATTTTTCCATCTTTTGCCAGACAAAACCCTGGATTTTAAGGGCACTAAGTGCCACGGTGGGAAACTTAACAAGGAGAGGATTACAGTTTTGTTGTGCTGTAACGAAAGCGGAACGGAGAAATTGGTACCACTGGTTATTGGAAAAGCACGCAATCCGCGATGTTTTAAGAATGTGAGATCTTTTCCATGTAAGTACACTTCCAACACAAAAGCCTTGGATAACTTCTGCCGTCTTTGAAAATTTCTTACGAGCATGGGACGCAAGACTGGGCATAAGAAGCAGGAAAATTGCACTGTTTATTGATCAGTGTGCTGCTCATCCACCAACTGTTTCAAATTTAAGAAACATAAAGATCATTTTCTTCCCAGCAAACTGCACGAGTAAGCTACAACCTTTAGATCAAGACATAATTCGGTGCATGAAACATGCGTATCGTAAGAGGCTGGTACAGAGAAGGTTGGCTGCACTGAAATCGACGACAAGAAAAATCACCGTCTTAGATGCCATGCATTTTATTAGAACTGCTTGGGATTGTGTGACGCAAGATACCATTAGGAACTGCTTTAATAAAGCCAGTTTTTGCCGAGTTCTTGGTGATGAAATTACGCAGGAAGACGAATTTTCCGAGAGTGAAGAATGGCGCCAAATAGCAGACGATGCCGGCGTGTCTTTCGAAAACTATGTAAACATTGACAATGAAATTCCAGTGTGTGAAACAGCGACGATAGATGAAATACTTGAACAAGTGAAAGATGAAGCATTAGTGGGAGACGAAAGTGACGATGAACCAGATCCTGAGCCAGTACCTACAGTGTCAGAAGCCATGCAGGCAATGGACATAGTGAAGCGATATGTGTGCAGTTTCGAAGTTGATGATGATGTAATGACTTTACTAAACAAGATGGACAGTAAAATTTTGGCATTAAAACCAACAAAGCAATCAACTATCCCTATGTATTTCAAACCAATGTAAATAGTGTCTATATTTCACATCCGTTTTTGAGGTAAGATGTATTATTAGATTTTATTACATAAATATTTTCTTAAGTTGCAGATTATGTATTTTCGTTAACACGTTTTCCCGTCTATGACGTCCAAATCCTTGGGTCCCCGCAAAAACGTACTAACGAGATTTTACTGTATTAGCTGGAGGCATCCTGTGGACGGCCTCTTTATATATTAGTATAAATAATCACACAGTAACCTTGAAAGATCTTTTGTTTAAGACAGTATTTCACTGATGCCATAATGTACAATACAACTATATATTTATGTAACATCACCTACCTAATGCCACACGGCACATCTTTGGATCCCTATTTTTGAGATGCGACAAACACATTGCCAGAAAGTAGTGCCAATTTTGCAAAAAAAATGTTTTTTGACTGACACACAGAAGACAAGTGACTAGTGGAAAAATAGCCAGACGATGCTTTGACTTTGTGCACATATCAAGTGTCTGGGAGTAGAGCATTTCAACAAAATTCTTCAAGCATGGAACATTTACTTCATTTTTCACAGTCTGCAAAGAAATAAAATATTTTCTCAAGGTGTTATACTATGAAAAATACCGCATTTTCTCAAAATATTAACAAATATGGATGACCTTTACTTACAGCAGCCACTGGAACTAAAATTTCAACAAAAAGTCCAGCCAATGCGTGTTTTATGTCCTTGTCTTTTACTTCCAAGAAATATTGTGCACACTCTTGCATAAACTGGAAGGAAGCTTCAAATTCCTCTATGGGCACCATCTGTAAAGTGTTACAAAGCAAACACTCTTAATCATGTTATAACAGATAGTGATGTTTAAAGACAAAGATTTTTTATATTAACAATAATAGAAATTTACTTTAAACTAATAGCACTATCACCACTTAATTATCATTATTATTAATAGTTCCAACTCATTTAAAGAAAATTAAATAACTTATCGCTGTTTCTAGCTTCTTTCATACATAAAAAGAATAGAAATGTTTAAGTAACATGCGTAATGTTAATGTATTCGACTCTAAACATTTCTCATAACCAAAAGCAACAACTCTGCCAGTCTGTAACACTGCTGTGAACTATAGTTAAGCATCAAGGCAAATGGGTATGACAAAACATGAAAAAAAGAAAAAAAGAATTCGTTATTTATTTTTGCTGATTATTTATCTTCAAAATGTTGGGTTTAAAATTATGTAATTACGTTTATGGTACACAGGTATACAATTTACTTTTAAAAAAAAAGCATTTTCAAAGTAATGATTTTAAGTAAAACGTGATGTAAAATGTTATTGTAAATCATTGTAAATGTTAAATGCAATATAATAACCTTACTGTAACAAAAATGAAAACATTGGTTGTGCTAAACACACTTCATTTGTCACTTAGGTACTCAGCGAAGCACAAACTTTACACTTGAGACACTTTTGACACACACAGAACAGAACACAATTGATCTGTTGAATCAAATCACAACTGAACTGCACTCAGCAATGTCCAAACTCTTTGACTTCTTAATGGCACTTAACTCTGTAACCTCTTATCTAACTGAACTGCCAAAGGTTAAGAGTAGCCCCCATTATATTGGCCTCATATACAAATAAGAATGTGCTAGAAAGGGAGGCTACTAGAACGTGCCAAAAGGAATGTTTTGAGATAGGGAAGCAGCACAAAATGGGTTCATTATGTGGTTATTATTCAGAAGAGACTGGTCATTAGCTGCACCCAGGTAAGTCAGGATGTGCTTGCACTGCCAGCCCGTACGTAACTTCGAACGCATGGTTACAATATTAACTTCCTTACTTATTAACATTAACACTAAATGTAAAATGTGTACAGTAGTTCATGCTAAGGAATTTCATTACTTGAAAGAACAGAGATAAAAGACACATCCCAGCTCTTCCATCAAAATACGGCAATCTAACATTTCCTGAACAGATTTTTAGATTCATAATTACCACCATTCTTTGTGTTTCATATAATCTTCTTGGCTTTTAAAGTTACAATACCACAGTAGTTGCATTAGCAGCATCAATTATTTCTTTGGATTCTTCAAATATATCCATTCTCTATTCAACTTAGCAATGCAATCACAATAATAAAACAGTATTGTTGTGACATTTCTTTTGCATCAGTGCACATGACCACAGTCAAGGAACTTCAATAAAATAAAATCCAACACCTCAATCCCCATCTTGAAAAGAATAATATATACACTATGGAAACAAAACACATTTCCCTTTGGTATGTATGTAACCCAAAGGATAAATTCCTCACAGTACAATTATGCACTTGGGAAAAATAATATTTTTCTCCCTTGATGTATGATATACTATTTTCTACACTGCTGAAATCACAGCTTTTATAAGGGTTCCTATAAAGTCACCAGAAGTATTTTGAAACAACTTCATGAATATGAAAGAAAAGACAGATGCTGAATAATAAACAAACCTTCACTCTGAAGAACTTCATTCCCATCAGAAGTGATATGATGCTCTGGGTGGTCTGTGGACTAGGTTCTTTGTTCTTTAATTCCTTCAATTCAGCCATGAACTTTTTGCGCACTGACATGAACCTGGACTGTGCTAGAGTTCCTATCACTTCTGCATACAGGTCTGCTATTATATGAATGTTTCCTGCATTTGGACCACTCTGTATTCTGCAACAGAAAAATCTTACTAAATTTCATGTATAATTTTACTGTGTATAAACTATTTCACTAAAAAGTAGCAAACAGGTTAAGCAAAAATTCCTCACACAATAATACTCTGTTGGTTTATTTAGTTCATCCTCACTGCAAAGAAGTAACCAGTATAATCATTCTGAATTTGCCAGTCTAAATAAGTTAAAATGAGAAAGCCTTTCTAGAGTTTTCACATTCTCACAAAGGCAGTAGATTTCAGGCTCACTTCAACATCATTTTATGTCCTTCCTTCAGTAGCTGAAATGACCAATCAATTGCATCCTCCGCTGCTTTCACATGGTTTATAAGTTGATTTAAAAAAAAAAGTTTTATTTATGGACGCTCCTTAACTGCTGTAGTACTTAGTATCCCTTTCTATATTGGGGGTGAAAGACCAATAATAATTTATGCTCAGAGGCCTCTTTATCAGGCTTGAGGTTCTTTTACGTGCCGTAATTCTATGACACAGGACCACCGGCTTTACTTCCCTTCTGAAGAAAGCTATGCTAAGGATTTTTACGCCCCCAAAAAAAATCCATAGCTCTCCACCGGATTTGAACCCACAACCTTGGGAACTAGAGGCTAGCATGGTAACCAGTACACCATAGAGGACGACTTTTAAGTTGATGTGCCATCATTAAGGTTAATTAAAGGATTGCAAAACATATGTATTTAATTAAATTACTCATTTAATTTAATGCTGAATTTAATTAAAAAGCACAAGTGAAGCACTGGTCATTAATATAAAAGAAATTTATAAACTTGTGTATTTGTATCACTGTTACTATATCTGTTTCACTCTAAGCTCAAAGTAGAAGTGAACAAATGTTAATGTATCAGTCCACCAAGAACATGGAGCACCAAGCAGAGGTACAACGAGAACTAATAAGTACCCATGAGATGAAATTACTCCAGACAGCATGCGGATACAGCACATTCCACAGCATGTGAACAATCACCTTTTAACATTTTGTGTGTCTTATTCCTATATTTTACCTTACTTCCTAAAGTTCTAATATACAATATTAAGAGTACACAAATAAAAGTGATACCTGAATAGTTTGGGCAGCTCTATCTATTTATTATTCCACTGGAATAGTACGATAATGGTTTAAACCATTCTTAACTTTAGGCTTTACAAATTATTAATTTAATAACTATTATCAGTATACCACATTTGCTTTAAACTTTTATGAGTCAATGAGTTAAGAAAATGGTGAGCACTATAGGTTAGAAAATACAACGAAAACAAATGCAATGCCAACAATTCGAGCAACAATTCTGATCATCAACAACAAAGTTCAATTATTGCTAAACAACAATTAACCACATTCATTGTCGATTAAAGGTGGGTACTTTTCACAGAATTTGTTAAAAACATCTAACACAATTGCCTTCTCTCCACTTTTTAATGGTTCCATGCTTTTGTTTCTCCACAATGACAGAGGCCTCTCAGCTAGGATACTCCCAAAAGCAATTATTTTCTCAACATATGCACCAAGTGGCAAAGAGTACACAGTTTCTGCCGGAAACTGGAAACAGCACCTGTGCATAGCCTTGTAAGCCCCTACTATAATGATTCAGTTAGTTATAGAAATCTGAACAAATATATTTTGTTTCATAAATTCAATTGTTACAATAATTTTTTATTTTTTTACTTTTCTATGCAAGAATAACAACAAAATGCTAAAATCTAAATCAAACTGTTTTATGTAGAGAAAGAGACAACGTAGTAAGTGGGAAAAGTGGTATTCACCCACCAGCCAATGAGGTGCTCCCTTGTCACGTGGTTTTGTTTACAACTCGCTTTAACTTAAAGTGAAACCACTTTAGCTTTATTTCCTATTTGTTATTAAGTAATGTGTTTGTTGCTTTGTATCTCTAAATAAAAACTTTTAAGTTGTGTGTTTCTTTCAGAGAATAACTCAATGAGAAATCACACTTTTCATCCTTACCCTTCTCTGTATTTAAAGTGCTTGAAAGCCAGATTCTCTACATAGCCAACTAAATCATCTTGGCCTGGATGAAACGGCAGCTGTCTTAACACTTCAATCAACACCAAACAAAAGATAAACTCCACCGCCAAGTCTCTCCTTTCCTGAAGAGTATCTGCTTCACTACGTTCCACATTTTCCGTGCTGAAAGAAAAGAAGGCAATAGAACTATAGTTTTCACTTTCTTATTTAACTTCTAGCAACCATAACAGCTGAATCAGAAATGTTTGCAAAAGCTGTACACAGGAGCAGCAACACATTTCATACATAATGCAAATAATCAGACTTAATAACACATAGTAAAATTAAAAGGTATTTTCAATCAATGCACTATTACTTTTAACAGTGTACACATTTTAAGTTTATAAGAGGCTTTAAGTAATATTTTTCTTGAACTTATTTCAAAATGATACAGTGATTAACACAAATGCACAACTATTACCTTTTGCCTTTCAGTTCTACTTTCTTTTGTTCCATAGTTCCTAAATCACCCATCTGCCTCTCATACCATGCAAATAGTGCACGAAGTATGGACGGAAGGCAATGCTCTGCCACTGAGCCAAAAGCACTCAAAAGCTGGTCAAACTGTGGATCTTCACCTCGTTGAAGCACTTTTGAAAGCGGACGTTCCTAAAAAAACATATTTCATACTTAAAACTTCACTAAAAGCAAAACAACTGAGTTTTCTATGCTTGGTTTACAAAAATGCAAACAAAAGTATGGCAATCTGGTTTATTTATCAGCAGACCATCTACATCCCTTTAACCAGTGCAACACTTAACAGCCATCCAATAGATATCATGAGAACTTATTTCAGGAATCTTATCTATTTCATTACTTCTAAACAGAAATATTTTCATTATTTAAAAATTGTCACTATTTGTAGCTTCTCAGGATTAACAGCTTTAAGATTTCAGCTATGCTGAGCCATTTATAGTCCTTTTCACACAGCTCAGCATGATAATAAGCTCAAGTCGGTTAATCTTGACATGGCAGGATTATCCTCAACAGGCCAAGATAAGCTATCAGTATTGTGAAAACTTCAAATTTTAAATCGTCATTCTCAAATTTCTAATTTTGTAATAATCAACATACGATGCACCCGGTGTAAGTAAAAGTAACCGGTGCCTTAGAATTTATTGGGAAACAGACAGTAAAACTACACAGAAATGTTGTGACACTTGCAGATTGCTAAAGTTTTTAGTACAGTGAGTCTACAGTTAAGACTAGACCTATTACACAGCGGCCACAGACTGAGTGACCACACCTACTGTCTCAACTATATATAACCAGCCGGTAAGTCATGGGCAATGTAACTGTAATTCATACCAAAATTTATATAAACACAAGTTTGGCTTATCTGCATCAAATAGGTGTTGAAAATCATTATCATTATTGCAAACTGATTCTTTCTACATGTTTTACTTCAGTCAACACATGGCATCACTGAAGTTGGTTTTTATTCAATAGACTTCACTTTATTTGCAAGATTATGAAGAACTGCCCTGCTAAGAATTGTAATGGCTGGAAACTTACAAAGCAATTTTGGCAGAAACTTTCTTGCGGAGGAGTATTTGATACACCCATCATGCAAAAAAATATGCCGTTGAAAGGTGTACTCAAATACAATAAATACAGTGTAATTTTATTTTATTTTTCAAATATATGCAAGTACATTAATGTTTTAACATACAAGTGATCTATATTAATCTTAGTATCCTAAAATCTAGTTTGCAACTGAAAGTTTCTGGAAATTTATACCTATTACTAAAAATATTCCCTAATTAGTTGTTTGAAAAGATTGCTGCCCTCACTAACCCACATGTAAAATTATTGGCATATTGCCATCTTTTATAATTGTAAAGGACAGTCCTTTCTTAGAGCTGCTAGCTCACTGGGGAATGCTAGCAAAATAAAATTAAAAATGAAAATTTGTGTACTTAAAACTGAAAATCTTCTCACAACTTGTCAGCAAAAACCTGACATTTTTTGAGAGATAGACATTTTCCATACCAGCTTATCAGTATACTGGTTATAAAGCAACTATTACACTTGTTGCATATCCAGACAAAATTAAAAAATTCTAATTATCTTTGAACATATTTTGTTTTAAAACCATAATTTAATTGTAAATTCTATGCATTGTTATTCTTGCCGCAGTTTACAAGACATGCAGTAAAAATGTCAGGTTTCTATCATTTGATGTAATTTAGTTTAGAATGTGTACAATTATTATGAAAATTAAAGCATAGCAAAATGTCTCTTGTAATTTTTATGGTGTTTGATAATAAATAGATGTAGACTTTAAATACAACATAATCAGGGCAACCTTTAGGCACCACAGTGCTTCAAAACTTCAGGGATATTTATAGTTTGAAGTGCCTAGAAGTTATTAATACAAGCACACAGCATCCCTTAAGGGTATTTCTGTTCTATAAAAGCTGCCTTGGCAATACACTGAACAAACTATGAGCAACATGACTTCATAACTAACCAAAGGCTCTGCCATTACTGCTTCCATCTTCTTTTCTGCTTGCACAGTGAAGTCAGCAAACAATGTGCGCATTACAAATTCACCAGGTCGAATATCCATGTCAATGTTGATGCAGGCTGGGTACGGTGATCGTTCTTTATGTGCACCCCACGGCAACACTGTTCCCCCACTTACACTCTCTGTTCGCACACTTTCAGTGCCTGAAAGAAAAAATAATTTACTTTTTAAAATAAACAGAGACTTTTGGCTGCAGGGTGCACTGGCATGGGATTTTCCAGACCCAGAAAGTCTGTATTGTTATGAGGTTTTGGTAGAGGTTCTTTATTGAAAAGCAGCGGCTGCTGCTTTAAAACACTGCACATATGCAGCCTGTAGAACTCAGAAATTTAGCAACATTCCATTTCCCAAAACTGCCTTTAACCAAGTCCATAATGCTCACTAATAATTCCTAAATATCCACATTATTAGGAATAGATATAGCAATGATAACAGAATACTTGAAACAAAAAAGAGATGTTACAACAAAATCTATGCAACTTCAGACATTGTAAATGCACTCCAAATTACAATAAATAAAGGTCTTTAAAAGAGATTTTATTTACTGGCTACCATTTACAGAGGGGAATTATAAATTAGGAGCATGGATCATTCACAGGTTACCATGAATATGATACAAGGTGCTCTGACTTAAAGGTAAATCCAATTCTTTTGTGCTAAGCCACTGATAAGGTGTTACTATAGTGCTTCATTACTGCACTGTGTGTTATGGAAATGAATCAGTATCACTTAAGGCTGGTTCACAAGTGCCTGAGAATGGTAACCAAAATGGAAACGAGAATGGGAAGCAAGGCAGCATACAAAATATTGGTTCACAACAGCCGGTAACGAGAATGGGAATGCATATTGATTATGTCGATCACAAAGTGAAAATGATTTTGCACATTGGGATTTCATTTGTTTTTAACTGGCCAAAGATTTTTTTCACCTACTTCCAATTCAACCAACATAATGCGGGGAGCCAGCATCAAAATTGTTGTACCAAACCTTCATTCCTTTATTTAATGGCATACATTAAAGTGGTTTATTGTTCTTTGTTAATTTCCACCAGTTTTTGCTGTTCTTTGTAGCTTTTGCCATGGTAATAGCCAGTTTTGAGTTGCATATAAACAAACTACAGATGACCCCTTCACCAGAGGAACCAACGCTCAATGGATACGCCAGTGTCAGGATCTGAGGTTAGGAAGCACATTTATTACTAATTTCTTCCAGTTTTATGTTTCCAGCTTGCAATTACAGAGAGCACTAGCAGCTGTTTCATGTCACGACTGCCTAAAATAACCTCTACAGTGAAGAGTCTAATATGCAAAATATGGATCTAATGCACCATGCCCAAGAACAATAATGAGAAAGTTAAAACTTGGCATGTCTTCTTTCCTGTTCCCGGGGTCCAGGAAGGCTTCCCATCGATTGTGAACGCTCCCATTTGAATACATGTATTTCAACTTTCTCGTTCTTATTCTGGCTACTGTTCTCATTGTTTGTGAACCAGCTCATATACCCAGTTTGAATTCAGGGAAATTTTCTACTATTCAAAAATACTCCACCCTAGCCAGGAATTATCTGGATCTCTTTGCACACCAGCTATAAAAATTGCTGCTGTTTCCAAAACTCTCCATATGGTCTTTACAACCTTTGAGGGAACCTCATTCCACCAGGTAACAATTGGACACATTTATTAGCTAGAGGTCCCTGAAGGCAGTATCTGTTACCTCTTAATGGTAGGATGATAAGGAGGATGGCAATGGAATGAGGTGACCTACAGCTACTACAGTGGACTCCAAACCACAATGGGCCTTGGTTATACTTCACATGAGCTAGTTTGAGACCTATAAAATAGTGTTTTTAATAGCTGGAAATACACCAAAATTGTCTAAGAAATAATGCAAATTCTGAAGTCAGTTTTCTGTAAGTCCAAATAAGCATAATCAATGAGTAAATACAGCCATCAGCTACCAGAGCAGCCAGTAATTCGTTTATTTTGTTACAGCTAAAATAGACATCAAATTCGGAAGTGTATGAAAAACCAGTAGTTACTGAATTTATCCATATTAAAAGTATTACACGATCACAATGAATACTCAGCAACATCTAAATTGCAATGAAACAATTAAAATGGTGAGACAAAAACTGATTATGCCATCCATTATGGAATGCAGTGTTTGACAATTCTGATGTAGGCATTTGCACCATATATGCATGTAGTAATCATAATCAACACAAAACTAAAAATCTTTCTGTAAGCCTTTAAAAACTTAATAAACACAAGTATGATTTGAGTTATAAAGATAATCTATTTTATATTCTATATTTTAAATACGGTCAAAACTGTTTGTCTTAAATTTCATATTACTGATAGTGCAAACAATAATTATAACATCCCTGAAGTAAAATTAAATAATAAATTAATCTCATATAAAAACGAGACAAACTTTTTGGGCTTGTGGATACAGAATAACTTGAAATGGAAAACTCATATAAAACATTTAATAACCAAATTAAGCAGGAATATATATGCCTTAAGAATTTTAAGTCAAAATGTCAGTCTCCATGTGCTGTTAACAACTTATTATGCACATATACATTCAATAATTAAATATGGTATCATATTTTGGGGAAACTCACCAGAAACTAAGGATGTATTTATCAAACAAAAACAAGCCATACGAATTATATGTGGTGAAAAAATGTTATGCTCATGTAAACCACTATTCAGAAAGCTTGGCATACTTACTTTGGCATGTTCTTATATATTGGAAACAGTCTTATTTGTAAAAAGAAATAAATTTAATGTTCAAAATAATGACAATGTCCATAGTCATTACACTAGACATAATAAGGATATTCACTTAACCTCTGTCAGAACTACAATATGTAAGAATGCAGTACTGCACTCCAGTATAAGGAATTATAATTCCCTACCTAATGCCATTAAAGATATAAATAATTATAATGTATATATTGTTTCTAGCTTCTTTTCATTACAATATATACGTAATTTAAGACCAACAAGTCACAAGAAGCAAAATTTATAATTGGCCACCACGTGGAAAAGATACAAGTCATGGCAGAAAACAAGGTAAGATTAGAAACCCTAAATTTCAATACAGATTTCAGTGGAATAAAAAGTGACATCAAAAGATACCAAAAAATTGAAGAAAAAAGAAAAAACACATTTGCGGACATCCGTTTTTTAAACCTATGCATACAAAGCAAAGTCACACCAAAGTTTGTAAGGAGAATTGTAAAATACGACAAAAACAGCAAACACCAAACATCAGCCGATAAAAAAGTAATAATAGTTGAGAGAAACAACCACTACGCAAAATTACAAAAATTGGAACTGGAATTATATGCTCTTCACCTTAAATTAACGGACACACTCGGCTACCCACTTTGGCAAAACATGCAATCAAAATTCCTCACTATTCTTAGCTACAGGATGAAAACAAAAACGCTGAAATTAAAGAAAAAACTAGACATACTACGCCGGAAGCAACATTCATATAAACCTAACCTAAAAAATGAAAAAACGACGCCATACCCAGACGTAATTAATCTTTCAAATGTAACTTTCACCAAAGCGGAATTATCGGTATTAAACCTTGGCCTAAAAACATGTGTTGGCTACACAAAAACAACCGATGAAATAGTCGCAGACATTGAGATTGCTACTTACAACCTAAATGAAAATAGTAAAACCACTATAAAAAAAGAATGTGAAATGGTTCTCCAAGAAATACAAGCAGATAAACATAACAATTTCCCAACCAAACATGTGATCAAAACATTAAAATCAAAACCAGTAGTATACACAAAAGCTGACAAGGGAAATAAACTAGTTGTACTGCAAAAAGATGATTATATTACCAGAGTAGAAAATATGCTGCAACAAGAAAATTACATACAAATTCAAGAAGACCCATTAAAATCACATTTAAAAGCCTTCAATCAAACCATCCAGGAAAGCAAAACTATAACAGATACTGATAAATCTAGATTAAAACCAGACCACCCCACTTTACCAAGTATGTATGCTCTACCTAAAATACACAAACCGGGTAATAAGATGAGACCAATCGTCAGCAATATTGATTCTCCTACCTACAAACTGGCAAAATGGTTAGTACAGAGATTCTCTTCACTACCAAAATTCAATAGCAAAAACATAATGAATTCAGAAGATTTAATACAGAAGATAAAATCCCTGGAACTCGAACCAGAAGACAGATTAGTTTCCTTTGATGTCACTGCACTATTTCCAAGTGTCCCTACAGATCAACTCCTGCGTCAATTAAAGAAATGGCTACAGCAGACTAACCTACTTGAAGAAGAAATAGAAGACCTCATACAACTTACCAATTTATGCATTGCACAAAATTGTTTTAGTTTCAATAAGAAGTTCTATCAACAACCAACTGGTCTAACCATGGGCAACCCACTTTCACCCTTCTTGGCAGATTTATTTATGAGCTACTTAGAAACACACATAACAACTTCCTTTCCATACATGTTTAAAGTTTGGCACAGATATGTTGACGACATCTTCGCTGTTGTCCCTAATAGGTTCATACAAGACTCCTTAGCCTTACTAAACCTACAGAACCAATCAATAAAATTCACCATAGAAATAGAAAAAGAAGGCATGCTACCATTTTTAGACCTAAAAATCATCAGAGAACAAAAGAACCTAACCTTTGGCATATACAGGAAACCAACACACTCTACTAATTACATAAAAAATAAGAGTTTCAATCCAACCACACACAAACATGCAGTACTAAACAGCCTAACACATAGACTGGTATATACCCCCTTAAATAAAAAAGAATACCAGCATATAGTAGACACAGCAATACATAATGGGTACTACAAAGCAACTATTGACAAAAAAATTGCAAAATTCAAACGACAGATGCACATCAGAAAGACAACAAATCTCAGCCAGCAAGATAAAGAGCTAAAGTTCAAGAAATTCACATACCACCCAGGAACATTTCACAAATTTAAGAAGATTTTCATGAAACATAACATCAGCCTAGCTCCACAGAACAAATTTAACATAGAGAAATTACTTTGTAACAAGTTAAACGACCCCATTCCACAAGACAAAAAAGCTGGAATCTATAAAATCAATTGTTCAGATTGCAATAAAGTATACATAGCTAAGACAAAAAGAAACTTAGAAACTAGGCTAAAGGAGCACATGAGATGTATTAAATACAAACAAATGGACAAATCTGCAGTTTCACACCATTTTTGGATCACTAATCACAACATCAAACCCAATATTACATTAGTCAAACCAGCCAAATTTGCAGCCGAATTAGATGCATGGGAGAAGATCACCATTCTAAAACACAACACAAATCTAATGAATTTTGATTTGCCGCCACCAAATCCTCTCTGGAAGTACATTTCTCCACCACAAGATGCCACCACAGGATCCAGTCCAAAAAATGGAAACACCAACAACACGGGCCAGTCGAATTAACCTTCTGAGGATGGGAACAACCGTTTCCCGAAACATGTTAAGTGAGTAAACTTAAGTGATGTTAGTGTAACAATTCCGACTCACCTTTAAATAAATTATAATGTGTTTAAAACTAGAACAAAGGCTTTCTTGCAGGAACACTGCTTCTACACTGTAAAGGAATATTTACAGTTTAATAAATCCTTGTTTGCATAAGACATTGTACTAATCCGTTAAGTTATCTAGTAGTATGTCATTTAATTTATAAATATATCTATTGTATATCATAGTTGAACTCAAATTATATATAACTTTATTGTAATGTAAATATATAAATTTAACTATTGACATATCCTGTATCAATGTACTATGTACTGAATTGATGTTAAAGGATTAAATAAATAAATAAATGAAGATATTACATTATTTCTGAGATTTCACTTTAGCCAAAATACTATGTTTACATTGCGTAAGATGCACATAATCAATCTGGCAGTAAGCTGAGATAATTCACATAAAGCCAACCTGATGCAATTGATGCAGTAACAGAGTTATCCACATCAGATGTTAGGGGCCTATTTACTTCTGCAACTGTGCCACCTGCACCAACTTCGGCAGCTTCTGATAAAGTGCCACCATTTGTATCATGAGCAACAAACTCGCCTTCTGTTGCTACTCCTGAAGCAGGAACGTTTTCTGCAGCTTCTGGAAAATAAAGAATAACTAACTTTAAATTTTTAGCAATCATACATCACTTACTATATTCACAAAGAATACTAAATTCCAGGGCATAATACATCATGTCAAAACCTGTATAAATACATAGGAACCAATCTGTATCTAGCTGTTTATCCCAACTGTCGAATGGGCAAATAATTGTTTCCTTGGATAACACTTCTGAATGCATAGGTTTAAACTCAGACTACGACTTTCACATGTCCATGTCAAACATCCCATACTTCCAACTTGTTCCCGCATAAAAGTACCATGTACAAAAGTTTGATAGATTTGCAAGTCAATGCCAGCCAAAAGCGGGGTCAAGCAGCACACTTTGAAAATCAGTATTTGCTTGACATACGCAATGTTAACATTGCATGCTTACATTGCTTCACAATTTGAAACAGATACATTTCTATAATCTCTACATACTATGAGTGCACAGGGAACTTACAATGCACGCAAAATTAATGTAAGTAGTTATTTTCCTCACAATTCTTGCAACAATCTACTGAAGCCAAGAATTCCAATCTTTCTAGAGACATACATTTCATAAGTTTTACATTTAGCTCCAATAAAGTAACTATTGGCCATTTTGACTTCCGATTATAATTGCTTCTAGCAGTGGCATAGCTTAATACTGTGTTCTAGGTATACTAGATTTTTAAAACTGAATTTAGAATTTTTTAAATGATCTACAAATTCCCATACATTAGTGTTTCATAAAACAGTGTGAATTCTCTATTATGATTCGATTATTATTATTATTATTATTATTATTATTATTATTATTATTATTATTATTATTATTATTCGTTGTCGTTGTTTTAGTAGTCATTAACATCACTACTAATTGCCGAAATTGACTGAACATACATTTTAAACTAGATTATAAAAATATAGCTTTAGGTGTAACTTTACAAAATGCTGACAAACCATTGTATGATTGTAAATCATTAAAACAACATAGATACTCACTTAGATTTTCTTGTATATAAGCTCCAGTTGGCAATTTTTATTGCAAGCTTTTCTTTCAAAGTTTTTAATATTTGATATTCCTTCGACACTACATTCCTTTTCCCTGCCAAAAAGCAAACATACAAAGCAGCACACTTTGTTATGAATGTAACTGCCAGTTAACCAATTAAATTTACTGTACCAGGATGTCTGAAATGTCCGTTTTTGGTTCTTTTCCTGGAAGACAATGCCAAGCTTAGAAATTGGCCTTTTGCCTTTAAGTTCACACTTTTTCTATAAGATAGAGCCAAAAACTGAGTTTTTAATAAGTAATCTATTAAATCGATGGAATTGTCCATATTTCTAAAATCATAAATAAAACATGCACAATGGAAACAATACACAGGTTTACGTAAAATTAACACTTTACTGCACTGCACGACTGCACACACATAATGCTGGTTCACTAATAACTGAGAAATGAAATGTTTATGTTACACTGCCTTACCCTACTCTTGTCTCCAACCCCTACTGTCCTGTTTCCAGACCTTGGTGAGAGCAGGTACACACAGACTAAACACCTCATTAAACGTGTTAAGTCTCTGCTGCTGCCTTTGTGCGCTTAATGCACAACAAAATATAGGCATGTCTTCCTACAATGAGAGGTCGAAATTTAGTGGAAAATGCTATATAAGTCCACTCTTGATGAGACTTGCCCTCACTCAGCCATCCCAGTACTCGACTTTGCTGCCACATCATGAGATTTCGAAGCTGCCTAAGTATGCAGCACTACAATCCGACACTTAGCAGTAGGGATTGGGGGATTGGGATAAACAATGGTGAGGGTGACTGTATTAATTAGTTTTTCATCACTTGTTTGAGGCTGTCTTTATTTATATTTTTAAAAATTTACTTAGTTTCTTGGCAATTTATTTAGCTAGACTCAGTCTCAAAGTCTACCCTTACGCTATGCCACTGGCTTCTAGTCCATAACTAATCATAATATCAATTACAATTCCTGTATTGAATTTCATCACTCACAGCCTGCTGTTTGAATACAGCATTTCATATTCCCTACAAAATATGTGTACTATTTGGAGTGCTCAATGAATATCAGTATTTCAGAGCAAACAAAAATGAAAAACATGGATGTAATAATACACAACGATAATTTGAGGAATGAACCTGCCAAGCAGCGTTTTTGCTATTAGGAAATATGACAGTCACTGACAGAGTTCATCAGCATCCTTGCATCCAAAGCCAAGAAAATGCACATGTGCATCTTACACATTGGGGGGAAAAAAAAAAACATACACACAACAACCACTTGGTTCTTTGCTCAAATGATCTCTATGCATAAGCTTCCATTTCTCTGTTACATATTTATGTACACCACATTCAATATTACCACTTAAGAATGTCCAGTATTGACAACTTGTTTACAAAAAAATTTAATGCCTTCTCAAAATCCCATAAATCAGAAAACTTTATTACCATTACCTAAAATGATTTTAAAGTAACCCACAAAACTGAACATTAGATTTGGACATTCACACATACTGGCTGTGTTTTGAAATAAAGCTAATGCAATAGAATGAATTTGTTTATAAAAAAATGTTCAAGGCAGCCCAAAAATTTAAATCAATCCATTGCAAATTTCAAAACAGTGAATGCTTTTATTCAGTCAGAATACCTCTGATGTAAATGGGCAATGTTTCAGGAATGTTCATGTAAAATAAGTTGAAGTTTAGCAACTGCTGCATATTAATTTTCATTAATAGCTGAAGTTTTACAATTTATTTTATGATGTAGCAATTAATTTACTGTATAAGCCACAACTTTGATTCACACTTCATCTGCACTTACAATTAATTGGGGTTTGAATCTGTTGGGTCCCAAGGTACTCAGCAATCTAGTGTAGTGATAAGAAAGTAAAGAAATGTACACTAACTTGTAAAATTATGGAAATAAAAATACATCATTCCATCAAAACTACAATTAGAAGAATGTCATAATAGCACTTACTGTAATGCTTGTAATACTGTAAAACATTATCAAGCAGCTGCTTCAAAACCAAAATGATGATTAGATGTAAAGTGTATAAAAGTTATTCGAAATAAACATGTAATTTCTGAAAATATGAAAACATTAATTCTGAAGGTATAAAATTTAACACTGATGCTTTGATTTAATTTCAATTACACCACATAATAAAATATAAAATTAAAAAGAAAAGGCTGTGTCATTTTTTTGTAGCTTAAGGTCAAATTCCTTATTAATATGTTAATACATTATTTTTATAAACCTGTGCATAAATGTCAAATCAATATTTTACAGGAGTCCATTCCCAGGTTAAATATTTCTGGTATTTGAATTAACACCAAAATGCACAATGATTTTTAATTTGTGCTATTAACAGAAAAATGTTAAAGATGATCGTTGAAATTTTATTCTGAGGCAATAAAAATACATAATATTAATTTCACATGTATCTTTGTAATAATATTGTCATTATACAAAATGTCCACACAACAAGCTGTTGCTGGCACAATAAGAGTTGAGTTACTGACACAGGTATGATATAAACCACAGTTTGCCCACTAGTGTAGATAAGAAAACTTGGTTTCTAATCTAATCACCCCTCCAAGTTCAGCACAATGACTCACTGTTCTGCAACTGTCTTACACATTACAACCTGCAGATTCATTAGAACACAAGTTAACATGACCTGCCTAACACAACTTGCTAGTAGCCTACAGCTAGAGGATCCCATTAGACAACTTAAAAACTTAGTAATTATCAGTGAAAAGTCTATTTCTTAACATTTTCAGTCAATTTGTCTGAAAATTTTAACTTTAGTTTGTCTTACTGAAAGGTTTTAAATGTCTTTTTTATATCTACTTTAGTTTTCAAGATACTGAGTTTCAAAAATTAATTTTATTGTCCTATGTAAAATGTTTCCCCACTTTTAAATTTTAAAAATGTTGCTTTCAAACTTCCATGTTATTTATCTACTCATAGCACACAAATTTTTTTTTTATCATTTTGTTGTTATTTTAGTTAAAAAGAGATTTTGAACAAAACTATCATTACTACTTTATAATTTTTACACCTTTTTGCTTAAAAAACCAACTCCAAAAACCCTTTGCAACATAAAGAATTGATATTACAGTTTATTGCTTGACTTTTGGGATGTAAATGAAGATTTCAGAAGGATTGGGTGAAAACTCCATTGCATGGGACATTTCAACAAGCAAAAATGCATATAAATCATTTTCCAAAAATGCAAATTTTAAAATGAAAAGAATTTTAATTCCAACTATTACACTGAATCTAAATGTAAACATCCACAATATCAAAAGTGAAAATGAGCTTTGAAATTAAAGGCTTTAAATATTTTTTTTCAGATGCACAATCCTGAGGTCAATTTTTCCAAGATTTTCACAAAATTTCTACATTTCTTCCCCACCGAAAAAAAAAAAAATCTAGAAAGATGAAAATCATTAAAGTTTTATGAATTACATAAATATTAAGTAGTTAGATAGATTTTGACACACTAATGTGTAACAGTATATTATATTTTTCTTTAAAATAATTCTACTAAATCAAACCATGCAGCCTATTAATGTACATGTAATGTACTTTTTCTGGAATAAAAAAAGAAAGAGAGAGAAGCATATTATTCTCTTAAAGTTCTAAACCTTTCACAATGTTAATTATGTTTTATAACAGTAAAACGTGTTTTAATGCATCACTTTTTATCTTGGGATTTTACACCAAAAAGTAAAGAACTTTAAAGCACTGCTATACAAACAAAACTTGGCTGTATTTTACATTACATCACATTCTTGCAACCAAGTCAATGAGAAATTAAACACTATGAGGTTAGGCATGCTCTATCTCTCTCTCCAAGTATTTCCCCAAAAATTGTGGATTACTTCTATTTTGTTGGCATATTTACATTACAGTCTGATTTTGAGAGTTTGAGGCAAGCTAACAAAGTACAAACATAGCTTTCTTTTTTTTAATGTTTTTATGTACTTTTCAACTCTGTTCATTGGTAACTTTTCCTATTAAGTGTGATGTGTATTATATATAAAAAACAAACCTGATAAAAATAAATACTTTTTATTGTTCAAAATGTAAACATTCATGTCAGAAAGACACCTAGTAAATTTAATAATAATCACAAGTGATACTCCATCCTTTCTTAATCAAAAAAACTTTACCTTAGGATATACATTACTGGCAAATATTTTAGTTTCAAGCAAAATACTACTCACATTTTCAAAACATTAAAAAGTTCCAACAAGAGAAGAAAATACAACATTATATATAATCACTAAAACTTTACTTCTTAATTATGAAATGATATTGCCTTTATCAGAAGTGTGTTGCAATCTAACGAAAACATTATCTTCCCATACATCACCAGCAAGAGAGAGAACATACTTACATGCAGCAACTCTATGCAATGGTATGCAGTGTGTCCACGTATGAGAACTGTGTCAGAAGAAGCCCCTACAAAACCAAAGCTTCCTAATCCTATTATGTTATTACCACTGCCAACTATTCACTGGAATGTACATTATTACTGCAACAATCACACTCCCATTAGTTATGTCATCAATGAAAGTGTTCAAAAATTAAAAATTCAATAAAATGTAAAATATGGGGTGTCCAATACTTTTCTCCCCCACACTCACTTCATCTTGAGAGTTGAAAGTAAAATGAGTTAAGACTTCTACAAAAATAAAGAAGTCCATTTTACTGTTAACAAAAATAGATGAAAGAGGATATTAAAGATGATAAACGACATTAACATGAGAATTGAACAAAATATGATTTAGTGACATAGAATGTTGCCTCAGGTGCTAAAAGTCTGATGGTAAACTATGAAGCAGAGAAAAGTGAGAGCCCAATCTGTTTATAATGATTAGAAAAATTCTACAAAGTACTGAGATTTTTAAACTGGTGGTATCATGGCTCAGCTATGAAAAATGTGTTACATTCCAAAAAATTTCTCTACACATTTCCAACTCACGCTAGCCTTAATAAATTTTACTACTCATAAAAAGCATGACCTTTTTTATCCATTTTTACGATTTCCAAGCTTCACTGAAATTAAGTACCTTATCTCTATGCAAGAACCAGCGATAAAGTACCATTCAGCCACCATTGTCTACTGGTGGAAACATCACAAACTCATCAGAAGACAGCTGTTTAATATGACATATAATTATTTTAACATTTTAATTCTGTGCTGCATATATGGTTTTCTTAACAAATCAATCACACACTTTTTAATATTAGTACAAATATGGCCTTGGAACAGCATGAATTTTAGTACCCCGAGGAAGGCCATGGAAACAAGGAGGCAAAAAGCTTGGAGCAAAAGTATTATGTTCAACTGATAGAACGTGAACCATAATAAACTTTTGTAGCATTAGCCATCTCCAAAAATACTCATTGTATGTTTGAAGTATTTCCAGGTTGAAGTTTACTTTGCCAAAAACATGTAATCCTTCACAATCTCCTCCTTTTTTTTTGTCTAAATTCATTACTAACAAAACTCAATTTACGATATGAATTAATATTACTTTTTTTATTTATTCCTTTAAAAAACTCATGTGTGAAGCTAGAACACAATTCCAATCCAGAATATGGAAGAACCACACCTGACATAACCTAACCCCTCTAACCTTATTCATTAATTTCTTATAAACATTTGTAAGCAGAACTTGCTTTGAGAACCAGTTAAATTTGATTATCTTGCAGTTTAGCAAATGAATCAATATGAAGCATGCCATGCTGGAAACAGGAACATTTGGCATACAAAGACATCTTACTGCATGATTGAAATAAGGCATTACTTCTGAAAAAACTAATAATCAAAATGAGTTACTTTCACGCAAACAAAACAAAATAAACCAAACAATCAAAAACATGAAAAGTTTGGAAAAAATGCAATTTTAGCATTAACTTAAAGACATGCTTAAGAATTATGTTTCATTTCATGCAGCCAATCAAAATTGTAGTCTTTGTGACAAATATGTTACTATCCAGTTATATTTTATGCATCTACCAAATTTATATGTTACACGAATATTATGATGATCTAAACTGTATAATAGAATAATTATAAACATAAATGTCAGCTATTAATGAAGTATTATTAGACAAGATTGTCAAATTACCTCCAACATTATCTGTGCTCACACCTCCACCTCCAGTCTGTTCCTGGCTTGCTGCAACAACAAGTAATACATTCAATTTAGTCAATATTTTCAACAAAAGAAGCATTTCACAAAGATCTTAAATTGTAATTATTTATACGGTTGTTTATTTTTAAACTGAGTTAAAAGCAAACATTTATTTCAACTAAAAAGGCACAAAATAAAATACAGAAATTTAGTTTATCTGGTTTATTATGCAGAATATTAACCTTCAATCAAAAGCAAAAGAATGCCTAACAAATGAATGCTTAGTGTTTGTAAAAATGTGTCAAAATGGGACAAAAATCTAAGGGAAATAGGGAAACAAGACAGAAAGAAAAGTACCTCGGAAACAAAAGAAAGGAAATAATGTAGCTCACCAATGTAGGATTAGTATCTTGTATTATGCACATACATTTTTATCACATTTAACCTCATTATTAAGGTCTACTGATCTGTTCCAACAGAAAAAATATATAGAAACTCCCCACACCTTCCAGTAAAAACAAAAAACTTCTCAAACAAGGAAGCTAAAAAAGTAATACTTTTAATTTATTTTGCTGGGAAATATAAATGCCTGTCTGTTTTGGGTGACAAAATAGGTTAAGTAACATGGTATTGAAGTTAGGGAATGGATGGAGGATGGGAAAGTTTGGACATTTTGTAGAGAAATCTAAGGTTTACCAAGTATAACTGCAAAGGAAGCAGCACAAATTTTGGGAAAGGGTGTCAAGAAAGGATGTGATTATGGAAAGGGATCTTAAATATTGGTACAGAATCCTGAATCTGGAGAAAGTAACCTATTAAAATACTGTTTAAAATATCAACAAAAGAGTTTACAGAATAACCAATGCATTTACAGTCTTCAAAATAACTTGCAGAATAGCAGGTTTGCAGAATTCCCAGAATGCTGGGAAATATGGAGAAAAAGATATAATAATATAACTGCTTTTGGAAAATAGCGATGAGATTTGAGGATACTAAAATACAAAAATGTTAATAAGTTAGGTGAAAAAAAGGTCTATAATGCTTTATACTACAATTAAAAATTCTTATGAAAGGGAAATGTATATTGATAAAGTAAATAACGAACAAAGAGGGTATTGCATGGATAAGAGCAGGTGGGTAGAGATTAAAAGAACTAAGAAACGGATTTCCACAGAATTAATGCGCCATTTGTGGTGGAAACTAGGTCCTGAACTTATAATATTTAAGTCTAAATGGAAAAATGAATTTTTAAATCAGAAATTACTCACTATTAGATAGAAAAATAGCATTAATCAAAATTTTCATTAAAGATCATAAAACTGTAGGTCATTATCTATGCGAAGTGAAAAAAAGAAGTAAAGACAGTAAAAAGAGAAGTAGCACAAACATAACTGTATTGTATTTTGGTTTGTTTTGGATATATTTAAGAAGCAACCAGATTTTGTATAAGAATGTTATATTTTATAAATTTGAATATGACTGGCTAACAGCCTGGGCTGAATGCCATGCCTTATCCTCATATATATGAAGCTTAGCATAAATAAAAATGAGTGACAATAGTTTTCAGTCAATTTCTTGGTCCATAGATCCTCACATCTACTTTGCTTTAACAGAAAAAATACTCACTCAACAAATGCACTGGATGCAGGGCTGGTAAACCTACCTCCTATGTTTCCTGGCAAAATTTTCAGCCAATCCGTCAGTTCCATTATGACTGCAAAGTGACTAGCTCAGTATGTGCAGAAATCTATTATATTTTATGGCATAAAAGGAATGAAAACTATTTCTTTAGTGTGCAGCATAAGCCATGTCCTTTTTAAACAATAATGATGTAAAAAGAGATATACTTCAGAGAAAGTCATAGACAGAGGAACAGAGCTTACTTCATGCCTGTCAAGAGACTACCTCTTGAGTTTTCTCAATAGATATAAATCAGTAATATGTTTTAGGTACAATATAAAAACTGACAATGCAGAAAAAAAAAATGTTTTCTGCATCAGTCTGAGATATGCCTCTTGGGGAGGCAAGGCAGAGAATTTATGGCTGTCTATATTTTTGTGGTGAGTTGGCAGTATCCAGTGTGATTCCTGTTCTTCCTCATCTCCTTTGTGATAAAAACTTGCTATTAATATCACTATTGGCATAAAATTTCTCCTTCATAAGCAAGTTCTAAAGGTTTTTTTCTGATACATGTGCACTACCAAGAATTAATTCACATCCAATCAGTTCATGCAGAATGTCCACTCTTTGTAGTTGTACAGCTTAGTCAAACTTTTGTATAATGTCTTTGTTTCATATATTTGTACAAGAGTGCATACCAAAGTGTTTTAAACCAAAAGTGTCAATAGGTCTCCCTCCCTTGGTAGTGCAACAAGGCCAATGATGCTGTCTGCTATCTGTTCTAGCTTGAACCCGTGTCTGACCATAATTTTCTTTGTCTTTATTCCTTTAGGCCTATAGTACAATACTTTTCTTGGGATCCTCTCTTTCGACATTCTATCAACATGCTCTCTCCATTAATTTCTATAATTTATAATTTGTTCTTCCAAAGAATTTAATTCTAACCCCTCCCTTATTTTTTCATTTGAGATTTTGTCCAAAAGGGGCTGTTCTCTAGAATCTCATTTCGACAGCCTTACCTTACTTTTATCAGCCTTCGTCAACGTTTCAGATCTATAAAGAAAAGCAGAAATGGCCATTACTTTGTAGAACTTCATTCGTGTTTCTTTTCTGGTTTTATTTTTAAACTTCTATTTATTGTACTGCATATTTGTTGAAACATGGGTAATTTATTTTTAAAATCATTTTCCTGTTTATAGCTGATGTATGTTCCTTAGTATTTAAATCCTTTGACTTGCTCTAATATAGAATCATTAATTACAATTTTGATTCTAACAGTATATTTACCCGGAATGCCATTGTTTTTGTTTTATTTGTTGAAATTATAATAAATTCTTATAAACAAAAACCAATGCCTTTAAAATTTTAATCAAAATACAAACAAAACAAGTAATGCTATAAAAATATAACCTTTTGTGAGCTTAACAAAAATTATTCTGAATGCCTCTGGGATCTAGTGGTCATTATCTGACTTCTCATCCCAGGGATCCCAAGTTCCATGCTTGGCTGTGGCACAGGATTTTTTTCTGTAACTAGAATCTTACCATATCCTTCATGGTGCTTGAAAGTGTGAATGCAATTGTGTTTCAAAGTTATAAGTGCAAACCCACTGTCAATTAAACAACAGCATCTGGGAATTGTTTATAAAGGTGAAAATCACCAATATAACCTAAGTGCTTAAAGGTAGTAACAAACTAAACAATCTTTAAAAATGCCATTTTAGCTTTTAGCACCAACTGCTTTCAGTGTAATGCAAGTTGTATATAAATGTGTGGATCCAGAAGGAGAGTTAACACCTAGTGGGGGATTTAAACTTCCACCGTTAAGACCTACAGGCTTTTAAATACCTTGTACTTAAGGGTTATTCTATATATCTGGTGAGGTTTAAAAATAGAGAAGAAATGAACATTTAAAGGGACAAGGTACTCTGAAATGGTCAAAAATCACATTTTTTTGTCTAAGGCACTAATAAAATCTCTATTATTTCCAGTTTCAGAAAATATATACTTCTTGGGAGTTACGAGGTTTTAAGACATTTAAATGCTTGTCTGCATTCCTTTAAAGCTGTCGTGCAATGCCCCTTTTTAGAACATTTTTGCATCTTTCAACAACGAACGACTATATCATGCCCAGCGAGCAGTTCAGCAATTAACAAAAGAGGCCAGGACCAAGAAATGACAATCAGAAAAGCTGAAGCACTCCAGGAATGAAGGTGCAGATGATTATGACCCTGGAATGTACTGAAGTGTGTCAGAATTTTAATATTCAAACTTTAAATTCAGTTTTCTCAAAACAACATTTTTGGGTACTTATGTACCTTTTTCTCAAAAAGCTGAAATTTTTAAGTACATGTATACAACACATAGTTAAACTTTCTGAACCATAATCATAATTTTATATTAGTGATATTAAGAAAACAACAACATTGCATTTTCCACATTTTTACTTTTTTGACTTTGCAAATATTTTTTTTCAATCTCTAGTGAAGTGATATACATAACTAAATAATTGAGATTCAGAAGATAGCTGATTATACTAAGAACAAGCATGCAAAAGTGTGATTCTGTATTGGAAGTAGTATCAGAGAAAAAGGTACATGAATTCACATGTTTTAAGAGTAAATTTTATTTTTCTGCTGAATGAAATAATTTTCACGGGCACAACTACATAAGCTATCAATGCAAACAACCACCTGAAATAATTGCCCTGATTTATAGAATTCATAAAAATTTCAGGAAAAACTATTGAGGACTTAAAGAGCAGTGGTAATTTAACACACCTAAGGTGTAATTTCCATGTGTTCAGAATACGTTGTCCCCTAAGGAGGAGGCTGAACCCACTGGTCCCTCATTGCCAGCACAGAAATCTGATTTAAATCCCTGTATGGCTGCGTAAGTGCAATGTAAAGTTTAAAAATTCATATAAAATCAACCAATATAACTAAATTCTTTCCTGAAATTCTCCATGCATGATGCTGGAAACATTGACTTACTGACTTTGATAGCCTAATATGATTATTGGTTGTGGAAGATCTCAAAACAGTTTTCCAAATGAAGAACAACACAACACTTTTTGCATTGTCAAGAACTTTTGCTATTTTCCACCTTGTTTAGGATACAACTCATCTTCCATCCCCTTTTTTTTTCTTTCTTTTTTGTCTGGGGTGGAATGTACATTACAAAAGGGGTGTATATTTTAGCTTGCAGTCTCATTGAACTCTGATAGTATTACATTTTGAAGCAGCTGATGAGCAACATTGGTTGTAAAGTCTATGTAGTATTGGCAGTCATATTGTGAAACACACTGAAACGTGAAGAAGTTGATAGGCAGATGCTTTATGTTTAACTGCCCCACATATGGGAGCCAATTTGAAGTTGATTTTGCTGCTATTGTTGCATAATATATGTTTACGTAAATTATTTTATCTGCCCCGCAGTTGGGAAGCCAACTTGTAGTAGTTGTTTTCTTCTACTGTTGAAGTTTCACTGTTGTTGTTAGCTACACGCTTGGAAGCTAACTTGAAGAAGAATGTTGTTACGTAATATGTTTTTTTCACGTAAACTTAAAGAAGGTTATGTTATTCAACTGTTGTTTTATGTAGTTTGTAACATGCTTTGGGTATCGGTTTGAATTTTATGCTTACGTAATATTACTGTTTGAATTTGCCTCGGCTGCGTCAAGTCTTACTTCAGAGTCAAGTATCTTGGGCAGGGTGCAGTATGACAATTATTGTACACATCACAGAAATAAACTTTTAAATTAACTTCTATTTAAATTCTTGCACATATTTATACAGCACTACACTTTTTAAAGAACTGTGAGAAACTTTAATACATTCACTTAGTGCGTATTTCTGTTTTTACTAATCACCCGTAGAGAACACATTTTTCCATTTGTACTCTATCAAGTCTCGCCAGCAAATGAGTAACCTCAACGGTTAAAATCCTTAAGCTTCGGTATTGCAAGTCTCTGATTGGCTAATTCTAGTCCAATAGAATTTCTGCATTTAACTTAAAACTTTTCTTTGCTGTTGATTGGCTAATTTAAAACTGTTACAGAATTTACGTCATCGTCGCTCTAATCATGACCAGTACATTTCAAACTCTAAACACATTATTGCCACAATTACCTCATTATTACTCATTGTTAGCAACCTAAAACTTATTATTCTCACAGCTCTTGCATTATTAGAGTATGTAATGTGTTCACAAAACATTAATAAAATATGTTTACAATAAAAATAAGCATTTGAAATAACTGTTACATACAATTTAAATAATTATTACATACATATTGTTTCAAGGCAGGCTGTTATTGAATTTATCTATTATATATTACAATTGAAATTATTCAGGTATTAAAATACTGCCTCAAACAATTGAATATGCACATGTCTGGCAGTCAGAAAATATTTTCCTGTAACCTTAAGCTGTGGATTGCATCTTAGGAAACAAACCTGATCTTATAAATTGACACCTCCCATTCGCTTCTGGTACTCAAGGGCACACTTTGGTTTCTTTACCTCCTCTCTGAATATCTGACCTTTCTTTCTTAGCTTGTCTGTTGCTGATGTCAGCAGCTTCATGTTTCATCAATAGAAGATAAATATCTTTGTTATCCTTTCATTTAACACAGCACTAGGGATGTAAGTTATTTTCGGATAACAGTTATAACTGTTACAGTTACAGAGCCTTAATTGTTATCAGTAACGATTAAATTATTTTCATGATTATCACATTCACAGTTACATTGCATTAATGGTTACCAGTAACGATTACCTATAACTATGTTTCATAATGAAAAATGTCAATATAGAACTTACTTCGTTATTTGAAGCAATCCAAAAAGAAGTTTCTCCAGTTGTTTTAACATTTTGATTACTACAGTGGTTTATAATTACAAAATGCATGCAATGGGATCCTAAATATAAACATCACATGATGCAGACATAACAAAGGAAAATATATCACTATTGTCAACATCAACATGACTGAAATTAAGCAACTAATAACTTAGGATGTTAGATAAAACATAGTAATGACATTTGTATGCACAAACTGAGATTTTTATTATTCTACTTTACTTTTACACCAGAACTTATTGGGACATCTTTCGGAGACTGTCGTCTCCATCATCAGCTGGATTCACTGCCATGCTTCCTTTTGTGACTTGTAGATGGCCTTGTCTGGTTGGATGTACTGTGCAATGAGATCCTTTTCATATGAGACATCAAGGTTTAATATACTGTGCTTCTTATGTATGAATAATTTTTCCCAAATGGAGAGTTCTGCTGGTCTTTTAAGAGCTTTGGTTTCTCTTCTAGCTCATGATTTGTGGACCAAAAATGCTCTGCAACTGTGGAGTTTTCCATTTGTTTATATTTCACATTTCTCATGTGTTCTTTATACCTTGTGTCTGTATTCCTCTTTGCCTTTCCTATGTACATTTTCTTGCAATCCTGGCAACCAATTTCATAAATACCAGAAGTTTTTCCCACTGAATTTTAACATTTTTATTGGTCTTGAGTATGCTTTTTAAGAAACGTTCATTAACTCTGACTGTGGTTATACCACATTCTTTGAATATTTTTGTGAATTTTAGGAAGGGTGGAAAGAGAATTTTTGGAACCTTTTAGTTTCTTTAATGTTGCTCAGTGTGGTGTGATTTATTTCTTCTTTTGGAATTTCTTTATATTCACGTCTACTATCTCTTTGATGAAGCTATTTTTATGTAAGATTTTCAGGATCTTCTTATATTCTTTTTTGTACTCTTGTGTGCTCATTGGTATGTTTACCAATCTGAAGGTAAGGCTGTTTATTAATGCATGATTGTGTTTCCTGGGTTTGTAGCTGTCATTTTTAATGTAGTTATCTGTGTGTGTCTTTTCTATATAAGCCAAAACCTATTTTATTCTGATTCCTCACGATGTTTATGTCCAGAAAGGGGAGTATGTTATCGGATTCTGTTTCTATTGTAAATTTTACTGATGCATCTTATCTACTATGGCAAAAATGTTGTTCTACATATTATGTGTACCAAAGTTTATATATGTGAGGAAAAGCTTCTGTTATATGTATTTCTAACGAACTCATGTAAAAGTTTGCCAGAAATGGGGAAAATGGGTTTCCCATTGCTAAACCATTCACCTGGGAGTATAATTTGTTCTTGAATGTGAAGTAATTTTGATTGATGCACAGTTCGGTGCATCAGGTATTCCTCTATTGGTTCCTTATTAATCTCTGTGGAGTGTAGCCATTTTGTCAAAACTTCTTCTAACTTGTCTTTTTGCATGCAAGGGAACAGTGAGATGACATCACAAGAAAAAAGTACATCATTCTCTTCTATTTCTATATCTTTAATTTTCCCAATGAGGCCATAGGTGTTACTTATGCTCAGACATTTAGGTTGAGGGAGTTCCTGAAATTTTCTAAGTAACCAATTTGGCAGATAGTATGTCGGTGAGTCTATTGTATTGATGATTGGGCACATTTTATTGCCAGGTTTGTGAATCTTTGGTAATCCATATATCCTGGATGTAGTTGGGTGCTTGGTATCACAATTTTCTTTTCTTGTTCTCCTATAATAGTTTTTCTCTCTTTCAGAATGGCTAGAGGTGTTTTTGTATATTTCTGCGTCGGATCCCTTTTTAATGGTTCAAACTCACTGCTGTGCAATGTGGTTTCCATCCTTGTTTCATAATCCTGTTCGTCCATGATCATTAGCCTGTTTTCTTTATCCGTGCATGTATAAAATACATCTTTCATACTGAGCTTTTTGAAATTTTTTTGTGTGGTTGTTTCTGTGATTGGTTTTCCTTTTGTATCAATTGGTTGATGATGGATTTGCATTTTTGGTATGGTAATGACATTTTGAAAGGTGATATTGCTAGAGAAGAGAAATATAAATGCCCAAACACACATTATTGTCTAACATCATAAAAGATACAGATAACCTCAGTTGGCTAGATATACACTACGTGATCAAAAGTATCCAGACACCTGGCTGAAAATGGCGTACAAGTTTGTGGAGCCCTCTATCGGTAATGCTGGAAATCAATATGGTGTTGGCCCACCCTTAGCCTTGATGACAGCGTTCAATCTCGCAGGCATACTTTCAATCAGGTGCTGGAAGATTTCTTGGGGAATGTCAGTCCATTCTTCACGGAGTGCAGAACTGAGGAGAGGTATCGATGTAGATAGGTGAGGCCTGGCACGAAGTCAGCGTTTCAAAACATCCCAAAGGTGTACTATAGGATTCAAGTCAGGACTCTGTGCAGGCCAGTACATTACAGGGATGTTATTGTCATGTAACCACTCCACCACAGCCCGTGCAGTATGAACAGGTGCTTGATCGTGTTGAAAGATGCAATCGCCATTCCTGAATTGCTCTTCAACAGTGGGAAGCAAGAACATGCTTAAAATATCAATGTAGGTCTGCGCTGTGATCATGCCACACAAAACAACAAGGGGTGCAAGCCCCCTCCAGGAAAAACATAACCACGCAATAACAGCACCACCTCCGAATTTCACTGTTGGCACTACACACACTGGCAGATGACATTCACCGGGCATTCGCCATACCCACATCCTGCCATCGGATCGCCACATTGTGTACCGTGATTCGTCACTCCACACAACATTTTGCTATTGTTCAATCATGTAATGTTGACACTCCTTACACCAAGTGAGGCATCGTTTGGCATTTTCCTGTGTGATGTGTGGCTTATGAGCAGCTGCTTGATATGGAATCCAAGATTTCTCACCTCACGGCTAACTGTAATAATACTTGGAGTGGATCCTGATGCAGTTTGGAATTCCTGTGTGATGGTCTGGATAGATGTTTGCTTATTACTCTTTACGATCCTCTTCAAATGTCGGCGGTCTCTGTCAGTCAACAGATGAGGTTGGCCTGTACGCTTTTGTGCTGTACATGTCCCTTCACGTTTCCACTTTCACTATCACATCAGAATCAGTGGACCTAGGGATATTTAGGAGTGTGAAAATCTTGCATACAGACTTCTGACACAAGTGACGCCCAATCACCTGACCACGTTCCAAGTCTGTGAGTTCCACGGAGCATCCCATTCTGCTGTTTCACGATGTATAATGACTACTGAGGTTGCAGATAATGAGTACCAGCCAGTAGGTGGCAGCACAATGCACCTAAGATGAAAAACATATGTTTGTGGGGTGTCCGGATACTTTTGATCAAATAGTGTATGTAGCAAAGCAGATACTTATCAGGCATTTCTCTTGCCAGATGGTATATTAGATCGACAATGACACTCGTGATATCTTTGCAGAGGAGACTGATACTGCATAACGAGTTGGAGTAACTAGTTCCCAATAAGCAATACCAATACAGATTTAGTGAATGATGTCACCCAGACTCAGTAACTGTCTCCATTGCTTAGTAATTGTTAACGGGACAGTTTAGTTACTGTCTTTGTTACTCTGGTAACCATTATTTTGTAACTAGTTACTTTTGGAATCATTAATGGGCAACTAGTTATTGTCTGTCTACATTACTTCTGCAACCATTACACTATTTTCTACCCACCCCTTCACAGCACAGTCATTGCAGACCATGATTCATACTTGCACTGGCTCACTTTATTATGAGATATATCAGAAGACTGCATATATCCTTATTTGTTCTCATGGTACCAAGAAAATTACTTTTTCTGTGTATTAGTCTTCTAAAAGGACAAGGAGATTCTCTGAATGGCATCTGATAGTTAAAACTGCAAATACATGTAGTTTTATTGACTATGCACAATTGCAAGCTGTGCTTGCCATGTAATTTAAATACACTTATTAGCATAAGCAAGTACAGCTTGCCATAGATGTGAATGGGTAAATAAATAAACAAACAAGAACAACATACATGCAAAGCATCATGAAATACATCATGATGTTATGATTCAGCTGCCCCTATTTATTTTTTAATTTATGCAACATGCTAAGTGACATATGTGACTAATGCCCTTCTTGAATGCCTTCTAACGGCTGATTTGCATAACACTTTATAGAGGAAGGATAAATAACTCAGTGTATAAATGTTTTACAGGACAGAATGCAAACACTATGTATGTCGATGTAAAAAACATCCCACCCTGACACTGGGAGCTGCAGTAGCACTTTTGGCCAATTTTACAAACTTTTATTCTTTAGCATACATTCATGCACACCTTTGAAAACGGCCCTGAAGGAACAACCTATCACATGCACCGGTTGACAAAACTATTTGAAAACAAAATGGCAGATCTATGCAGTGCAACTTGTATTACACCTTTGTTATTTCTCCACAGTTACTGGATAAAGCTTTCGTTGTCTTATTAGGTAGGTTATTATTTACTGCATATTTTAAGTAAAGAGAGTATGACATTTGAAAGAGTGAGAATTTACAAGAAGCATGTTACCTTATTACTGTAACCAACGACTAAGATAACAAAATATTTGGAACATTGTCAAGAAAATAGTTTCGATCTCCAGAATGTGTATTCCTCTGCCAGTGACAAGTGGCAAAAATGGCTTAGTATGGTGATGTGAGATAAATATTCAAAATTAGTCTGGATGGTTGTAAAGTGTATCATTCTTTCAGTCAGAATCACTTCTGATGAACATGATATGGCAGGTGGGGAATTCACTAACCAATATACAATTGGTTAGAACTGTTAATGCTAGATGATGAGTTGTTTCAAAAAATGCACTGTCACCAAAGAAAACAAAAGGGCTCTTCCATAAATCACACAGTTTTACACCAACCTTTGCAGACCCTAACAATATGAGGGTGATGCTGAAAATTTTTAGAATGCCAGGTTTCTGTTTATATTTGCCAGCTACCTTCTACTGTTTTGCGAGTTGATTGCCATGTAGTTTGTTCAAATTGTTCTAATAGTTTGTTAATTATCATCACTAAAAGATTTTGTGTTCATCCAAAAATTAATTTGATTAGAGAACATTTCTGGGCTATGATTTTTTATGATTTTAAATCATCACTAACACCTAAACAATGTGAAAATCGGCTTAGAAATGCATTTATTGAAGAAGTCCCATCTAAGGCAACAATTTATAATTGGTAAGCAAATTCAAGAGAGATCAGTTTTTTCTTAATGATGAATTTCGTAAAGACGACCAAGGATTGCTGTCATTGATGAAAATATTGTCGCTGTTCAAACAATGGACGACGAAGATCGACGGATGCCTTATGAATTTATTCGGGCAACAGTGGGCATTGGTATGAGTCAAATCCAAAACATTTTACATCAACAGTTAGACATGAGAGAACTTTGTCAATGGATTTCACATAAACTGACATCAGATCAAAAACAACAATGTATTGATTGGTGCAGAAAAACTCTGGAAAAACTCCAAGGCGGCACTTCAAATTTGGTTTGGAATATGTTACTGGTGATGAATCTTGGATATTTTGTTATGATCCTGAAAAGAAAAATCAATTGGCTCAATGGTCTTTAAAACAGAACCTAAGCCTACAAAAGTCTGATGAATTCACAGTGGTGGTAAGAAGGTGGTTGCTAGTTGTTTTCTAAACTGGACCATATTGCTATTATAGCATTAGAAGATAGACATACTGTTACTACCAATTAGTATGCACATGTCTGTCTTCACAAACTTTTTTAAAAAGTTTTTGAAAAATTCCCAAAAGTAAAAATAATGTTACATCAAGACGACAAATTGTTGCATACAGCAAAACTAACAACTGAGTATCTGGATGCCCTTCAGCAACATGGACCCTCCACCATACAGCCCTTACCTAGCACCTTGAGATTTCTTTTTGTTTCCAAAAATTAAAGCTAAAATGCATAGAATCAGTTTTTCATCATCAGGTGAAGCAGTGGAACGTTATAAAAACCTGGTTTCTGAAGTGCCTCAGAAAGAGTGGCACCACTGCTTTAAGGAGTGGTTTAATGCAAAAAATTTTCAGTGTTGCCCTTGCAAATGCAATAACTAAGCTTGTAACCTTTGGGACTGAAAAAAGGGAATGTGTTTTTGGGCTACCTGCTGCCTTGACGGAATGCATGTGTATGCAGTGCAGTAGGCAGGAGTGAGCCAGTTTATACATTGCACCGTCGTCTACTTTTGTTTTCAGTCTTTCCTTTAATCATCAAAGTGTATAAGTCTTGGCTGCCATTAGAAATGGGAATAACAATGTCATATGGCGGTTTGCACCACTGAACATGTCTGCATGATCCAAAATACGTAGTAATTGCCAATTTGTGTAAATGTTTTAATCTTACATTCCATAAATGTTAATTCATCCTTGTTTCTAAATTTTCATATGGAAAAGAAAGAAAAAATATGAACAGCATAGAGGTAAAATAAAAACCAAGAAATAGTAACATCCGATATGCCAACAATAAGTGACTTCAGCAAGTTTATTAATCTACTAGATGCTTCCAAACATACACACAAATTGGCTAGGGATGTTACTGCCAGATGGTTTATTACTGATGAAGGCAAATGCACTTTCATTAATAATTAACCAAGTAGGTTGTCCTAGTGTTACGGAAGTTATTTCAATGTATTTTACATAATTTGACCTTCTGAAGACCGCAAGGTTTATCAGTTGCTGAGTAAATTAAGAATGAAAATTTAATGCTGATCATTCACATGAAACATAACTGTATAGGAAAGACCTACAATATTAAAAGAAAGTACGAAAAAATACTATCTTTGTCAATAAACACACTGCTGAGCCTTATGATCAATAAAGGTCAAGCTTCTACAGCCCAAGCTTTGGAGTATCCTGTATACCAGCAAACCCACTTAAATAACATTTTCTGTTATCTGAGCACTGCATTAGAGTTTTAAGAACAAGTAACTCACCTTCTGCCATGTCTTCCTTAACAACTTCTTCTCCATCAAGCAACATACTTAGTGGAGGTTAAGTTCTGTTTGCCAAACCAGCCTAGTTCACTACATGTCTGTTCCTAAAAAAATAGAGTAAACGTACTTCAATTTTTCTGTTTACCTTACAAAACCCACCAGAAGAGAAAATACAGTAGAGCATTGATTATTTGAAACAATTGGGGACGGGGTATTTGGATAACTGATTTTTCGGATAACTGTCATTTATGAAAACAAATTGTACCAGGTGTCATAGGAAAATACGAAACAAAGAAACACTGATATTAAATACAACTGTGAACACATATTTTATATCACACATCTTATAAATAACACAGAGAACTGACTGGCCTAGTTTGACAAATCCAAAATGGCAATTAAAGTATGCCTATAGCAAAGAAAAAAGAAGTCAATCTTTGTTTCTTTTAGGGGCTTCAGAGCCGAGGCTTTTTTTTGGGGGGTGGGGGTGTGCTAAATCTCGCAAACATTTTAAAGACGGCAATTGGACATCTTGTTGTTCTCCATTTTGTATCCATCTCAAGGCAGTGAAAAGCTTCTTCACTGGATGGTACTTTTCGGCATGGTCATTGTGGCCAGGCTCTTCCTCATCTTCGCAAGTGACTTGGTCACCAATGACACTGGCAATGATTTCATCAACCATCAATATTTGATAGCCAGTCATCAACATCACATACGAGCCAGTTATTATGTTTTCTTGGCCGCATTCTTCAAATCCTGAAGATTTTTTAATAGCCCAACCAGTTCTGATACAAATTGGCTGTTTGGTGGCCCTTCAGGTCAAGTGATACACTCATCTGAAGAAAGGAGCTTATTCCAAGCTTTTGCTAGTGTAGCATCCTTGATAGTGTCCAAGCTTCTACTGCCATGTACACAGCATCCTTCAAATCAATTTCTTTATACAGTTGCTGAATTGTTTTTTCCTCGATCAGAACTACACAGTGCGCACACAAATTTGAAATTGCCAATTGGAATCCTTTCGGTTAACTGATGTTGATCAGTATTTGGGTAATCGATGCTCTACTGTATATCAATTTTATCTGGCATTAAATTTTGGCACAGAAGTATTTGCTTTGTTATGAAAGATGAATGTCTGTTTAAAAGTAATACTTTTATTAATCCTGACACTGGCTGTGATAGCTTAAGCTTATACAATACATCATTAAAATTGTACACTTAAATACACAAACAAACAATGAGTTAAAATGTATATGATTAACAATTTTCCAATTTCACAAAAAACATATTCAAATAAAAAGCATTCAAAACATACTACAATAACAAAAACCTGATCAATTATACACTTAAAAGATATTCATCAAGAGTAATAATCCTCCATTGGAACCGTTTTTCTTTTAAATATTTGTGTCGTTTTTATATTCTTGAAAAACAAAGGAAACATAAAATGTATATACAGTGAACCTTTGAACTAGTCTTTTAAGTGATGTCATGTAGTTTTAATTTATTTCTAGTGTCAGCACTTACTTGTTAGTATATTCACGTGCTCCTAAAGATATGCATAGATGTCAAAATGCTTAAAAACTTCAAGTATAGTCTGCAATTTGTACTATTGGAACTGTTTCAAATATGTCTTAATACTTAACCACACTGGCCACTTTGAAGACGGCAGTATTAACTTGAGTTTATTTAGATTATTATAGTGTAAAACAAAAATGAAGGGAAATGTACATACTGAGTTGAACAACCTTGAACTGGGTAGGTCACATCAGATGGTAAATGGATGAAATGATGCTCAAGTGAGCCCAGCATTATTCAACATCCATCTAACACATTCAGATTTACTGCTAATCTGAGGGTATATAATGCAAATTATAGTGGGCATAATTTCTTGGTAATCTGAGGGTATATAATGCAAATTTTAGTGAGCATAATTTCCTGGACAGAGTATCTATATGCATTCCCCATTCAAGAATGCTTTCTACTCAAACTCCAAGAAGCTTAATTTTATTTGATGCAGCTAATAATGCATTATCTATACAAACTCCTGGAAATATTGTTATTAGTAAACTGATACTAAATGAATTTGGAAAATCGTTTCTTAGTTTTGAACTATAAAACAACTCACTGGATGTTTTTAATGGTTGAAATATTTAGCGCAAATTCTGAACAGAAGAACATCGTGTGCAGCATTATTATTAAACACTTCTTTACTATTTAAAAAAAAAATTTCTGAGTGATACATTCACATGACTTTTTCTACCCTCTATCTTTATTAGTGAGTATAGAAACTATTCTTACTAAAGCTTATTTTTCTATCTACTAAATTTTAATCCAAATAACCCCTGCAAAAACAGCTACATTACACATTTCGTTAAAGATACAAAGAGAACAGTTAAATGTTTAAGAATGGACCTATATGCACGCCTTAAATTCCATACTGTTTCCATGTAATTGCGAGAAACAACTGAAAATCGATGAGACTACAATAAATATTGATCAATTCGAAACTTTAATAACGGATATCTCAGAAATGGCTTATGCCACAGAAAATCTTAATTTAAGTAAATTGTGTGTTTTATAGAGATCTACATTTTTTGTATGCTAATTTTCATCCATCACTTAACGTTTACCAGTTTTACAAGATTATACAAAATTCCTTCTGAATGAAGGGAACTTGACAGGATATTCCCACAAAATTCAAGATATACATTTTATTTGTCATGTAAATATCTTTAATATATGATAGTTTAATCAAAATTGTTGGAGCCGCTTTTTTAAAGGGTCAAAATTTTCTAAACATGTTCCATGTAAAGTATAGTTGGGGTGGAGGGATTTTTTTTAAAATCTTTGTGTCGCATCTTTGAAAGTTAGTGAACCCAAATACCAAGTTTGGTATTTATCCGACTTTTCATTTTTGAGTTATGCTTTTCACAGACAAGACACACACCACATACAGACCTTTTCCTAAAAATGCCTTTTTTGGATTCAGGGGCCTCAAAACATATATTTCCATTGAAATGTGGTATCAAATTTTTGGGTGGAATGCAATAGCTTCTCTACCTACTATGTACATGGTAGAGAACTAATAGACAAATAATAAAAATGTATTGTTAAATATAATTATAAACATAATTATAAAAATGTATGTATATTTGTGATTATACATATGCATAGACTTTATTTTTTTTTAAAGATTAGCATCCCTTTTAACAAACTCAGTTCTACAGAAATAATGAATGAAATGGGGAATGCTGCTTAAATGAGATTGCAGTCTAGTGAGCTCTGAATTACCCTACATTCATGTAATATGGAAACGCTGGAAAAAAAAACATTATCCAACAAACTCAACCCAACCAAAATTCAAACTTCCAAGCTGGTAAGCCAATATTCTAGCTCCACAACAGAGATGGTCAATAATGATGAAAACTATGGACATTTGATCATCCTAGCAGCTGCTAGAGCTACATGAACTCAAAAATGTGGAAAAATGTTATCCTATAGGAGTTCAATGAAAATAAATACACTGACATGAGGATGTACATTACTGCTGTGGTCAGAATGCATTAAGAGCAATGCAGCACCTAAATGAAACAAACTGACTTGTTCAGTACTCGCCACAACCACCCTTCTAAATGGGGAATCGTGCTGATACACGCAATAACAGCTGTGATGCAGCAAACCAATTTATGCTGTCGGCAAAGTTGTTTTAGTTGTGGCCCGTCGAAGTAGTTGAACGTGAATGATTGGAGTTTTAGACGCGCAGATCCCTCGGCTACGCCCTGTCGTCGCTTCGCATCGGCCGCAACTTGCTACACTCCTCTCCTTCTAAAAAACATCCCTCGGCTACGCTTTGAGGCTGAGGGCCCTCAATCTCTCGGCTACGCCTTGAGGCTGATACTGGAGTAGATGTGCGGGCCACAAGTAGAGAAGATTGTCGTATATCCCTTTCCCCCCATTACAACTGTAGCTTTTGTTTTTGGTACATTAAGCTTAAGCACATATCTGAATTATTATTTACTGCAATTCCACCATAAATGAACATTACCATTTACTCAACTGCACGATCCACTAAATTATTTATTTACACCCAGCTGCACAAAGTAGGTCTCATCTGTGGAATAAATACCTTACATAGGTACACAGTTCATCTTTCAAGCTATGGGTAGTATTTCTGCATAAAATCTTGGTTCTTCCCATTGTCTACCACATTCTTTATTCCAAATAAGCTATTCTATATCACTGTTTATGAATCTTTTATAACCTTAATTTAATCTCATTGTTCTACAAAGGTTTTATCTTTGATAGGAAGATGGTAAATTATGCAACAAAACTGCCTTAACCACCGTGGAGAGGTTCTCTAACATAGTTTTGGTGAAGCTCAGAAAAAATATAATAATACATTTATTCAAAATAGGAATTCAACTGTCAAATCAACAGGTCTGAGGAACCTCTTCTTGTCAAGCAGCCTTATTTGCAGACTCTGTTACCAATTTGAAAAAAATTCATGACAACTATTACAAGCGTCCTTGTACCTATACACTATATTCAGTCTATGAAATTACTATTAAACTAATTATTTTTCAACATCCTGGAACGGCCTTATTTTTTGGCTTATTTCTGGCGCTTACAAGTCATATAAATGTTGTCCAGTTGGTTCTGTGCAAAAACTAAAGGTAATGAAATTTTATTTACAAATTTATTTGATTCGTTTCAATAGTTAATGATGATTAAACCACCTTCACAACTTTCATTCTAATATCCTGTGTCGGGTGACAGGAGCAGCGGCTAATCAATATGAACGTTTTCCCATTTTTAAAAATGAAAGGCGTTATAATATGTTCACTTTCAATATATTCACAAAATTTAGGAAACGCAGTCACTTAAATGAAGCAATGACATCATGCAAATAACCATAAAAGTACTAACTTTACTAAGATTTGTGTTTCTCACCTTTTACCAACTCCAATCTTCCTCCTTACTGTAACTTACATAGAGTAAAAATATACTATGCAATAGTATTGATATCGGAAGATGGTAGAAAATACCTTCGTGTACAGTACTCTTTGTATTGGTACGGCCACAGCCTTCTCTATTACACGCCATGCAGCAGTAAACGCAAAGTCACTGTCTATGTTTATCGCTGACAGAGAACATAGTCTGAAATGTGGCTAGTTATGTCCTAACACAGACAGACAGTATCATTACAACACAGAAGACCCAGAAATAGTAAGTAGTATGAATTTGAATTTATTGTTGGCCAACACAATGTGATCTAAAATTGAACTTATCATACATGCATTACTAATATACTAGGTACCATATATTGTACCGTGTCGTGCATTACATCAATATACAACAAACACAGATGATAAATTGTATAAGAGTATAGATACAATGTATACACTTAAAATGCTGGATATACAGCGCCACATATTAAAACTAAAATGTAGTGTAAACCGTTTTAATTACGCATTATAGAAGACACTAAAAGACAAATCCCGGAATGCCAGTTTGGTTTCTGTCAGGGAAAAAATACTCTTCAGGAAGTAAATGATCTATTGACAGGCATTGAGAACACCACACAAAAACAAAAGAGGAAATACTACGCAGTTTTTATAAACTACAAGAACGCATTTGACAAGAGCCAGTTAGTGATGCAAAAACTCAAAAACGCAAATGCCAAAAGCCACCATATCAACGGAGTGATCGCCAGCATCCTGTCTTATAACCTTGTCGAAATAGAGGATGGAGTAACTCCATCGAAATATATAGCGCAGACAAATGGAGTGCTATCGGATGATCCTATTAGTATCCTGCTTTTTAACAACACCACTGCAGACATAATAAGAACAGTAATTGACTTCCCACAAACAAACTTGATAATGTATGCGGATTACATGGTCATAGACTAGCCTGACAAAGAAGAGTAAAGGTGGCACTTGGAAGACTGCAACAATGGGCAGAGGAAAACAAATTCGAAATTAACAAAACAAAACCGGTTTACATGGTATTCCGAAAAGCAGGAAGGTTATCCCCAAATGATGGCCTATTACTGAAAGGAACCCCGTTAGAAATTATAAACCATTTAAAACATCTAGGAATCATGCCACAGCCTATGGCTTCATCATTCAGGCTATATATACAGGACAGCAGTAGCTGCTATCAAAGCCATATACGACATGAAGAACCTGCCACTCCTAGCACCCTGAAACAGCAATGATCCTGTTTGAAGCGAAAATAATACCTATGTTACGTAGGGATAGAATTAGTCTGAGAGACTAGCCAGGGTATAAAAAAATAAAAGGGAGATACCTCAAGGGAATCTTGGGCGTCGGAAAAACCATCAGATCCCGACTAGTCTATGAACTCGCGGAGAGACCTTTTTTAGAAGATCACCGCCTTAAATATTTGCTACCATTTACCTTATATTGAAATAATGGAAGAGATGAAGGAAAAGAGCATAGAGATACACCAAGGTTTCTAAAGCACTAGCGCGATGACGGACAGAACCTGGTCTAAAGAAAATCAATCTCAGAAGCATGTTATTGTGAAACTAGCGATTCATGCTTTCCACCATAAAGTGTGTAAGAAATAAAATATTACTAGCCTTGTGAAACTTGTGTCTGCGAGCTCTGCGGAAAACTTTGTGAAAGATATCACACTCTGAAGTGCGAAAATAGAACGAAGTTCAATTTCAAAATATAGCAAAACATAAGTATAGTGATTCTTAATATTTAGCCGCACCTTCTTTCTTTCAATATGGCAACATCCTACATAAATCACAGTGTTCAACTGTCTAAAAAAAAGCCACTTAGTATGTCATTCTTGCTCTATTCCTGCATTATCCTTCTAATTCTATTGTCATTTATGAACAAGGGCAACATGCCACACTAGTTGACTTTAGCCCCAAAATAGATTTCATTTTGAGCTTTTTCCAGCTTCAATAACTTCTACAAGGAAAAATTGTAGTTATCACCTGACAAATACTTATACGAGGGCGATACTGAACATTTTTAGAATGCCATGTTTTTAAAACAAATTAAATTTGTTTATTTTTGACAGCTATTTTCTAATGTATTGCGAGTTGATTGTCATGTAGTTTGTTCGATTTATTAGTTTGTTAATTATCATCATTTAAAGATTCTGTGTGCACCCAAAAATGAATTTGACTAGAGAACATTTCTGTGCTATGATTTTTTACAATTTCAAATCGTCATTAATGCCTAAACAATGTAAATATCGGCTTAGAAATGCATTTGGCGCAAAAGTTCCATCTAAGGCAACAACTTGCAATTGGTACAGCGAATTCAAAAGAGATCGTTTTTTTCTAGTGATGAATTTCGTGAAGGACGCCCAAGAACTGCTGTTACTGATGAATTGGACATTGGTATGAATCAAATCCTAAACATTTTACATCAACAGTTAGACGTAATAAAACTTTGTTGTCAATGACTGACTCCTGATCAAAAACATAACAGCGCATTGATTGGTGCAGAAAAACTCTGGAAAAATCTATGCGGCACTTCAAATTTGATTTGGAATATTGCTACTGACGATGAATCTTGGATTTATTGTTACGATCCTAAAAAGAAATATCAATCGTCCCAATGGGCCTATCGAACAGAACCTAAGCCTATAAAATTTCGACGAATTTACGTTGCTGGCAAGAAGATGGTTACTCGTTTTTGTTTGTTTCTTTCCTAAAATGAGCTATATTGCTGCTATAGCATTAGGAGAGAGACCTACCGTTACTGCCATTGGTACACACACGTGTACCGCAGTTCGTGAAAACGCCGAAAAGAAAAAAATAATGTTATATTATAACAACGCATCGTTGCATACAGAAAAACCAACAACCGAGTATCTGGTTGCCCTAAAGGTCAGCACCATGAACGCTACATCATACAGCCTTGATCTAGCACCTTGTAATTTCCTTTTGTTTTCAAAAATTAAAGATAGAATGCGTGGAATCACTTTTTCGTCGTCAGATAAAAGCAGTGGAACATTATAAAAACGTTACTGACGTGCCTCAGGAAGAGTGTCATCATTGTTTTAAGGATTGGTTTCACCGAATGCAAAAATGTATTGATGTTAAAGGTGAATATTTTGAAAAACAGTAAAGTCGTTTAAATGTTTTAAAACTATTACTTATTTGATTTTCTAAAACAAAATGTTATTATTGCCCTCGTACTGAATAAACCTTCGAGAATGTATGCGGTCGCTCATGTCGCGTAGCCACTGTCGCTCCATTATGAATTGGGCTTTTTTGGAGGGTGAAGATCTATCGAAGGCTATACGGCCACCCTAACAGTTAAACGCTGCAACATTACGCAAATGCACGCAGAAATGCATGCCCGAGGCGGAACTCGAACCCGCAATCCCTTGCGCCATGAAATATCAAAGCATTTCACCTTTGCACATGCGGCATAGGGTCCGGCGGGCACAAACGTTAATTCCAATTCAGTTTTCATTACAATCATTTTATCGGGTTTATGAGGAGTTCCTATTAGTCAATCCTCTTGTCGCTCATGTCGAGTTGCCAGTTTAGCTCCATTGTGAACTGGACATGAGGCGACACAAACATTGCCACGCGAAAAAAACTCAGGCGTAAGTTCTTCATTGTACTTTGTTTAATACAATCGAGCTCAATTCATACAACTCGGAGTAATACAATATTTCTTCCCCTGGAGGTTGGTGCCATCTTGTTCTTGATAACAACACATAAACCAATTTAGAATGGATGTCGCCATGCCGCGCGGTCAACCTCAGTTCAATTTTCCGCGGATTTTGCCGCGTGAATTCCAGTGGCAGTCGACCTATTGGGGCACAAGGGTACGCGACCTCCATCTTTACTCTAAACCGGTGCCAATCAGCGGCGATTTAACATATGAACCCTCAAACAATAAGCACACCTAACAAAACGGTTGGAGTTCTTCATGTCCTGTTAAACATTTGTGTTCCTTTGCTTTGCATTGAAATTATTGAATCCTTTCTTATTGCTACTCAAGGGATTCGTTAACTGCGGCACTATAGATAAATGTCCTCATAATTCAAGAGTCGGAAAAGTTTAATTTAAAGCTTTCCTTTGTTACATTGACATACCTCAATTAACTCGACCATTATAAAATAAATTAACTTGATAACTTCATTGATGACACCTAAAACAATTAGGTAAAACTAGCACTTTACTTTCGCGAAGTACTGGAGTAAGCCACCATGACAACTAGAATATTGAAAGAAATTTCACAGCAAAATAGTGAAAGAATGAGACACTAGATGACTATTTGAATGGCGACTAATAGTAGGAAAACGGGGGGGGGGGGTTCTACCATAAAATTTCTGTGTCGGAATGACCGTAACAAAATACTGTAAAACCAGCACGAAAATGTGTTTAAAGTCCATACAATGCACCAGAGGCGGCTTCTGGGCTAGTGCCGCTGTTCCGTGGCACTGATTGTGTCAGAAAAGAAGGAGAAGTGTAAAGAAATTACGCATAAAACATGTTTTCGAGTATGTATTCTCTCATTTGAACGGGCGCGTTAAACGTGTCATTTGGGAGAGGCGTCCATTTTATAACACCAGAATAGCTGATATTGGGCATATATAGTCTAAAATGAAAGTACATTCAATTCTTGTCAGTTGTCTAATATGTTCGGTACTACCGCACGAAGTTGGTAAGCATATATAATTTGAGGGATTTGTTTTCACTTTGGGGGGGGGGGCACCGCCAGTAGAATACTTCAGCGGCCGCCACTGCAATGCACCTTTAGTAGCAGCTTTTCCGTGGTTGGAAACGCCTGTTTTTTTCTACCCCATTCCCTTTCTTTTTATAAAATATCCAGTAGTTCCACAGAACACCAAAGAGGAGTTCCTTTCTACTGTGGTATGCTGCGGACTGTAGAGGGCATTTCTGTAGATAGCTGCATGCTCTGTGTATGCAATTTTACAACCTAACATGTCTGTAGAGTGGTTCCAATCTAAATCCGAAAAATACAATAAAAAGCTATTACTGATTACTTATGTGAAAATTTAAACGAATACTGTTAAGATAATTTAATGGCAACTAAACAGCAGTATGCTCTGAATATTCTCCAGTACGTGTGTGTGTGCGTGTGTGTGTGTGTGTGTGCGCGCGCGCGCGTTTTTGTTTCTCCCCAATGACTAAATAAATTGATAAATATTTTGGATCCTAGTAGAGCTGTAACTATGGATGTTTTTGTGCGGTGTGGTGGAGATGGTGAAGAGGTATTGCTTATCGAGCTAAGACGTTTTTGTGAACTGAAGTCAAAATTGTTTAAAATGTTCTCAGTGGGTATATTTTAGGGTGCGAGATATTTAAATATCTTTGTAACAATTAAATACTGTTGCTGGCTTAACGTACGTTGTGGTTCTTTTCTCACAATTTGCTAGGTATCTAACCGGATCTAAGATACATACATACATGATACATACCATTTACATTTTTGTACACGAATTCCGCTCTCCCCTCCTTAGCTGTGGAGAATACCTGTTTAACTTTAGTCAAGTCTGGAATATTGCATACTATCCTTTTCTCTAGGGAGAGTATAGCCAGAGCAGCCACTCTCTCTGCTCCTGTTTTTCTCAAGAAATTCTTTATAAGATTGAAAAATATTGTTCACTTTCCACTGTTGTCATTGGAAGAGTAACGATTATTTTTCAGTACACTGACACATTCCGAGAAAACACGCCACAGTTCTCCAAGTAGTAATTTAACAGAGGGCAGGCGCTACCCGCAACCTTCTCGAGAATACAAAACCTGTAACTCGGTTTTCAGTTTTCGCGCGTTTACATTAAGATATGCTTTGAGGGCGGTTTGGAAGTAATGTTCTGGAAATGTCAAATTATAGTTTGAAGTTCTTCACGGCAAACAGTTATTTTAAGCCACTCAAGTGACCAGAAAATGTAAACCTTTCCTTAATGCTAGTGATATATCAGTCTTCAGACCAACAATAGGATTGTCATATTCGTAGTGTCATCACATATTGTCTTGTGGCTAGGTACACCGGTAAGAGTTTCTCGTTCATAGTCTTCCCGTCCATGAACACGCCGTCACAAAATCTATCTAAAAGATCTCTAATTGGACGCATCTGTTTCTTTACCGGATAGATTCAAAGAAAATGGCTACATGTGGCATGATTTTATGGTATTTTTTGTTATTAAATTCGTTACCTCGTATACCCTCTAAACATGCTATCAAACCATCTCTGTATTCATATCTAGTGTTAACAGTGTTGAAAATACCATCTGTGGGTAGGGAGGAGGAGCAGAACAAACTTTTTCTGCACAAACTGATTGAAACAATTCATTTTCTTAGAAGATTTTGAGAAGGGGCAATGCTTTGAATATCTTGGGAAAATGCCCGGCTTTGGGAAGGGATTGCTTTTGTTGGATCAAATTAGCTTGATGTGCGTAAAAATTAATATAATTAGCATTGGGATACCTTTCTCTGATCAAGCACTGCGCGCCCTCTTTTTTTCTTATAACCAAAGCCCCATCGTACGTTTTGCAGATGAGTTTCTCTGGAAATGTATCCACTCCGATATGTTGTTCCACTAAGCCAAGACAATCCTATTATAAATGTCAAGAAATTTCCAAAATATTTCCAGTACTTTGCCATCTATGTTCCGTGGCTGAGCTGCGCCCTAAGTTGTACCTTTTTCGTAGTGTGTAGCCAGAGGCAAAATAGTAGAGACCCTATGTTTAAAACATTAGCAGCTCGGTCACAGAACGCAGTGCCTCGCAAGTGGCGACTTTAGCTTTCCTCTGCAAATTCAGGTGCTGCAAAGTGATGGATTTCATTTTATTCAAGGCCACTTCTCTTTTGAAATAAAAACAAAAGCGTTTTATTTCAAGACATTAAAAACACACAAGTGGAAAAAATCGATATTGATAATTTTGCATAACTACTGCCATCAGAAGATATTAAAACTCTGAGAGTTGTATAAATGTGCATCCCATATGAAGAATTTGGTGCAGCTCGCGTAAACCTTGCGTTAAGTAAGCGCCGGAAGTTAAGTGTGGAAAATCATAATTCGAAAGTGAAAAGAAACAGGAAAACGCTGACGCGTTTAATAAACGTGCATGTTTCCTCGGGTGTCAGGAATATGCGTTTCGTGAAGACAGTGATTCTTCTAACCGTGGCGATTATACTGAGCTCGCCGACTTAATCGCTGAATATGACAGCGTGTTGGCTGGCCCTCTTAATACTGCAAGTTTTTGTTTGGAAGGGGGGGCATGTCCATGATATTAAAAATAACATTATACAATATATAAGGAATGTTTTCCTAGCTAAAATAAAAAGCTTACAATGTAGCGGTAAGCGGAATAGCCTCATAAACCGCAATGAGCAGGAGCACCCTACTCTGGAGCAATATCGAAGTGCACCAGCGTGTCGTTGCAGGTTAAACGGAATAAGGCAGAGCTTAATATCTTGCACATAAATTGCCATAAGCAAATGAGTATGCCAAAGTGTTATAGCTCCGAGCAGTACGTACTAACACACATGATGAATAGATACATAAGGGTTACGCGGTTGACCTGTAAGACTGCGTTTGCGACTGAACTTGACTGCTTTCTTTCACGTGAGACTACTTTAGCTAGTAGTGTTCCATGGTCTCTTCGCGTTGTGAATGGAAAAACTGATTCGAGAACTACTAATTGCTTATCAGTGGTAAACGCGCACGGTTGACACGCTTTCTACCTAGCGTTTTGGCTCGGGAGCATCCCGAGAAAGACCTACGAGGAAGAAAAGAATTCTGCTGTTTCTTTGCATTGGTTGAACTTGGCTGGGGCTGTTACGGGTTTTTAAGAAAATCTCGGGCCTACCCAGGTTCTTGAACCGTCTGGGGATGGTTTTGTAACCCATTACCTGTGTTATGAAATTTGTGGAAATAACGAGGCTGGTGTGAGGTCGCATATCTGGTTAAATATGCTCCGAATCGGAACGCCGCAGCGACGACGGAAATAAAGGAACAGTACCTGAGAAGTGCAGTTATCGCGCTAGATAACATTTCCAGGCTTCGAAAAAAGAAAGCTGCTTCTTCATCCGCGATTCCATGGCCTCTTCTAAATGAGGACAATCACGAGGACTGAGTGGAATCCATGGGAGATGATACAGAACGGTTCAGATGGGCAAATTCCCTTGTGCATCTCCTACCCACAAGTGGCACATATGCCTTTGACAACCTAACAACAGTTCTTAGTATGCCAAAACAGTGACGAATATTGCATTATGTGAGAATTTTTCCTGTGTGCTTTTAACTCTCATTTTTACGCATACTGCACCACAGACAGTAAGCATGGAATGTACAATCTGACAGTGATCACCTCATACCTGGACACCAACACAACTGAAACCTAGAAATTAAACAAGATTGCACCATATGCATATGTTGTTCACATTGTACGAAATGTCAAATATTCTTGTCTCCTTTCACACATCATCACATGATATCTCTTGCACTCTCCCACATCTTTTGCATATGCATAATGGTCAGGTTGGTGAAAACTGGTACGACCTTATTTCTTCTTAAAATGCTAGTTATTGTTTCAATCATAGTACATGGTATAAAAATACTTGAAGTGTGAATGGCCAAAAAGCTTCTATAATGGTTACATTATTACATGCCTGCTTAGAATTGTTCATTTTTAACAATAATCTATGTGTATTTGAGCAATTACAGTTTCTGAAGAAATTTTTTATTGAATTCACTGAGCAGTAGATTATTTTATTAATATTAATTTAATGTTATTTGGTAAATGTTATTTATTACAGTTTCTGAAGAAGTTTATGACTGAATTCATTGAGCAGTATATGGGTTTATTGCTATTTAATTTAGATTTTGTAAAAGTTATTTATGTTTGGACTGTGAAGGAAGTTTTAATTATGTTAAAGTAAGGTAATTTTATTTGTTGTATCTTGCGTATTAAAGTACACTGAAATGAATTGAATTTTTCTTCTCAAATTTGAAAGGTTTAATTAATTATTCTAGTTGTTTTGCTATAATAGTTACTCAATACAATAGTGAATTAATAACAATAGCTACATTTACTATGTGGCAACTACTACTTATCACTGGATCTTGTTAACTGAATGCCATTATGCAATACTGCACAGCTGCTCAAGATAGTGTCACTAGTATTGTGTACCATTAGATGCCTTGCAGCAATACTGTTTCTATTTAGAATTACTTGTTTGAGCCCATCTCCTAATACCAACTGTTTACCCATTCATGAACTCTTAACTAGTTACATGTGGATTATCATTATAATTACATACAACATATTGAATGGGTAACTTTTTTAATCTGTAGTCTCATCATTTTAATTGTTGAAGTGCAATATTTGGGCATAATATGCCCTAAAATCATAATCTGCCACTACGATTCAGTCAGTTACAGAGTAACAAATATTTTCTTGTAATAGATTTCGTAGATAATGCTTGTAAATGCTGCTTGCAACAATTATTATAGCTGAACAATGAGGATGGTCTGTCACTAACCAAATCAATTATAACTTTTCTAATACACTCAGTATGCTAATTTTCAGCAAAGCATTAACAGATTGTAAGCCACTAGACTTCCACTAATCTGGTCATTCCTGTCACATATGGGTGCCATATTTTTGAGTCTGTCTGAATTTTAGTTTAAACGCATAGGGACTGTACTTTATTAAATCCAAAGATACATTCATTTTCATACAAAACCTAGTCCTTGAGTGTGTACATACACAGTAGTATTACTCACAATAAAACGTGTCCCGAATTTTTAGTTGCTGCAATGATGCAGCTTCAGCACCAGCAGTGTGAGAAATCTTCATGCTCTCTCCTCTTCATCACTTTCATCATTACCCTGCTGCACACTTTTGATTAGTTGTTCATCTGTTAAAGTTTGGTCTACCTCAAAGTTTTTCTCATTCAGCCACTTAACAACATCTTAATCTATTTCTCCTCCTCCTGGAAGCTTGTGGAACATGTCAATGTACAAAGTGTCAGCAATTGATGGTTCCGAATTGACTGACTCATTGCTGTTGCTCAGAACTGACTCCATCTCTGCATAAACAGAGGTCTACACTTTTCTCCAGCAGGTATCTTCCTGGAGTACATTATATAACCAGATATATGCAGTACGGATGTAATGGTTTTAAAGCAGTTGCATGATAAAGCACCGTCATCGCATATCATCATATCAGGAGAGCTGCAGTAGCTGAGGTTGCTAAGGTATGGACTCATAAACAGGAGGTCTGTTGTTCATACCCTACCAGGACCATTCTCCCTGACCGAGTTTCCTCTGGGTTTTTCTCAGTCCTAATAACTGGCAAATACCAGGGAGTTACCCTAAAACTTAGACCTGGAACATTTCCTTCTCCAATTATTTCATTTCAAGTATCACCAGTGTCCACCATTTGTGGTGCCACATGCAGTAAGAATGGATGTTAAAACACTACTAAAAATATACCAAATGATGAATGGTACTTTGTTGATGTTCAGCACTGAACGAAATGTGGGCCAGATTAATAACAGACCAGACTACTGAGGGCCGGATTAGCGAGAGTTTAGTGTACTTGTTTCAGTCAACAATTGTTTGATGTGTAAGCAAAAGAAAACTATAATTTAAAAATGTGTGCAAGGATATATTTTAATTCCATATAAATTACATTTTAAAATCATTATTATCTTTTCACATTTTAGACATAACATGACATGTATAATACAAAACTTGCTGCCCTCTTTTACACAGGAAGTAACACTCATTTAATCACAGAAAAGTTTTAGAATATTTTAACTTCAATGTAGTACTATTAGAAACAAAAGTATTTCAATTTGAGGACAGTATTGCACAAATAATCTTTGCTTTGAATGCAGGTATTATAAGCAACTTCTGTTGCATATAAAATTAACAATCACAAATACATTGGGTGACAGTATGCAGTGGAAACACACATTTGGCTTGTTCATTCATAGCAGGTTAGATTGATCATGCCAGTGAAAGGATGGATGTAACAAAGTCCTCCTATCTAGCATTTGTCCAAAAGTAATTCACTTAGCCACATGCAAGAAAATGCTGAAACTACCTGCCATCATTTTGCATATGCTTAGTAAATTAGCCATTATGCAATGCAGTTCCCTCTAAAAAATGTTAGAAACTTCCTAAGAATATTTCATTTCTTGGTCATCTTAAGTGCATAGGTAAGTCTACACTTTGTCTTTTAATTTTTCTCAGAGATAATAGCAAGGATTAAATCAGATCATATGTAATGACATTTGCTCAGAAAATTTTAAATATGATTAAACCAATGATAGCAGTAAGGCAACACCTGTTTCATGTGAAACATTATTCTTTATCTCCTATGTGACCTGTAGTAGTTGAGATGGAAACATTACAGAATGAAAGCTTCATTTAACAGAATGAAGGTAACAGCAAATATTTTCTTGTTGTCATTTTTCACAAATTTAAAGTAGGCTTAAATCAAGCACAATATTTTGAAAGACTTATACTAAGCTTTCAAATGACCTTGCTCTTTCCCATACTATAGTTTTCAATTAGTTTGACAAATTTAAAAGGTGCCACCATCACTCAAAATTAAGAGAGGAGCAGAAGACCAGTGTGGCACCAAGGAAACATTTGACAGTGTAAAAAATTAAGCAACCTCTGACTGACTTAAAAAAATTTAATTGAGTTTTATTTATGGATGCTCTTTAACTACTATGGTTCCTGGCATCCCAATCTAATTGGGCATGAAAGACAGAAACTTTGCTCAGAGGCCTCTTTATCAGGCTTGAGGTTCTTGTACATGACGCAAATCTATGACATGGGACCACCAGCCTTACCTCCCTTCCAAAGGAAGACATGCTAAGGATTTTTATGCCTGAAAAAAATTTCATCGCCCTCTGCTGGGTTTGAACCTGCAACCTCGAGAACTAGAGTACCCTTAAACCATGGAGGATGACATATTTGAGAGTGGCTGTCACTTTGCACTATGATGCAGAAGAACCCAAGCTCAATCCTTGGTATTGGTATTAAGATATTCCCCTTACTGGAAGAATTGGTATGTGATGCACTCAGCCTCATGAGATCCTAGGGACAAATGGGGAGTTGCTTGATGGAAAAGTGTAAGTTCTCAAGTCTGGCCACACATGAGTGGTTGGGAAAGGCATCATGCGAACCATATTTTATGTCCACTACTGCATTCTGTCATGTGGTCAGCTTGGCCCACTCTGGGCTGCTGTACAAGATTCTAATATTAGAGAACACAGAATTTATTTAAGGATTAAACGATGTAATGGCTGCATGCCTAGAAAAACTTTTGCAAAACTTATATACCTGAAGGACTTTTGTTATTCCAAAATATTGCACTTTTTGTGTTTAATATGGTATGACTTAAGCTATATTACTACACTTGTCCAGGAATCAGGAACACAAGGACAATCCCAAATGAGTGACAAACCTAAACGTTGGACTTAGTCCATTTTGGTTAAGAAATAAATTTCCTATCAATGAGGATTTTCACTTCACTTCAAAGAAACACAGCAAGCATTGCAAACGTGAAATAAAGCCAGATATTATAGACTGTCATGAAAGGTTCCAATAAAAATGTCACAATTAAACATTACATTCTGACCTACTATTTTGTACTGATGTTTATATCAAAGGTTACTTGACTACAGTATAAGTAGCTGGAAAATAAATCCCCCTAACCTTTTCCTATCTGAAACTGCTGTTTTGTTGGGGTTGATAATCAGTTGTAACACAAGCATAATTTGCCTTTGTTTTGTTACACATGATTCAGACAGTCTAAGCAGCACAAGCATAATTCTCTGGAGAATAAAAGATGATCAGAACAGTGTGTGCAACAGAGCCAAAGGGACCACATGGATATTGCTATCTTGGGTGCAGAAGGAAATTAAGAATTCTATTTGAAGGAGGAGATTTGGCCTTCTGACTTCAGGCAAGACCCCATATAGTACTAACAGTCAACCATTTCACCAGTGTCTATAAGGAGCACCTGGACTACCCTCCTTACAGTCTGGATCAGGTGCCCAATGACGTCTTATTCTCTACTTTGAAAGAAGACGCTAAGAGGGCAACATTTCCCCAACATTGTGCACATTGAAGCAGTCATATACACATTGAACTATGCAATTTACCTATTGGGCTTCTTCAGGCTCGTGAAGTGGTGGAGCAAAGGCATAAATAAATTTTGAAGATAAATAGGGGATTACTGCTGCTTTTTGCCTATATAAAGTTTTAACTCTAGAATCAAATTTCTTGCTGATGGCAGAGCAGGAAAACCTATTTTTCAACTACCCATCATATTTCCTGGCCTGCTGAATTTAAATATACAAAGTATTCTTTAGAGTAGTTGCCCACTATCTTCAGACAGTGTTAAGACTACAACTGGATGTCTACTGAAACATGTGTCACTAGAGGAAAAATAAAATCTGCTTCAGATTGCTAAGTTATACTGCAATGCTAAAACTATAGTGAAAATGTTTTAGATATATTCAAAGGAAATAAAGCAGAAAATGACATTCCTTAACTAATCTATTGCTTATTTTTAGTTATCAATGCTTCGTTTATGTTTAATTAAATTCACAAGCAGATACTGGTTAAAGTGATGAAGCATCAGTTACTAAATATAAGAAATTTAATCACATGCTGAGTTAATAAAAATGATTATAAACAGTGGAACTTTTAACATAATTAAAACTATGAATGGATTGTGACACTTTAGTTTCACTTAAGTTTTCACTCAAAACATGATTTGAAGACATTCTCAATCATCAGCTGATGCACTTATGTATTGACTTCTGTGTTACTAGCTTCATTTTCTCACATACTCTCCCCCCAAACATGACTTAAGGTATGTAAATGAACTTATACACAGCTAACCCTCGTTATTTTTATCTATTTAGAGAAGCTACCCTGGAATCCACTTCTGGTAATCACTGTTCTAAATTCTCTTTTCTTAGATCATTATAGTATAATGTTATTGCAATGGCAAACAATATCCTAATTAAGAGTAAAAAAAATGAGTTGATTAATGACAAAAACACTGCTTTTTAAATTTTCCAGAACATGTTTCCAAGGCTAGTTTCCTTCATTATTAACCAGACATTTGTCATTAATCAACTCAGTTTTTTTACTCTTAATTGATTTCAAAAACAGTTATCAAATTCCAGTATTTGAAGATAAAAATATCCTAATTACTTATTTCAACACCAGACTTAATACTAGTCCTGCCAACAAAAATTATCACAAGCCATTTACTGGGGCTTCTAATACATTATTAATATTACAACATTTTAACAAAACTTATAAACATTTCATTTTAGAATTACAATCTCACAAAACAGAAATATTAACTTTCTCAACCCAACAATCTCTTGTTGCAAGACTGCTATTCTACGATCATCCCTCGCCTCTGAAGCATGCTCTTCACTTCGCTTTTCATACCGAGTTCCAATTAGTTAAAATACTTAGTTATATAATTATTAATCCAAGCAAATATGCCACTCCCACTGTTAAGTAAATACATGTTACATTTAATAAAACTTTATTCTTTTTTAATACAAAACAATGTTAATATGTATTTTTTTTCATTTTCATCCTGCATTTAAATATTGCCAAGTAGATAATAAATGAGATTAAGTAAATTATTACGTAAATTAACCTGGAAACCGCCTCTCCAAGCTATATAATATTCAGCTTTTTACATTAACTTCTCAAAAACTGGTCCATGCATTTGCTGCTGATATCATCCATGAGCAAAATGTTCAAATATTTTAATGTTTTGTTGGGTGCACTCATTAATACAGAGCATTCCTTGGGATTCTTTGCATACTACGCAGCATTCAATACCTGTATCAGCACTCTCATTCACTGATGAATGGGGTCCTCTACAGTCAGCTACTAAAAATACAGTTTTCATATTGTTTTACTAATTTTGACTGCAGAAGGTGTTGAAAATGATGTCCACCTACTGCAACGCATTCCTGACATCTCTGAAGGAAATTTGTATTTATACATGCAAGTTCGTCTAATGTAATTCTCCAACGTTCTCGCACAATACTGTCTCTTAACTCATGGATTGTATGCAGATTGTCTTTGTATACAATTTGATTTCTCCATAAATAGAAATTGCAGGCCGACAAATCAGGGGACCTAGAGAAACATAATCCTCTAGTAATAATTCTGCCCTTGAATATTTCCTTTATGAAATTTTAAGGCTTCGCTGCTATATGGGCAGTTGCTGAATCCTGCTGAAAATAAGCACTCTCGACACTCAATATCAGTTTAACTGTTCAAAAAATAGATTGAGTAATTGTGTTCTGTACTCTTGGGATGACACATAAGTGGCGTATCCACTTCCATCCTCGCGCGAGGGGGGGGGGGGGCCTTTTTAAGCAATCAATTCCCCTCATGGGAAAACCCCACAGTTTGGAGAGCCACCCGCATGACGCCGACCCTGGGCTTTCAGAGTGACATGTGTTACAGTGCATGCCAAGTAGATATATATATATATATATATATATATATATATATATATATATATATCTCTCTCTCCCTCCCTCCCTCCCCCTCCCCCTCTCTTTCTTTCTTTCTTGTATCTCTCACCATCCAAAAATATAGGGCCCATAATCCTATCTGCAGTTATAGTGTACCATATACCAACCTTCTCATCATGTAAAGGACCTTCGTGAATGAGATAAGCATTTTCAATACTCCAGTATCTATTGTTTTGCATTATAACATAGCCAAATAAGTGAAATCATGCTTCATCGATGAATATAATAAATTTACGATCCACAATGCCATCGACAATGCTTTGTAAAACCCAAATACAAAAATTCAAACAACCTACATTATCTGTAGGCTTTAACTCATGCACTATTGTCACTCTGTAGGGTTTAAATTTACGAATTTTAGTGGTTCTAAATGCTATGGTTTTCAAACATCCATTTCTTGTGATAGGCAGCACAGAGATTTTCAAGGAGAATGCTCTAACCTTTCTCCTATCCCATTGACTTTCTCCTCAGTAAGTACATTGGGGTTTCTCTTTCCACATTTATTGTGAACTGGCCCCAATTCTGTAAATCTTTTTACAAGGTTTAATATTGTGAACCTACTTGGAACGGGAACACAAGGAAATTTTGTTGCAAAACGTTGAAGACATTGTTGCATTTTCCCCACATTCTGATGTAACACTCAAAAAGATAAATCCTTTGTTGTAAAATAAACCTTTGTGGTACCATAAAAGCCACAACTAAGACGTATACGAATAATAACACTAATACAGCTTATAGGCAACTGAGCAGCAGGGAGAAGACAGGGACAAAGAGATAAACATTGTTGTGTATGACTAACACACTAATCCATCAGCTCTAACCCTGCCCATTGGCAAATGACAGCACTGACTTGGGGAGCATATGCTGCTTAATGCTGTAAAGTATCCCAAGAATGCTCCATATTAGCATTGCTTTGTCTGTGCTAAGGAAACAGTTCTTGAAATGTTGCACATACATATAGAGTTTCAAAGAAATTTATCAGTTCATTTCAAATTTGTTTAAAATTTGTAAAAATTAAGGATATTTTATATGAAGCATATCTTAAAAATGTCAATGTGTAGGGGAAATGCTTTGTGTACATAACAGAACTTTATACAAATGTATCCAAACATTTCAAATGTTATTGAAATCAGTACATATTTAAGGCTACTTAAGTAGATATGCTTTTAAAAAGATATAATTTTTAGGTGAATCATTGCATGCATAGAAATAAAATTACATGCAAGATCCTTTGATGAAGTATTTAAAATATGGTTGAAAACCGTGCAAAGTTAAGGGAAGCTTATTTGGAGAGCCTCCTTTAAACTTATAACTTTTTGGGTTTAAATTCCCAAAATATTAATAATACTCTACAAAATGAACAACCCTGAAATTTATCATACCTACATTTGTGGTCTTGTCACCTTTGAGGAAACCTGAAAAACATTGTGTAAAACTAACCTCCCATAATGGAGAAACTCTATACAAACAGAGCTCATAAAACATGTGGCTTTTACTTCAGAGCAAATGCAGGGAGGGGAAACTGCACTCTCTTACTTAAACTTGTGATATCTAAATTTTAAAATAAAAAAAGCATTTGAGCACCGCAAGTTCACCCAAAAATATAGCAGCAGTACAGTGAAAACCACCTACAAATAAATTGGACCAGTACTTTAAAGCATTTCCAGTTTACAAATGAGCCCAGAACTCTTCAGAGCTTAAAGGTATCTGGCATTTACCTTATAAGGTTAGGAATTCTGAGGAAACCACTACCCTTATCCTGAACATGAAACTAGGGCTCATTGGTCCTTTAGAGGATGTACATGATATAAGCCTTCAGGAAACATACAAGAGAGTGATAGCTTAGCTTTCTGGTTTATTGTTAGACATACCAAACCAAACTACTTTCTAACTGAATAAACACTTCACACGCCGAAATAATTTTATATTTGTTATATGCCCTCAAAGCTATGCTTATGTGCATGATACTCAGACCTTGGATTTTAAGGCAAATGCTATTTAGTTTCTTTAGGGAGATTGGAAAATAATTGTATACATTTAATTTTGATCAATGCACTTTGTACTGACTAAAATGTCCTAAAAGAAGGGTTAATACCTACCTTTTTCCAGTTTGAACACCTGAAAGAAAAACATTTGGAAAACTTTATATTATTTTTAAATTTGCATCATGCACAAAAGGGCTGTAAAGGATGGGGACTACAGTTAGATTTGAGTCAACAAACATGAGCTGGTCTTTGGTAGATGTTTGAATGGTACAATGACAATTCACAATACTTATTTTAAATTAAACTTTTAATCCATGTGTTCAGTTAAATATTCATATTCTGTACCGTGTTTTGTTGCATTGCATAGTATTACAAGAGAAACAACTTTGAACTATGATTTTTCAAAAGATTGTTTCAGTTGTTCCTGACCATAAATACCTTTTTTCAAGATGGAAAATTAAGTACTATAATTTTTTAAATGTACCTGGGTATACTCATTTTTGAGAATTAAATTACATCAATTTTTACTTTTAGAGTGAATTTCAGAGTTTAACTTTACAAAAGTTGCTTAACATTTTTCTAGTTGTTAAGGTATCTTTGAATGACCAATTGACATCCAAGTGTGAAAAAAATATCCAGAAGTGAGCACAAAAAAGGTAACAAAATTTAAGTTCACTTCTATAACACCAGCATCCTTTTCAGCCTTTAAAATGGCACTAGCAGAAAAGAGGCACTTTTGTGGAGAAATTCTGTATAAATCTTGGTAATACACTGTGTTTTTCTAATTAAGAATAACATATGCTTGTGTCATATTTAATGCAAAAATGCTTTACTACTTAATTAAAAGTAGTACCTAATTTAGTAACTTTTTTTTTTTTTTAACTATTTTAGATACTTAAAATATGTTTCTTGCCTGAAACTCCAAGGTCTAAATGATAATACACACTAAAAACAATACTGGTCCAAAGCATTTCACACTCTCTAATCTTAACTCATTCATAAGGTCATGAAATTCATGAGCAATGCAAAGTTGCAAAGTTTTATCAGAATACCCCCATACTTCATCACAATACACAGCTATTTATTATTGCAAAACAGATATTAAGCTTGGCAGCAATCAAAAATAATTTAAAGTTTATATACATATATATTCTAAAATCTAGTAAATTAATAACTAGAAATTATTTAACATGATTATACCATTTTTATGTCCTGTGCTTAAAACAACTGCACAGAAAAATGTTGCACCTTGGGAAGAACATATCCACAGGTGCAAAAATAGGTGAATGTAAAGAATGGTGATCCTCATTTTCATAGCTATCTTTTCGAATTACAGGCATCTGCCAGCAGTATTTACTTATTTTTTCCTACTGTAAGGAAAGGTTTATTTCAGTATATAATATCAACACTTTTAATACTTTTCTTCCCAATGTGCCATGTATGTTAATCATTTTTTTATTTATTGCAAGTCTTCTGCAGTTAGGAATAGGTATGCCTTTATACAGACATATCTTTCTTTAAATAAAGTCATTAGGGAGATTGATCAAAGTATTCAAAAATACAATTTAATAATACACTGGTTGTCATTCATTTTATAAATACAATGCAAATCCAACTAAAAGTTCAACTGGACTGAAACAGCATTCAGTGTTAGTAAGCAACAAAACTCTGAATGTCATTTTTCTACCTCTTTTAGTTCTCATTAAAATACTTTATCTTGAATTACATGGCAGCGCTGCTAAGACCTAGTTAAGAAGAAAAGACCACTATTCAGTTAGCATTATAATATGCCTCTTAATTTATAGAAAACCTTCAAGCTAAATTTATATCAAAATTCTAAATGCTAAAAAAATTATATCAGGTTCTATTCTACTGCCTAATACTTACCATATTTGAAGCAAATAAATAGACACTTCATAAGGTGGGAGGAGTACAATAATAATCCACTTGGGTGGCAATTCTAAACACACAAGACAAATGAAAAGCAGTACCTACTATAATTGTCTTTGAAAATTTACTTCAGAAGAAAAAAAGTCAGCTTTGTACACTTTTAGAGGCTCCAAAGTTCAATTGATATGCAACTATTAACGCAAGTATTATTGAAGTATATGACAGAAAAGCTGTGCATAAATATTTTGTTTATGAGTTCCTCTTCTTTTTACTCGATTTTATACAATTTAGAAACTATAGATAAAACTTACAATAGAACCTCTTTAGTTTCAAGTACTTAGAACAACAAAAAAACAAAACAAAAAAATTAATTTTGAATTGCATTACTTCAAATAACTAAAAATCTGATGTATTACACTCACAAGACCTTCTCTACTCTTGTACAAACTATTTTTACAAACTCTTATTCTCCATCTATTTCATATTAATCGAGATAAACATTTGGAGAAATGATCTTTTGAGATGCAAAGAGAATTACATTTTACACATAGCGTCCAGTTCTAAAAATACTTGAGTATCGCTTAAGGCGTACTATGTTCCCCTTGTTTTGTATTTACAAGGGCAATATAGAAATACAGTAACCTTTAAGCATAGACATATCTCTTAATAGCTGGTTGCTAGGTGCAGCACCATTCTCTTTGCCACAGATTAATACTCTTTGCATATCCAAGACAAAAAAATGAATAATGAATTCCCATTTGAGAAAACAAGTATTGAAAAATTTAAGGGAATAACAAGCAATATCTCGAAAAAGGTTCACTCAACAAAAAAATGGATATGACATAAATTGTGTATTTTAATGCGATCTACATTTTTTGTGTAGTAAACTTTTGTCTATCTCTTATGGTTTACCAGTTATGCAAAAGTCGTTCAGAAAGAAGAACACTTTTGGAGACTTTCCCAGAAAATTCGAGATATACATTTCATTTGTCATGAAAATATCTTAAACATATGATATTTTAATCAAAATAGTTAGAGCCATTTTTGAGAAAATTAAAATTTTCAAAAAATGTTCCATGTAAAGTGTAATCTGGGGTGCGAGGATTTTCTTGAAAACCTTCGTGTCGCATCTCTGGAACATACTGAACCTAAATACCACGTTTGGTGTTTATCCGACTGTTCATTTCTGAGTTATGCTGTTCACAGACACACACACGGTCATGTTTCCAAAAATGCTTTTTTTGGATTCAGGGGGTCTCAAAACATGTATTTACGGTGAAATCTCGGTATCGAATTTTTGGATGGAATACAATACTTCCCCTACTTATTATACGTAGTAGAGAAAGTAAAAATATAATTAAAGAAAATTTAATGAATGAGTATTCATGCATATCTCCTTTGTCATTGGCTCCATAATGCTGAATCGGTAGAATTTGCAGAACTAAATAGGATGTTGCTACTAATAACACAAAATAATGATTTCAATTATAAATATGAAGACAGAGATGCACTCATTTCATTCCATAACAAATATTATGTTGTGTGTAGAATTGGGCAATCAGATCACCTACAAAATCAATCAATTAGGCTTAACTCTGATATTTTTAATCAGATAGCAAAGTAGTATGGTGGTGGGAACTAGAGTATCCACATTAATCTAGTAATGGAAACTCATATTTACATATGTTTAGGGTTTCTGGCAGTTCTTCCCACCCATCTTCATCATCTTATTCCATCTTTTAGCATTTTCTGAAATCTTATCTGGTGAAAAGATTTTAGTAATTGTACAAATGTAGTCACATGCTACACTGTCATCCCTCACATTCCACTTCTTTATGTTTTCAAGTGGGATGTTCCAGAAGGTTTCTCGGAGCATGAAACCAATCATTTCTGATACCCATGTTTCAAAGACACTATGATACCATGATCTAGGGGAGGAAGATAACTTCTTAGATTCAAAGGGAGCTAATTACACAAGTGCTTTAGCAACCGGTAATGTTATATGCAGAATACAAGTCCAGACGGTAGGAAGAAGCCGCCATCATGTAAGAATAAAGCATTGATTTACAAGGTGACTATGTTGGAAAAAAAGCATTGATTTACAAGGGGGGGGGGAAGGTTCTTTTAAATTCTGTGTTTACTTGGTCAGGCCAAAAGCTTTTACATCATCCCTTGTACAAATACAAAGAAAGAAGATGTAAACCAAATAACTTATAAAGAAAAGCCAGGAAAAAGATAAGCAACTCATTGTTACAGAAACTGATTTGCCACACCTCCAGCTTCCCTTCTGTCTGTCCTAAACCAGGAGGAAGGAATGACAATGACATCAAGGGCAGTATAACACTTCTCATCCTCACACAGGCTTATCCAGGGTATACAAATTAATGCAGCAACAATTACAAATTGATTCCCGCCTAGCTTTGGGACATGGAATTATATTCAAAATACAAATTATCTGTACTTCAAATTATACAAATGTAAAAGCATATAAAACCCTATATTTCAAACTGGGTAACAAAACATTCAAATTACATACTTTTTTCCATTTACCGATTTTGAAATAAAGAGGTTCTAGTGTACTAGAGAAAAGAATTGAAATATACAGTTTGCTTTTCATAGCATTAGCCATTTTTGAATTACTCATTATTTTCAGCATAGCAGGCACAATTCCTTTGGTGACCCAGGTTTGAGACATGCCTCTGCCAACTTAATTCTTTTCTGATTTCCCCTTATAAGAACAAAGCTTCTTTAAACTACTGTTATCATTATTATTCAGTGTTGTTGTATATTGTTTTTATTCCTTTTTCCTCAATATTATGTACACATTTTGATACATACACAATTCCAAAATTTTAAGGCATGCGATAAAACTTTCAGGAAAAGAAATTGTTTCATCACAAGAAACTTTAGTGTATTTCTTTCCTGACAATTCCAAGCAGAATTTAAACAGGTTTCTTTCTATCATTTGAAAGAGTTTTCATAGAAGCTTTATTGGCTAGTTTCAACATTTTAAATTAAAGGCATGCCGGTCGATTTGTATACCCTCTTGGAAACAGTTATTTAAAAAAGGATAATGAAACTTGAGAGGGTTAAGAAGATGCCAACTATGCTAAAAGAACAGCAGAGTGCACGTCTGTGCCTCCTAACATGAGCTAAAATCAATTGGACTGTTTGTTGCCATGGCATGCACATCCTCACAGAATTAGAAAAATAGCAGATCTAGTAAAGTTTAGTTTCTACTTACTAAATATTAATATCACATTTGTTACAACTTCAAGAGTTGGACTTAAGCTTTCAGAAATCAAATTGAACACACATTGACATTTTATTGAACTGATGTCCAATTTCAAAAATGCACAATAACTGTGAAATTTTTAAAAGGGATCACAGGTCCCCTATCTCCAAATGCTTATCCAGGACCCCTCCATAATCCTTGAAATTTGTTTGGTTGAATTCTGGGAAATGCTTATAAAGTATCTTTGATTGTCATTGTTTTTTTCTACTGTACAGTCTAACTGTATTACATTTTGTTAAATGTATTTCTGTTGTATTTTTGTATCCTATTTCGTACTTTGTCTTGCTTACCAGGTTTATTTCCAATGTTTTATTTTTAAAAAATACCTGACATATGTTTTGTTGAATGCCTATGTATGACACATGTTTACTATAAATGAAGTTAGTTTGGTGTTTGGTATATTCTTTTCAAGGTCTTGCTAATGCGCTATTCTATAGTGACTATTAAATCAGTTTAGCTTAACTGGCTTGATGCAGACTAGACATTTGAATTTGTACTATTTCTTTTAGCTTTCACTAATTCACTCCTCACTGTATCTTATGTGACATAGGTCATCTAAAGCCTTGCCTTTTTGTATTAATAGTGTAAATGATTTTTGGAGCACTCTGTAATCTCAAAAAACATGAACACAGTCCATAACCAATTGCATTGTTTTTGGAATGGTACAAACATATGTGTGTACATACAAATGTCACACTGATGGTACTCAGCTGAATCATTCCTAACAAATAAAAAAAGTAACTCCAGGCATAACAGTCTGAGCAAGCCAAGTCTGACTACGCAGTTGCTGCATTCTTTGCCTCAATCCGCAATGGACATCTTGGGCAGAGCACAGAATGGGTGGCATGTAGTCAGCATGCCTTTTGCCTGTGGTTGCTGCATTCAAAGATGTTAAAAAAATGGTTAGTTTTTGTAACAGTTTCAACTGTTCCAACTAACCATTGCAGAATAAATTGCATACATTCACGAGAATTTACATGAACAGCAACAGCAAATAATCTTAGTCGATTGTTCTTCTCTCCTCCTCCCATTCTACATTCAGCATGCATTCCAAATTCACAATATGCTGCATTACAGCTACATATTATAATTGCTGCTTAGTTAACTCATGTTAAAGGAATTCACATCCATTATCAGTTTAGATGACGTAATGATTATATGTCAAAAAACTCATCTCGGATAACTGATTTTTACATGCGCATCACAAGAGCTCAATGGCATAATTAAATCTGACTGACCAGAAGATTTTTAATGACCTTTTAGACTGGAACTTAAAAGCAGGGATGGTTCCAAGGTCTCTTGTGATACATACTTGTAACTGTTGCATTCTAATGCAACATATTCTACATTCAGAATATTATTTTAGGAACTAGTTATATAAATATTCAAACAATCGTATTTATGCAAAAGGACTTATTTTATAACTGTATGCCCGCAAGTATGATTATTTTTTTGGAATGGTTCAATCCTTAGAATCCCCCCAAAACAACCATTAATGCTATTTTTTCCTGCCTCTAATCCACACAGAACACTATGGATCTCTGTCCTTAGTGCAGTTGTGAGGGTGGCATGTTGTCAGTAAACTTTTTCCCTGGTTACTGCATCTTCAGCCCTTACCCACATCATGGACAGTGCAGCGGTCAAGGTGGCTTGTGGTTAGCATGCAGTTTCCCCATGGCTATTGCATCTGTCTCTATCCACACAAGAAGTCATGGTCAGACTGCAATGGTGGGGGTGGCATGTAGTCACAATATGCATACTCCTAGTGTTTAGGTGTCGTTTCTTGGACTGGGTGCCACTCTTTTTTGTCAAGTAAATCCTCAAATGCCTCCAGAGAATCTCAAAGTTGAATGCTCTCCATACAGGGTACACCAGCAGAACGAAAATTCCTATGATGCTACTCGAAATAGAACCTTGGTCCCATGCACCAGAAGCAGCAATACTACTGCAGTACTACATTCTTAATATAGCTTGTAGCTATAAGTATCCCAACATCTGTAACATGTTATTGCCAATAATCAGGCTGTCTAAAAAGCAACTACAGTAGAATCCCATTTAAACAATTCCTATTTAACAAATTTTTTTTAGAAGCCCTGGCAAAAAGGTCATAACAGCAATGTTATTTAAATCCACATTTTACAAAAACTGGTTTAATGAAACTTACACTTTTAAGCAACCATGTTTCATAAATTTGTGAACACACACCCTAAATAAGATAATATTGTTAACATTAGTGCGGTTTATCTTCAGCTGCAGCTAACATACAATGATATGGAATCAGACACATGCGATACTTTCACTTTCTCTGACTTCTGCTCGATCTGTAGATCTGCAACACTTTAGTGCGTGTATATCATAAATGTAAATATGTGTAATGTTCAACATTTTAGTCTGATTTCTAGTTTGCAGATTAAAATCTCTTCTGCAAAGCAAAACAAGTTAACTCTTCACCAGTAAATAGCAATACTATGAGATGCGGAAAATAATCCTGGAATTCTTTTATTGCACATTGCAAAGAAATATGAACTGGATCCGTCAATGTTGATAGGAATTTTGAAATAAAATGATGCAATCCTACATCCTTAAATAGTGCAGGGTGATGCAGCAATTACAAAACAAGAATTTTCATTCTTTGCATTTTGTGCAAGTTGCAGTTTTAGTGAAATGGTTTGCAGCAAGAGCAAGAAGCAAAAATATATCTATTGACAGTCATTATAAAGAGGAAGGCTGGAGAAATTACATTAAAATTGAAAATAGATGGCTTTTCTACTGCCAATGAGTGCCTTGGCAGACATAAGAAACGACACAACCTTACATTTAATACCATGTGTGATGAGAGAATAAAAGTGAATGATGGCAGTGATATTTGGATAAAGGAAGCTCTATCCCATTTTCTCAATGACTAGCATCAAAAGCTCATCATCTTTATATAAGTAATAGTAATGTAAATAATATAGATGTAAATAGTAGTAGGGTAATTAGAGTAATGCAACAAAGTACTCAATATACCGCAAACAGGAAATACTTGAAGTAATTATATCAGAATTTAATCCAAATGTAGTTATCTGTGAATAAGGTCTTAAAGAAGATCAATTGAAAACTGTAAATTTCAATAATTATAAACAAATGGACAGCTTTTGCCAAATTAGTCATAGAAGTGGTGGAGTGGTATTATTTGAATTGAATGTAGTAAGGTAAAAGGTTGAGCAAACACTAAAGAAATATTCCTTGAAATTGCTGGTATATCTGTCTGAAAGATAGAGGTAAAATTTTTATTTTTGGCCTGTATAGATCACCAAACTCTAAATTGAACAGAATTTATAAATAATCTAGATGAATTCTTAAAAGATGCACAAAAAAGGAATAAGGAAATTATATTATTACATAATTAATGCATCATGTCGTCCAAGATTGTAATGACAACGGAATGCTCTTCTTGCAGCAGTTGCTCTATCATTGTTCTTTTAAAACAATTTTACAGCTGTGGCATGCTTCTACAAGGCTGGTTTTGGTACCTCTCCTAAAGAAAGCAAGGAGGAGGAAGAGATATGCTCCAGAAGGACACAAATGTAGCTAGCATGTGATGAATTTGTGAACTTTGATAACGAAATTCTCACTTTGGCAACAAGTAACAATAATACAGATATTTGAAGTAATGTTGAATGAGGGAGGAATCAGTGCTGCCAACACTTGCAACAGCACTGGAGGAGTTGGATGCTGTGCTTTACTTCTTCAGTGTTGATGAAGGGCTACTCAACATCAGCCAATTTGAACAGATGCTTTTTAGTGTGAGGCATGGAAATGAGAATCAAATACAGCGCTGGACTATTTTAAAAAGTTTAGTAGCTCATCTTGATGACTTGTTACTTCTTAGGTGGGTTTAACCAAACAATGCTAAATTTTAACACACTATTAAACTATTTAACAGTGAAGTTGATGCAAATTCTGTTTCATAGAACGATGTAGCTTTAACAAAGTGTGAAAACTCAGTGTTAACTTAACACCAATGTAACCTTGTGCTAAGGCATTTAACAAATGTTAAAAGTTGGAAAATGGTCGCTGCAAACCAAACTATTAATAAGAGTTTGCTGTATTCTAACAGAAGAGGAACCATGCTTCATAATACATTTGAAAACTTGCAAAAGAATGAATGATACAGATTGTATGAAGTCACTGTGGCCACAGTTTAATAGGGAATATGATATGTTACAATACTACCAACACAAGCATACCTTCCTCCGCATTAATTACTTTGAGATTTTATTCTTCTGGCACTTTTCATTTAATGGTAGATGATAATGTTGGAATTTCCAAAGCTACTATTTGTGGATTTATCCAGGTTTCTGAAGCAATTGCTTCAAGGAGCACACAGTACTTTTGTTGGTGTCTGCCTGATCCTTAATCTGTGGTAACACATTTTTGCCCAACTTTGTTTCAATGCAGTAACCACCATTCAGGTATAAAGTATGCTAAATGCTCTTCACACATGGCATTTTATGTTAGTATACAATCACCATAGTCTTATTGGGCCTGGAAGATAATGTCCACTTTAATTAAATTACTTGCAGATTTTTGCACGCAATAATACCTCTATACTTGGTAATGAATTCTTTAATTAATACTTTTTAAACAGTGAACCATTAGTTCCCTGCATCTAGATTTTTCAGTTGGTATCGCGATTCTAACCTCAAACGATCAAGAAAATCACATGGCAATTCACAAATCTTATGGCATGGATGTGACTGCTAATATTACTGCTAGTCTACTACTGACACAGAACATGCTGTAATGCACAGACCAAAGTGCATCAGGGCACATTCAGAAGCCATATAGTTTTGCCACCACCTTCTCAAAAGCTACTGTTTGCAGTTGTCTTTGATGCTAAGACATTAATTAACAATTTACTGTAAAAGCTTGATGAAACACATGAGCTTTTACATTGCTACTTTTAACTGAATGCTAGCAAACATGGTGTTAAGAGTATTTTTATCAGTATTTTTAACCTTAATGTTAAAATATTTAATGCTTCCTTATAATTTTATTAGTTGCAAAGTTGAGCTCAAAGGAGAAAATGTTTCGTATCCCCTGAATTTCGTTAAAAAATGATTCTATTGTATAAATGCTGTAACCTCATGCACAATTTTTGGAATTTCTTCTTGATGATAACAACCTCTATATATACAATTTAGCCAGGAACATCAAGGACAATTTCCAACCCTGTGCACCAGGTCAGGGTGTTCATGCACAGTTTTTATAATCACATTCTGGATTTTAAAATAAAGAAACTGGCATTAAGACACTGGCTTTTGTGAAGCTGATAAAATTACTTGCAATCACTCTAATATATTGAATCAGAGGAGTAATTCACTAGCAAATAATGCAGAATGCTCTGACATCGCTAAATCAATGATAATAGGGATTAATTTATAGCAAAAAGGAAAATGCTAAACAGAATTAGAATTATTCTAACACATAAATTAAATTAAATTCTGTTTTATTTATGGACACTCTTTAACTGCTGTGCTACTTAGTGTCCCATTGTATATTGGACGTGAAAGCCCAGTAATTTTGCTCAGAGGCCTTTTTATCAGGCTTGTGGTTCTTTTACGTGCCGTAAATCTATGACACAGGTCCACCAGCTTTATTTCCCTTCCGAAGGAAGCGATGCTAAGGATTTTTATGCCCAAAAAAATCCATCGCCCTCCGCCGGGTTTGAACCCGCAACCTCGGGAACTAGAGGCTACCATGGTAACCACTACACCACAGAGGACGGCAATCTAACATATAGTAGCTGCTTATACACATATAAGACAACCTACATAATCTCAGTATCTCACTTCACACATAATCTAAAAATGTTGAACACTTTCTCCGTTCCCAAATATGAACATCTATGATGACTGTTAATAAATACAAAACTTAGTTTCAAAATATTAAATTAAAATCATTACATTATGTAATTTAGTTAACTGCAGAGGACTTGCTTTCAGAAGCTGTATATGGACACACACACACTCTCAAAACACTTGAAATTAAAAATGTATAAAAATTGATATCATTCATAACATTTTTATAAAATCTATGATATGTATAATTCTCTAGTACTCCCTTTCATCACCAGCTCACGTAACAAGGTACTGTCAGTCCTCCAAAGATGTTAATAAATGCAGTATATGTGGATGCTATTGCACCTAATATACCAATTATTATCAGCAACCACAGGGTGGTCTTGAGGTGTAAAGATAAATTTCTGCAACAAAAAAGCAAATATTTGCGCTATCTTATCAAATAACTCAAAACAGTATTTACAATATATAAACTTACAGCAGAACCCTTCTTTTATACTTTTCAAGATTTCAGCAAGCAGTACTGTAAATGGAGGAAAAATGTAAATTGAAGGAAATAAAGTGTAGATCTTGCATTTTAAAGTATTTTTCTACAAATCTAAAGTTAGAAGAAATGTGTTTAGCTAAAGAAAAAACAAGAGTTGGCAAAGCATATATTAATAAGGTACATTAAAGTTTACTTGAGCAAAATTGTGACACATCTACTGTGAATGTTCCAAAGATTAAAAATATTAGAATACTTAAGTTTGAATAAAATCATAAAAGAAAAACATTTTAGCTTAAATATTTACTACTTAAGCACAATGTAGAAATCAAAGAGGTAAAGCTCGTAGACAATCAAATACAAAATGCGTTCAAGTGGTTATCAGCACATGCAGTTAAAACAAAAGAAAATGGGTATTTTTTATTTAATAATTTCAGGAAATATAATAAAGTAGAACACAGTATAATAGCATTTACATTTCTGTCTTTAACACACTTCCATTATTTACAATAATTTTGTTGGTCCACGTAGATTTCCTATGTTCACAATGTATTAAAATACTCGAGTTTACACTTACAAAATGTTATGTTTCCTGCAATTCAAGTGGGAAAAAATAAAAGATGGCACCATAACTAACTGGAAACACTGGAAGTAACCATGGCAAGATAATTAAGCAACCATCAGCATGGCACTTACACTTTCCCTTGCAGCCAGCCATGTGGCGACATATTTACCCACCTTTTGCAATTTACTTTGAAATCTTTCATTCTTTAAGAAACTACGGTAGTCGGCCGGAGCTGATGATGGGAGAAACATATCTCCCAAGAGCGCTCTTTAGTTAACATCTAGTGCTAATATGATGGGAATTAGTAAGTAACGACTTAGTTTAAATTATCAAACTACATTGACACGAAGTCATGAAGTGAAGTTAATCAAATGATTCAATGCTTACCTTGTATATGTTCTTTGTTCCTTGGTTATTATTTTACACTTGCTTTTGTTGTTAAAGTTATTGCTACTGATTCATTAAACTTATTGTTATTTGTTACATTTTTATTTATTGTATCAGAGTCAAGCAATCTCTCTATTGTGTCACTCATTATTAGAGCCCGGATTTTTAGGTGGAATAAACCTTCATTTTAGGTTTCTTATATGCTTAAAATAGGTTTTTTTTTTGGTTTTTCTTCATTAAAATAGTGTTTTCTTTATGTTTTGCTTTGTGGATCAATACAGGTGTCAACTTTGCTTTTCTGGTACTTAGTTATAAGATTTATTTTTTGGCTTGCAGTAGATAGTTACATATATTCTCAAATTTTCTGGCGTAAATGATTTCCTATTATCATATAACACATTCTTGTATGAAGGAACACATTCTTTCAATGGAACATGACGCCATTGGAGCGTAGAACATAGATGTCAGTGCAGCAGGTTCTAAGGATAGTTTTCCTGTATACTTTTCTCCCTGTAATACTGAATTGATGATTTTATCTTCAAAACCGGGATTTCGTTGAAGAATCTTCTGCAACTTCAAAGAACATGCAACTCCCACTAGTCCAGGTATTTCTTTACTGGAAACATTGCCAATGATATCTAGAGCATGTTTCAGTAGCATAGTTGTACTTTCCAACCAGAAAATAGCTTCTGGTATAAAACAAAAAATGTGTCTTATATATGAAAGGGAAGCGGCAAGACTGGGGCACTTGAGTAATTTCTTAGCCTTGGAAATGAGGAAGCTCCTGTTTTATCCAATTCATTGACATTTTTAAGGTCTTCTTTTAAGTGCTCAGCATAGTACATGGCAGCTGACAGCCAAGTTCCCCAGCGGGTAAGTATTGGCTCAGGTGGAAGATGGGGTTGCCGGTACTTTCTCTTAGAACAATTGTATATATGTGTTGGGGCTTTTAAGAAAACCTTCTTGACCAAAGATATCAGGCTGTTCACATCATCGAAGTGCCTTCTAATCTCCTCCGCAAGATGGTGCAGGCTGTGGACCAAGCATGTAACATGTAGCATTGTCAGGTGGAAGGACTGTAGAACGGGAGATTCTAAAGTCCCCACACCCCCCCTGCCTTCAACATGTCTGCAGCACTGTCTGTCACTAACAAAAGTGAAGATCTGCAGCAATCTACTTTTTTAATAAATGTGATTTAGGCATTGTTTCACTATACAACAATTATATTAGAAAAGTATTGCAATAATCTGCCTGTTGTACTCTCAGTGAACGACTGGAGACGATCCCGTTATGCAGCTTACACTCCTTCTATAAGCTGCATCCATGTATCACCACATCACATGTGCTGCATTTAATGATAGAAACTTGAACTATCTACTGACTATAAGTGGTGCAAATAATTTTACACTGAGTTTCATTCTGAAAAAAACATTCATTTTGAAAACGGGAAAACAGCTATTTAGTTTATTTAAAGGTGAGTCGAAATTGTTACACTAACATCACTTAAGTTTACTCACTTAACATGTTTCCCGAAACATGTTAAATGAGTAAACTTAAGTGATGTTAGTGTAACAATTTCGACTCACCTTTAAATAAATTCAATACACATCACTGTTTCTAGCTTCTTTTCATTACAATACATACAGCTATTTAGGTTATTTTAGGTGTCGACCCCTCATTTAGGTTTTTTTAGCTGAAATGAAATTCACATATTCTGCTCGGAAGTGTGAAACAAATATATATCTTGTAATGTGTTAATTAAATAGCGAGGAAAAATATAGGTTAAAACCTAAAAATCCGGGCCCTACTCATTATACAGTAAACCCTCGATCTAATGGACTAATGGGGGTAAAAGGGTGTCTGTAAAATTGGAAGTCCATTAAATCGCGAATCATATAATTAACATTTAAAATAAAAAAATTACACTTGACATTGTGCTATATGATGTAAATGTAAAATATTTAATGCACATATCATATTAGTAACAAAAACCTATTTACATGAGCTTATTTGAAGGCTGAAAGAAAGTTTCAAGTTTTAGTTGTGTTCCTGCTGAATGTTGTTATAATCAGAGATCTAAACTGCTTGAAATATCCACAGATCTCTCCACATATGTAATTATGTTGTCCACATGGCATCTTACTTCTGATAATTTACGACCAGACATGATTGATTCTTCTTCCTCTCATCATCATCGCCCTCATCATCCTTCATAACAGTTTCTGCTATCTCCTCCTGGCTGAGAACTTGGTAGCCTGGATCACCCTCGGGTATATTTAGCACTGCTCAATATCATCTTCACAAACATTTTCTCCAGACTTAACAGGGTTTCATGAAGATTGGCTATATCAAACCCCCTTGAAATTGATTTCTCTTTCCATTCCATTTAACAGCTGTTTGCAACACTCCCAGATTAAAATAATATTTTATAACCGGTAATAAATGTAACCACATGCAATGGAAAATCGCTATTCACTAAGAAAAACAGTGCTGGCCATGTTAATGAATGTGTGGCGCGCTGATCAGAACTGATGCTTGAAGCTGCAAGTGCACACACAGTTTTACAAATACACTCGAAATTCCAAACAACTTGTGATGGGGGAGATGCTGCTGTTCTGTGTGCAAACCATGAAAGCTACTGACATCTGCCAAATTACAATTAGTTTTGCCTTTTAAAAAATCTAGTCAAACCTTTTGTCTCAACGGTTTTTTTCTCCTAAACATGTTTGCTACATTAGTCAAATTTGGTCCATTAAATCCAAAGTCCGTTAATTGGAGGTGTATTAAATTGAGGGTTTAGTTTACCATTAACTTATTCTGTACTTAACGAGACCTTTAAAAGAAAATCTTTAAACTCAAAGGACAAAACATTTTGAGATAAATGTATTATTGTTCTATTGCTGTTTGCTTTGCTGATTGATAATGGAAAAAAGAAGGAAAGGAAAGCTTTCACTACTGAAGAAAAGCTTCAAATCTTGTATAAAATTAAGTTATACTGTGTAACACATGTTGCATTGGTATGCGAGTTGCAGATTTCTGTTTCCAAACTAAATACCATGGTAAAAAGCAGGGCAAGAATCAAGTGCTTAAGAATGTGTAGTGTTTCAGTGTGTCCAATAACATTGTGGTGAGTCAAATACTGTCGGAGAGGAAACACTGGAAGAATGATTTAACGATTACAGGAACTGACCAGAAAATACAAACCCAGAGATGGTTTTTTTTTGGACAAAACTGGACTACTTTTCAATATGAAAAGCAGGACTTTGGCATTCAAAGGGGATAAATGCTATGGTGAGAAACAGCAAAATGAAGCTCATGGTGTTGTTGGGAGCCAATGCTGATGACTCCGAGAAGGTGCACCCCAAAGGGAAATCAAAATAACCTTGATGCTTCAAGCATGTGCAGGCATTACCAACTGCCTATGATGCCAACCATATGGCTTGGATGACCACAGATCTTGTTTAGCAGCAGTTGTAAAAATGGGTGCCCAAAATAGGAAGATACTGCTTTTCATAAATTATTATCCTGCATATGCCATTGATGTTCATCTGAGGAATGTGTGATTAGAATTTCTGTCTGGTCACTACACAAGAAAGCTGCAACCAACAATTTTGGGGTTATACATACGAAGAGCCTGGTGCAGCAAATTTTATGTCTTACGGATGTTATAAAGGGTACTTCATCATTCAAGTTTCAATCCTAGGAGCGCTTAACTTCATCAGTCTTACAAGAGGAAGAATGCTTCCTGTTGCATGGAAACACTGCAGCTAAATTGCACCACTGAAGATTTTATGCACGTAGATAATGCCATAATCACTGCAGAGGAGAGATGTGGAGGAGTTTGTTGCAGAATGAACAGCTGATGATGATGATGAGCCAACGACAACAATGAGAAAGTGAGGTGATGTCTACCAGTACTGAGGTAAATACAGCAATGCAAGTGTTATGCTGGTATCTGTCTTACATAGAGAGTGGCGAAAGTTGATAAAGTTTATGAACTAGAAAAGCAAATACATATAGAAATCAATTTTATATTTCAATGAAAACAATGATGGTGCCATTTTCCATCTGAAACTAAATGTTTCTGTTATGTTTATACAGTAGTATACCCCCACCATTGAATCTTTGCACTTGACAGTTCGTGTGGCTTCACGTAACGTTGGCTATATTGTGGTTGCGACGTTGCCAGAGTGGTTAGTAAACAACAACAGCTGATTGTTCTCCTTTCTATTGTGTCTAAGTCGCATACAAAAAATGTACAAAGTAGCGAACGTTAATGAAAAATAACTATTTTGTATTATTATTGTTAAGTGAAAATAACTCAGCATAAACATTGCAACGTATGTAGAATAAATTATGCACTTTTGACAATATACAAACAGAATAATGCAAACTTGCCTACTACAATGAGGAGAAATATAACAAATTATAAGCGGCAATAGCAAAGTTATTTTCACTCACACTGCATTCCAGATGGTTCAGGAATTTAGTCCTCTTTCTCTTGGAGTTTCACTCTCATGTAAATAACAGTTCTTGTATTTAGTCCAAGAGCTGCTGCAGTTTGTTGTACATTTTTATCAGCAGGAATAGAGGAATACCTATGAACATTCATGTACTCCTTCTGTTCAAAGAATTCCTGTGTCCTTCTTAACAGTCCTGACTATTAATGGCACATCTTGACACAAAGGATTTTCACTTCATGAATATCACTCGATGATCGGCATCATTTTTTAGACATTGTCACACTTCAAATCTTGTATAAATAATATGAAATAAATATATACATTTAAACAAACACCAACAATAACACAGCTATCAAACAATGACCACAAATATAAATAACAATGAACAATACTAGCTTGCAAAGAAAAACTCGACGCACGTGCTAGAGATTCACAAACTGATGCAAGTGTTTGGAAATAGCTACATCTGGCAACAAAGCTGCTTCCAGTTCTGCTTCTGCTGTCATTGACCACCTGAAATGCTGCCTTATGATTGGTTTAGGAAATCTAATGGTTAAAGCTTTTCATCTGTTTTTTTGCAAGTGTACCAACTTAATTGTTAGCTGTCAGGTGCAAGGTTTCAACAGTGGGGATATAGTAGTTACTAAAATGTTCCAAACAGAGAAAGAAAATGTACTTTAACCTGGATAATCCCATTCCATACTATAAGATAATCAAATTAAAAGACTGTACTATACAATATTTTAACTACCCTTCTTCTCCTGGCCAGTGGACAAGCAGAATGACAATGGTAGTGTAGTATCAACAATGAATTTTTATTTCAAAGCATTAGGATTAAAATTTAAATACTCTATAATATAAAGTGTATGCATTTGCTTAGCGTTTAAATCTTTTTTCAGAGGATTTTAGCAATGTAATGTACTACCACAATTTACATTTTTCCCTGATTTACACCACTATATCCTTGGCCCCTTGAAAAGTGTTAAAGAGGAGTAATAATGTAAATTAATTTGTGTACACATTTAATAAAGAGGACTAATAACTTAAATACATTATTTTTATTTAAACATATAATAAAAGAAAACAAAAAATTAGATACAATCTTCAGTAATGCTACTGAAGATACAAAGACATGATACCAAGCAGACAGTGATACCTTAGCCATCGGTGTGTGTGGTAGTTATCCAACCCATTGTGACAATTTGTAGAAAATAAAACTGCTAAATTTTGGCAAAATGAGTTGCTTAAAAAAAATTGAAGATAACAAAAAAATATTGATCATTTGCTGCTCTATAGCATATTTCATGACACTTGCCTTAATTGTGAATTATAATATAACAGGTGTGCAGAACTTTTATTTCTGCTAAGATTATATAATTTTTCATTTGTTTACATAGAATTACTGAGAAGATGGCATCTATACCCTTTCCACTTAGTATATATATATATATATATATATATAATAGTATGAAAATTCTACGGACAGCATTAGCCTTGTATGAATCACTTGCACAAGCTGTAAACAGTTTTCATTGTTGAAGTGTTATTCAGAAGTTACAGACAGTGAAGCAAAACAATAATTTAATTGAATCTTGAGTCAGTGGATACACTAAAACTTCACTTACTTCAGATCAATAATTTAATGAACTTTGAAATCCTGCCACTCAACAATCTAAGCAGCTTCATCATGGACACACCAGATGACATCACTTCCACACCATTACACCTGTGGACCCAAATTCCTGTCATGCTCAATCGATAAAAAGCTGAAGATGAAGGCAAGCGGTGCTTTCAAAACATGTCAGATTAATTTCAAGTAAGTGAAGTTTTATGATATCAACCAATTCAAGATTCAATTAAATTACTTTTCATTATCTTTATTCGAGTTATTGAGAGTAATCCGAAGGCAATCTAAATTCATGAAACTTCAACTCTGTATGAACACAGTATTCTATTCTAAAGCATACCTCTCTGGCCAATCATTTGGTCGTGTCTGACGACACAGAAGCATGTAGAAGACTGAAGGAAATACAAAAGTGAGCAGAGTAACGGATGAACCTCCTATTAGAGATAAAATCTTTCCAAACTGTGGGACACCTAGGCCTATGAAAAGCATTAATACCATCATGCCTGTTCGCGTAATTATCCTCTTCCAGCCAAAATCTGTAAGCATAAAATAATAAAGAAACTGTAAAAGCGCAGTCAGAACATATAAAATGCAGTAGCATGACTGTTTCCAGTTTTACATAACCGTACAAATATGTTTGAAACAGGCATTGTTAGTTAGACTCCAAACCGCTACTTATTCTAGTATTGTTATATATGAAATAATGCAGAAAATATAGTAAAAATAACTGCTAATTCAAATTACAGATATAAATATCTTTCTGCGCTTCAAATAACAATTCCACACATTTTCTATGGTTTTTCTTTTTTTCCTTTCCTTTCTATTAAATGAAGCAGAATGGACATTGAGAATGCTTGAGAAGTGGTACTTGGAAAGCAAAAATGGATGGCAATTTATGTAAACATATATTCATTTCAAACTGATTACATTAAACTTAGCAACTGTGAAACATTTTAAAATTTAAAAGCCTATGTACATTTGGGTCAATTGTAGCATATTTACAGAGATTTATATATTAGGTACATTAGCAATAACTGCACTTCAATTATTTAGAAATTAAAGAAATTTTAAACAATCAAACAATATTGATATAAATAATGTTAATCTCTCTTCCATCTTTCTTGAACATTTTAATATCGTGAGATATAATTCCCACAACAACTATTGACTGTAGAAACTATTCAAGGCAGCTATAACATGAAACAGCCACTAAAGTTCTCTCTAGTTGCAACTAGGAAAATGAAACCAGAAGAAATTCTGGCAAATATGCCTCCTAGCTCTGTCAGATTCATTGAGTGTTGGTTTTTCTAGAGAAAACATCATCTGTAATTTGCTTATATGAAATTCAAAACTCCTCAAAAAAACCAATAACAAAAACTATAAAAAACAGCAAAAACCAGTAGAAACTAATAAAGAGAAATAAAGAACAACAAATAACTAATTTACACTATCAATAAAGGAATAACACTTGGTATAACTAGAAGAATCGACAGAGTAACAGATTGCATTTAGAAAATGTCTACTCTATTCAATTTTTATATTAGCTTATCTGCACTATGTTGGCTGAATTGGAAGCAAGTGAAAAAATATTACTGATCAGTTACAAACAAATGACATCCCAATGTTCAAAATCAACTTTCCACTTTGATATCAATACGGTCATCAATATGTATTCCCATTCTCATTTCTGGGTTATTGTTAACCAAAATGTTGTATGCTGTGAGACAGAAATATATTTAATATTGAATTTGACTGACTTGTGTGTATGATCAGTTAATGCAGGATTTATTGTAATATTACATGCATCCAAGTATTATATTATGTATACAATTTTGGTGCTATGATTATGGCATTTATTTATTTATTTCTGAATATGTTACTTATTAATACTTGTATATCCAGGTTTTAAATGTATTACAATTATAATATAACGTATAATGTGGAACTGAACTGATAAATAGAGAAAATTTTTACAGTTACTTTACATGACCATGGAAAACTAAACAAAATTGTAATCTTATTTTACCACAAATAAAATTAAAAAAAAAAACAATACATATTACCAGCATTCCTCCTTTGGCAGAAATAAGCTAGTTCTTCACCAGTTCATCAGCATTCATAGTGTGCAGACTATTATCACCAGTCATCATTTCAATAAATAATAATAATAATAATAATATTATTATTATTAATTTTATTCAGCAGTTAGTAATTACAATAGGTTTGTCAGATAAAAGAATAGCATAAAATCTATACACTATTTGTTACATTATAAAGAATACAATTTTACATTTCACTTTTACTTGCTGTCTGAAATTCCTGTACACTGTACAAAGGATATTTTATTAACCATTTGTACACTTTATCTTTGAAAACTAGAATATTCGCATTCACTATTTTTGGGGGAAGTAAATTGAAAAATGTTATGCCTATTACTTTATGATGCTTTGAGGTCTTCTTTAGTCTATGGTACGGCATATCTACTTTATTCCTACTACGTGTTTTATATGTATATCACTTCTTATATCATAGGTATGTAGATTTTCTTTCACGTGCACCAAAACATCATAAATATATAAATTCACAACTGTAGAGATTTGCAGCTCCTTGAACAATGGTTTACAGTTTTCCATTTTCTTTGAGTTTGCCAGGATTCTTATTACCTTTTTTTTGAATCTTTAGTACCTCCACTCTCCATGAGCTACTGCCCCATATTACTAGACCATATCTTAAGATACTTTGAAAAAATGAAAAATAGGCCATACGAACAAAATCTTTTGGCACTGCCTTTTTTAAGTTTGCCAAAAGAGATATCATGCAGGATAACTTATTACATATATAATCAATGTGTGGATTCCAGGATAGACGTTTGTCAATTATGACACCAAGTAATTTGACACTATCACAGGTATTGTTGTATGTTTTAAGCTGAAAATTATATTTTGTGTTTTGGTGGCATTCATAAGGAAGCCATTAATTCTGAACCATGTTTGTACTTGCTGCGTGGTTTTATTTACCGCCTGTATTATTTGTATACAGATTACCATTACAATATGTTAAATGAGGTCACTGGATACATATATATTAACAAATTCCTGGATATAAATGTAATTAGTAAGTCAATGTGAATCAAAATGTTTGCTAAAAATTCATTTTGGAATGTCAAAGGAATTTATTGAATAAAGTGTAATTTGAATTAAAAAGGAAATAATTATCTTATATAATTATTAACATGGAATCTTACTGTAACGATGCCCTATAGTTAAATAGAGAACTAATAGCTCAAATTTAAGTGTAAAGAATCCAACAAAAACAGAACTGCTTAAAATAATTCCGCCGCAATTAGCATCCAACATTTAAAAGAAAATTCTAATTTAAAAAAAAAAAGAAGAGTATAATACCACAACAACACGGCACCGAAAGAAGACTGAAGGATGATTGGCAACATCACAACAACAGAATGATGGGGCACATCAGCGAGAAGAGAGACAGGATGACAACAAGAAAGTGACGATCACTGGACAGCCAAGGATTGCAAAAGGTTGCAGCGAGGCGAAGAGGATTGTATAGTAGGGACAAGTTTTTTTTTTTCTTTCTTCAAATTTTATGTTGAGAAGTAAAATGATTCTACCACCCAGGATGAACACTCAAAATTCAGTAGTAGGATTAACTAGGGAAGAAGTAGGAAATTTAGAGATAGCAGGGGGAGTGTCAAAAAAAAAATCTGATGTGTTACACTCACATGACTTTCTCTACTCTTGTAGAGCATATTCTCCATATGCTTCATGTTAATCTTATTGCTAATTTTCTTGTAGGTGCAAGGAGAATATGGTAGGTAGGCTTTAAGCGAGTCAAATCTTTTATGAGCTGATTGCTATGTGGCCATTCCATTTTCTTTGCAAGTCCAGCACAAAAAAAAAAAAAAAAAAATGAATAACGAATTCCCAATTGAAAAAAAATATAAGCATTGGAAAATTTAAGGGAATAACAAGCAATATCTCGAAAATGGTTCACTCAATAAAAAAAAATGTATATGACATAAATTGTGTATTTTAATGTGATCTACATTTTTTGTGTAGTAAAATTTTGTCTATCTCTTATAGTTTACCAGTTATGCAAAAGTCGTTCACAATGAAGAATACTTTTGGAGACATTCCAAAAAAATTCAAGATATACATTTTATTTGACATGAAAGTATCTTAAATATATGATATTTTAATCAAAATCGTTAGAGCAATTTCTGAGAAAATTAAAATTTACGGAAAATGTTCCATGTAAAGATAATCTGGGGTGGGGGATTTTCTTGAAAACCTTCGTGTCGCATCTCTGGAAGATATTGAACCTAAATAGCAAGTTTGGTGTTTATCCGACTGTTCGTTTCTGAGTTACGCTGCACGCACGCATGCACGCGCACACACACACACACACACACACACGCGCGCGTACACACACACACATGCACGCGCGCGTGCTTCCCAAAAAATTTTTGGATTCAGGGGGCCTCAAAACATATTTCCGGTGAAATCTTGGTATCGAATTATTGGGTGGAATACAATACTTCCCCTACTTACTATACGTAGTATAGAGAGTAAAAAACAGGTAAGAAAAAGGAACAGGATTAACATTAGAAGACTTGTATAGATTTATGAAGGAGTCTGAGGATAATAGGAGAAGAGAAACAGCTAGTTTGGAAAATAGGATTGAAAGAAGTAGGAAAGAATTAGAAGAAGAGTTAGGAAAGAGGTAAAACCAGAATAGGAAGGAAGATTCAAAGAATAGGAAAGTTGAGGTAACAGAGTTAAAACAAATATTAAATAGAGAAGGAAAGAAGAGAATGCAAAAATAATATGAAAATCATAAATAATAATTTGAATGAAGTAAAGAATGGTTTGCAAAATAAGATTGAAACTGTTAGTAATAAAATGAGTAATTTGGAAATTAGGCGAAGGAAAATAAAAGAATATTTGAGGAAGACATAGCCAAATATAGAAATGAAATGCTAGAATGTACAAATAGTATAGAAAACAATGTCAGGAGTATAAGAATAAAGATATCTGAGGAAATTAGAAGTAGTAATTTTAAAAATAGTAGAAATTTTAAAAAGTAGAAATTTTAAAAAGTGAAAATGTGAAGCAGATAGTCATATCTGAAATCGAAGATGTATTAAATGCATTACAATTGCAACAAATGGAAATAGATGGTATGAAAAATAATAATGTAGAACTAAGGAAAGAAGTGAATGAACAGCTATAAACTTTAAAAAAAAATAAAAAAACTGTAGAAAGAATAGAGTTGCAAATGCATTGCAAACTAGTTATGATAACCATGAATCAAATGAAGATATACATGACACACACGACGTTTGGCAAACAACAAAGTTCAAAAAGATGAAAACCAATACATATAACACATGTTATGCAAACAATGCACTACACTGGAACCTGACACACAGTTTGTTTGATGAAAACATGAGAAACTCAAACAAAAATCACAAAGGGAAGGATGCATATAAATGAAGATATTTATGTAATAATGAATGTAGTTTAAAACATTTCCTAGAAAAATACGGACACACAACACCAAGAAGATATTCAGCAAATCATACAATACTAAACACAAGGAACAATAGATATAAAAGTAACAGCTGTTGGCACACACAATAATCAAAACACAAATAGAAAAGGGAAATCCAGATATACAGAACGAACCCAGACATAAAGAAATGGTACCAACATACAAATAAATAATACGCACAGGGAAACAAGGTCAAGCATAGAGGCATAAAATTCTAAGATAACGCTAACACACAGATCATGCCTCCTGGGTTGACCAATGTGAATATATCAAAGAAATTAAAAATAAAACAACACTAAATTTGCTCCAGATTGATGCAGAAGATTGATGTTAAACGAAAAACATAAAAATTTAATCATTGACTTTACTATGACCATGGCAGCACAGAGAGAACTAACTGAAAAGGAAAAGTGCCAGTTGCATTTATAAGACTATGGGGAAAAAGCCAATAAGAGACAGGAAAATGTTAAAAAATTAAAAATAAATGGTTACCTAAACCAGGAGATAAAATTCTTCTAAAAAGCATAATATTTCAAAAGCTTCAATAAAAAGAAACTATAAAATGTATTTATTATATGCATGACCACTGTTGATTGTAAAACAATTTGGAGGTCACACATTCGAGTTGCAAAATTTAAATGGAAAGACTGTGGGAAGATTTCATAAAAATAAACTGAAACCCTTCAAAAAAGAATAAATTAAATTAGTAAAAGAAAATGTATATACCTAAATGTTAGAAAATGTTGGACTATGTATCCATGGAGATCATGCATGTGAAACTAAAGTAATTCTCAATGAAGATCTGTCGAAGCAATATACATAAGGTAATTATAACTAATATGATTTTTCCGGGCTGTTATGCCGTGGTCTGCTGAAGAAAGATTTCCCAGACTTCGTCCACAACTGCGGTGGACATCTTCAGTGGTGCGGACGAAGTCTTCTCGGTGAAAGTATCGCAGCGTCTGATGCGTTGGCCGTTAGTGCCGCTCTCTTTATAGTGTGGGCGCTCTCTGCTGATTGGCCCGCTGGTATGAGGGGGCTGGCGCCGGCTGTGTTGTTGCTCTCTTCTGATTGGCTCGCAGTGTTTTTCGGTTTTGTATGACCTTTCTTGTTTTTGATGACTAGATGCCAGTTACTGTTGAGTTTCAATGCTTCTTCTTTCCTATTGAAATTATTGGGATGTTTATAAATCTCTATTGCTTCGCGTTGTAGCCGGGTATGGTAATGCTTTATGGAGGAAAGAATGTTGGTGTCCTGAAATCTAATAATGTGTTCGCTCTCGGCTTCAATGGCATGTTCGACGACTGCCGATTTTTCTGTATGGCCCAGGCGGCAGTTTCTTTTGTGTTCGCTCAGTCTGGTGTTAGTGCTCCGCTGTGTGGTACCAATGTACACTGAACCACACGAACAAGGAATACGGTAAACACCGGCCGATGACAGGGGGTCTCGGGGGTCTTTGGAAGAGTGCAGTAGGCTGCTTAATTGTCTTGTAGGTTTGAATACTGTTTTGACGTTATGACGTTGAAGTATATGTTCAATACGGTCAGTGACATTTCTGAAATATGGCAGAAAGACGATGGACTTGCTTTTGGGTTGGTCCTGAGTAGCCGGTCGGGGCTTGGCCGGACGGCAGGCTCTTCTCACCTCTTGGACTGAATAACCATTTGATTGTAGAGCTGTTTCTAGGTGTCGGATTTCTTGTGGAAGTAAGTGTGGTTCACAAATACGGGAAGCACGGTTTGCGAGTGTCTTAATCATAGCACGTTTTTGTCTAGGATGGTGGTTGGAGTTCTTGTTAAGGTAACGGTCTGTGTGTGTGGGTTTGCGGTAGACAGTATGACCCAGCATGCCGTCAGCCTTCCTGCTAACGAGTACATCTAGAAAGGCTAGTTGGCCATCCTTTTCTTGTTCCATTGTGAACTGTATACACTGATTGGTGCTATTTAGATGTAACAAAAAAAAACAACCCATCTTCTCTGATGATATCATTACACTTTTTCACCATGTCCTGACTACGACTTATTTCCAGTGGAACCGGTCATTCTACGAGGAAATAGACGGTGTTGCCATGGGCAGCCCCCTTAGCCCTGTTGTGGCCAATTTCTTCATGGAGGCATTTGAGTCAAAGGCACTAAACTCAGCTCCACTCAAACCAACAGCCTGGTTCCGCTATGTGGATGACACCTTCGTCATCTGGCCCCATGGTGAACAAGCTCTTCAAGATTTTTTGTTACATCTAAATAGCATCAATCAGCATATACAGTTCACAATGGAACAAGAAAAGGATGGCCAACTAGCCTTTCTAGATGTACTCGTTAGCAGGAAAGCTGACGGCACGCTGGGTCATACTGTCTACCGCAAACCCACACACACAGACCATTACCTTAACAAGAACTCCAACCACCATCCTAGACAAAAACGTGCTATGATTAAGACACTCGCAAACCGTGCTTCCCGTATTTGTGAACCACACTTACTTCCACAAGAAATCCGACACCTAGAAACAGCTCTACAATCAAATGGTTATTCAGTCCAAGAGGTGAGAAGAGCCTGCCGTCCGGCCAAGCCCCGACCGGCTACTCAGGACCAACCCAAAAGCAAGTCCATCATCTTTCTGCCATATTTCAGAAATGTCACTGACCGTATTGAACATATACTTCGTCATAACGTCAAAACAGTATTCAAACCTACAAGACAATTAAACAGCCTACTGCGCTCTTCCAAAGACCCCCGAGACCCCCTGTCATCGGCCGGTGTTTACCGTATTCCTTGTTCGTGTGGTTCAGTGTACATTGGTACCACACAGCGGAGCGCTAACACCAGACTGAGCGAACACAAAAGAAACTGCCGCCTGGGCCATACAGAAAAATCGGCAGTCGCCGAACATGCCATCGAAGCCGAGGGCGAACACATTATTAGATTTCAGGACACCAACATTCTTTCCTCCATAAAGCATTACCATACCCGGCTACAACGCGAAGCAATAGAGATTTATAAACATCCCAATAATTTCAATAGGAAAGAAGAAGCATTGAAACTCAACAGTAACTGGCATCTAGTCATCAAAAACAAGAAAGGTCATACAAAACCGAAAAACACTGCGAGCCAATCAGAAGAGAGCAACAACACAGCCGGCGCCAGCCCCCTCATACCAGCGGGCCAATCAGCAGAGAGCGCCCACACTATAAAGAGAGCGGCACTAATGGCCAACGCATCAGACGCTGCGATACTTTCACCGAGAAGACTTCGTCCGCACCACTGAAGATGTCCACCGCAGTTGTGGACGAAACGTCTGGGAAATCTTTCTTCAGCAGACCACGGCATAACAGCCCGGAAAATCATATTAGTTATAATTGTGACACCGGGCGTGAAAACCTATGTTCTTACATAAGGTAAGCTTAATAACTTGAAATATAATATAAATAATACATATATATTTCTCAATTTTTAAAAACATAATGCAGTAGAATGTTGCAAATTTAAGGTTCTGTTAAATCCAAGCAACTTGAAGACACAATTTTTTTTTCTTTTTCTTTTCCCAGAGGCTAGTCATTAGTTTACGGGTCCTGATATGGTTCTAAATACTTTTGCATCTCCCTACCTCTTGTCTATAAAGTGTGAGTTACCTGGCATGGATTAACCTCCTTCAATTAGGGACCAGCTGAAAACTGGGAAAATCCTTCCATAATATGTACATACATTATAGGAAACATTCCCCACTAAAAATACTTTTCAGCTGCAATAATAACACAGTGACTATTTTTTAAAATAGAGAGTTGAGGGTTGTTACACTACATCACTATAATAACCTTACTTGAACGCGTTTCGGGAGACGGCTTGTCCCCATCGTCAGCATTCTCTCTCAACTGAACACAGTGACTAGTTTGTGACTGCAAATGTTTGGCAGCTATTACGAGGGGCATATTTATATTTTGAGCCTAATAATTAAAACAAAGTAATTTCTGATTGAAAATTGCTTTATTCTTTTTCAAAATATTCTGCTTTATGATCAATACACTTTTGCATCCATTCGAACCATTTGTCAAAGCATTAATTCCATTCTTCTTGAGACAACTCCAAAACATGGTTTTTGAAGGCATCTACGGCTTCTTCTGCCAGTGAAAATCGTTGTCCACGCAATTTATTCTTGATGTTCGGGAAAAAAAAGAAGTCATTGGGTGCCAAATCAGGACTATGCGAATGACCCACCAATTCGATTTTTTGCCTTCAAATACTCTGTTGTTGGAACAAGATGTGTGTGCGCTCGCATTGTCTTGATGAAGAACGATCCTACGGTTCTTGTTGGTTTTCCTTACTTCACCGAAGACTTCCGGCAAACAAATCGTTGTGCACCATTCGGCAGACCATTTTACATTCCTCTAAATGCACTGTTGCCACATGACCATTTTTGCTGAAAAAGCAGGCGAACCATTTGCTTCGAAGTGCTTCGAGTGCAAACAACTTTTGTTGGATTTGCTTCATCTTGAAACACCCATACAGTCGACTGCTGTTTATGTTCCGGCTCATACGCATAGATCCATGATTCATCACCTGTTACAATTGTATATACATCTTTTGAGGCACTGCCATTGTATTTCTTGAGCATTTTTGTACAGCAATCGACACGAGCATCTTTTTGAGATTGCGTCAAATTATGTGGGATCCAACGAGAGCAAACCTTTTTCACAGCTAAATAATCATGCAATATTTTATATATGCTGGTGGAACTAATGCCTAGAGTTGCCTCAATCACACAATATGTCGCATGATGATCTTTCATTATTAGTTATTGCACAGCATCATTGTTTTCTGGCACAACTGATTTTGGACGACCTTCATGAACTTCATCATTGAGTGAACGGCGGCCACGATTAAATTTGTTATACCAGCGTTTCACAATGGCAAAGGATGGAGCTTCGTCGCCAAATGTGTAAGTTAGTTGACCGGTGCACTCTTGTCTTGAAAATCCACGTCGAAAGTCGTAATAAATCATTGCACCAACATTTTCACGAGTTAATTCCATGTTTTTGTTGACACACAATTTTCAAGTTAGTGTAAACAAAACAAATGACGCTCTATTGACAAAATGTTTGAAGTAGATTATGCTCAAAAATGTCAAACTTTTCATTGGAAAAGTCAGATGGCACCTACAACATTCAGGGTTGCCAAGGCTCAAAATATAAATAGTGCCCCTCGTATAAGAAAGCAGCTAGCCTCAGTAGTTAACATATGTTTTGTTGAGAGGAAAAGTATCCCTTGCAACCCAAACAGCAAGCCAGGGTTGTGTCTAGTTAAAGGAGTGTTTTATTTTAATATGTGTGTAGTCTTCTTTGTGGATACAGTACATTAGAGTGGTTGCATGTCTTATTTCAGATTTGTTTCAACAAAGAGTGTTAAATGTACCATTACAGGTGAAATTACAAGCTTTAAAAGGATTGGCTAAAGGGGAGACCATTAAAAAGCTTGCAGCAGAATACAGTGTTGGGGAAGTAATAGCTGGAGACTGGCAATGAAACAGGGATAAACTGGAGAAGTATTCTTCAACAAAGAGTTCAAATAACTCTTTATAAAGAAAGTGTATGAGGTGGTCAGAATACGAAAAAACTAGTGAAGCATTGTTTATTTGGTTCAGTCAACAAAGCCAGAAGGGAAGTCCAATTTCTAGCCCAATGTTGCAAGAAAAAGCATTATTTTTTAGAAACGAGTTTAAAGAAGGTGAAGACGATTTCGGCGCGAGAGTAGCTTGGTTACAATGATGAAAGAATAGATATGGTGTACGACAGCTTGAGATCTGTGATGAAAAGCTTTCCGGTCATTCTGAAGCTGCAATGAACTTCTTAAAATGTTTGAACTTATAAAAAGGAAAACCTCACAAATGATCAGTTAATCAATTGTGACAAAACAGGGCTCAACTTTACATGTTACCTTCTAAAACACATGCTTTGCACGAAGAACATCATGCTCCTGGCTACAAAAAAAGTAAAAGAGTGACAGTACTCACTGGATCAAATGCATCAGGTGCACACAAATTAAAGCTTGTCATCATAGGCAAGCCCGCAAAGCCTAGAGCTCTCAAAGATATTTCCTTGTCTGCACTCCTATCTCTTACAAGAACCAAAAGAATGCCTAGATGGACAGAGGAATATTTAAGAAGTGGTTTTATGAAGAATATGTGCTGGAAGCTTAAAAGTTTTTGAAGAAAAATGGTTTGCCTAGTAAAGCAATCCTATTGATGGACAATACTGGGTCGCATCCAGACGAAGAGGAACTGCAGTGTGATGGAATTCGGGCTTTGTTTTTGCTATTTAATATCACAAGTTTGATACAACCAATGGATCAGCAGGCTATGGAATGCTTAAACAAGTAATCACGAGAGACATAGTGTGTTAGTTAGCAGAGTCATGGAACGAAGTGAGGCCAGAGACACTTGTGAAATTGTGGAAGAAAATGTTAGAAAGCAAATCAACTGTGAGAGTGAATTCAATGATACTGATAAAGATGATGTGCCCTTTGTCACACCCAATTGTACAGCTTCCAGATGGTAGTGAAAGCAAAGTTACCAATGAATGAAGAGTAATGAACAGTTTAAATTTACGAAACATCAATTGTTGAGATTCATTTATTAGCTCCATATACATATACATTTTACAAGGATTGTCAAATTGTTATGAGTGTTACATAAAAAGAATAAGTGTATATATACATAATTGAACAAAGAAACATCTTGTATAACAATAGGATCATGAAACATTTACATCAGCAATTTATACTCTTCTACCGACTAACAGATATATATGAAAGTTAAATAAAATTTACCTCAAGGTTTATATGCATTCAACAATTTATACTCTTCTACCGAATAAAATACATTTTCTAACAGATACATTTTAGTTACTTTTAAGTTTTTCCTATCTTCTGTGATTGAAAAATCTTTGGTATTGTTTTTTATACTTTTATTTCCCAATGTTCCTCTTACTCTTAATAAAATAGTTCTGCTTTATTCTTGTGTTATGCCTATGTATGTTCATTTCTTAGTTTGACTACTATGATTTTTATTATATATTCCATCCCCATCCCCATCCCCATCCCATCCCATCCCATCCCATCCATCCATCCAGTGCAGGAAATGTTAGTATATTTAATGTTTTATAGGTATTTCCACAAGTATCAAGCTTTTTTAAATTACATATTATTCTCAAGGCACGTTTCTGAAGACTAAAAATTTTAAACATTGTTTTTTTCTGTGGGTTGGCCCATAATACAACCCCATAACTTAGGTGTGAATGTATGAATGCATAATATATTTGTAGTAAGCTCTTTCTATCCATTATTTGTGCAGACCGTTTTAGGATATATAACTCTGTTTATTTTTATGGCTGTTTTATCGATATGCTTCTTTCAACTTAATTTATAATCTATCACTAGTCCTAAAAAGTTTGTTTCTGTAACCTGCTGAATTAATCTATTTTCTATCTTTAGTTGTATATTGGACTGTGTTGCATTACTTAGTGTTACTTGCATTCACTCTGTTTTGTTAATATTCAATGCCATACCTAGTTCTTTTAACTGGACATTAATTGTATCTAGTAAATTTTATTTATTTTGTACATCAATTTCCGACTTTCCATTCACAATGATCGTTGTGTCATCTGCATATCCGATGGTTAAACCACTAGCATCTGTTATCTTTTTAAACAAGCAATTTATATATAATAAGAATAGATATGGACCAAGTTTCAGGCCTTGTGGAATACCATGCGCAACTTTCTTAAATGATGATCTAATTTTGTATAATTTACCACCTAAATTATGTATTATTTCGACACATTGTTCTCTATTTTGCAGATATGATTTTAGCCAGTTCAACGGTAACCCCTGAATCCCGTAATTTTTAGTTTTATGATTAGTTTATTTATGTCTACGCAGTTGAATGCTTTCGAAAGATCATGAAAAATTGCCACGATGTATTCCTTTTTATCTATTGCCTTTGTAATAATGTCATTTCGCTTACAGATAGCATTTATTGTGGATTTCTCTTTTTGAAAGCCAAACTGGTATTCTGATATTATTTTGTATTTCTTGCAAAATCTTTGTACCTGATTTAAGAAAATTCCCTCTATTATTTTGGAAAAAGTTGAGCATGGTGATATAGGTCTATTTCCATTCTTTGCTTTGAGTCTTTTTGTTTATATATTGGTCTCACTATTACGTTTTTTAATAATTTGGGAAATGTTCCTGACATAAACGAGTGGTTAATTATATGTGTTAATATTTCAGAGAACTCAAATTTGCAATATTTTACCACAGTAAATTCGTCCAATCCACATGATCGTTTTCCCTTTGATAACCTGTTTATCTGTTATTTCTTGTAGCACCATTGAGTTACACACACTGTTTTCATTTGTACGCTTGACTGGGATAATTCCCAAATTGTTTACAATATTAATATAATGCTCATTAAAACACTTTGTTATCTTTATAGGGTTACTTATAACTCTATTGTTGACTTTATATGCAGTTCTCGATCCATTTTTGTTTCCTTTCACTGTGTGCAGCTTTTATAATATTCCATGTCAGTTTTAGTTTTATTTTCTGCCTTTTGTAACAACACTTTATTATATAACTTTTTTGCATCATTTATTACATTTTTAAGAATTTGTTTGTATTTTTCAATGTATGTGATTTCTTATCTAAATTAGCATGTTTTAAACTATTTAGGAATTGCATGCGTTTTTTTTATATTTATTCCTTTTGAAGACCAATTTTTACTTTTTGTTTATTGCAATTTATATTACCAATTGGAATAGTAAAGTTTAGACATTCTTCTGTGATTTTAGCGAAGTACTCAAATTTTTCATTAATTTCTTGTTTTTTGTATGTCTCTATCCATTGCACTTCTTTAATGTTGTTCTTTAATGCTTCTATTGTGCTTTTGTTTACTATTCTTTTAGTTTCGATTAAGTTATTTATTTTATGTTTTAGTTTGCCTAACGGTTTACTTTCAATTAGTTGACTATAGTGGTCACTAATTCCATTTTTTATAATCGTAACATTAAAACATTCCTTCTTTAAATTTGTAAATATGAGATCTACAGAAGTTGCAGAGTATCTGGTTACTTTAGTAGGCTCTGTCTCTATCAATGTAACATTATTTCTTACTAGTATTTCTAATAATAACTTGCTCTTACTATTTTCTACTTTAACATCTACATTGAAATCACCTATCACTATGGTGTCTTTAATGTTAATTATATTATTTAAGCATTCTTCTAACCTTTGCAAAAAGGTGACTTTATTTGTATTTGGGGGACTATGCACTTCTATTATAACTAGATTTTTATTTTTTAAGTTTACTTCAATTGCTGCAATTTCACTACACATTTCCTCACATAATTTTTTACACTCTATTTCTTTGTATTTAATTGTATTAAATATGTTGAATGAGCCAACAGAAGAAAGCAAGGAGGAAGACTTAGAAGAGAGAACGCCAAAGACGAGTCATAATGAGGGTTTTGCTATGTTGGAGGCGGCATTGCGCTATGTGGAACAAGAGCCAGAGGCAACACTGTGCAACACCATGTATAGCGAGACATTGCTGTGCAAAATCAATTCAGTACCCTGAAGCAGAAGTCGCTTTAAGACTTTTTCAAAAAATAACCCCATGTATGTGTGTACATATTGTGTTTATTTCTATATAAAAACTTCAAAAACTTACAGTAAATAACTTCACTTTGATTTGTTATTGGTTTCACTTCAACTTTAATGAGTTTTCCTATGGTGCTCCATATAGTCCAAGTTATCCCAAATCCAAAGTACCTTCACCCCCATTACCCCAGATTAGCAAGACACTATTGTATAACGAATAATATCCCAAGTAATCTTATAAATATAATACTTAACAAAGAACAAAATACGATTAAAGGATAACAATCCGAAATGCATTTGACAATCATATTATATATATATATTATAAGCTTATAATTATTATTGCATAAAAATATAGTAATTGAGCATCAAGCGAGAATAAAAATGATTGGAATTTTGTTGTTCTTCGATGGAATAAGGAATTATTGGTAATTAAAGTTATAAATAATAAACATTAATGGAGAATTTAGCCATAATGAATTGGATAAGTATAAATGGGAATTCTTATTATGGATGGATTTTACGATGAAATTATAAAACGATACAATGTATAAAAATAAATAAAACAAAAGTGATGAATTTAATTTTCTCTCAAAATAATTATAACCTAGAAATTATAAGGTTCAAATTGTGATAACATAAATAAAAATAAATTATATAATTAAAATAAAAATGAGATAAGATGTATAATTTCAGAGACTGATATTAATACAGACTAATAAGTTATGATATTCATGAACAGCTGCACTTAATTCAATGGTGTTTTAGGTGAGAATGAATGGAAACAGCTACAGTAATTATTTATAACTGAAAAATATGGAGGGAAATATAAAAGATCACATGCAACATTTGGTTTCAGTCACAACAAATGTTTTATTTCATCATGTACAACATTTAGTTTCTTCATCAATCCACATTCTAAAAATAATAAACGAGACACAAACAATTAACACACGAAATATGAAGGGATTGTGGTTTTACTTAAATTTATAATTCTTAAAATTAAAATCTAACCATAAGAGGCATTTGAGATGGAAATATATTTAATATTAAATTTGACTTACCTGTATATATGAATCACTTAATGCAGAATTTATTTATTGTAATGTTACATGCATCCATGCATTATCTCATGTATACATCTTTGGTGTTATGATTATAGCATTTATTTATTTATTTGTAAATATGTTACTTATTAATATTTGTATATCCAGGATTTAAATGTATTTATTAGAATTATATAAATATAAAGCATAACATGGCTAACTTTAATTGAACTGATAGAGAAAATTTTTATAATTTCTTTAGATGACCATGGAAAACTAAACAAAACATAATGAAAATACTGGAGTGCTAGAGAGCAAATGGCTTTATTACCAACAGCGTAACATTAGATACCAACCATTACAATATCTTAAATGAGATCATTGGGTACATATACATTAACAAATTCCTGGATATAAATGTGACTAATAAGTCGGCATGAATTAAAATGTTTATTACAAATTAATTTTGGAATGTCAAAGAAATTCATTGAATAAAAAATGTAGTATGAGTTGGGAAAGAAATAATTATCCTAAATCATTCTTAACATGGAAAATTACCTGTACAATGCCCTGTAGTTAAATAGAGGACTCATAGCTTAACTTAAGGTATAAAGAACCCAACAACAACATAACTGCTTAAAATATTTCTGCTGCAGCTTGTTTGCTTCCCATTCAGGTTCTCATTATCAAGTTGTCAACCAGCCTTATCACCCCACTGAATTTAATGCCAAACACTTACCATGAGGTATTTTACATATTTCTTCTAGCTCCTGGCATACTGGATTGATAACGATAAGAAATGCAAAAATAAGATGTACTGCCATGAAACAGTTTGCAGCAGTGACAAAGGATGATGGAGTTAGTGTCTGCAAGATATTGGCATCAGCAGCTTCTCCATAAACAAAATAGGCTCCTGTTGCTACTGGCAGATATAGTAGTACTATGACTGTAAGTAGAGCAGAAAACATAGTATTAAAATATCTGAAGAATTTAAAAATAGTAAAATCAGAAGAAATAAGCAACAAAGTTACTGCATGTCATCAGAAGAGACAACTCCTTTAAATATACATTAAATAAACATCTTCAACAATAACACGCACTTGCCCTTATTCCCTCAAGATTACTGTAAATATACTCAGATTATAAGTTGTCATAATAAATATATCATTGTTGAAAAAACAATCTGTATAACTAATGAAATGTGATTTATATAAGGGGGGGGCTGTGGAAATTGTTTTCAAAATCTTTAAAGTTTCTTCTATAACACCTCTAGCAAAGGGGGTTCCAGTTCTTCAGTTTCTAATATGAAATAAATAGGACTGATGTATTAGCTATATCTCTTAGTTATATCATCTATGAAGAAGAATTACTAATTATGCAGTCAATGGTATTAATACCACAGCTAAAAGAGGAACTAAATTATTTGGTTTAAATAGAAAAAAGTACACATTCATAACTTCAAGGGCATAAAGTTTTAAGGTTAAAAACTTCCTCCCCTCCAAAAAAAAAAAAAAAAAGTAACTTGCCAAGATGTAAGTTACACAATACTGTTTCTTAAGCAATGATATGTTAAAAATCCTAAAGCCAGTGGAACAATGCAGGTCTTCATTGCAAATATCCACAAGAGTAATTTTACTTTATGCCATACAAACATCACCTGGCATCATGCAAAGTATACAATTCCTGCCTTAAATCTCATGCCAACAGCCTACAATGATTTTTCATTTTGCTCTGCCACTACCTTTGATTAACCATGGACCTACATAACTCATTTAAAAACATTCCTCTTTTGTTTCAACTTAAGAACAAATCAATGTTTATAGAGCACAATTTTTTTAATATTTTGACTATTACATTCTAGTGTTTGAGCTTTCTTTAAGAGGCCATAAATATATCAATAATTCTAACATCCCTTGTACTGCTAAAGATAGACAGATTTATATGTAATTGGTGTAAATAATGCAATACAATAGAATTGCACGGAAACAACCCACATGTTTAACCGTCCATTTGGCATAATGTAAAGGCCTATAAACACAGAAATTTAAAATTCTCATCAAAACCAGTCATGAACTCCTTGGCTTTTTTATTTTAAGCTGGTTTACAGAGTATAGGCAAAAATATCACCTCTAAAGGTGTTTGCCTGGCTGCAAGTATTTGTATGTACCTCATATCACTCCTTTGCCATCAGCCATATAAATGCCTACCCACTGCAGTAAATCAGTAATTAATGATGGTTTAAATCAGTCAATGATTATACAGGGTTATTCATAAATCCCTTTGTGGTTGGAAGCATTAACAGTGTAATAATATGGCAGATATAGCAAAATATATCACCAAATATAGAATAGGTACTATGGCGTGCTTATAGATTTAGTCGACATGGGGTAGACAAAACCAAATAAACAAACATGACATTCACTGGTGATAAAGCTTATTGTGTCTTAAGAATTCACTAAATGTGAATCGCTTGTAGCAGTGCGACAGCAATTTCGTGTGAAATGCACACACTGCAACACCTAGACATAACATTCTCCATGTGGTGAAGAACATTTCAGGACGTTGGTTGCCTGTGGGATGCTAAGTTAATTGGACTATCAGCAAAAACAGTTGAGCACTTGAGCATGTTCAAGAAGAATTTAGGAAGGGCTCTAGGAAGTTAACAAATTGTATGTCAGGAATTACACCAGTTGCAATTAGCTCTTGAGTGTACTCTGCACAAATATTTGAATGTGAAACCATACCAACTGCAGTTGTTGCAGGCACAGAAACCCCTAGATAAGGATTGTTATTTTCAGTTTTGCATGGATATTCAACAGCAGTTACAGGACACTGTTTTTGTCAAGAAACTGATTTTTAGAGATGAAGCTACTTATTTGTAAACCTTCAAATAATGGCTGAACACATGCAAATTCCTATAAAGTTAATCTGTTTTGTATGGTTTTCCCATCAAAAGTATACAGACTATTTTTCTTTATGGCAAAAAGTGGTACTGGTACCGTGTACTGAAGGGAAAATCCATTATCCTTACTTGAAGGACACTCATTCGTCACTCACTCAAGTGAATGGACTTCAATAGGATGAGAATTTTTGTTTTTTCCAGAACCAGCATTAACTCTGAATGCTACAGAGTGCTGTGAATTATGCAGTTATCACTTTATTGACTGTGTGAAATTTCTTACTAAGATATCTCATCTGTGATCTTAGATAGTTTTCTAGCTTGAATGATTTTAGGTTACTATTTTCTTTGTAACACTTTTAACATGGTAAGTAACCAAAACAAGGATTGATAGCATTATTCTGTTGCAATACCACAGGTACATGAAGCTGAAGCCACTTTTGCAAACATCCGGTGCCATATAAAACTTAAGGGTGCCTACCAATGTCAATATTGTTACACAACGGCTATGACACAAGCTTATTGGGAGGTTGGCATCAAGCGGTCAGAGTAAATGACGACAACAGTCACTCACCAGCGTAAGCATTGGACATGCTAACGGCAGATACCTAGAACCTTCTGGAAGCTTATCCCCCTCCTCCTCCTCTCCAGAAAATGTATCGAAATATTCTAGAATGTTTGAGAATTGTGGAAAGATTCCACTGACTATATAAGTGAGCACTCTCACGGGAGTGAGTCAGTGGGCGAGTTTCCTGTGTGACGGGAGGTGCGATTCTGTGACAGCTGTTGTGATGTGCAGTGAGTGCTACTGCAGAGCGACAGGTTGTGGAAGTCTTGTGTTTGACCCCCTAGTGAAGTGAACCATTTGGCATGAAGAGGCTACATTACAAAGAAGTGAAGTGATGGAGAATTGAACTAGTTCACCTTAGTGAAGTAAAAAAATGCCGGTGCAGGAGTATACTGTAAACATTTTCCACAGTATCTAACATTAGATGAAACTTCAAACCACTATGATGGAGAATTAACAGCTATAAAAGCAGTATTACAGAACATTTTATATAGACCATACATAAAACAAAAAGTAGTCATCTTATCAGACTCAAAATCAGCCATAGATGGAATAGTAAATTACAATAATAAAACAACAAGAAATATTAAAGAAATAAGAAGCCTAATTAAAGCAGTTGAACCTAGAAATCATGTCACTCTACAATGGATCCCAGCTCATGTTGGACTTTTGAGCAATGAACATGCGGATCAATTAGCAAAGAAAGGTGCAATACAACAAATAAAACCTGTAGGACAAATAGAAATAAATATACAATTAAATAACATTAAACAACATTTCAAAAGACAGCAGAGGCTTGATGAAAAAGATAAATTAAAGGATAAAGATTATAAGACTATTAAAGATAGAGTTGATATACAAAAAATGCCAAGGAAGACTGCAGTGGCCTTATTTAGGATGGCAACTGGCCACGATTGCCTTGCAGAACATCTCTACAAGATACGATGCCTACCTACACCCAAGTGCACTCTCTGTTAAGAAGATGTCCTGAACAAACAGCATCTCGCTAAATGCAAAGCCCTTAAAAGTGATAACTTACAGACTTAATATTGGAAAGCCAGAGGGAAAATGATGCAGATCAATTAATCCCCAGTGCCATTGGTGAACAACAACAACCACCTTAGTGAAGTGAACGTCCATTGAAATTGAACCAGATAAAAACAAAACTGAGAAAAGTGACAGTTGAAAAACTGGACAAAGTCACAATATTCTGCAAAGTATCCGAATGTTAGCAGGGGTCTGGTGGAAGGTGAAAGCAACTACAGTTGCGAATGGTTGAGAATGGTTACATTCTAAATTTTCAGCCATTTCCTGCACCAGATGACATCTCTGAAATCTCTTATAAGTTGTAGGAAGAACTTGCAAAGGAGCTGGAACTGCTATCTTTGCTTACCTTTGAAGAATACGAGGTGTGGCAATAAAGAAACCAGACTGATGCTCTAGCTCTTTATTGAAAAAATTTACACAACTGAAATGCTGTCTACTTCGATGTAGTCCCCTCCCTGATCCCTGAACCCCTACATGCAAATTTTCCACCGTTGGTAGCAGTGTTGCAAGTCTTTTTCTGTTATGCTGTTGAGGAATCTTGTCACTTTTTCCTTCACTGCATCCATGGACTTGAACCTGGTTCCTTTGACATAGATTTCACTGTTGAGAAAAACTTCTTCACAGACATTGCGTTATGGGCCGACGCGTTATCTTGATGAAGAATCCAAGAGCGATTCTTCAACAGATCTGGTCTCCTTCATCGCACACGTTCACGGAGGGTCTTCAAAACAGTTGTATAATAAACTTGATTGACAGTCTGACCTTCAGGCGGTCTTCTCAAACAATTCTACCGACCTTCTCCACATTCTCTTCAGTTTTTGAAGTGGAATGACGGCCTGATTTTGGATCGTCTTCAACACCTTCCCTACCGTCCTTGAACCTCTTAACCCACTCGAAAACTTGTGTATGAGATAGACACTGATCACCATAAACTTGTTTCAACAAATTGTAAGTTTCTGTGGCAGGTTTTCCAAGTTTTGTGAGGAATTTGATGCTAATACGTTCTACTTTAGAGCGTAGCATAATTCCAACAGAGCTCAGATACATGACACATTTCTAAGAAGGCTGACAGCCAGACTAACCATCACACTAGCGTGAAATTTTGTACACGTGTCAGGGAGAGTCCTAAGGTTAATCCCCTACTCTTCTCTTTGTCATCAATGAAGCCGGAAATACACACAACAATCACTCCAGTTTCTTTATCACCACACTGCATATGTCTCTGTGGATGCTAAGGCAGAGACAACAATCACCTTACAGAGAAGGAAATAGTGGACTCTCTGACTGTAGCAGCCCCTCAAGGCAACAATGACAATGAAAAGCAAGAAGTTGAAACTGCAGCTGAAAGTCTCTTCACTTGTGTTGATACAATGAAGCATCTATAACAGTTCAAGTGATATGTGAAGAAAACTGACAAGGTGCCAGAAAACATTCTGAAGTTTAAGCTTGAACAATTTGAGGAAGAGAATTTGCTGAAAAAGTCCAAACAAAGATCAATGACTTCAAGACCTGTGTGTAAAGAGGAAAATGTCATCTGATCTAGTGGTGGTTGGGTGTGAGAGCGAGAGAGAGAGAGAGAGAGAGAGAGAGAGAGAGAAAGAGAGAGAGAGAGAGAGAGAGAGAGAGAGAGAGAGTTGCAGTAATAGACTTCAAAGTATGTAACTATATACTGTAATTTTGTAATATATCTTGCATTTCGTAAATCTGTCAGTTGTAAGTCATTGGATGTTAATGAATTTGTTTATTTGCTAAATCCCTTTGTCAGTATAACATACTTTTCAGAATTAAGTATAAATCTTATGATTTTCTAAAATACCTTATACCGAGACTCCACTGTAGAAAGGAATGAACAATTAGCAATTTACAAACTCTACTGTAAATGTTTCTTGAAGCACATTTATCCGCAAAATCTCAAGAAATGAGTTTAAAAATGTACCTTTAACAGTTTATAATTTTATTTTTGGTGTAGAGTTTATCCAAAGCTTAAATTAATACACGTATTGGTTACTTGTTTCATAATTTCTTCTTCTACTGGCACATTCCCTTTACGCAAGTGCAAAGCTGTAATTATAGTATTTTTTACTAATCTAGTGATTAATCCAATTGCTCTATTCTGTATAACTTCTAGTTTCTTTAAAAAGCCTGCGATTTTTGTTTATGGGGAAATCTAAAAAATGAATCATAATCCGTGAATTAAAAGACACTATTATATGACATCAGGAGAATTACAGTATATATACTTGCATGCGTAAATGTCAATTTTCTTCGGGGATACCAGGGATGTGTTGCAGCAGAGAACATCATTTTCAACACCTTCTGTAGTAAAGGTTAGTACACAATACAAAAACTGTAATTTTATTAGCCAACTCTACAGGCAATGGGCTTCATTCACAAGCCCACTTGCTGTCAAGTACGATAGAAAATGTCATAGAATGCTTGTATTACCTGGACTTTTATTTATAACTACTTCAATTCCAAGTCCATACATGAGTGGTTTTCATTGATTTTATAGGCATTATTTAGGGCATTTTGAGAACTATCCAATTTTACTCTTGACAAGCACTTCAGTAATTATTTAATCTGTTCCAAGTCTTTTATCAGTTTCTTGAATACCTTTATCTTTTATCATTTTTTTATCTACCACCATGCCTAAATACTTAGCATCTTCATTTTTGATAAGCACATGATGATTCATTTTCAAACTAAAATTGTATTCTTCTGCTGCATGGTTAAAACTTGATAATTTGTGTTTTGTGTATTTCAGCTAATTGTACATAAAAAAATAAATGAATAGTAAAATAAAGTTTAAAAAAGTACATACTCTTGATAAACAGTGTGTACAAATGCATACAACATTATTTAGCATATAAAGATTAATATTTCAATAGCTGCTCCTTCACACTGGCTATGCATAGGCTAGATGGAAAGTTGAATCACAATTGAAAAATATCCAGAACTGAAATTCCTTTATGGCACTGAATTTTCTTTAATCTGTTACAACAATAAATATCAATTATTAGGAATACTTAAATTTGCCAAGGCTCCCATAATGATACTAAGCACATGTATGAAATTATTTTATAGGATGAAATGTTCACAGAAATTGACAAAAATTGGACTGATGTTTGCTTGCAAAAAGAGGCTAATCATCATTTTGACAGATTAGAAAAATCAATCTTTGTAAATGCCAAGAAAACCCTTATTGCCAAAAGTTTCTAGTGTACACAGGAATAAACGTTTGCTAACTTGCCTATCCAGAAATACCATCTTCACAGCCTCCTGTAAGCCTAATTTTGTAATTATAAAATAAAATGGTATGGTTTAAATAAAAGAGCATAAAATTACAAGCTTTGTATCTCCCCCATACAAGTTTCTTTGATGCTGAACCAATTCACTAAAGATAGTATGCACTTTCTACAATAGATAACACCCACAAATCTTTTTTTTTTAAATCTAATAGTTTCATTTGCTGCAAGCACTCATTCAATTGTGCCTCTTGCTCCACAACTTAATCTTACTACTTCAATGGATGTTAGTTTACATACTTATAGGATGCAACTATAGATTAATAACCTAACCTATTTCCAGTTTATCTTCATGTTACTACAAGAAACTACTCTTAGGGAGATTAAATAACAATTTTTTGCATTGTCTATCATTAAAATCCCAGAAAAATTATTACCTGAAAAACCAATCAAAACACATGTAGAGAATTTGTTCTTTTCAACCATATCATTCTGAATGGTTGGAAATGTAGATGCACCACCAAAAGAAAACAAGATTGTTCCAAATGCCAGAAAGAGGTCTAAGAAATTGTGAACGTCATGTTTCACTGGTGTAGGTGATGTCTTTGCATCTTGCAGTATCTGGATGAAGATGCACATACAGGCAAACATGGTTGTCAACAGAGCTCCTACACCCACAAAACTATAACAAATTATGTATGCAGTTTAGTATTTAAGTGAACACTGTAAAAAAGTGAATATTTTAACTTCAATTTAAAGCTGTATAGTGAATATCTTAAAAGCTACATATTTTCAAGCTAGAAAGAAATAAAAAAAAATAAGCTTAAATTAAAAATCTTTACAATATCTTATTAAATTTAATTACCTGTTTGGTTAAAAAATACTGTCCACTTCATATTTTACTGAATTTGCATATCAGAATTTAATTGTCAATATATTATTGGGTAGCAGAAGGCTGATAAAATGTAATTTGTACTTTTGTGAAGTAGCTTAATAAAACTAATAAAATGTCATGGAAGATACATCAAGTTTTAAATCCATATTGATAAAAATGTTATGCCAATTTTGAATTCTTCTCTTTTGAGAAAACACAATTAAGTTTTTAAACACTTACATGCCAAAATTGAAATTTTAGCTTCACTTTCAAACCAAAACTACTGGGAACATGTTTTTCAGGGACTGTTGTTACCATCATCAGCTAGACCCACTACCATGCTTCCTCCTGTGGTTTGTAGAAGGCATTTCCTCCTGAAGTTAATGTATGATGAGATCACTTATGTATAAGACATCAACATTTAACAAGTTGTGTTTACTTTATGTATGAATAATTTTTCCCAAAGAAAAGCTTCACCAGTTTTCACAGGGCCTTTATAAGTTTAGGTTTCTCTTTCAACTGGTGATCTGTGTACCAAAAATGCTCCAAAACTACAGATTTCTCAGTTTAAACAAGAAACGTGAAATATAAACAAACTGAGGAATCACCAGTTACAGAGCATCTTTGGTCCACAGATCATCAGTTGAAAGAGAAACCAAGGTTTTAAAAGCCCTTCAAAAACTGGTACAACTCCATTTGGGAAAAATTATTCATACATAACAATAAATACAATTTATTCAAGTTTTGTTCCCCATATGAAAATTATATTGTACAGTACATCCAATCACAAAACACCATCTACAAGCCACAGGAAGATGTGTGTCAGCGAGTCTAGGCTGATAATGGAAACCACAGTCTTCAAAAAAAAATGTTCAAATAAGTTTTGGTAAAGAAAGTGAAGCTAGAGTAATTAAAATTTCAATTTGTGCACATAAATGTTATGCGAAATTTAAATTATTACAAACAGTGCTTACTTGGCATAACATGTAACTCCCCTGTTTGACTATGAAACTTACAGCCAGATGTTTACACTTTGCTTCATTAGGTTTTTACTAGACCATAAAGATCGTATTTTAGTTAGGGTGGGTAGCTTAATAATAGCAACCTACTCCCATCACTGTTTAGTGTATCATTTAAAGCTTTAATATTAAGGATTACTGACAACAAACTGAGATGCCATAAGTGAGACATATCTGTTTTATATGTATGAAGGCTATAATATAGTATTAAAAACAAATCTCATCTTGCTGACAATTTTTTTTAGGGGGGGGAGTACATTCATTATTAACATGGGCAGCAAAGGTTGCAAGTATCCAGAACACTTAAGAGCTGTATTAACTACTTTATCAGCATTCTATGTTATATTTATGAGCTACTTTGTATAGGAAAATGGGCCAAAAGTTTAATAAGAAGACATTCAGAAAAGGTGACATCCAAAACAGTAAGCTTTTTATTCCTGTATTAAATATTTTAGGCCATAAAAAAAATTAACTCATATTTATAAAAGACAATACAGCTTTTTTCCATTTTTCTTCAACACCAGTTTTTGCAAAAATCATGTGACATTTAATTAACAGCTTTTGAATCAACCACCCATACAAAGTTTTTCCTTAAATATTAATGCAGTTCTACTGTTACCTGAATTCCTTGGGTGATCTCATCCATGCGAAAGGACACATCATAATTGTGATTATTAGAAACCAAGCACAAAAACCAATACTGGCACTATCTTCAAAAATGTCTTTAGCTATTTGGGCTGCAAGTAATAAATAAACTGTTCCAGCTCCAAAAAGTGTTACTTGGATGCAACCAGACACAAAAACACTGAAACATACAAAATTAAAGGTTTAATATATTTTGCTTGGCTAGTAACCAAGGAATTTTATACAAGAAGGGCATAGCCCTACAACAAAACCTAAGCTATATGCAATTTCTCCCCCATCCATTTATATGCCCCTTTAACATCTCAGGTCATATCAGCGGCTTGTCTTTTTACCTTTGAAACAATTTTTCATCAACACTTTGCTTACCTTTACGTCATAAAGTCACCCCAAACTTTGAAAGAAGATACGTAAAATTCAACAACAGTAGGCATCAACAAGCAGCAGACAAAAAAGTAATTCTTATAGAAAAGAGCAAACATTACTCAAAACTTCATAATTTAGATCTCAAAATCTACCAGTTACATTTACAGCTACCAAAAATACTAGGCCACTGCTTTGGGATAACTTAAGATCCAATTTTCTTCTGATTTTAAGCAGAAGAATGAGCTCTAAAACAAAAAAACTATAAAAGAAATTAGACAACCTACTTTCCAAACAAAAAAAGTGCCAAACCTCAACCAAAAATGCAAATAACTTACAAACAACCATGTAATACATATCTCCGATGGAAACTTCAATAACACTGAATTATCCCTCTTGAACAAAGGGTTAAAAACTTGTATTAGCGAAGAATTCATTGCAGACATAGAAATGCCATCTTAAAGACAATGATAATGATAAATCAATCATTAAAATCCAATGCGAAACAGTTTTGAATCAGATACCAGCCAGCCAACATCACAAAAACCCATACAAACAAACCATCAATTCCCTAAAAGCTAAACCAGGTGTATACACCAAAGCAGATAAAGCTAACACTATAGTTATCTTAAATCAAGATGATTACAAATTCAAAATAGATCAACTACTACAATGCCCAGAATACACAGAAATTAAAACAGACCCTCTCAAACCATGCATGAAAGCACTCCAAAACACACTAACAGAGGCTACAGTACTAAGAGAAACAGAAGTCTAAAATCAAGTCACATCTTCCTACAATGCCTAGGTTATATGCACTCATAAAAATCCACAAACCAGGCAATAAAATGAGACCAATAGTCAACATCATCAATTCTCCAACATATGTTCAACTCCATGCCAGCATTTGAGAACAGAAGCATAAAAATCTCTGTGGAGCTAATCAATTATTTATTCAACCAGCACATATCTCCATAAGATGTAATGGTCTCATTTGATGTTACGGCACTTCTTCTGAGCATACCCACAGATGAGCTATTACAATTACTTCAAATTTGGCTACATAGAAACAACACATAAAAGGAACAATCAGAAGACCTTGTAAAACTTAAACTCTGCTTGGACCAAAGCTATTTGACTTTCCAAAATAAGTTCTATCAGCAAAATTCAGGATTAACCATGGGAAACCCCCCTATCACCGTTCTTATCTGAATTATATATGAGCCATTTTGAGTGCCACATCACCAAATCCCTCCTGCATCTGCTTAAAACTTGGTACCGTTATGTCGATATATTTGTCATAGTTCCTAATAAACTGACTGACAATGTGCTGCTAAAACTATTGAATCTACAGAAGAAAGCCATAAAATTCACCACAGAAACTGAAAAAAATGACTACCTCCCTTTCTTGACATCAAGATCGTAAGAAACAAAACTAATCACAAAATTAACATTTGGCATACATAGAAAATCGACACATACCGGTAACTATATTAAAAACAATAGTTGCAACCCTACATCACACAAACAGGTAGTTCTAAATAGCATGACATACAGATTAGTGCATGTACCAAAGGAAGCAAACGAGTACCAATTAGAATACAAACACATTGTCCAGACAGCCTCCAACAATGGATTTCATACATTCATCATAGGCAATAAGATTAAGAAATTTAAGAAACAGAAACACATTAACGAATCAACAACATTACAAGTTCACAAGATCCACAACAATTTAAGAAATTTACATACACATTTGGGTACACCACAAATCTCGAAAGATTTTTTAAAAAATACAACCTCACTTTAGCCCCCCAGAACCACTACAGTATACAAAAACTACTACGCAACAAATTAAAAGACCCATCCCCAACAACAAGAAAGCTGGAATTTACAAGATAGATCGTAATGATTGTGACGTGGTAAATATTGGCAGAACTAAAAGGAATCTAGAAACCAGACTCAAAGAGCACATGAGATGCATATATCTTAAACTGATAAATCCGCTGTAGCACACCACTTTTGGTCCTCACATCTGTCATTACACCCAATATAAATCTGTTGAAACCCACAAGAAACACGAGAGTTGGACACCTGAGAAAGGATATATATATCTTAAAAAAGAACAGCCAAATTATGAACTTTGAACTGCCACCTCCCAACAACCTCTGGAAATTCATCACCCCATCAATAGATGTCTCTACACTCAATACATGTCCACAACACCTCCAAACAATAACCAAGCCAGCCAGTCAGACAAATGTTGAAGATGGGAACAAAACCCATTCCTGAAATGCGAACAGGTAAATATAGAATGTGATGTAAAAAGTGTTCCAACCACCGTCCCATATTTTCTAATCAGCAATGATGTTCACTCGTTTTACAGTTGGATGGTATTACTTTGGGTAATTACATTAAATTCACATTCACACTTTCATCATACTTCCGGAGTATGTGGAGGATGGGGAAGAATCCTGGGCAAAGAAAAATTCCTACCCTCCAACTGGGAAATGAACCTGGGACCTCTGGATTTGAATGCCACATGCTAACCAACAGACCACAGAGGCAGTCTGTGCAGTTTAACTTATCAATTTGCTTCCAAATAGGATTTTAAGCAATGATTTAATGTGTGTCAGTGATAACTATGCAACTCCCACTTAAGAGGAAGTGAGGTTAAAACACCAGTTTTGATCAATCTGACTAGTTATACCATATGCCTCTAGTCCTGATGCTTCATGAATGTAAAGAGAGAGAGAATAGACAAATGCATTGCCAATCTATGATGTGAATAGTATGTTGAAGAAGTAGTGTTTCTGCCCCACATATGGAAGCCAATTTGAAGCATTATTATTGCTGCCCCACGTATGGTACAAAGTTTCCGGTGGGCTTCACCCCAACGTTCACTTTCCAGTGGCCTTCACCCCAATGTTCAGGAATCAACTTTGTACTTTTATGTTTCTTTACATATTATATATATTTATGTTTGCCTCAGCTGCATCAGTATTAATTTGTAGAAACATGTATCTCTTATCAAGGGGTGATGCGGCTAAAGAATGTAGGCTTACACAAATTATAACTTTTACTTCACTCCTTTTATTAATCCTTCACATGATTAAATAACACTTCACTTATATAGAGAGCTGAGAGATTATTTATTAATTACTTGCACTTTTTAACACGTAAACTTTATAATATTCTCGCCGTAATGAATTTTCGTCTCACACTGGATACGTACCAAGCGAATGAACTGCTCAGGTACGTTGCCTTCTAGCGACTGCCGTTTACCGCTTAAATTTGTCAATTTTTCTATTTCATGTCTCTGATTGGCTAATTTTACTCCAATAGTATACTTTTATTTAACTTAAGGTTTTTCTAGCTGTTGATTGGCTATTTATAAACTGTTTTAAATAATACATTATTATTGCTCCAAGAATTACTAGTAGCATTATTAAACTTTCTAATTCATTATTGCCTTTACCTCATTGTTAGCAACTTTCGGCCTCTATTCTCACAGCTCCTACATTATTAAATTACCTAATACATTCACATAACATTATTTATACATGTACACAATAATATAAACATATACACAATAATATAAACATACCTATACAATGACTGTAATATACTTTTTATATACTGTAGTATACATATACTGCTTTAAGGCAATTATATTGATGTGTTGCTATTATATTGTCATATTATATTTTATATTATATAATTAAACTGAAATCATTTAAGTGTTAAAAATACTGCCTCAATGTTTAGATTTAACATTAAATAAAGGTATTTTGAGTTCTGCTGAATGCTGAGGAATTCAGCCACAATTTGCAGTGCTAGGAGAGTTCTGCACATCAAGAGTGGCAATTTTCTGCTGGTACCAATCACTAGTCCTTTTCCCAGTGTGTCTTCTGGTTTTTGCACTATTTCCAACTATTTTTTATTAAAAATACATAACCTTGGTTGTTTATTACATTATTTCATATTAAAGTGGTTGCTTTAGATGGCATGCAATTAATCATGTTATTGTTACAGTTAAATCTTATTGTTAACAACATGCACATTAATGAAGGATGCATTGCTCATAGTGGTTTTAAACATCTTTGCAGCAGCAATATACATTGGCAACACTGTTGCTCTGTCACAACATACATCAGGATTGGAGATAGACCAGCTGGATTGTAGGGTTTCTTGTGGTTTTTCCTACACATGGGTGAATGCTTGGCTGCTATACAATTTGCATAGTTCTCAAATTTCATGTGGAAATAAAGAGGCATATTATTGAGTTAACCAGTAGAGAAGGAAAACTCTTAGGGCGAGTCACCTTCAAAGAACTCAACATATGGTATAGAAGGCCATCTATCTGGCATAAGACCTCCTACAACTACTTGTGAAAACAAATGCCTATGATGTAATCCTATCTCAGACGTTAAAAGCAAAATAGAAAGCAATAAAGGCTGATCAAAATAACCGGAAAGGGCAACCAGAATGGAAATTATGTTAAAATACATATATTACAATGTGAAGGTGCACAATTAAAGGGAAGCTTATCAGAGCCCAAGGAACAAAAACAAGAGACCTGGTTAAGTTTTAACTTTTCTGGGAAGAGTATATTGGATTCATATTGCTAGTAGCTGTTTTTATAACAAATTGTTTTAAGGAGGCCTGTAAACTAAAACTATACTAGAACTCTCTCTAATTAAAGGCTTAGAAAACAATCTGAACAAAAAACCGAAAGCAGAATAGAACAACAGACTTTAGTGTGCGCCAATTATTACAAATGTACTTGGATAATGTTTTCACAAGAGGAATCAGAAATAGTAATGACATGACTTTCAGAAAATTACATTGATTTGTTAACCAGCTTGGTTGAATTACTAACAGATGAAAAAATGTAATTAGTAAGTCACAAACAAATGACATTCCCATGCGCATAATCAGTTTCCAATGTTGCTATCAATAAGAACTCCCATTCCAATCCCAGCATATTGTGAACCAAACTTATATCCCTTTGCTTTCCATTCTCATTCTGCTTTCCATTCCTGGTTTGTGAACCAGCCTTTACACTGAACCTAATTGTAAGATAGCTGAACTGGAAAATCTGGATGACCAGGATTACATGTTTATCTCATGAAGTGTCTTGTTCATACCTCATCCATCTGCCTACTGCCTTGTGTGCAATTGTTGCATAAGGGTTTCTCACAGCTTCCCTGTGTTCTGGATAACGTTCTTCAACAATTTCCCAGCAGGCTCCTAAACTTGTACCTCCAATACCAGCACATATGGCAAAGAACACTATCAATGTTAAGCCAATCCATCCTGAAAAAGCAGCAACACATAAATGCATTTTATTCATCCTGAAATATAATATTAATTGTTCAGATTATCAAAATCAATGAAGGTTTCTGCTCCACAATTCAAAATTGTACGTACACAGCTGAATAAGATGAATTACCCTTCCCGCTGAACATTCATTCAAATGTTTTACATTAAACAAAATATGTATTTATTAGCGGAAGTAAGAATTGTAGTTGTATTCCACCAAGTTACCAATATCCAGCTGCAACTAGCAGAACACACAACTCGGTTCACATTATTGCATTTTAAATATGGATGGTTTCCCTATTTCTTCTTCCACATTCTCTAACTCTGTTGTCTCTTCCCTTGCCTATATCTGCCACATACATCTGGATTCACCAGTTTTAGCCACTAGAGAAAGCAAATGCTAAATGACGAGTTAACACTGGAGAAACAGTGCAACATGTGGCTTAGCTACATAATGCTACAAGTTACACGAATCTATCTGCGCATCTCCATTGTTTTACACGTTTTCATTTACATATGAATTAATGGAAAACTGTTGGTTCACCTGCAGTATTTATAGCCAAGGACAGGTGCCAAAGCAATGATTCCAGTTTTACATATCATGTGATGTATGTAAAACTAGCAATAAAACTGCTTTTTCTCCTCCTTATACCGGTGTTCACGCCCTGCTGTCATTCTCAATCAGCGAGTCATTGAGCTACATTGGCCATATGCAGGATCCATGGGTTCACCAGAAAGCCTGTTATTGAGCTTTGTTTAAATTGTTTCACTACCATGTCTCTTTCGTTATTGAAACCAATTTAGTTTACTTTCAAAACTTTTTGATTTATTAAGGCAGATATGTTCAGTGCAATTCAACTGGATATGACTAGTGAACATGTTTTCTTTGGATTATCTGAAAGATCAAGTATTTGCAAAGAACTTGCAACACCAACACTTAGTCAGTTCATCCTGGAAGAAATGACAACCATCACCCCACACTACACACATGCAGTAAATCGTAGTAACTGTTTTAAATGCAGCTTTCAGATAAATGTGCAAACTGAGGATAATTTTAAATGTTAAATACAAGGTCATTTCAAAAGTCCTGCACATGGCACATGCACGGCTGTTACAGTGGCGTGATCAAGTTGAAATTTATATCAGTTGTGAGTCAGACTTTAGGCTTGATGGCTATATATGTGTTTGCTGATTCGCACAGCTGTGTCATGAGTAATTCAGTTTTAAAATGGAAGCTGAAACCAAGTCAGATCGGATTACGCATAGTGACCAGCGTTCCTACATCAAAATTGAATCCCTACGTGGAAAGAACCCAACTGAAATTTAAAACGCTGAGAGAGGTGTGTGGGAATCATACTGGATCATAGCACAGTATCACGGTGGTCTACTCATTTCCGTGAGGTCGAGTAAGCATTGAAGACAACCCAAGAAGTGAAAGGCCATCAACTGCAACAGACTACACCTCTCAGATTATTGTTAATGACATTTTGAGAGAGGCTCGATGAAAAACATATGAGGCCAGAATGTCTGTCACTTCAGTTTACAGAATCATTACTGAAAAGTTAAAGATGAAAAAAGTTGTTGCCAGATGGGTTCTGCATATCTGAGTGAAGAGCAGAAAGCAGGTCGCAAAAGAATCGTAGAAGAATTGCTTCAATGTTATCGAACAGAAGAAAAATAGTTTCTGAAAAGGATTATTGCACTTGATGAAACCTGGATACAAGATTTTGAGCCAGAACTGAAGTCTCAGCCATCACAATGGAAAAGTTCTGACTCTCCATGCCCGAAAAAAATTCCGCCGCCAACAATCAAGGTGAAACTGATGATGATCTTTGCGTATCAAAGAAGGCCTGACATGCTTGCAGCTGGTGTCCTCATTTTGCACGATAATGCAAGACCGCATATTGCCCTACCAATAGGGAGAGAAAGGCTCGACAAATATGACTGGGAAATACTTCCCCACCCACCATACAGTCTTGATATGAGCCCACCAGCTTTGATTTGTTTCCCAATTTGAAGGAACCACTCCATGGAAAACGTTTTGATACAACTGATGAAGCTTCCAGTGAGGTGACCCGAGTAATCAGACAGCTCAACAATGAAGGTATCCTATCTGGAATACAGAATTTGCCAAAACACTGGGAAGCTGTCATAAGCAAAAATGGAGATTATATTGAAGGACTGTAAAGGTATTTTGTAAAATAAATTATGTTCTTTACTTCTATCTTACAGTGTGCAGAACTTTTGAAATGACTCTCTTATATCTGCAATTGTAATACCTACAGGCCTTCATCTTATTACCTTTATTTATCCACTTGTGATAAAATTTCTCATATTTTTAGATTCCTTACTTCTTGTTTAATTGTTATATTTGCATTTATTTTACTGCTTTCAATTTTGTATGATGATAGGTAGATTACTGTACTTATATCATGTTTTTCAAAACTTTAAAATTAAAATGGCACTTTTATCTTATTAATAAACAACATATATGGTTACTATGTCGCTGTTTTTATAATAGATTACCTAGTGAAATTCGCTCTACTTAAATTATAATTTTGATCCCAAAATATTTCATACCAGATATTTGTTATGTGAATCACAATTATACTCTGTTACTCATTTTAAACATGAAATAACACCAAAAAATCCAGAATTATAATACATCTGGCTTGTAATAAATTGACTGAACATCTTAAATATTAATCCTATTGAAAGTTTGTAAATCACAAACCTTTAAAAAACAACATACTTTTAAACCTCTGTGATGCGACAAATATACAAAATCTAATAATGCGCACATTATTTCCATTTTTTACTGACTGCCCCATTAAAACCCTTTCCTGCAACAGGAAACTAATTAAGATACCATATTCTTTAAGTGAGAATAAAGCATATCTCATACAAAGTATTTCTCTCTTAAATAAATAACTTTTGCTTCTCAGTAGCCCATACATGTTAACATTGTTCTTCCATTATAAAAAATGATAAGAAACATTCAGTTACAGTTTTGTTAGCGTAAAGATAACCCATTTGCTAGAGATGATAGAAGTCTCTAAAAGCTTACCTCATCCGGAGCTAATTATTTAATCTATCATGCAGAACTGTAAATAACTGTTGGGACTGAACTAGTACAGTGAGCATGAGGGGGTTTTGCAGTTGACAATGCAACTTTAAATCAATTTTTCACATCCCATTTTGTTCCCATACCAGAAGACACGTTACATATTCCATATATAAGGGGTGAGTCACTCAGAGTTTATAACTCATTATTTGCTTGTTAACATCAATAAAGACATGTCTTTGCATGAGCTGTAGAAGGAGAACATATTCCTTCCCATTCTTTTCCAGTTCTGCAACCCTTATCTTAATCATGTGTTACATAATTTAAAAATTAGCAAGTTTGTATCTTAACACTCTTTATTTTCTTGTAGAGTACTTCAGAAAACTGACTTTTGTCTTTGCATAATCAATGTATCTCCTATAATTAAATTTCTAAAAGAATGACCATTAACAGATTAAACAACAATAGTATTCTCAGAGGAAGCAATCTTATCTTATGTAGATTAAGAAACTCTGAAACATAAATATCCCTCTACAAACAACAAAGCAGTATACACTAAAATGTGGCTGGCCACTTTAAACTTGTCTTCTGAAGCTGTGCTTATGTACTACACAGAGATAACTTTTGACCCCTATACAGTTAAGGTCAATTTTTCGGCACATGCCTTTTGCAGCTTGACAAATTTATGTGTTTGCTATTTCAAAGTCTATTCCCAAACAGTACAAGAAAAGTGCATGTCAAAGTTTAAAAACAAGAATAACTAAGAGCATTGCAAAATCTGACCTACATTTAGATGAAAATCAATATAGTTTCTTATATATGAAGAATCAATAACTGCAATGCCAAATATTAACAACACAAGGGGCTAGAATTCATTGAAACATGAAGTTCACTTTGTTTTTGTTAAGAAGACCATTTTTATGCCATTTCATGTGTGTCAGAGAATGATCAAATAAGTTTAGAACCAATTGTGTTTGAATGACATACAAATATACATACAAACATAAATAAAAATTTCAAACTCATTCCTGGCCCAAATAATTTTGGTGCAATAAAACAAATGCTAACTCTAATCTCAATTGAATGTATACAAAAGTATTACCATTAACTTCAATGTTGTTTACCTGACAAATGAGAACAAAAACTATGTTAAATAATGTGAAACCCACCAACATATCAATGGTTGAAGAGCAGAACATGTTAACCACAACCTTTTCCAAACTGTACTTTTTAACATGAATAGAAAGCCATCACTTCTTACATCACACCTAAATGTAAAGAAATCTGCTCTCTTGCAGCAGTAATGGACTGGTATACCTTATCATACTATTTGGAGTGTTACAGTGTGTGGCATAGCAGAATCTCATATATGCCCTTTCTGTGAACTTCAATAAAAAATGCAGAGAAACCACCTACTCCACTGCCCAACTTTCAGTCAACATATCAACCTATCATCAAAATACCGGAGTGCATGAGAGCAAATAGCTTCATTAGCAACTGCATAACTTTAGATACCAACCAACCATATTTTATCATAACTAAGCAATTAATTCTGTACCTAAACGAAAGAGTTCAAAAAGTACAGTTCTCATTTTTTAATCCTACTTATGTCCCAACAGTGCTTAAAAGAAAATGCATGGCTCTTAAAATAATGATTTCAGGTCTAATTGTGTACTTGCACTTAAGAAAATTTACTATTTTATAATTTTTACAGCTACAGGTGTATAAATCTCATAGTTTGTAGTTAAAACACGTCATTTTAATAATACCTATTGTGAGTAATCATAAATCATTATCTAAAAACATTTAGCATATTTTGGTTGTCTTTATACTAACTTTTCTGTCATCCATTTTTGCACAGTTGTTACATGAGAGTGAGTAGCTGCAATGTTATTTTGATTATTGTTGTGTGATGCTAACTTATCACATTAAAAGGCAAATGTTTTTCGAGAAGGTGGCAGTTACAATGTTTTGTCTTTCCACCAGTGTTATACTCAATGCTAGCTAGTTGCTGCCATGCCTTAACTTAAGCCGTTATGGAACTAGGCCTTTCATATTCTTATTTTTTAATTTTTGGAATAGTCACAGTGAGGCAACAATACTCAAAGCATTAGCGAATCACACTCTCTCTCTCCTGGTTCACTTTTTTGCACCTTAATAGGATATAACAAGACCATCTCCCAAGCTTTTAGATCACAGCATTTCTACCAGATCCATGCTTGAATTAAAAACATAATGTGTGAACAAATTGCTATAAAAAGTTTTCTACCAAATCCGTGTTTAAATTCAAAACATTGTGTGTACACAAATGTATAAATACTTTTCTACCAGGTCTGTGCCCATATCTCAGTCACATTAAATCCAAGTTGCTTCATGCGAAAAAAAATCATGCAAACCAATAGATTTCATCTTCACATCACTCCTCTGGCACTACAAATATGGACATCTGGACTTCCATTTCTCAGTTTTTCTGAAGACAAAGATGAACATCTTCAAAATGTTGGTATCAAACCAATCATTTACCTGGCTAGAAGCCCGAAAAAATTTAGTTATGCCATCAGGAAAGCTTCAGCTCTTATTTTATTAGGATATGTTTAATGAACCTTTGTTTGCATCCTCAGCACTGTTACAACCAACATCAGATCTGGATGTTTGATGGCTGGACATCTTACTTCCATCTGCTTGAATTGTATTAGCCCAGTCGCATCATATTTAAATGCCTACTCGACTAACCAAGAAATCAGATTTAAATCCCCTAGCAGTGAGGGTGGTAATAGCTTAATGCTTAAAAAATCATTTAAAATCAACCAATAAGAGTTTTTTGCTGAAAATTTGTGAGCACAATATTCAAAGCATAAACTCACCAGTACTGCTGTCCTAGTACTGTAGTATGTGATAGACCTCAAAACAATCCTCTAAATTAAGAGCAACATCATATTTTATACTTACAATTGAAGTTCAGGGCATCCGTTTTTGCTCCAGAACAATTGAATACATAATTGAGACATCAAAAAACAATATAGGCCCTTCTGCCATAGTGTTAGACCACTTTTCTGTTGGATTGTTTAACTGCCTTGTTGCATAAGCATTTGTTTTGTAACACATTCAAACAATGGTTTCATGTACACCGAAACAATTGAAAGCGCAGGTGGCATCTGTGACACATGGTTGTTCAGCACGTCTTTACAAACACCACTATTTGCAGTAAAAGGGTAGAGAAAGGGGTTATTGTCAGTTTTAGTCCAATTCCAGTCACACCATTTTTTCTGCATCATAATATGAACATGTTTCAAAGGGCCTGGTACGTCATCATTGGTTTCATAGTTCTATTCATCACTGCATTCTGCACTAGATTCATTATCACTGTCACTAGAACTTTCTTCAATCTCTGCTTCATATTCAGAAAAATCACCACTTTCACTATCACTCTCTAATACACTTTGTATCAATTTTCTCAAACCCTCATCGTCATGACTACTGATGCGAGTGCAGGAAGAATAAAATTATTTTTCCTTGGATGAAACGCAGTTGGCGAGGTCATACTGCAGGAATTACACATCACATGTCAGCACTTTATTCAAAACATATACAAATGACATTTGTGAGAAGCAACCTATACTACATGTAGTTATGTAGAGCAATGCAGCATACAAGCGAGCTTGCCATACAATTCATATGCCAAAACAGCGCATGCAAGCCCTGGTCGTCAAATGCAAGAACTTGGTCAGGTTCTCTTTTAGTGGGATATCAAAATTCATTAACTGCATTTTTTGTTTTGCTATGTGTATTTTTTTTCAAATTCTCTTGGTCTTTGACAGAACAAACAATTGAACCAATCAGTCATGATTGCATAACTGATGAGGCAAGATGTTTCCCCAAAACGTTTTTATAACAAAGTTACGCAAGTGAAGCTTTAGGTGTTTTAGTCTCAAATATCAAAGTTGAATAATGTGGCTCTGCTTTATATACACATCACTTCATTTTAATATATATGTAAAACTATTCTCTACTTCAGAACTGTATATTCACTGGATGCCAGCCACTACCAAGGTGACATGTAACAACATTACTAAACATTAATAAATGTGGAACACAGACATATTATGTTGAAATAAGTGTTTCAAATAACAGAATAAGCTTAAAAAGCAACGAATGTCATATGCAGTGAATAAACATGTAAAATAAGTAATGCATGGTTCTCCATAAGGGGAAATAAAAGCAAAACATGGATATAGCACACACAATTATGAGTGGATTATGTGCAAAAACACAAATGGAAAGCAATAATACCGTAAAACAAAACATGTAGATCAAGCATAACATAATGTTTAAAGCAAGACATAAATATGCACAAAGTGATTAGGTACGCATTAAGTATATATAAAATTTGGCAAAAAATCTGATGTATTGCACTCACATGACTTTCCCTATCTTGTACAAACTATTTTTACAAATGCTTATTCTCCATCCACTTCATGTTAACAAGATAAACATTTGCAGAAACTATCTTACTGCTAATTTTCTTGTACGTGCAAGGGGAATATGGTAGGCTTTAAGTGATAGTCAAATCGTTTAAGAGCTGGTTGTTATGTGGAGCATTCCATTCCTTTTGCATGTACAGAACATTAAAAAAAAATAAATAAATAAATTCCCATTTGAGAAAAAGTGTTAAAAAAATTCAAACAAATAACAAGGTATACCTTGGAAATGGTTCACTCAACAAAAAAATGTCTACGACATAAATTGATGTTTTAATAATGGGATCTACATTTTTTTTTCTATCTCTTACAGTTTACCAGTTATGCAAAAGTCATTCAGAATGAAAGACTTTTGGGGACATTCCCAGAAAATTCAAAATATACATTTCATTTGTCATGAAAATATCTTAAACATATGATATTTTAATCAAAATCAATAGAGCTATTTTTGAGAAAATCAATAGAGCTATTTTTGAGAAAATCAAAATTTCTTGAAAATCTTTGTGTCAATTCCTTGGAAGATAGTAAACTCAAATACAAAGTTTGGTATTTATCCAACTCACCTTTTTTGAGTTATGCTGTTCATAAACAGACACACAGACTCACACATGGACATGTTTCCAAAAATGCTTTATTTGGATTCAGAGTACCTCAAAACATGTATTGCCAGTGAAATCTCAGTTTTGAAGTTTTGGGTGAAATGCAATACTTCCCCTACTATACATAGTAGAGAAAGTAAAAATATCAACCATTTTCAATTTCTTTTCTTTTTTACTTTCTCTACTATGTATAGTAAGTAGGGGAAGTATTGTATTCCACCCAAAAATTCAATACCGAGATTTCACCGGAAATATGTTTTGAGACCTCCTGAATCCAAAAAAAGCATATTTGGAAACATGTCCGTGTCCGTGTGTGTGTGTCTCTCTCTCTGTGAACAGCATAACTCAGAAACGAACAGTTGGATAAACACCAAACTTGGTATTTAGGTTCAGTATCTTCCAGAGATGCGACATGAAGGTTTTCAAGAAAATCCCACCACCCCAGATTACCGTTTACATGGAACATTTTTCGAAAATTTTAATTCTCTCAAAAATGGCTCTAATGATTTTGATTAAAATATCATATGTTTAAGACATTTTCATGACAAATAAAATGTATATCTCGAATTTTCTGGGAATGACTCCAAAAGTATTCTTCATTGTGAACGACGTTTGCATAACTGCTAAACCATAGGAGATATACAAAAGTTTACTACATAAAAAATGCAGATCATGTTAAAATACACAATTTACGTCATATACATTTTTTTTGTCGAGTGAACCATTTTCGAGATATTGCTTGTTATTCCCTTAAATTTTCCAATACTTTTTCTCAAATGGGAATTCGTTATTCATTTTTTTTATGCCCTGGACATACAAAGAGAAATGGAATGCGCCACATAGAAACCAGCTCTTAAAATATTTGACTATCGCTTAAATACTACCATATTCCCCTTGCACCTACAAGAAAATTAGCAATAAGATTAACATCTCGATTAACATGAAGCATATGGAAAATAAGCGTTTGTAAAAATAGTTTGTACAAGAGTAGGAAAGTCATGTGAGTGTAACACAGAATTTTTTTAATTATACTTACCTTTTGTACTATAATGCTAATTACACAACTGGATTTTGAACATCGATTTTAAAGCCACAAATGGCTATACATTAAACTGTAGGGTCCAAGGAGTATTTATTATTAGCACATCAAAAAATGATTAATTGTGCATAAAACAATTGTGATCTTACATTTACATGACTTTCCCTATGCTCACTCTTGTTTATTTTTATATAGCTATTGCAAATTATTCCTACAAAAGCTTATTTTTCAATATACTTCATGTTAAAAATAAACATTTGCAGAAATAGTTTCATTACACATTTCATTGCAAGCAGTAGTGGCCCACTAAATTGACTGATGGGGTTATTGATCGATGAAAATATTATCATCTTTATTATTAAATGTTTAAAATGCATTTCAAAATGAATAGTTAATTTGCAGTGAGTGTAAAACATGCATACATATGATGAAATGTGCATTTCGAACAAAAGAACAAGCTGGAAAAACAGTGGATGTCACACACAGTGAATACACACATAACATAAGTAATCAGTGTTTTATATAAGGGGAAATAAATGAAATGTGATAAGAGAACAAGCTGGAAAAACAGTGGATGTCACACACAGTGAATACACACACAACATAAGTAATGAGTGTTTTATATAAGGGGAAATAAGTGAAATGTGATAAGGGAACAAGATGGAAAAACAGAGGATGTCACACACAGTGAATACACACATAACATAAGTAATGAGTGTTTTATATAAGGGGAAATAAGTGAAATGTGATAAGGGAACAAGATGGAAAAACAGAGGATGTCACACACAGTGAATATACACATAACATAAGTAATGAGTGTTTTATATAAGGGGAAATAAGTGAAATGTGATAAGAGAACAAGCTGGAAAAACAGTGGATGTCACACACAGTGAATACACACATAACATAAGTAATGAGTGTTTTATATAAGGGGAAATAAGTGAAATGTGTATAAACATAGGTGTAACATAAATGTTGTATGTGAATTTTGTGCAAAAACACAAATGAAAAGCAATAATACCATATAAAAGATGTAAATCAAACAAAACACAAGTAATGTTTAAAGCAAAGTATATGTGAAATTTGGTTAGAAATATTGAAAAAGGGTTGTTTGGAGTGGGGGCACATTCTTGAAAACCTTTGTTTTGCATCTTTGGAAGATACTGAATTTAAATACCAAGCTTGGTACGTATCTGATTTTTTTTTTTAAGGTATGCTTCTCCCCCTCTCCCTCCCCCACACACATTGTCATCCTCCGCGGTGTAGTGGTTACCATGATAGCCTTTAGTTCCCGAGGTCGCACATTCAAACCCGGCGGAGGGCAATGGATTTTTTCGGCCGTAAAAATCCTTAGCATGGCTTCCTTCGGAAGGGAAGTAAAGCCGGTGGACCAGTGTCATTGATTTACGGCACATAAAAGAACCTCAAGCCTGATAAAGAGGCCTCTAAGCAAAATTACCAGTCTTTCATGCCCAAAGTAGAATGGGATGCTAAGACCCATAGCAGTTAAAGAGCATCCATTAATAAAACTCAATTTCATTTCATTTCACCCAAACACATGGTCACTTTAGTTTCCTAAAAATCCAGTTTTGGGATTTGGGTGCCTCCAAACAAGCATTTTCCAATGAAATCTCAACATCGCATTTTGGGGTGAAATACAATACTTCCTCTACTCACTGTACATACATAGTAGAGAAAGTAATAAGAATAGCATAAAAAATAATTTCATGTAGAGCATTTTTAAAGCAAAACTTGTGACAAGTAAGAATACAGGAAACAAAATAACATTAACCCTCCGTTACATGCACTGTGGAATTTGAGTCCGCGGTTCTAACTTTCCGTCAACAATAAATTAGAAATTAAAGCTTTCTGCTAGCGGCTTTTTCTACCTTCCCCTCGTTCCTTAACGAATCACTGGCAATAATTGGAGACAGTCATTATTGTCTGAAACAGCAAATTGGTGAGGTGCGGAGCGTCAGTCCATGTGCGTGCATTCTTGTGAGTCAGTTCTTCTATAATGTATTGCAGGTAAGACACATTTTTCTTGGTAGTATATAAAATATAAATAATAACGTTAAGAAAAGTTGTTTATTTCTTTATTTAGAAAATGTATTTATCCTAATTGTCATACAATTGTCAACCTTGTCATTGACCAACATTGATTAGTACTGAAAGAAGTTTTATTTATTTTTTTTATTATTATTTTCAGAAGAGGGGATGATGAGCAGCTTTTGAAATGGTTGGACGAAGAGCTTGCTAATGAAGATTGTAGTGACCCAAAGTCAATCTTTGAAAGTGATCACAATTCTGAAAGTGAGCAGTCTTTGGACGAAGATGATACTATAGATAAGTTTGACTTGTATGCTGGGAAAGATGGTATGCAATGGAGTCTTCAACCCCTAATTCAAAATAGGAGAGTAAGAAGAAATCAACATAATACTGTCAAGCATTTACCGGGAGTCATAGGCGGAGCAAAAAATGCCAAGTGTCCAATCAATTATTTTACAGCTTTTCTTCACAGATAACATTTTAGAAGAAATTTGTTTACTATACTAATATTTACATATCTATCATTCGTTCTAAATATTCCAGAGAAAGGGATAAGGGATGCTACAGACACTAACATTACAGAAATCAAGGCATGTTTATGATTTCTTTTCTTGGCGGGTGTTCTGTGAACCTCACACACAAATTTACAACATTTCTGGGCTGCAGATGGTACTGGGGGGCTTTCGTTTCTTGTTGACATGTCTGAGATTTGATGACTTCAGAACCAGAGCTCATCGGAAAGAAACAGACAATTTAGCCGCCATCCGATTCTTGATCGATCAGTGCAATGAGACCTGCCGGAAACATTACAGTTTATTAGAACTAGTTACAGTGGATGAAATGCTGAATGCATTCAGGGACATATGAATTTATACAATACATTCCATCAAAATCGGCAAAATACTATATAAAAAGTTTTGCACTTACAGCTCAAAGCCAGAAGTCTTAACTTTTTATAATGATACGAAATCTGGTGTGGATAAAGTTGAAGAGATGAAATGTACATACACTGTGACAAGAAATACCTCAAGAATTTTTTCCTCTCTTCTGAATATTGCTGCAATCAATGGATATGTAATTTGCAGGAGAAATTCAAACTCAATTATTCCCAGAAGGTTCTTACCAAGGATTGTTGCATGATTATTTTACAATGAAGATCAATCACATAAATACTCCAATGAACATCGAGAACCATATTACGGAAATTTTGGGATTACTGAAAGTTGAATTTACTCCTAAAGCTACACAAACAACTATTCAAGGAAGATGAAACTTCTGCGATAGTAAGAAAAACAGACCAACAAAATTTTGTTGCAATTTGTGTGTCTGGAACATGTCACAGCATATCTGTGCAGTGAAAATAGCAACCACTGTGAATGATTTACCTAAAATTGACATTGATGCCATAAAGAACCATTTCTCTGAAAAATTTTCTGAACTATTTTCTCTCAAAATAACTTGGTTAATATGCATTCATAAAAACAGTCAGAAAACAGAATGGGTGTTAATTTCAGTGATTATAATAAACGTTCTTAATGGTTTAAGGGTAAATTAAGACTTTAAATTATTTACTTACACCATTAATACTCGAAGCGAATTCAGTGATTTATTTCTATTATTCAGGTTCAAATATATTATTTTTCTAACCATAACATTAAAATTGTTCATTAAACTGGTATAAAATGGGTCCGCACGCGTGTAATGGAGGTGAAATGATCGTGCGTGTAGTGGAGGGTTAAATGCACAATAAATACGCACAGGATATATGACACAGCATAAAAGAACGTGAAAAGCATGAATGTTTAAGGGAAGATGTCTATTAAAATGCACGATGTTTCAATCTGGGGTGCGCAGTGGTTTTGTTTCCAGCTCTTGTTCTAAGGGTCCAGGGTTTGATTACTGATTCTGTATGTGGTGATTTTAAATCGGCCCTATCCACGCCTTCACCTCTAGTGAAGTATGGAGTATCCTGTGGAGTATCCCCAAGACCCAACGTGGTTCAGAGTTCACAGTAAAAGCTGTACGTCCTCTCACTCCACTGCTATCCCCATCACCCTATCATCGGAGGTAACTGACTCTGCCCTCAGAAATGGGTCCAGTCATTGCTTGGTGGAATGAGGTAAACCCTGAAGGTAATAGACCACATATGGGGAGGTTAAGAGTCAACTACAATAAAAAAATTATTAACTTTCTACTTTTAGTCACAGCTTTAGAAATTTGGATATGTTTCACACTCTTATATGGCGCATGTAGTAAACTTCAATAAAATTGAACAAATATTTTTGACAAATCTGGATAAGTATTTCTTCAAAATTAAAATTTCCTTTATGTACCTTTTAAAAACCAACCTTCAACTACTCGAAATTGTACACACTGTTTATTTAATTATAGTAAAATAATTCATTGTCAGGATCTTTTTTCTAACTCTTCAGTTATTTTACATGAGTTTTATAAAAAAACTCATTAGTAGGAATAATTTGCAAAAGCTGTATAAAAAATATATCTGATACATTCACATGACTTTCTCTACATATGTCGTTTATTAGTGGGTACACAAACTATTCCTACTAAAGCTTATTTTCCCATTTACTACATTTTAATCCAACTAAACCTTTGCAGGATTAGCTACATTACACATTTCGTTAGGATATAAAGAGAAGTGATAGTCAAATGTTTAATAACTGGTCACTATATGCTAGCCTTAAAATTTTATACAGTTTCCATGCAATTGCAAGAAACAAATGAATGTTGACAGGACTTTAATTGAAATAAATTGTGTGTTTTAAACCCATCTACATTTCTGTCTATCACTTAACATTTACCAGTTAATATAAGATTAAACAAAATTCCCTCCGAATGAAGGCGACTTCACAGGCTATTCCCAGAAAATTCAAGATATAAATTTCATTTGTCATGTAAATATATTTAGTATATGGTTTTTTAATCAAAATCATTAGCCATTTTTAGAAAATAAAGAATTTCAAAAAATCTTCCATATAAAGGGTAGTTTGGGATGGGGGGATATTCTTGAAAATCTCTGTATCGCATCTCTGGAAGGTACTGAACCTGTTTGGTATTTATCCGGCTTTTCGTTATTCTGTTCTCTCTCACACATGTACACACACACACACACACACACACACACGCGCGCGCGCGCGCGTGCAGGCGAACCTTTTTCTAAAAATGCTTTTTCTTTTTATTCAGGGGGCCTCAAAACGTATTTCCGTTGAAATCTCAGTATCAAATTTTTTGATGGAATGCAATATCTTCTGTATGTGTTAGAGAAAGTAATAAACTAAAGTGGGTGTACAGGAAGTCGTGTGAATGTAACACATCAATTCTTTTTTATTCACAATTAATCACGTTTTGATATGCTAATATGAAATGCTCCTTGGGCCCTGCAGTTTAACATATAGCCATTTGTGGCTTTAAAATCATTGATATCAGAAACCAATTATAGCATGAAAGTACAAACGGCAAGAGCAATTAAAACAAAATAAATAAAAGAAGCAAACAAACAAATTGAAAATGTTTGATATTTCTTGCCAAATTTTACACATATGTAATGTTTTCCCAATCATTTCATGGATATTTATTGTGTAGTTTACATATGTCTTGCTTTAAACATTATTTATGTTATGCTTGATCTACTTATTTTGTTATATGTATTATTGTGTTTCACTTATGTGTTGTCGCAAACAACCCGTCCATATTTGTGTTATACCCATGTTTATGCACATTTACTTTTACTTCCCCTTATAAAGAACACACATTATTTATTTAACATGTGTATTCACTGTATGTGAGAAGCACTGCTTTTCCAGCTTATTCTCTTATTCAAAACGCACATTTCAACTTAATATGTATGTGTTTCACGCTTATTAACATGTAGCGATGTTACATATTACTTGGTGGCAACTGACATCCAGCAAACACAGTTCCTATGTTGGTATACATTAAGCACTGCATGTGATCGCCATAGTAAATTGAGCCATTACACAGAATTACCATTTTGCATATGAAGCAAGATATTCAAAGTATTTTTGAAAATTAAAAGAAAAAATTGCAGTTTCTCACCTCATATTGAAAAATTTGTAATATTTTGTCCTGAATGCAAAACAGAGTCTGAACTCACAACTGTTCAGCAAAATTAATGAACTAAGCTGGATACACTTAAAACCATGTCACAAATAATGATTTCACAGCATTATCTTCCCAATACTTACCACAATTTACGACAGCTTTTGGCAATGCTAACACACCACTTCCTGCCATCTCTCCAGCAATAAAAATTGTTGCTGTCAGAATATTTAATCCTGTCTTTTTTCCCAGCATTTGTTGTGTTTGGTAGCGTCCTCTATTTTCCACTCCAATGGAGCCCTTAAACATGTTCAGCTGATTAGTTTTTAGCAACTAGTAATTTGGGTTATCTAGAACAAATACAATAACATAAAATCTGGATAAAAAAATATAGTGCCTGAAGTTTGAATATTTCAAACTTTTTGCATCACACAGAAACCAATCCTTGCATTGTTGTCAGTACCTTCTTTTAGAATCTGAGGTATTCAAAACACTTCACTATTATCTATTTTCTAACAATAGTCATGGTATCTGGCAAGAATAGAGTCAGTCAGTCAGTCATAAACAAATCCATCTGTACTGCATATCAGATGTTCTACTGACTCCTCTAGCTATGCTTACAGCAGCGATGCCAACTTTGGAGTATGTGTTCTCACTAAATTAAAGAGAAAAGTCACTAAATTATTGTAAAACAAAGTTAAAAGCTGTTCAGTTTGATGTACCATATTTAGCTAGGGCTAAGTTGTATGGCCACTCTTCAGAGTTACTCATTTTCACTGGAGGAGGATCAACGAAAATGAAACTCTGCTGTCATCTCCCAGCAAAATGACAGTACTGTCAATGACATTTTCCACTATACTATCCTTCTCCCAGGTGACTTTTTCTACCATCTCTACATGTTTGCAAATACACTCATGCTCTGTTTTTGTCTCAAGTGATGTGTCTTCAAATGCATATAGCAGTGATAAGTCGCTGTTGCTTTTCTTTCCTTAATTTGTTTCGCCTTGACCCCTTCTATGAGATTCAGAAGCAAGCAAACTATAGCAGTGCTCAAAGAAAGCCAAAAAGTAAACCACCTCTTTAGGTTTGTTTATTTTAGGGATGGGACTTCGATACCATTGATACCTCGATACTCTGTGATATCAAAGTATGTTTAATACTTTGAAATAAACCTTTGATACTTTTAAGTTTTGCATTATTGAAAATTGTTGCATTTAACTTTATGCTATGAAAGGAGTCAAGATTTCTTCACGTTATTGCCTCGCAACTGTCCTCAAAGAGTTGTTGGACTATAGTTCTTGATCAACCTTGACTGCATTTCATTTAGACTCTTGTGTCTAAATAAAAACATACAAAACAATGGGGGAAGGAGCCGAGGTACTCATGTAACATGTACTGTTAAGTCATACTTTAGTGCATCAGCTGATTTAGCTGACACACAAAATCACATTTCTGCAATAGCCTGGCTTGGTGACTCACTCTCAGCCATTACATTTACCTACTCTGGTGACCTAAATCTGTGAAACCAGCAGAAACAAATGGGAACTTAAGACGTGAGATAATACAGTACATGGAAATATTTGTTCTTTCTTTCCATCTGTTACTTTGTGTTTACACAAATCAAACTCGGGTCATGAGCATAGCTTACAGGTATACCACAGGACTATGTGGTTAGAATATCTTTAAAAGGAAATTTTCAGCACAAAATATAGTTACATAAAAAGGGAAGTAAAGAAATTATTAATTATTATCATTAATATTATTAATAATAATTACCATCATCATCATCAGCAGCAGCAGCCTTTAGTAATAACAGAGGATGTATTATAACCTGTGGCATTATCAAGATAAAAAAAATTCCTGTTAATTGGAGAAAGTCAAACAGCAACAATTCCGGAATTAGCATACAATTCAAAATTGGTTACATACATTTATACACAGAAAACTACTAATAAGAGCATAATTCAGTGAACAAGCTATTGCCTTACAGCTTTTTTATTAAGTATTGTGTATTGGTGCTCAAAAATCAATATCAGTATCAAGGGTCGAGAAATAGTGGTATCGTTCCATCACTAGTTTATTTCAAACTTTTATAGTTCTGATATACACATAAAATTGTCACATTGAATCTCTTTGCTTTGCAAACATTATATCATGACAGGTTTTATCAACTCCCAGAATGAGGGTTTGTCATCTTAAGTGTGTAATATGAACTTAGCTAAGACAACAAGAGCTAGGGGCAAACCATAAGCTGGTATTTCTTGAATCCGCTTTTCAAAGTTCACATGGTTGACTTGTCTATGGTAGTCGCTTTTAGCTGTAAACAAGAAGAGAATTTTCCAGAATCCTGTTTATACTATCTGCATGAACTGTTATCAGCTTGTTCACTAAATTAGTGTTGATATGAATGCCAAATTCCTGTTTACATGCCAGAACTTGCCAAATTGCTTGCATTCTTGCACTATGTACTTTTAAGAAGTTGCAGGTGAAATAGAGATGTCACCTATGTAATTATAGTGTAAAGAACATTAGTGCTAAGTTGGCTACACATAACAGTGATAGCAGAGATGTTTATGAACTCTCAGATAAGATTAACATTCTTCGTCATTCCACAGAGACCTTATGCTGGTGGACAAATCTTAATATTAAACAACATTACTGACTTGCCCACACAATATGGGTAGGAGATATTGGCCATTTTTCCTGACACCAATCTCCATTAATTCTTATGAAACTCTCAGTGGCATTCTATTTCATAATGCTAATTGACCCAGATGATTCAAGTTTCTACGGTGAGCGAGGTCTAGTTTGATACAATAAATTACAGTGTGACTCTAAAATAAAAAGCATGAAGCATTCCAGCACAATTTCACTGAAGAAGCTGACACAAATGCAGGGACTGGCTCAACGTGTACCTCAAATCATCATACTGCATACCTATGCATATAGTTATTAATATACTAGTGCTTCACTCATAGAAGTTGGCTGGTCACACAGCTGATTTAGGTGCCGCAGTCAGAGTCCTTCCAAGCAATCATATAAATCATCACAATTGGAACCAATAATTGTAATGAAAATAAGAGCATACCTTATTACAACGGCTGCTGGAAATGTCCACCTTTTGCATCCACACAACTCTGGCACCTTTTTATGAAATTTTCTTTCACGCGCATTAGTTCAGCTTCCGAAATACAGTTAATTTCTCTCCTGATATTTTCTTGCAGTTCTTCTAACGTGTAAGGGTTTGACCTATACACTTTATTTTTCAAATTCCTCCATAAATAAAAATCACATGGTGTGAGATCTGGGGACCGTGTAGGCCATAGCCCCCTACTAATTACCCTATCTTGAAAAATTTCCTGAATGAAATTTAATGACTCTTCAGCTGTATGTGCAATAGCAGAGTCTTGCTGGAAATGTCCAGACCGACATTCAGTATCGGTCAGCTGCTGAAAGAATGGTGCAAGTATGTCATTCCTGTAACGTTCTGCATTTATAGTATCTACAAAAAATATTGGCCCTATTATCCTGTATGCATTTACCGCGCACCATACCCCAATTTTCTCTTCAAGTAATAGGGTTTCCTGTATTAAATCGGCTTTTCCGGACATCCAATGCCGGTTATTCTGCGTCGAAACATGGCCGTATAGATCAAACCATGCTTCGTCGGAGAAGATTATTAAATTTGGATCGACTACCCCATCGTTAACATTTCTCAAAATCCAGCTGCAGAAGCTTAATCGATTCTCGTTATTATGTGGTAGCAATTCTTGCACAACAGTGATCCTGTATGGCTTCAATTTTAAGAGTTTAGTAGCTCGCCATGCTGAGCTCATTGAAATTGCTGTTTCCTGTGCAAGCTCTCGCAGAGACTTTTTAGGAGTATGCTCTAATCGTACTCCAGCTTCGTCTATTTTTTCTTCTGTTAGCACGCGCCGCTCTACCTTTCGTTTCCTATCGAGAATCGAACCCGTTTCCCTCAGTTTATTTACAAGCCTTCGCACCGATTCTCTGTTTGGAGGATTCACGCCTGGAAACTCCGTAACAAATCGCCTTCCAACTTCTCTGCAAGATGAGGTAAGCACATACGAATCGTACATAAAAATCCTGTGCTGTAATGTGTACTTATTTCGTGGCATTATAACACAAAATTAAAAACACTTATAACACATAAACACTAAAAATCACTTTCGAAATCCACAGGGTTTCTGTGGCCGAGTCTAAGGGACAAACTAACATAGGCCAAGGTCGTACGATGCACCGCAGAGTTGCCAAGTTCGCAAGCTGCTCCGCGGAGTTGCCGTAGCGCCAACCGGCCAACTCCTAGGTGAGAAGCACTGTGTTAAGACGCTTCGGTATATTTTCTACAAAAAGGGAGGCAAAAATATAGTTTATTAAATATTTATAGCATTCTGAATGTAGTCACCTATAGTAAAACTTCCAGATGGTTAATAACACCACCAACAAAAATTAAGTAATTATGGCATAGTACTCTATTAAACTGTCGAAGCGCAACAAAAATATTTTGAATGCCGAAAATTATAACAGTATATCTCTTGCTAAATAATAATAATAATAATAATAATAATAATAATAATAATAATAATAATAATAATAATAATAATAATACAGTACAACCACCAAAGTTGACGAGTTAAGTTGAACCGCCTATTCCTCACAGTACATATTGATTTTACAGTATACATACACACTTATATGTGGTAATTTACGAGCTTCGTTTAAGGAAGTTGCAACCTGCGTTCTACTTGCATTAGAACCAAAAGAAGATAAGCAATGTAATTGTATCTCACAGTTTCGCCAAAATATCTCCACAAAGACTGGATGGCCTCCAAACGTGGTCTTCAATAACAAAACAGGAAGGGTAAAAAAAATTACAGCTTTAAATACTATAAACATGTAGATGTCGCCTACCTTTTTCCCTTTCAAAAATCTGGAAACTTCTAAAATAATGTTTAAAGTTTTCAAAAGCCAAAACCGATAAAAATAATACTTAAAAAAAAAAAAGCTTACACCAGCAGCTTCACCTGCAACAACCTTAACGGCCTTGACTCAAAACGTCAACCGAATCTTACCTCAAGTCTACGTACTTGTTTAATCAACTACTACAATGTTCATATACTCTTTTAACTTATAGCTTAGATAAGAAAAATTTAAAAAAGAAATTAAAAACAAAGGTAGGCTATCACATACCGTTCGTTGTGACTGACGATGTCTGCTATTCGGATCATTGGGATCTTCTGCTACCCTGGTCCAAATGGGGTCCCGAGAACCTGCAGACTGATAACCTGACGCAGCCCACTCATTATCCATAACTTCAGCAACCTTGGTATCATTAATATTCACAAAGAAAATGAAAATCCATTAAACTACTGCTACAGCAGAGTTGTACAAGGACACTGATCTGTCATCTGGTAAAGGTATTCCATTCACTTTCATCACCAACTGCTTTCCCCTTATACGCGGTCATTCTTATTTTCTTTTTCCCTCTTTGTCACTCTCCCTCACGGATGAATACATTCCCCTCTTCGCTTAATGGAACGCTTCCCCTACCAAACGTCACAGCCAAAACTCATAATAATTACTTATTAAGATATTTTATATAAAATATATCTTACAACACAGTTCCCACTTCATTCCCTATCCAAAGTATCTAATATTAAAAGATATTCCTACATATTACTAGCGCTTCCATTTCACTCAACAGTGAAGGTGCACATGTGGAATAAACCAGAGTTTTATGCTAATCTACCATAATTGTATTATTACATTCTTTGCTCCATTTATCTTTTTTCCCCTAAATTTGAAATTATGTGTTTTGTACTTTAAAATATTTGTGGTTTATATTTAGTGCATATATACTTTGACATCATGAGTGCCAAACTATAAAACAAAGTGTCATTTATTAAATATTCTAAAATAGTGGAACAAGGTCGTAGTCTTACATTCTTGCTTTAACATTGACAAAAATTATATATTTATCATACCACAATACTTATATAGCTTTCTGTCATTTTCCTTTAGCTTTACTTAAATTGAACAGCAACATTCTAAACTTTAGCGTCATAATGTTGGCTATATGTAAAAGTTACATTATGGAAGACATGGGCTCATATGAAAATTGAAATTTTGTCAATATTTCGGGTAAAATGGATTACGGTCGCTTAATGATCCTTAGTATGTATATAATCGGTTCTTATGCGCAAATATAAGTGCCCGGAACTTATCTTTTCTCACTGGAAGCAACAACAAAGATTACATTGGAAGCCAAGAAAAACCTATGACGTGGAATTAAGGTTATAATGAGCAAGACTTGAGCTACTTAAGTCCAAAATGTTTGAAATAACAGATTTGCAGAGTGAGTGTTGAGTGTTTTTTAGTATTATACGTAAGCAATAGTGTACAGATATTTATCAAACAAATTTCAAGCTAATGAGTTCAGGTTAATCCAGTTCCCCCCAGATTCGGTCCATGTTCCTTTATTTGTTTACATCAGTTTATCTTATCTAAAGACAATAATTAAGATATAAGGAGTATAATCCATAATATGGGTATAGCATATGCCAGTAACTATTGTCCCAGATCAAACCGTTATTCTAAATGATAGCAGTTTCAGTACTTTCTGGAGGAAGTTTAGTCATCCTTTAGATGAAGAGGATGTGATATTTCTCTGCACATTATTTTTTGTTCGTAAAGTCCCTTAGTGAACAACCTCACGGACATACAACACAACATAGAGCATGTGGCACATCAACACAAAATGATGTGATATTTCTCTGCACATTATTTTTTGTTCGTAAAGTCCCTTAGTGAACAACCTCACGGACATACAACACAACATAGAGCATGTGGCACATCAACACAAAATCCCTCCCCCCCAAAAAAAAGTAGAAACAATGTTAACTACCACCCTTATGATGTATAGCTTTAAGTTAAGCATTTATCGTTACATGACATTAAAGTATTCCTCCAAACTACATGAAGAGTGAGTTTTCAAGAATTAATTTAATACATTTTTTTAAGATATAATGCTTCTTAAGACTGCCTAAGAATTTTAAACAATGTGGAAGTTTGTTATAAATTTTTATTGCAGAATAGTAACATGTTTTTTATTTTATCTACATTCACAGTCTAGTAGGTAGAGGAATTACTGCATTCCAGCCAAAAATTTGATGTCAAGAATTCACCAGAAATACAGGTTTTGAATCCTCAATCCAAAAAAAAAATTGTAAAGATGTCAGTGTGTGTGTCCAGATAATTGCATAAGTCATGAAAAGAGGACATTTGTGTAAAAAAGCAAAATTTATATATACTGTAATGTAAATATGATTACTACAAAACAACATTCTTTTTTACATTTTATCCTACTGTACTTACATACAGTGTCAGTTCTTGAACAAATCAGTCAGAGTCAATTGTTTTGCTGTCTTAAATCGTTTTTGTGCAGCCAAGTATCACATCCGTTTTACAGTGAGCAGCTGGGGGGGTGTGGGTGCATTGCTCAAAATTAACGTCACCTTACTGCCTTTTTTCCCTATGGTCTTTTGGTATTTTTTTTCTTCAGGTATGAAAATTAAACAAAGCAGCAGTCATCCAGGCCTTTAATTGATTCTTGTAAAAGAGGGAAAGCTTTTTCACATTTTTGAAAGCCCGGTATGTTTTTGAGTTGCCTTTCAACAGAAGGGGTATTTTGTGGTTTCTCATAGGGTTAGCACAGTTCAACATGGTAACAGCTTTACTCACCTTATAGCCAGGCGCACTTCTTTCCCTTTTAGAAGCTAAAGTTGTTTTAAGTAAAGCCTTCCAAATAAAAACTGTCATCTGCGTTGTATAAACATTCTGCTTCAATTAGGTATTTTTCCATAAAATCTTCTCCTGCTTTTGGGTATGCTGATTGTTTCTCCCTGCTTAAATCCAACTCATGAATACCGTTCTTTGCCTTGAAATTTCGTTGCCAGCCATTGCTTGCTTTAAATTAAGACAAACTTGATTTTCTTGGCAAAACATTTTGCATTTTTGCAAATAACCGTTTATTAAAACAGGGTTTTTAGATGTTCGCTGCTGCAAAAAGCACTTGAATATGGCCTCTTCAAGCTCTTTATTTTCTACTCTTTTCATAGCTTTTCTCAACAAACTCCCATCTTTATTCTCAAGGACAGACACAAAGTTTAAAATTGAGGACTTCTTCTTTTTTTATGCCTGAAATGTTGATGTTCCCATGCTAAACATCTCAGCTAACTGCTTACCACTCATTCCTTTGTCTAATTGTTTAGAGATTTTTATTTTGTCTGTCAATGATAAGACAATACATTGCCTTTTAGAAGACATACTGCCGCATAGTAACTAAAAATACAGGCACAGGTCTAGGTTAAGGTCACAAAAAGGGCTGATACAGTTGCATTGATGGACTGACACTGCCAAACACAACAATGGACTCATCGCCTCTGTATGCAGTAGCCACTACACTATTTGCAGCAGGAAGGGCCCCAATAATGCACACAACTTAAATATGTATTTATTGTTTGCTGAAAGATTGTCTTTTAACACATTCACTAAGGATTGATTTTAGAACAATAGAGAAATGTGCAGTACTTTATAATTACTGTAATGATTGTTGAACAAAACTAACTCGTTGGTTTAATAAAGTGGTTTTAGAAATACAATTTTTTTTTCCCTCAAAGCGATCCAGATATTTGGAGTTCGGATAATTAGAGTCCTACTGTATATTGATTAAAATACCATATTTGTTTTTCTATTTGTTCATTTGGTCCCGCTGTGAGCAGCACTCAGGGACATTGAACACGTCATACAATTATGAAATATGCAGCATAACTAATAACATACCCAGTACCAATAACAACTCCCCCCCCCCCCCCCCATCATGCAGTATCTAAGAGCTGAAAATTTGTAAACAGTCGCCATTTCAAGAGTAAACTTCTCAATATGCATTACAGTAGGATAATAGCAAATATGTGTAAATCACCATCACATGCAATCTGCCCTATGTATTGAATATTTAGCTGTTGAACAGCATATTAAACAATCTGATGTGTTACACTCTTATGACTTTCTCTACTCTTGCACAAACTATTTATACAAACGCTTATTCTCCATCTACTTTATGTTAATCGAGATAAACATTTGCAGAGTTTATCTTATTGCTACTTTTCTTGTAGATGTAAGGGGAATATATATTTACAAGGGCAATATAGAAATACAGTAGCCTTTAAGCACATACATATCTCTTAATAGCTGGTTGCTAGGTGCAGCACCATTCCCTTTCTCAGGGATTAATACTCTTTGCATACCCAAGACAAAAAAATGAATAACGAATTCCCATTTGAGAAAATTATTGAAAACTTTAAGGGAATAACAAGTAATATCTCGAAAATGGTTCACTCAACAAAAAAAATGTATATGACATAAATTGTGTATTTTAACGCGATCTACATTTTTTGTGTAGTAAAATTTTTGTCTATTTCTTATGGTTTACCAGTTATGCAAAAGTCGTTCACAATGAAGAATACTTTTGGAGACATTCCCAGGAAATTCAAGATATACATTTTATTTGTCATAAAAATATCTTAAACATATGATATTTTAATCAAAATCGTTAGAGCCATTTTTGAGAAAATTAAAATTTTCGAAAAATCTTCCATGTAAAGGGTACTCTGGGGTGGGGGGATTTTCTTGAAAACCTTTGTGTCGCATCCCTGAAAGATACTGAACCTAAATACCAAGTTTAGTGTTTATCCGACTGTTCGTTTCTGAGTTATGCTGTTCACAGACAGACACACACACGGACATGTTTCCAAAAATGCTTTTTTTGGATTCAGGGGGTCTCAAAACATGTATTTCTGGTGAAATCTCGGTATAGAATTTTTGGGTGGAATACAATACTTCCCCTACTTACTATACGTAGTAGAGAAAGTAAAAATCTAATGTGATACATTCCTATGACTTTCTCTATCCTCTATCAGTAAGTGTACAAATTATTCTTACTCAAGCTTATTTTTCTATCTACTACATTTTTAATCCAAGTAAGTTTTTACAGAAATAGCTACATTACACATTTTGTTATAGATACAAAGAGAACAGCAACAGTAAAATGTTTAAGAACAGGTCACTATATGTTGGCCTTAAAATTCCTTACTGTTTCTATGCAATTGTGAGAAACAACTGAATGCTGAAAGGACTTTAAGAGAATGATCAAGAAATGAAAAATTTGAACCTTTAATAATGGATATCTCAGAAACAGCTTATGCCACAAAAAACTTATTTTAAATAAATTGTGTGTTTTAAAGAGATCTACATTTTTTGTGTAGTATGTTTTCGTCTATCGCTTAACATTTACCAGTTATACAAGATTATACAAAATTCCTTCTGAATGAAGAGGAAAATTCAAGATATACATTTTATTTGTCATGTAAATATCTTTCATATATGGTATTTTAATCAAAATCGTTAGTCGTATTTGAGAAAATCAAAAATTTTGAAAAATCTTCCTTGCAAAGTGTAGTTTGGAGTGGGGGATTTTGTTGAAAATCTTTGTGCCGCATCTTTGGAAGATATTGAACCCAAATACCAAGTTTGGTGTTTATGTGACTTTTCCTTTTTGAGTTATGGTGTTCACAGACAGACACACACGTGGACATGTTTCCACAAATGCTTTATTTGGATTCATTGGCCTCAAAGCATGTATTTCTGGTGAAATCTCAGTATCAATTTTTTGGGTGGAATGCAATGCTTCCCCTACTTATTATGTGTAGTAGAGAAAGTAAAAATTCCTCCATAGTATATGAAGAGTGAGTATATAAGGAGTTTAAATCTATTTTGAAGATTTTATGTTGATTAAGAGCTTTAGGTAACATGGAAGGTTATTATAAATTGTTATTGCAGAATAGTAACATCCTTTTAGGAGCAGTTTTAAGCTATTTGTGGTCTATGTAAATTGCCTGCATACCTTGTATTGTGGTCATGCACAGCAAGACTTGTTGTGAAGTTATCATAATTTGCTGTAAGGTAGCTCAAGAGAAAATATATGTATTCACCAGTAAGAGTAAGAATTTGTTGGGTTTTGAATAAGGGCCTACAGGAATGACAGGGCTCAACACCACAAATAATGGGTATGGCCTTTTTTTGTAATATAAATACTTGTTTGCTGTGTGTCGAATTACCCCAGAAGATTATTCCATATCACAACAGGGAGTGAAAGTATGCAAAATATGCTGTTCTTAAGACATTTTTGGTTAAGCAGTTTTTTAAGTTTCTTAAGGCAAAGCAAGCTGAGCTAAGTTTTGGTAGCATGATTTTTATCTGTTTTCTCCACCTGAGCACCCCATCTACTTTAAACCTAAGAAATTTTGTGTCAGGTACTTTATTTATGGTGTAATTGTTGTACCTGATTGTTAAATCGTTTACTTGTTTATGCTTCGTTTGAAATTGAATAAAATCGTTTAATGAAAGCTTCAAACCAAATGTTGAGTTGTTTGAACACTTTACTGACAGAATCTCTTAATTGCTGATGTGACTTTTCAGATATAAGTACACTGGTATCATCTGCAAAAAGCACTGCTATTGAATCTTTGCTAAGATAATATGAGCATTAACCCTCTACCGCACAGTGTTGCCTCAAAGCAGCAAACAAAGTTTTACTTTCTTTCTCTAAGAGTAAGAAGTCCCTTTGCTTGGCGTATATCTCGGGCAGCAATCCTATTAAGCTGAGAATGGGAAGGTGTTTTCATTCTTGGCATGCAGCAAAGAGAACATGTGTGCATTAGCAGCATTTGCAATGTGATATTGCTAAATACATTGGGTTTACAGCCAAACAGAAATTATTGCTGGATCAAGTAAGTCTTGTCTTCATTGATATATACATGCACTTTACAATTGATATGCTTTATGATTTATTGTTGCTCTTCAAAGCAACATCATGCATGACAGCATGAAGATGGACTACCGTAATGTCATGGTATGCCCATTCAAACCATCAAATTCTTTACTAGAAGTGTTATTTGCTTTCAGAATCATGAAGCCTATCACTCCTTCAACATTCTGTGACAAAAGCATAAGAATACAAGTATCACCAGAGGGCAGTGAGGCTTTAGAAAGTGAAAGTGATGATGATTTGAATGAGCTACAAGCTAAATACAAAAGCATTGTTATACCTGAGACAGACAACGAAGGTAAATTGGATACAGCTACGCCATCCAATGATAAAGATCTTACAGAGCCAACACAAAATGTAAAAAAATACTATAAAAAAGACAAATGGAATATCAGTATTTCTTGTGCTAATGCAGTGGTAATGTACAAGTTTATGGGATGTTGACTTGGTGGATTCTTTAGGGGCATTGTATCGAACCTCAGTATGCTCTGAGAAGTATTACCACAAGATTTTCTTTCATCTAATGAATGTTTGCACGCCAATGCTTGGTTCCTTCACAGACGCGATGCTACAGAAGAAGAACAAATGCTGTTAAACTTAAAAATTGGTATTCAAGGCCTTTTGAAAGTAAATAAATTCCTTAGTCCACAACAGAACAAACTTGGGCATCCAAAGCGGTCTTCATTAGAAAGTGAGTACAGTTCCAAGTGTAAAAGGGCTCCTGCTACTCCCATTCTCACAAGCAATGTACAGATGGATGAAGTTGATCATTTTCCAGATTTTCACGAAAACAAAAGGCTGATGTGAAAGACCTGCTGCAAAGGAGTTCCTAAACTAAGATGCAACAAATGTAATGTGTTCTTATGCTTCACACCCTCCTCAAATTGTTTTCTACAGTTCCACATTGCACCATGACAGACTTGAATGTGAAAAAGTTTGTGTGCATGGTGTTGCCTCAAAGCAATAACCTTTAAACATTGATAAAATCCTTTGTATATTTACAAAAAAATAAAGTCAGTAAGTTTTGAAATCTTGTGGTTACCTATTATCCTAAATATTTTTTTCAGCATGAAAATCAAGAGTAAATTAAAATCATGCAGTAGAGGGTTAAAAATAACAAAAAGTCAAGTATAGAACTTTGTGGGACACATTTAGTAATACACCTGATTCTGGTTTTCTGGATTCTATTTTTAAGTAAGATCTGAACCATAAACTTTTAACTTGCAGCAAAAGGTTTGATCTGTGCTGCCAAATAACTTAGCTAAGTCACAGAATGTTCCTAATGGTAGTTCCTTTTTATCCAAGGATATTTACATCACAATAAAATGTATATCTTGAATTTTCTGTGAATAGCCTGTGAAATCCTCTTCAGTTGGAAGGAATTTTGTATAATAGTTAAACCATAAGGGATAGGTAGACAAAAATGTAATACACAAAAAATGTAGAGCTGTTTAAAACACACAATTTATTTCAAATAAGTTTTTTGTGGCATCAGCCATTTCTGAGATATGCATATTATTGGTTTGAATGTTTAGGTGCATGATATAGAAATTTAAAATCACTAGTAGGGTTGTATTTAAGATGTAAATCGCCTACATTACAGACAGCGATAATTCAAGTTATGCTAAATGTTTGAAAACACATGTGCTTTCTGAAACACTAATTTACAATAGTTTTTCTTGTTTTATTATGTTTATGTGGCTGTTCAGAAAGTAAAGAGATAATAATATAAGAGTAATAATATACTAGTAAGTCCTGTAGCATTTCTTTATATTAAGTATTACTTGTATGTTCCAGAGATTGGAGTGGGCCTTGCTGGTTTTGGTGTTTCGTTTCTGTTCTTGGGTGTTCTTCTTCTGTTTGATAAAGGTCTTTTAGCAATTGGCAATGTAAGTACATCAAGCAGTTTTAACAGGGTAAAAGAGAAAAACAAAAGAAAGGCTGTGGAATATACAGAATGCTGGGCAATATTAAATCTTGCATTGCTAAACAACTTTACCATGTTAGCTACATTCAGATACAGAGTAGAAGAGTATGGCAATGATTTTCCTTTTAGACTATGAAAAATCATGTTATTTGGGGCATTTTTGTTCAGATAAACTTTCCATAGATTATTGCTGAAGTCTTACTTTTGTAGGGCACAATCATGGAAAGTCAGAATTCATTTAGTCACCATTAATATGTTGTTTGTCACTGCCTACTGGAGAGAATCCTATGGTACTGGCATATTTGAGGTGTGCATTTACATTTTCTCCAATAAACATTGCTAACCAGAGATGTTGTTAGTTATGACAACAAACCAAATTATCATAGGCATGTATAACATAATTATGGGTTAAATGCTTCTTGCACATATGGCTTTGGAATGAGTTTATATTTAATATAAAACTGTCCTATTCATATAATTTGCCATACAATGAATCAAGTGCAAATTTTCCCATGTTTTCACAAATGAAGTTTTCATCAGATGAGCAGGTGGCACATTTTCAAGGTGATACAAACTTTTTTATGATTGTTATTAACAAAAGTTCACTAATCGCCATAAACATTGCTGCCCAAAATGTCACAAGACCTCAAGGAAATACATAAGCATTACGCATAATAAAACTGCAACTGAAAATTTTCTGGCAATTTTAAATTTTGAATAAATAATAGATATTGATGGGCTACCGTGAAACCAAAAATAATATTTTGAAAATTTTTGGTTTGTATGGATGTAGGTATGTGTGTATGCCTTTATATAAGACATAAACATGCATATGTGTGTGGGCACACACAATAGTTTATAAGCATAATATTTCTTAAAAGTTTGGTTATTAACAGTTTTTATAAGATAAATGGTTAAGAAGTTGTACCAATTTTTTATTGTCATTGCTTGTGTATGTTAGGCAGTTACTACAACAAACAGTAAATTTCTGATTGCATTACAAAGCCCCAGAAAAAGCCGTTTTATCGCTGGTTTTCCAAACGTCACATGCTATGTAAGTTACTTATAAAGGAGAGGGATAGAGAGAGGAAAATGGAGAGAGAGACATTGACGGAGAGGGAGAGGAAGTGAGATAGAGAAGATTCAAGATTCTGGAAATAAGACTTGAAGAGCATATGCAATGCATTTACCAAAAACGACGAAAAAATCAGCAGTAGCACATCTTTTCTGGTCTTCAAACCATGAAATCACTCCAAACATAAAACTTTTAAAACCAGTCAACAGCAGCAATGAATTGGACATCTGGGAAAAAATACATATCGTCAAACACAGGAATCACCTAATGAATTTCGAACTACCGCCACCCAGCAGTCTTTGGAGGTTCCAGCACCAGAGAACACCACTAACCACACACATTCCCCAGACAATAACCAGCAAAATCAGTTGGAAACATGCTGACGATGAGAGCAAACCGTTCTCCCGAAATGCATTCAAAGTAAGAACCTTTTAGTGTTATAGTGCAACAACCTCCAACTCTCTTTATTTTAAATTATGGCACATCACTGTTACTAGCTTCTCAATCTTCATAAATTAATTAATGGAGTGTCTACTTAACTCAGTAATATTCTATGGTAGTATTATGTAAGTTTCACTGTGTATAACATTTCTGTAGGTATGTTGTACAGTAAGACTATTAGCACATTCTCCCTACTTGAGATCAGTACAACTACTACTTACGGATGCAAAGAAAGGCTGCAGGAAGAAGGTGAGAAATTCTAGAAGTAAGTTCTCATGGACACGTGCATTGTGGATACTGTGCAACTCCCCGGCATTGAACAAACAGGAAGTTGACCACTAAGTTAAAAGTTAAATCTGTGGCATGACAGCCCTTGCAGGCCTTGGCCTATCAACCCAGCTTCTGACTTCACACCTACATGCGCATGGCATAGGTGGACGATCATCCAGACAATACATAGAGATGATGTGGTCAGCACCATGCTTGCTCCAGCCATAAAGTCGTCCTCCGTGGACTAGTGGTACCGTGTACCGTGCTAGCCTCTAGTTCCCAAGGTCATGGGTTCAAACCCAGCGGAGGGCGATGGATTTTTTCGGGCGTAAAAATCCTTAGCATGGCTTCCTTCGGAAGGGAAGTAAAGCCGGTGGTCCCGTGTCGTAGATTTACGGCACATAAAAGAACCTCAAGCCTGATAAAGAGGCCTCTGAGCAAAATTACCGATCTTTCACGCCCAATATAGAATGGGATGCTAAGGACCATAGTAGTTAAAGAGCGTCCGTAAATAAAACTCAATTTAATTTTCCATCCATAAAGTTGGTCTTTGTGATCTACAGATCGCTACCTGTTGTAACTCAAAGGCATCATGATGCTAAGTGGACACCATTCCTATACATGGACCCAAAAATCCACACCCACATGGGTAGGCTTGAACCCAAGCACATGCTACTGTGCAGGACAACCAGTCAGCAACCCACAAGATTTTTTGTTCAGGTCTCAACATTATGGTGTGGATATTGGTAGCCAGTAAGCTATCTCTGTCTCTGTGATCTAATGCTTCCTCTCACATCTCATCTTATGGAGCATTCTTTTGCTTCTGTATACTTTAGAGATATGATGCCATGTTCTAAGTTTGCAAACAAATTACTTATTTCAAATGCTACTTACCAGATTTGTTTACATGAGATAATCCACAGAAATATCCATAAAATTGTTGTTTTGAAATTATCTTACCGTATCATAGCTTTTATCTGTTACTATTTATGTTTGACTAAAAACAGCTGCTTTTGCTTACTATAGAATTAACAAATGGTGCATATACCCTTGCATCTGCAGATGTCTGCACACTTTACAAAGCTATCATTAATTAACTTTAAAAAAAAAATGAATTAAGGCAGTTACACAAGCAGATCACTTTAAACAGAAATGTTGCTGTTTGAGTGATACCAGCGTATGAAATAACTAAGTGATCATTTGTCCTGTTTAAACCAGGACAGTTCTGTTTTGTTAAATCTCAGGAATTAATTTCATTACTGAAAAATTTAGGAGAAATTTTGTAACATGTATAACAATGGACTTTTCAAAGCTACATAACAGCAATAATCCAATTGCTGTATTTGTTTACATATTTTAAAATAGAGAAAGCAGACCATGTTGTGGTCCTATTTGACAAAGCAAGTGCTATATATTATGTTGCAAAAATCTCTATGAATCCTTTGGAAAACATGCAGATAAATTTTTATAATTTTCAAATTCTGGAAACTTAACACACCTCACTTTGCCTCCAAACAGAATGTCTGCACCCTGCCCATTGATGTAGACATGACGATGTTTATATTACTGTTAAGACCAAATGTACTTGACAGAGTGTAATTTTTGTATGCATTCTTTGAGTTAATGATGATGGTGATTATATATTTAGGTATTTGAAAAAACTTTAAAAGGGTGGAAATGATACCTTACGAATGACTCATTTTTTTTTATCAATTCTGTATATTCATTTCAAAGTGTATCATGTCACTTGTCTAGCCACTAGAATTCAAACCGCCTAGTACTTCCGCAGAGGTCAACATGAATTTTTCAAGGCAAATGTTGCAGCTCCCTTCTGCAAATATAAACAATAGAATTATCTGTGCAAAATGAATGGATGTTGGTAGGGCTATGCAAGGAAGATTAACAGGTTTGATTGTGCGTTTTATTTTACATTTTTGTGTATGACATTGCAAGGCATGTTATTTGGTCTACATTTTATGATTAATGTGATTACTAGACCTCGGATTTTAGGCTAAATGACTATTTTTTTTATGTGTACGAATAAGCTAAATTTAGTTAAGTATTCACATTTCATATAAAATATAAAAACATGGAATGAGGTTTATGGTGCCTGAAATGCCTATTTTGAACATTGATGCCTAATTTAAGGTTTTAGAGCCTAAAAATGCCTATTTTACCATTCATGTTGTTTCACTAATTGTTTTAAAGCAGTAATAAAGATAAAGTATTGATATCATAGGATTAGTTTGATTTAAATACTTTATATAATAGTTTGGTTGTAGGAATGAGACATTCCGGGGTAAAAGACTGGTTTATTTTAATGCCTTAGCAGGTAGATTCATTTGTTTTGTAGAAAGAGAAGCAGAATACATGTCCCCTCTAGGTATTAGTCGATGACTGCAGAAATCCATTTCAGATGGTGTACTTCCCATTGTTATGTGACTCATCCCTAATCCCCTTCATTAACTGTTGATATTCACACATTTGCAAGATTTCTCCATGTTTTCTCGGTTGCTTTCCAAATGTATTTAAAACAGTTCTTTTATATTGCTATTCTTAACATATATTATGTTTTGCACCCTCTTGGGGATTGGCTGCATGCTCTAGAGCATTTAGGTCGCAATTATATATCTGTAGTGTATGGTGCATTTCCAAGTGATCTATTTAATTAGTTTTGAGAGATTGTTTTTCAACTTTATAAGCTCATATTATGTATTACCAACAATAAATTTATAACATAATAAAATGTTTCTAGCCATAATAATTTAGTAAACTTTACTGTTTTTGTTACTTTGTAATTTTTAATGCACACTAATTAATTGCATTTTTAAACTTTCGGAAAGTAAAAATGCATTTTAGATATATAAAATCTGATGTTTAACTCGTAGAAACTGTGTCTTTAATGTCTATTTTTATAATTTGAGAGCCTATTTTAGATGTTTAAAGTTGGTTTTAAGGACCTAAAAATCTGAGGTCTAGTCATTACCATATTAGTACTCTATGAATTGAACACCATGCTTGCTAGGGAACGTCTCCACCACACTTATACTACATTATATATTTCCCATTAGGAATGACACTCACTTCAAAAAATTGACTGAAAATAATGACATTACACATTTTGAAATGAACACTCAATATGTTATGGTCATTCTATAAATAAACTATTTATTGTTATTATTTTATTGCAATCAGGAAATCTTTTTGTTTTCAGATATTATTCATTGCAGGATTAGCATGTGTCATTGGATTAGAAAGAACATTCCGATTTTTCTTTCAAAGGCACAAAGTGAGGGCATCTCTGGCATTTTTTGGGGGAATTTTCATTGTGCTGTTCGGCTGGCCACTTATAGGAATGCTTGTTGAAACGTATGGTTTTGTGTTACTGTTTAGGTAAGTATGCTATTTAAGATAAGCAGATTTTAAATGTTTCATTAGCACTTTAATAGTTTTCCGTTCATAAAGTACATGAACTGAAACCATTGCTATAATATGTACCATATAGAAGACCTTTATTTTTACTTCTCTCTTATACTTAGAAAATAATATTTATTTCACCTCTACAGGATGGAATGGTGTTAGTGTTCATAGCTTAAATGGTAATTCTACATTCTTCACTGAGTAAAATATTCTTTACTATTCTTTTTTGTTTGAATCCCAGATTTGTCTTAAAAATGTTTATATGAGACATTTAGCACACCATTTCTCTTGATATGTATTAGCATAAAAGTGTGGTTAACGCTAAAGTGACAGTTAAAATGCATAGGCTTTTTTATTAAATCCTTTTTTGTAGCATATGCTACTGATGCAGTAATAGTTTTATCAAGCACATGATAAAAAGAAACACAGAGGTAAAGAAGATCATAATCACATTACGAAACTGCATCATCCTTCTCCTGGTCTCCTTGCTGGGTAGCAATCTATCAGTTTCTAAAACTATCACCTACTCATTGAAACTCTACTGAGTTTCCTTAACCTGACCCCTTGTAGGTCTTATTCTTTTCATATTTAATAATAAACTTCTTCCTGTGCTTCATCACTATATAACAACACTCAAGTGACAACCTGCCAGCTGAGGCTTCTGGTCGGCTTATGCTGTTGAAACTGGAGCCACTCACTGGCATATGGCAATAGTTTACTTAATTAACCATTGAACTTTCCATGGAATCATAATTTTCAAGATTTACTGCATCTAACGCTGTTGTAGAGTGGACCTGTCATTCACTATGACCTGAGTCACCTGCTTGGTCATGATGGAATTTGTGGCTCTTATAAGTAACAGAAATTGAACTTTATGCCTAGTAATACCAATTGATGGAGCATGGCATACAAATATCAACTATGAAAATCAGTAACATATAAAAATTATTTATTGTATTCTGAAATGAGATGCAGTACTAGGAAAACAGTAAGATTTTCAAGCAGAATGTCTCCAGTTCAAGTTACAACTTCAAAATATTTAACACAAATATGGAAAGTTTGTTTCGTTTCGGGAGAAACGATCCCAAATGTATCCAAACATTCTTGATGCTGAAAATAAGCTGAGAGATAAGATATGGAAACAAGTAATGGAGAAATAGCTTGGATGGTTGAAGACTGTAGTGCAAACAAATACTCTAAACATTACAAATGTGAGCAATATCCCATTGATAGGATTTGTTAATGCTTACAAGGACCTAGAATATGTGAATCAGGCACTAGTGGCAGATGAAAGCTAGTATTTCATACATATTTGTGAGGGTAGATAAGAGCATGCATGTGTAATGGCAAGTGCATAAGTGTTAATTTAATATCAAACTTGAAACATTTATTTTTGTCTTAAGTATATATGTTGCCTAATTTTTTTTTTACTTCCAGTTATTTATGACCAAATCTCATTGTAGGCATTGTTAAAATGTAAAGACTTCTTATACCTTTATTCATAATGTTGTTTACTTCTATCATATCTGACTTTGACACCTGGCTGTATTACTTAGTGGTGCAACATGTGCTTGACTGGTGGGCTACCATACATTGCACTGCATACAAATGATTTATTTTTGCGAGTGTTTCAAAATGGATCAGAGCTTATTAATAGGGCTAGGTATGACCTAAAATCACCATAATATGCAAAATAAAATAGTGTTACAACCTAAAATTTACAAAAATATGCACAGTAACATAAACTTTGATGTGATACATTCTTATTACTTTCTCTACCTACTATAATTTATTTTTATAGCTTATACAAACTATTCTTATGAAAACTTATTTTTCTATCCAATTCAAATTGAGATAAGCCTTTGCAGAAATTGTTTTGTAACATATTTCCTTGTAGGTATAAGGGAATTACGGGAATGTAGTAGGCTTTAATCAATAGTCAAATCATTTAAAAGCAGGTTGCTGTGTGATGGCTTTGAAATTCCATTCTCTTTGTATGGCCAAGAGAAAAAAAACTATGATTTTCCTTTTGAGAAACATATAAGTATTTATTTGAAAATTCAAACCAATAACAAAGAATATCTCAGAAATGTTAAGGCTACAAAAATACTATTTGACATTAATTGTGTGCTTTAACAAGGTCTACATTTTTTGTAGATTTTTTGTAAGTTTTTTCCCTATATCTTATAGTTTACCAGTTATGTAAATTCAGAATGAAGAGGACTTCAGAGGCTATTCCCAGAAAATTCTAGATATACAGTTCATTTGTCATGAAAACATCTTAAACATATGGTATTTTAATCAAAATTGTTAGAGGCACTTTTGAGAATATCAGCATTTTTGAAAAATGTTCCATGTAAAGGATTTTTTGAAGTGGGGGAATTTTCTTGAAAATCTACATGTGATATTCTTGGAAGATGCTTAACTTTAAATACCAACTTTGGTATTTAACCTACTTTTCATTTTTGAGTTATGCTGTTCACAGAGACAGAGATACACGCATGAGCCTTTTGCTAAAAATGTTTTTTTTTTTTTTTGGTGGGGTTCAGGTACCTCAAAACATGTATTTATGTAAATGTCGACGTTGAATTTGCAGGTGGAATACAATACTGCCTCTTAACTAGTATAGGTAGGTGGTAGAGAAAGTGACCTAACAATATTGTAATGAGCTGAAATTTCAGTTGTAAAATAAATTGGTAAGTGAGTTTAAGACAGTTAACTGTTTATTTAAGAATAAAGTGCACATGAGAAGCAAACTAAACTATGGAATTTGTTATTATTTTATTATAATTATCAGATACATAGTTAACATATGCTGTGATTTTTTAGATGCCTCTTTTTACTTCAGCTAATGAGCCCTGTGTTAAAATATACAAGATTACCATGTGCATATTTTTAAATAAAAATTTTCCAATTGTCATCCCACAAAGCCTTGTACTTCAAGAAGCTTCTTTCTACTTCACCTGACACAAGAGGAATATGTTTAAAATGAACAATATAATTGAAATGGGACACAATGTATAATTCCTTTTTTTTTTGGTGGGGGGCACACATATCACACAGTTTACAATACATATAGTATTTTATCATGAGCCAAAACCTCTTTCTCGTTACATTGAGACAGGAACTATTGTAATTTTACTTGAATACTTTACGTCAATTTAGGCATTTCTTTTTAACTAAGTAAACTACATACACTTCTCAACAAGATACAATAATGCAATAAGACACTTGTCTGCAGTCCAGAGCCCAAATTATAAAGGACAGGTTTAAGTAGCTACTTGCTTATAGTGTAACAATAGGCTACATACATTTGATTAAAGTAGGGAAAAGGTAGATTTTTACCATTTTCCAAGAAACAAAATGTGATGTATAATAATTCTGAGAATTATGATGGAGAATTAATAGTTATAAAAGCAGCATTACAGAACATTTTATATAGACCATACATAAAACAAAAAATAGTCATCTTATCAGACTCAAAATCAGCCATAGATGGAATAGTAAATTACAATAATAAAACAACAAGAAATATTAAAGAAATAAGAAGCCTAATTAAAGCAGTTGAAACTAAAAATCATGTCACTCTACAATGGATCCCAGCTCACGTTGGACTTTTGGGCAATGAACATGTGGATCAATTAGCAAAGAAAGGTGCAATACAACAAATAAAACCTGTAGGACAAATAGAAATAAATAAACAATTAAATAACATTAAACAACATTTCAAAAGACAGCAGAGACTTGATGAAGAAGATAAATTAAAAGATAAAGATTATAAGACTATTAAAGATAGAGTTGATATACAAAAAAATGCCAAGGAAGACTGCAGTGGCCTTATTTAGGATGGCAACTGGCCACGATTGCCTCGCAGAACATTTCTACAAGATACGATGCCTACCTACACCCAAGTGCACTCTCTGTGAAGAAGATATCCTGAACAAACAGCATCTCGCCAAATGCAAAGGCCTTAAAAGTGATAACTTACAGACTTTATATTGGGAAGCCAGAGGGAAAATGATGCAGATCAATTAATCTCCAATACCATTGGTCAACAGCATAATTTTGAGAAATTTAACAACTCAAATGAACACAGAAGAAAGAAATTGCTTGAGAAAAGTTCTTTACTTCTTGAAAGAGTGAAAATATGATGAATATGTCCATTTACTTAATAAAATATATGCTCTATCAAAAACATGGACCATGTATGCATGAATATGACTAAACAAATTACTATAATTTTATTAGTTTTTTCATAAGCATTTAGATATACATTTAAGGAATATATCAGTCTTACCAAAAAATATATCCATCATGAAAATCTGACTTATTAAGAACTTTCGGCTCCTTTCAATGGCCTTGTTCCTAACTTTGATGTGGAGCTATACAGCTTGAGCACTTAAAACTTCCGCCGCAAATATATCTGAAACAAAAATAGGAATTGAACGACCTTCACAGGCATGAAGCCAGGAAAGGAGCTCATTAAAGTAGATGATATAGGCCATTCGAAAATGTAAGTAAATATGATTTTTAAATGGAAACCCCATATTATTTTTGATGCAATTGATATGGCAAATAACATTAAGAATGGCATTTGTTACATCACAATAAGTTAATTACAACCTGTGAGGTTGATACTTGAATACAAGGAAAGATGTAAATCATATTTTTCTTTGTTTTGTGACTGGAAACCTTGCATTATTTCCAGCACAATTAATAATAGTGAAAATTATATTAAGAACAGCTCCTGTCGCATTGTAATGCATCAGTCACCTCACCTTAACTGCAACATGAAGTTCATGCTTGAGACTCAACAATGAGCAGCTGATATGCATTTTTGTATCTTAAGCATCAACTTCACATTGCAGTTTCTTGCATGTAATTAATCTATTATGATGCAACAAACATCATTCTTAATTTTATTGCCATGGTTATCAATTGCATCAAGAATAATACAGGGTTTCCATTTTAAAAATCTGATAATGTTACATTCACATGATTTTGTCTACCCTCTGCCATTTATTAGTGGGTGTACAAACTATTCTTACAAAAGCTTACTTTTGTGTCCACTTCATTTTAATCAAGATAAACCTTTCCAGAAATAGCTACATTACACATTTTCTTATAGATACAAAGGCAATAGCGATAGTAAAATCTTTAGGAACTGGACGCTATATATTGCCCTTAAAATTTCCAGACTCTTTCTATACATCACAGGAAACAACTGAATATTGACAGGACTTTAAAAGAATAACAAAGTATTGAACAATTTGAACCATTATTAACAGATATCTCAGAAAAATGACATATGATACAAAGTTATTTAGTAAATTATGTATTTTAAAGAGATCTACATTATTTGTGCAGTACATTTTTTCTATCGCTTAACATTCACCGGTTAAACAAGATTATACAAAATTCCTTCCAAAGCAGATTTCACTGTCTATTCCCAGATAATTCAAGATATACATTTTATTTGTCATGCAAATATATTTAATATTACCTTAATCAAAATTGTTAGAGCCATTTTTGAGAAAATAAACAAATTTTTAAAAATGTTCCATGTAAAAGTTGTTTGGGGTAGAGGATTTTCTTGATACTCTGTATGTCACCTCCTTGGAAGATACCAAAATTAAATTCTTTGGTATTTGTCTGACTTCTATGTATTTCTGGTGAAATCTGGATATTAAACTGCTATATATATGATAGAGAAAGCAAAAACATAATTTTATGCTGAAACTCTTATTTACACATTGTTGATGGCCTGTACCATTTACTTTAAGCCTCTGAATGAGCTTCTCCTCTGCCTATATGCCTATGAAAGTAATTTTTCAATTCCTACCTTTTTTTTTTTCGGAGATTCTGTTTGTGGTGGAAGTTGGTGACACCTTCCTCATGTACTCGTGTAGATTCAGGAGATTGTAAAGTTGAATATTTTGTTTCATAAGAAGAAGTCTGCTTCTGACAAAGACGTGCTTTACTTAATAGACAATAGCTTTCATATATTTGCTTTCCCTTGTCAAATGTATATTCAGATCCATAATGGAGTTAGTTGTATTCATAGTGAGGTCTCTCTTTGCATTGGCTCATTTTATAATTGCTTATTTACAAATGTTGCTGTAGACTTAATACGGAAGGATAGTGATGCTTGCATAATTGACTTGAAGATATTTTGTTTTTCAGTGGTTTCTTTCCTGTTGCCATCAATTTTCTCAGACGTGTTCCTGTTTTGGGCACCTTATTAAACTTCCCTGGACTTCGAGGGGTAATATTTTTAAATTTATTTTTATGTAGATTAAATAAACTTCTAAGTGCTGTATATTTCATTCCCCACTTCAAATCAAAATGAAAGTAAATGTAAACATACAGTTTTGCTGCTCTGTCTCCAGCTCTGATGTTTCGAGAAAGTAAACAGAGAGAGGGTAGCTATCAACATTACCAACCTATAATGTAAAATAGTACTTTTCAATTCTGCAGTTATTGAAGGTATTTTGCTACATTGTAGCAATAAATACTCAAATTTGGCACCACCATTCAATTTGTAGCAATGTTTTTAATAACAGTGGTTGCTACCATGAGATTTGAGCTCTATTACACGCAGAAGAATTCAGCCATGGAGAGAAAAGACACGTGTCAAGGGTGAAAATTGTCTGCTTGCACCAATCCTCTCCCCATGTATGTATACGATTTACTGTGCTATTATTGTTATGATTGTACTTCATAGTATTGTTATTTGTATAATATGTCTATCAACAAAGAGTGCATTGCTTACAGGCATTAATGCTTAACATATATATTTACAGCAGCAGTACAGACCAACAGCATTGTTGCTCTCGGTCACAAGGAACATCAAGGCTGGAGCAGAACAGTAAATGTATTTGACATTAATGCAATTCAGTTAACTTAGTTATGAAGGACCTTTAGGCTTCAAAACTGATTAACAATAATATGAAGCAAGGTCTATGCCTATAATTTTCTCTTTTCCTAATTCTTTTGATTCTTTCATTGTACATAAGCAAAGGTTAGTTTTACTTTTCTCTACCACTTGGGTGTCTAAGGTAGAGAAAATATTACATTTTTTCTTGAAAGAAACAGGAAGGGGAAACTGCAAGAAAAGTGTGCCTCATTCATTTTTGATAGACTCGCTGTATTACACCCACATGCCTAACGGCTTGTGAATTTTTTGTTTTCATGTGAACAGATAAAATCCTAGGCAGTTACAGTGTTTTAATACCTCATGATAAGAACTTTTTTGAGGAAAACAGTTTATTTCTGTGTTTCTTTACAGATGCCAGCAACAATATTATTCTTAATAGTTTAAAGATACTCTTTTTGGGCTGATTTAGCCATCAAATCATAAATCCCCAAATTTATTAATTCGCTTGCTTTACTTCAAAGTAATACAAGTTGCTTTTTGGAATCTAAGCTCTAAATTAAGTAAGATATATCACCATTTTTTAGGATTAAAATCGCCTTCCAACTTGTAGGAATTTTATGGAAAGTAAAGTAAAATGTTATTAGAAAGAAAAACTGTTTTCCTGCAGAAAATATTTCAAATAAGTGTGAAAGTTCAGAATCTGTTCATAAGTTTTTGCAATTAGAACATTAAGGACTTCTGGGTAAAAGTGTCCTAAGTTCAATTTTTGAAGATTTAGAAGCTTGTGTCCTAGTTGCTTATTCCTAAAACCTGGAATCCATAATTACAGGCAACCTGCATTGTTGCAAATACTTTTAATTTTTGGGCTGTTAGGGTTAACTTTTGTTTGATAATTGTACTTTTATACCGGGCTTGTGAAGGTTAAAGCTATAGTTCATATTTATATAATTGTTTTGCTGGGAGCACAAGGTTTAAATACATCTGCATATTTGTGGTTTCAGGTTGTAGACAAGTTAGCAGGTGATTCAGGCCGGACAACTGTCTGAGATTAGGCTCAAGAGCAGCATGGAGTGTGTGAACGAGTACACAGACTGAACATGCTGCTATTGCATTGCAACACTTCAACGGAATGTGCAAATATTTCATTACCATTGTCATACCATCATCTCATGTGTGTTATCTCTATCCATTCCTGTACCACAAATACAATGAATGTCTGTTCATTTTTAAATATAAGTAAAGAGGAAACACTGTTTGCATTCAGATGAACTAAAAGTGTGGTTCATTTTCATAAAATTTTATACAGGATTATGAATACAAAATGAAAAACATTTTATTAAATTTTTTTTATAAAAGTTTCTCTGTATGTTTGTACATTTGAGTGTATAAAGCAGCTGTTATAAGACTTATATGTGGTTCCAGTTACATGACTAAATGTGCTATATTTCATCTCATTTATGGTCCATTGCTGTGTGAGTATACATGTCATGTAATAACCATAAAGCTTCTTTGGGAGCTAACAGAAAAATGCTTTCTGTGCAGAACTGATCATCTGGATATTGTTAGTAATTACCTCAGCAAATGTAAAAGTGTACAAGAAAGTAATGATGTTTCATTGTGTTGCGTGTGTGTGGTTTTTTGTCCACACAATAAATTCCTTTTTTCAATAGATTGCTGTCCCATTTGAGTAAGCAACAAATTCCCTTTTACATACAGTATAGAAATTAAAATACTCCTGCTTTTTTTGTTTTTTTTTTTTGTTTTGTTTGTTGTTAATTCCTGTAGCCTTGTGAGTTTTTCTAGGGTTGTTTATAGGATTTATTGTCATTGTCATGGGCAGCTCATGTTTACTGGTGCAGTTTTTGCAAGTGTAAAGAAATGATTGAGATAGTCCATTTGTAAATTACCATACTTTTGCAATGTAGTGTTTTTGCATCTTATGTCATAGTTATTTGGTATTCAGGTAAAATTGAGGCTGCATAGCAAGAGAATTCATACTCAAAAATCATATTTTGGGAAAATTGGTTTCCAAGATTTCATTTTGCGTTATCCAGTATTTCATTTGGCATGAAAATAAATTGTTACTAAAACGACAAGTTCTATATCTTTTATTTGCAGTGTGGTGCTGCTTTCATGTGCTACAGGTAACGAACAATTTTGGTTTATAAAAACAGCTTTAGCGGCCAGTTTGACATGTTACAAACAATTTTTCATTCTAATTAAACTTCATTTAGCTACCTAATAATCTATAATGAGTTTTCTGGTAGCACATGCTAATTTGCTTGTCTTGTAATAAGATTACCGTTATAGGTGTGTCACTCTGTAGACATGTACATGCCAATAAAATGGGCAGAATGCTTCTCCTTCTGTGCATAGGTTGGTTGGTCTTCACATGCATGCCAATAAAGAGGGAGAGAGCTTCAGTCTTTCTAAAGTACTAGTGTAGATGAAGGGAGCACAGAAAAAAAGAAGAGCTGAGATCTTAAGAGGGGGAGCATATACCAGCTAACTTAAAGCCACACTTACCTCCAGCTTTCTTTACAATTTGATAAAGCTGTCCATACTGTCATTTGAAAATGTGAGGCTGCAAGCATTAATCTGGCAAATGAGCAATTTGGTTGGATGTAAATCTTGAAACTCACTTGCATTCACTCTCACATTCCTACTTCCAGATTCTGCAGGGAGTAGAAAATGGACTCCCATTAAAAAAGAAATTCCCCCCACCTCAGTTGGAATCACAAAGCTCTGGTTTGACAAGCCAGAACACTGACCTCTCTGGTCTTTGCTGTGTACATTTGGCTCAGTTAAATCGCTTTGACCTTTTGCAGATCTAGCGTACATATTAAGGTGATGTTAATTTGTTTTTAATGTGATTATACGGCTACTTCCTGTATATTATTTTGTATTCTAACCCCTTTGCTGCCAATGAACAAAATGAGAGACAAATTCTACATAATTACTGAAACATTCAACAAACACGGTGATGTTACAATTGAGCAGGGCTGTATTTAGAGGGAGGGTTTTTAGGGTCAACATCTGACAGTTTTATTTATTTAAATTTATTGCAAACCAATATGGGAAAATGTCGTTATATAACAGTAGGTGTATTGCTAGTAGCATATTTACAAGAAAAAGGAAAACTCAATATCATCGCCTTACATAGGTAAGGTGACCATACATTCTGGTTTTCGAAGTGGTCTCCATGTTTTGTGCTGTAAGGTGGAATATCCTCATTCCGGTGAGTTTTTCTTGCCTATATAATGTCTCCAAGCAATTTTCTTATCCATGTAACGTCTATATACTACGGAATAGGTACATGGTAACTGTGTGGGGTACTGTTAAATTTAGATCTACTTGTGGAAAACCCTCCCCAAATTTTTTTTCTGAGTACGGGCATGCAATTGAGTATTCTATTTTTAGCTTTTACTATACTTCTACATATATTTTGGTATTTAGAAGTGTAGTCATCTACACTACATATAATCATCTCTCCGAGTCCTTTTATTATGGAAAATAATGAGAGCAAATTCAATTTGTGGGCTTTTAAAGAGTACTGTGGAATGAAACAGTAACTGTTACTGCAATTTAATTGAATCTTGAATTGGTGGACACACTAAAACTTCACTTTCTTGAAAGTGAATCCACCGACTCAAGATTCAATTAAATTAATGTTTCGCTTCACTGTCTAACTTCTGAATAACATTCAACTGTTGCTGTGTTTCCGATCTCCATAATCACAAAGAATTAAGGATTTGAGTAATCATCATATCACAAAACTTGCTTACACTTGATAGCAATGCTTTTAATTGGAAAATTCCAAACTTGTTTTCCCTCTTAACTAGAATTCTTCTGGTTGTTATAAATCACTTGAGAGTGCGAATAGTATTGCTGTCACCAAGTTCCTTTTTAATTATTTTTTCAGCATGTTACTCGAGTAACATTAGAAACTTAAAGAAGCAGTAGAGCAAACATAGGAATGCGAAAAAACACTAGTTAACATTTCTTGTCAGCTACTGCATTAGATTGAATGTGTTTTAAATAGATTTTTCATTTTATTGGCCTCCATTCAACATACAGGATTTTGATCTGCAACACATTTAATTACCATTAACAAAGATATCGTTTGGAAATATTCAGCATGTAGCCTTTAAAACATGATGCATGTTGTAAACTAATAAGGGGTGTTTTGTTCAGATGAGCTGGAATTTGAAACCCTAAACATCACTAAGTAAAAAGTCCATGAGCTTGATTTGAATCAGGTACATTTTACTTAGTGATGTAAGTGTTTCAAATTCCAACTCATCTGTATAAATTATCAATACATCACTGTTTCTAATACTTCTACTGAAATGTAGTAATAAGGGGTAGCACCTCTTTGGCAATGGGGCCTTCTAACACAGAGAGGCTGAATTTGAATCTTGGTTTGGGTGAGTTGCCCAAATAAGGCTTTTTCCAGGGTGGTTCTTTATCCTCCTAGGGCAAATATTGGATAACTTTCAGCTGCATAGACCTTGAGCTCTTTTAGGCATTATTCCTCATATTTAATTCACCAATTTATGAAATGAGTGTTAAAATGCATGAAAAAAAGGAATAAACGTTTAAAGTGTGTGAAACTTCTAACCTGTTTTTTAAAGCCAATTCCCTAAGCAATATGCGTAAATCTAAGTTGACATTTAAACTCTTAGGCTATGTAATCTGTTTTCAAGTTACTGTTTTGTAAAAATGTTTTGTATATATAATTTACTTTTGCAGTAAATTTCATAAGAATTTATTAATTCTGAGCATGTAAAGAAGTATTAACACAATGTTAATATAAAATCAATGGACTAAATAGTAGCTGACACTATCTGTTGCTCTGCTTCAATGCCATAATGTTGCTGACCTAAAGCATGTGCTGCTAAAGGCTCATTTTCCACATACTGCCTGAATAATTTTCATGTTTATTTATATTCACTATTAAATAAGAGTTAAAAGTTGCATGTGTGTGTTTCACTTTTGTTATAAAATATACATACTCTAATTTTCCCTCTCAGTTTTCTTGTGAACATAAACATTTACATCATTTTTTTCATTCAGTAGCCAATTCTTAAATGTACCCATAGTATTCAAGATGTTTACCATATGTACGCAAACATAAAGCACTTCTTATAAGTCATAGCCTAAGATCTCAATTGTCATTTACACATTGTTTTGTTGACAAACTTACCTTCACCACTGAAGGTATAATGTTTATGATGTGGCTAATGTTGAAAAAGTAGTACAGATCTATGGGCCATACTCCTACTGTATACACTCCTCTGCATGCAACTTTGAATTTCATTTGAGGTTTTATCTGAATTTTATGTGCCTGTCTGTAATTAGGGAACTGTGATATGACAATCCAAGTGTTCATAGAATAGCTGATTTGCTTTTAAAATATAGTGACCCCAGCACATCTGATGAAACATCCTGGCAGTGTGCCCTTTACAGAACTCTTATTTACTCACACGTGTTCTGCAAAATGAAATAAGTTAAAATGAAAAGGTGAAAGCAGAACAAATAATGAGTAGCGAAGAACAGAACTTTGTGACAGCTAGGATTGCAAAAAAATCCTCTCTCTTCACATAGAGAATGAATGCTACTGACACATATACCTTGCAAGTGCAGTGCTGTCTGTACTATTTTCTCAACATGGCTCTATAGTTACATAATGATATGCAACTATACATTCAAAATTATATAAGGCAAAGAAAAATGTTAAAAACTTCATTCATTATGCAAAAGCTGCAAAACAAAGCGAGGTAAAAAAAAGAGTATATTAATTTTTTGATATACTAAACATCACTTCCATTTTCTTTTAATTTAAATTTATGATTGTATCCTTCCGTGCATTACTTATGCCTTCCATTTTACTGAAATGAATGTATGAGGGGTGTTGCATGTACAGTGGAACCCTGATTAACCATTATAACTTAGAGGTGGGGTTGATGGCAATAAAGGTGATTGTTGTCTGAGGGGCAGGGCTGCTCAGTAAGACATAAAAGTTTGTTGTTCCATAAACCAGTACAAGTATGCTTGCTTATTCGTATCCATGTTTCATCAATTTTGTAGTTACATGCTAGGTAACAACACTACATTATGATACTACTGTTGTCTGATTGCATGACCACTTTGTGATTTGAAGTTAAAACAAGCAATACAGGGCTGAAGGCACCAGAATAAAACCTCTTACACTAGAGTACATGTTCATTCTGTGTTCCAAATAATGCGCAACATTGTTGTTGTGCTCGCACGGGAAGTTATGTAACATGGACTTTTGTTCCTTTATTTTTAAAATGCACTTCACCTCAGAATACTGAAGTCATCTCTTGATAGACCACATTCATTTCTAAAACTGGTTAATGTTTCCCACATATAGAGAATCTTCATGCTAGAACACTAAACTAAACAAACTAAAAAAGATGGCGGTTAATTAGCCGAATGGTTAACTGAATGATGGATAATCAAGGTTTTACTGTATACACATACTTAAAACTAGACTTTCATAACTGCTTAATGTATTTGAGTGTGTAAATGGAAATATGTGTTAATATACATTAGAATTGTTTATTTGTGTTACTCTTCTTATCCTTCAGTTTTTCTCTTTATTATTACCCCAGCTATTACAATTTACTGTGTAGTTTAATGTAGGTATTGACGTATATTATGCAGAGTTACCTCTTGGAGAAGTTTTGAGTAAAGGAAATCAAGCAGCTAATTATTTAACTCTAAGTAAATGAGAGGGAATAGATTACTGAGGAGAACTTGGTGACAGTTAATATCTTCATAAAGTTTACAAGTCTGTATCACAGTCTAATATAAACTGTCGTGAAGCGTTTGTGTGAGGTTTTCATGCAAGTGATCGTAGCACTGATTAACTAACAGAGTTCTTATATATGATTAAACCGTAATTAGTGCTGAATTTCCACAGAACAATAAATTTCCTAATATCATTATGGCTGTGGAGGAGTAAAGCAAACAGGTGGAAATGAACAGAGGAAGGATCATTGTGATTTAAATTTTAGTAATAATAATAATACTAATAATAACAACAACAACATGGGGGTAACCTAGGACCCAACTTTGCAGGGACAAAGTTAGTAAAAGCAAATAATGAAATGAAATATAAAATAAGTATAATATATAAGGTAGTTTTTGGTCACTTTTCAGGGAGTTAAAACAATTGCTTAAAGATTATTATTATTATTATTATTATTATTATTATTATTATTATTATTATTATTATTATTAATGCAGTAACAACCAATTAAACGTACGTTTAATTTGATTATTAACTGATTTATTTCCTCATTTCTATCAATTAACATCATGTGTAACAGTTACGCAACTTTCTTTAGATTTATTTTCAAATACTTGATACCATGGTTTGTTCACTGAGATTGCTATATCAGTAAAGCAGGTCGAGGTAATTATATTAGCCATTATGTTACAAATGATATGCTTGAGCTATTGAGCAGACTGTTAGCAGATGCTCACTACTGGTCTGTGACCCTACTTACCACTACTATGACACTGACACTCCATAAATCCCACGAAGAAAATACAAATAATATAATTTAACTGAAATGCAGGATATTAAACTCTGCCAAATTTATTCAATAATCTCATACATCTCTTAAACTAAAAAAACATTTTGTTTTAAAATGGGATGAAAATGTAAGATTAAACATCAAGTTTTTAGAAAAATAAAATCCGTCTAAACATGCCCTCAATATCTCAGTATTTTTTAAACAAAATTGAATGAGGTGTTTTAAGGTTTTCAAAATCGAAATTTTGAAAATATATGAAACTGCTACTTTTATTACACATGGGTACACTGTCAACATTTTAAACTAAAGGGCTTTAAAAGAGAGATAAGATCATTAGAATGATAGCTGTCTACGATGAGGGTTTTCCAGTTAAGATAATTTTTGTGTATCAAAACTAGGTTAATTATTTAGTGTGTTACTGTTCCAAAAATATAAAAACAATCTGAATTTTCAGTGTGTTCCATGGATACTATTAAATATACCTACCAAAAAGTCAAGTGAATTTAAAACAAGGAGGTTCAGATTTGACACAACATGACCAGTTATTTCCACTCACTACTTAGCATAGGTAAGCTATGGAATACGTCCCTGGAGAGCATGTTTCCCTAAGGATTCACGTAGAATGCTAAGAAAGAAACTTTTATCTCTAAACAGTGAAAGCTGAACCACTTTTATGGTGTGGGTGGTGTCTCAAGAGTTCCGGGTTCAAATCTCGGTTAGGATGATTTACCTGGATAAGGTTTTTATTTCCGAGCTTTTCCATTATTCTAAGTAGATAAATGAAGGTAGTCCTAAGCCCTATGCACCCCCAGGGCTCATTTTAGCATCATCTAACCCAGGTTTGCCCTACCTTAATGAGAGGGGTTGAGGGGAGTTTCCTTCCCATTCATTTCCACTCGTGCTGCTAAGAACTTCTTGATTGGCTTAGCTTGTCATGCTCTTCAAATATGTAGGTTTGAACTTTGAGCCTTAGCTCTTAAGAGAACAGTTTGGGCTTCAGTGACCTAACCGGTTTCATTACCTTCCGATAGCAATAAAAAGAGGGGGGAAAGTTCTTTTAGAGAGGAAGAAAGCCTCTCTTGTCCGTTTTGTTCGCATTCAGCATCTTTCAAAGTTTTGCAAAAGTATTTAGCATTTCATTCTCACGATTGTACGTTGTTGTTTTTTCTTTCTTTTTTTCTTGAGGTAACAATTGTGTGTTCATGTATTTATTAGAGACGGTTAGAAAAAAAAAACAATGCTACATTTAAAGTCCGCGTATAAAAAATTCATTATGCCCAAAATACATTTTCGGCAGAACAAAATTTCGTAAGCGTTCCCGTTTCGTGAATACCGATGGTCCGGATGACATAATTGGACCAGCTCTTCCTGATTGTGTCCAGCTGAGTGTGCAATATGGTTCCTAACCCATTTTACATTCTGGTCTGGCACGCTCCCTGCGGTTGCAAAGGTGGGCCAAAAATACTGCTTCACTTGCGTAGTGCGTGTACACTGGCAAACAGCAACCGCTGCCTATACAGCAGCCCATGAATAGTCTAGGAACATAGCGGTAAACTCAAATTACCCATTTTATTACTTTATATTTGTTTATATCAGTGCTTAAATAGATGTAATAAACTGTTGATAAAAATCTAAACTATGACTCGGAGACCGGTGATAATTTTTACAAATGTTTAAAAATTATATGCTGCAAATGTAGCGACTAACAAAGGCTTGTACATGGTAAACACATTCAACATTGGATGAATATCTTAGCCGAAACAAGAACACGTGCATAATATTCTATTGCGTTGAGCATATGAGGATTGCTTGCATGGCATTACTTTTTAACACTCCTCACAGACAGCATTTAAATCGATTAAATCTGTTTAGTCAGTAAGTAGCGAATTGCTGCCTATAATAATCTCTGGACATGTTTTGATTGTACCTATCGATGGATTTACGAGTCGACTATTTCAAGATTGAAACAAGGTATCAAGAAGAAATAAGCTATTTCAATATAAAACCACTAATTGGAATGTAAGATCTAAGCAGAGCCACTACAACTCGATCACTTTCGCTGCCTTCTGACAATCATAATATGAAACGAAGGATGTTAATGGGTAAGGCTGGGATATTTTTGTCATCTAATTTCATTGTTATTGAAACATGTTACCGTGATATTTACTACATTTAGTTAGATATTGTTAAAGCATTGCAGATGGATATCAGGTTTGTATAGATCAACGCTAGGAACGCGATAACGAATTACAAAATGATAAATTATTGATTAAAATTTAACTTTTTTCGTTTTATTGGTAGAAAATAGTACTAGAAGCAGAAAGACATCAAAAGCAGAATTTTATGTTGGCACACATCGATACGAATGCTGTATGCGAAGTTGCATCGTGCTGTATTAAAGCAATCATAGATTCTTGAGGTGACATTAAAAAGAAAGGACCAAAACGAACACTGCATGTAGGGCAGTCACAAATGTCAATAACGCATATTAAGGCGGCTTGCTGAAACGGCAACTCTAGGCCGAGCCCGAGATATGTAATTATTAATAATTTGATTAATTAATTTTTAGTGATGTTAAATCATGCTATGTACATATCTTTTACTTTTACTGCCTGTGTAGATTAAGAAGGGTGATTTAACGATATGTCTGTATTTAGGTTACTAATATTAGAGGAGTTATAAATTGTTTAAATGTAAATAATTTAAGCGCTATGTTAAAATACTGTCCACGACGAGATATTTTAGCTGCAGGAATAATGTCTTCGAAGGCAAAAAGTCTAGTTTTACGATGTCCCTCTGGTAGCAGGGGCATAGTTCATACAGCGAGGGCGTAGAGCTTTTGTTCCTTTGTAAGATAATTCGCCGTGACCAAGTGAGAGAGACAACAAGCTTAACGGTAACATTAGGAAAAGCCGCGATTTATGTTAAACTTGGACCAATGAGATCCCTGTAAATGTATATGAAATAGTGAGACGCGTTGAGTGGCGCTAAAAATGCACCAATAGGAAATGAATCAGCCCAAGAAGCCTGCGACTATAAATGGATCTGCTAGGAACAAATTCGGGGTCAAAAAGAAACCTGGTTGAGATGGGTGAAGGGTGGCGCGCCGTGCCAGCGCGCAAGCGGGCACTTCACCTCCACAGCAGCCGGGAGAGCGACTCGGACACCGAGCGCCCCGGCCCCAAACCTGGCAAGAAAAAAAACAAAACCCGCCACCTAGGACCACCACCAGTCACGACCAGCAACAAATATGCGGTTCTCTCCGACACCGCGGACAGCAGTGACGACGAGATGGACCAGTCAACACCAGCTGCAGCTCCCCTGCCCCCCTCTCCTCAACCCAAAACCCAAAGGCCGGCGCGCACATCACCGCGACCGTCCACCTCCACACACCCAAAACCTTCCACCTCCACACAACCCAAACCTTCCACCTCCACCTCCGCCACAACAGCGGCCACCAACAACCCTGAGTCGCAGAAGCCACCCAGGATAATAATACCCGATAACAAGCAAGCAACAAAGGTCCTGCACGTCCTGCGTAACTCTCTCCAGGCCGACAGGTATAAGCTGCAAAACACCCGAACCTGCCTGAAGCTGTTCCTCAGCAGGAAGGAGGACGCCATCCCCACCATGAGGCACCTGAAGGACGCCGGCATAGAGAGCTACAGCTTTACACCCCGGAGTGACCAGCCCCTCCGGTACGTCATTAAGCGACTCCCGGAGGACCTGGAAGAGGACTTCATCCGGGAAAGCCTGCAGCTCAAAGGATACACCGGCGTCCAGGTACGTCAACTCAAATCACGCGGTCGGCCTCTGCCTACTTTTCAAGTTACCTTAGACCGGACCACTGCTAACTCTAAACTACTACAGGAGAGAGAGGTGTGCCATATGATGGTCACCGTGGAGGTCCTCCGAACCAACCACCACATAACACAATGCTACAACTGCCAGCAACTAGGGCACACTTTCCAAATGTGCCACATGACCTCCCGGTGCGTCCTCTGCGGTGGCCTCCACCGCTTAGCTGACTGCCCCAAAAAGGCCACGCAGGACGTTGTACCCCACTGTGCGAACTGTGGGGAGACGCATCCTGCCAGCTATCGCGGTTGTGAAACGTTCAGAAACGAACGCCACCGCCGCCAACTGGCATCCATAGCCAGGAGCTCCCCAGGTGCTAAGCCAGGGCCAAAGCCCATTCTTAACCCGGCCCTGGTCAAGGAAGGCGTCTCATTTGCAGGCGCCGCTAAGGGGCAAAAGGCACCCGTGCCACCACCAAGTGGTCCCCCCTCCAATTCCCCCCCCCTCCCAGGAGCCCGCTGGCGACCTTGGCGGGCTAAAAGATCTCATAGATCTTTTTAAATCTTTCAACCTCCCAACACTTCTACCAAAGGTGAAGCCATTCATCACAAAATTCAAAGGCTGCACCGGCACCTGGGACAAGTTAGAAACCATCATATGCTTTCTCTCCACAATCTTCGATTAGATGGCCACTGTAAGGGGAGGCATAACTTTAACTCGCGCGCTCCTGTGGAATGCCGACGGCATCTACCGGCAGCAGCACGAACTTGAAAACTACCTGCGGCGTAACAAAATTGATGTCGCATTTATATGCGAAACTAAATTAAAACAAGAGTACACTTTTAAGCTCAGGGGTTACAATGTTTTTCGAAATGACAGATTTGGCCGACAGGGGGGTGGTACCGCCATATTTTTAAAAAACACAGTTGCTCACGCTCCTGTCACGCTGCCAGCATTGACAGCGCTGGAGTGCACAGCATTAAAAGTTTGCATCAATAACCGAATGGTATTGTTGGTAGCGCTTTATAGGCCCCCTGGCTCACCTTCTTTATTGAGAGACCTCGAGCAGATCCTCAATTTAGAGGAGCACGTTATAATTGCAGGAGACTTCAACGCTCGGCACCCATGGTGGCATTCACGCCGAGCAAACGCGACCGGAAATCTCCTGGTTGAACTTATAACGGAGAATGACGACATTGAGGTTCACTTTCCCCCAGAACCCACTTTTTGGCATAAAACAGGTCACTTTGATCCTGAAATTTTGGACTTCGTTATTACAAAAAATGCGGCTATTACTCAAAATTTGACAGTGTATCACAGCTTAGACTCTGATCATTTACCTGTGCATTTCGAAATCTGCGGCGCGGTCACGGCCGGTTGGAGCGGCCCCCAGCGCCGAGCAGATACTAACTGGCAACAATTTACAATGGAAATGCACAGGATGGCTCAGCCTAAACTGTCATACTACAGCGAGGCAGACATTGATGCCGCCATTGAAAACTTCACTGCCTCGCTGCACACGGCCAAAAGAAACGCTACCACGTACACCACAAGTCCACCCAGTTTTTGCACGTACCCGGAGGTGGAGCAGCTCATTGCTAGGAGGCGACGCCTGACGAGACTGTGGCGGCTTACCCGCCAGCCCGAGTACAAAGTTGCAGCAAAATGGCTACGCAACATCATTCGGCAGCAGATTCAGCTTAACAAAAGTGAGCAGTGGGAAAATAAAATGTTAAGTACCACACATTCGGACCAGTCTTTATGGAAATTATTACGGGCATTCAAGGTCTCCTCTAGCGCTCCTACTGGCACTGAGGCGCTTCACACTCCACTCGGCCTGCACTTCTCCTCAGAGGAGAAAGCCGAGATTTTCGCCGACTGTCTGCAAGACAGATTCACAGAAAACAACACTCACAATCTCACCAAAGCACAAGAAGTACAGACATGGGTACAAAACTGGATGGCGCAGAAGCGTGAGCAACATCACCCACATATAACACCGCAGGAAGTGTACAAGCTCATTAGGCATTTGCCTAATGGGAAAGCCGCCGGCCCGGACAGGGTGACTAATGAGGAACTCAAACATCTCCCGAGAAAAGCCCTGGTGCAACTCACCAAGATTTTCAACGCCTGTTTGAGGTATAACTATTTCCCAGCCACTTGGAAACGAGCCAAGGTGATTATGCTGCCTAAGCAAGGGAAAAGCACCAGGCAACCTCAAAATTACCGCCCCATTAGTCTCCTGTCTAGTATTGGCAAATTGCTTGAGAAAATTATACTTTATCGACTCCAAAAACAAGTTTCGGAAACTAATGAATTTTCAAAATCTCAGTTTGGTTTTAGAAAAGCACACTCTACAGAATTACAGCTCTTACGACTTGCTGATGACATAACCGAGCAATTTAACAATGGGGCTTCAACGTTGGCGTTATTTTTGGACGTAGAAGCCGCATTCGACCGGTGCTGGCATAACGGCCTGCTTTACAAACTGCACCACAACTTTCCCGGCCTCCAGGATTATATGTTCTTAATTCAAAATTACTTAGAAAACCGGCGCTTCTACGTCCAAGTGGGCCGCTCCTCCTCCCGGGAGCGAGTTATGCGGGCTGGCGTCCCTCAAGGGGCTATAATGTCCCCCTTTTTGTACATATTATTTACTAATGATTTCCCTGTGGACGCCAGATGCAAAATCGCAATGTATGCTGACGACACTGCAATCTACAACCACCACAAAAATCCTCGTTTCGGCCTTTTGGAAATGCAGCGGTATGTTGACCGCTTCCTCTCGTGGTTCCACGATTGGAAAGTCGAAATTAATGCAAATAAGTGCCAGCTAATTTATTTCTCTAAGCGGGCACGCCCTCCGGCAATGGACCTAACGGTCGGTGGTCAAAGATTGCACTGCCGTCAGCAAATCAAGTACCTTGGCGTGACCATGGATCACACAATGCGATGGACAACCCACTTAAAAAATACCGCCAACAAAGGGCGGCAGCGATTAAAGTTATGCGCCCCCGTCTTCCGCAGCAAACAACTTAAATTAAAATCCAAACTTATTTTGTATAAGTCATTTATCTTATCAGTGGTCCTCTACGCCTGTGTGGCCTGGGCGAGCGCCTCTAAAACTGCCCTCCAATACCTCCAGACTGTACAAAACATTTCCCTCAGGAAAATTCTTCAAGTCCCCCTCTTCACAAACAACAGAACCGTACATGAAGAAACTAACATGCCGACAATAGCAGAATCAATAAACAAAAGAGGCTGCTCCGTATGGGCGCGCATACGACGCCATGACAACCATCTTATTTCCAACATCGGCAGTGGCGAGCCAAAACACCGCAAACATGCGAGAATCAAAATGTTCTAAAACAACCCTGGCTCGTCACTTTGCGCGCCCATCTCACCCGGCCCAAGGCCACTCACACATACGGCAGAGGCCCCCGCCAGACGGCGTCCCCTCCACGGAGGATACACGCTGCCGCACAGCAAAACCGCGGACTTGTATATAGTCAGTGTTAAGTGTTTTTTATTTATTTCGTGTGCTAGTGTTTCCGTGTGTCGGAACTGGGACGTGCAGCGCATGACCAGGAATGTGTGAGCGTGTGTGTGTGTGTGTGCGTGCGTGTGTGTATAATATGTGTAGTGTATGTATATGTGTGTGTGTGTGTGTGTATGCATGTGTGAAAAAAAAAATTGGTTTTCAAATTGAAACATAAACCGAGCAATACAGAACAAAACTGTCCTCGGCAACCTAAAGATGGTTGCTGTATGGGTTTTTATATTTCTCTTTTAAATAATCTCATACAAACAAGCAATATGTAAATCAATGTAAATTTATGCCTGTAAGCCGGGCCCTTTGTACCGGCACCAGGCCACATTTCTTTAATAAATAATCTGAATCTGAATCTGATTCGGGGTCATTTTCCAAACTACAGGCAGGGAGAGATGCTGCAGGATATTTGAGAGATATCGCGCCAAAAGTGAATTAAAACAGTTTTCGCAACACACATAAGAATCGCTACGCGTAAAGAGATGTAATAAGTATATATATAAACTTCGCGTCATATCCGCGCCGTGTTTCAACAGCAGTGGACAGTGCTTTAACGGCGGCAATACCAGTGTTGTGTACCACCAGAAGTAGCTAAATAAAAGAAACTGCAATGTCGTCTTTTAGTAACTAAAGCACGTCTATTTTCTCTCCTTTACCACCACCCGAGATCTACGCTTCCTTTACCAAGGAAAAGTCCATGCTCTCACATATTCCAGAAATTACTTCAGCTAGCCGAGGATAAAAAAAAATGCAGAGAACCAGCATACTTCGAACATCTGGAGCCAACGCGGAGGATGCAGCAAGGTAAGCCGCGAGCAACGGGCATTAAAAACCACCAGAACATCGGACAGGAGGTGATACTGCCGCATTGCGTACCAAAGATTGTGGTAAACCTGATATAATGCAATGTACTATGTAATTTATTACAATTAAAAACACTGAAGTGGAATGAACAAATAAACGCCTGTTGAAAATCGACATCCCGCCATAGTACCCAGGTTTGAGAACTTGGTCGATTCTGATTCTAAGAGAATGAGCCATTAGTGCGTTTTGCAATAAACGTTGGATTATACCTTATCAGTGTATCCAGAAAAAATAATTTGAAGAGGATGGTCAACTTTGTAGTCATCTTTGAAATAGCCATCTCAAAGTCCTGATCTGGCATCTTTCTGCAGTGCGTTATGAAAGCACAGGAATCCGGTGAGTGACAATAATTAAGACATGTAAAGGATCTGTTCGAATTGCATTTGCTTCTATCACAACTCTAGAGTGTTTCACATTGCACCTGAATGTGATGCTAAATCGTTCATGATTCCATATGCTCAAAATAATTCGCTCAGAACATAACTGAACTTATTGACGATTTCTTTAAATAATTTTCATCAGTAACTAACTAAATATATAGAAGTGGTGAGGGATGGTGTTGCTTGTTCAAATTCGAATCCTATACGACCTTTATTTATTTGTAAACCCACTGCTCCCCATTTACGTGAAACCTTTGAAATAATTGCTAATTGGCGTGATCTTCCCTCGATTTTATTTGGTGTCAATTGTTACTTTGTGCCCTTTTTACCTCCCATCGTCGTCTCGTCTGCTGGAGGACGCCAAGTTCTGACGTCTGCTATTACTTACATCTTTGCAACATTTGTGAACGCACCCTCTAACAAGTGAGGATTTAGCCCGTTGAGTGGTGCGCATCGAACCATCTGCGTCGATGACGTCAGCCGACAGCAGCACTAAATGATCGGATGAGAATACCCTCCCGGGATGACAAAGCTCTCGACACACAAGAGACCACAAGAGACGACGACACACAGCGAGTAAGAGAGGCAGCCTAGCTTTGAGAAGCACTTTTGGCGGCGATGTAGTGAGGTTAGAAGAAATTACATACTTTTCGGACTATTCCAAATTAATTATTTTAAACTTCTTTTGGAAAGTAACACTTCCAAATTCCTTTTCGTTCCGTTTTCACGTTACGGTTTGATAAGTAGGAGTGATACATTTCAATGAGAGCACGAGCGTTTAATTTCATTTCAAATGTTTCATTACGTGAGTTGTACAGAAACCAATGATTGTTAAAAGAGTTAGATTATCCAAAGTCTATTACATGTAAAAGGATTTAAAGCACAACCTGCAATACACAGAAGGTGAAATCAATTCTGTTAAATGTGTAAGAAAGCAAACAAAATGCAATTGTGAAAAACATTTAACTTCAAGTCACAATAAATTACGTAACAAGAATTTCCTGTTAATATTTAACCTCAACTTTCCTTCACTTTAGACCTTTAAGTCTATGATTACCTTCCACACCTCATGGGCAGACAACATTTTTGTCAAAGTTCAATATTATTTAGTTTGGCTTCCTTTTTATTAGTATCTGCGCTAGGTGTGATATATCAAAGTGAAAAGAACAGTAGATACAAATAAAACCAACCAACTTTAACTCATATTACTTTAGCTTTTCTCTTAAATATTAAATCACACACTCTCTTTCATACTTGCAGACTCTAGGAAAAGTAGAAAATAATCCTGGCTAAAGAAAATTTGGAATAAGTGTATTGGATTAATTGCTCATCGACGATGATGTAGGTACGCTCGTTTACGTTTGGTGTTAACCGTTACATTTCTTATATTACTTTAGCTTTTGTCTTAGATATTATATCACACACACACACACACACACACACACACACACACACAAAACCACACTCGTTCATACTTCCATACTCTATGGAGGATAAACTTAAAATTAAATTGTGTTATTTATGGACGCTCTATAACTGCTGTGGTCCTTAGCGTTCCATTTATATTGGGTGAAAGACCGGTAATTTTGCTCAGAGGTCTCTTTATCATGCTTGAGGTTCTTTTACGTGCCGTAAACCTACGACATGGGACCATCAGTTTTACCTTCCTTCCGAAGGAAGCCACGCTAAGGATTTTTACGCTGAAAAAATCCATCGCCCTCCGCTGGATTTGAACCCGCATCCATCCATCCATCATTCATTCATCATCTAGGGTAGACAAATAACCCTGGCTACAGAAAAATTCCTGGATTCGAATCCGGGGCCTCTGGAGCTGTCTATATTCGTGGTTTTCTCTCAGCCCTTAGTATCAGGTAGGTCACCCGCTGTAGGTCTCCAACCTCATTTATGCATTCCTTTTCCATCATCCAATACGGCATGCCCGGTTACAGTATGCCAACTTTGCATAAACAAACAAATAAAACATACAGTAGTACAAAATGGACTTATGGTACACATTGTGGAGAGGAAGCTTCATTCCCCGCACACAGTATTAAGCGAATGTAACGCCCCATAAAGAATATCAGTATTGTGTAACTTTTTATTACATGTGGGTCATATCGACAGTTTTTAGCTGTGGCTAAACCGTAAACTTAAGCCAAGTAATTGCTTTCATTTGAAAGAGGAATATAGTATTGTCATGCACATTCTTTATTAAGCACTAATGCGATAGCTGATTTTGAAGGAATGCTAAATGCAGTTGGACATGCAATTATTGTTGCTAATGCAGTCAAACTTTACGAGGCTCTGGCGTGCGCTTTTCGTAACATGATTTATTGCGGTCTCAAAAGGGGATTAACAGCAGATCATTGTCGCGAGTATTTTGTGTACAGCTTTTATGATTCTGGATCATTCCGAATCATCATTGGAAATTGGTTTCGGGAGTCCCTATGACGCCAGGATCGCCATAACTATGCAGAAATTACTTTTGGAGGTTCCTAACCACTAAGCTGACATCAACGACAGGAATCTAATCTTCAAGCAACGAAGATTGTCGCTGAATTCTACATTCCTCAACAGAAGATCAGGAAGCAATAAACTAGAATGGTATGCTATAAAACTTGAACAATGGGAGAAGCAACATCTACGCAGTGGGTGTTGCTGGATCAATCACTATGATATCGAAACAAAATGACAATCGCCAGTAGGTATAGTCCTTTTCCAGAAGATGGCCCACCAACAAAAATGCGAAGAAATTGAGAGCAGGAAACAAGATGTGGCTTCCTTATTGACAAAAATTGGCCGGTTAGCATCGATCGCTAGATACCCAAAAGAAGTTACTGCAGAGTTGTACGAAGGTGGTCTGAAAAGCTTCCGACTTAATAAAGATACAAGACATTTTTTCAGAAATTTTTTTATTTTTCAACATAGTCTCCTTGTAACTCTACACACCTCTCCCAGCGATGCCCCATCTCTGTAACCCGTCCAAATAGTACTCGGCGTTTTTCTCTGCAAAATAAGTGTTCACGAAGGTGATTGCCTCTTCATTTGACGAAAATCTCTGTCCTCCGAGCGCAATTTTCAGATGAGGGAACAAAAAGAAGTCGCTTGGGGCTAGATCTGGTGAGTAAGGCGGATTGTCAAGCAGTTCAAACCGTAATTCTTGGATTTTCGCCATTGCAACCGCTGAGGTGTGATTTTATTTTTCTGCAAATGTGGCCGTTTTCCCGCAAGTTCTGCCTTCAACTTGTCAAGTAATGATGCGTAGTATGCTCCTGTAATGATTTTTCCTTTTTGAAGATAATGAATTAAAATAACTCCATGTCTATCCCAAAAAAACAGTCGCCATCACTTTCCCAGCCGAAAAAAACAGTTTTTGCTTTTTTTTGGAGCCGGTTTCCCATTTGCAGTCAACTGTTTGGACTGTATTTTTGTTTCGGGCGTATAATGGTGTATCCAAGTTTCATCTACAGTAATTAATCGGCTACAAAACTCGGATTTATTACGCCTAAACTGCGCCAACAGAGCGTTGAAATGTTCATGCGAACACGTTTTTGGTCAAACGTGAGCAAACGCGGCACCCAACGCGCGGACAGCTTTCTCATGTCTAAATGTTGATTTAATATGTGACAAACACGTTCTTTTGACATGTTCATAGCCTCTCCATCTCTCTCACTTTAATTTGGCGGTCGTCTAGCACCATTTGGTAAACTTGGCGATGTTTTCGTCGGTAGCTGCAATTTTTGGACGTCCCGAACGTTCATCGTCTCTCAAGCTCTTACGGCCACGTTTAAATTCAGCTGCCCAAAATTTCACTGTGGTAAATGCAGAGTCCCCATACACAGAATCCAACTCATCTTTGATTTGCGTAGGCGTATTGCCTTTCAAAAACAAATATTTAATGACAGCTCGATACTCGATTTTGTCCTTTTCATAAAAATACTCACATCACCTCACTCAAACGACTGTTACATAACAACTGAGCATCCAAAATGGCTGAAACTTTGGTGAGTAACTTGTCAACAGATGAACATCGAAATTCACTAGCTTTTATTTACGAGTGCTGCCATCTTCATATTGAGGTCGGAAACTTTTTAGACCACTCTCGTATGTGAATCAATATCTAGATAGTATCTACCATCAACCATTGCAGCATGGAAAGCGAAGCTTCCAAGATTGAAGACCGCCCACCTGCTGCTTCACTCGGAATGCTTGATTTCTTATTCAGCCAGAACGTTAGTGTTGTCTGTGTTACTTTTTCCCTTTTTCTAAAACCAAGATAAGTATCTGGTCGTCACTTCCCATCACACTAATATAAAAGCTGTGCTTAGGCTTCCAAAAGAAGCTAAATTATAGGAGTTTTCAATGTGATTTGAAAAAAGAAATACATCATTAATTTGAAAAGCTGTAACTTACAACTAAATTAATTTTTTTTCCTGCTGTTGCTAATATTTTTCTACCTATTGCTTCAGATGAGCTATTCCCCTTATTAAAATGCGTTGTGAACTATCTGCAATATGTCTACAGATATTTGGTGAGGTTGTAAGTAAAAAATATTTGTAAATGTCTCAAAAAAAGTTTCATGTATATACGTTTGCGTAATTCCTTAACTGTTCTTGTTTCAAATCAAAATATTCTCTCATTATTCCACGTCCATGATTTATTTGTTTAAGAAACAAATGTGTCGCATTAAATATCACATACCCTCGTATAAGTTAATTATGTTTGCAGTTAGCAATGCTCCAAGCAGAAATGAGTTGCTTAACCGATCTGCTGATCATTATATCATACTAAGGAAGTGTAGCGTCTCTTATCAAGGCATTCCTTCTTGTTTACAGGAAAAAGTTGCAACTTTTACATGTCAACTCCATAGGTTCCGTTTTTTAGAAAACAATATGCATTCATCTGCACAATTATTGCTACTTCTTACAATTCTGTAGATCTGAGCTTAAGAGCAAGCTTATTGCTGACGAAACCATACTGATTCTTTAGTGTACAAAATAAAACGTTAGCAATACATCTAATATAGAACATTCATGAGTTACCGGATGTGCTAAATGTGGCATGGCTCACTTTAGGACCTATAACATTAGATAACGCTATAGTTCTAGTTAACTGTTACTCTCGATCAAAATGTGATGACGCGACCTCACGGAATCACTTTTGTTTCGAAGTACCTGGGGAAAAAAGAAAGAAAAAATAGCCCTATGTGTGAGTGTGTGTCGAAAAGTTCTGTAAATATATCTATATTAATATTATAAAGAGAAAAAAACGTGCGTGTGTGTATGTAGGGTAACCAAAAATAACTCAACCGATTCTGATAATTCTTTCACCATTGAAAATCCCTATTCTTCCATATGGTCACAGGCTACAAAATGTTTCCAAAGAAATTCAAAACTGGGGGATAGGTATTTATTTTCCATATTCATGTCACCAAATTTCAATCACGTTCCGTTGAATATGGATATATCAGAGGCTACTTTTGGCACTTTACTGCAAGTGTGGCATCTTTTAATGACTGAAAATGAAATTTAGTTTTATTTATGGACGCTCTTTAACTGCTTTGGTTTTTAGCGTCCCATTTTATGTTGGGCGTGAAAGACTGTACATTTTGCTCAGAAGCCTCTTAATCAGGCTTGAGGTTCTTTTACGTGCCGACACGGGACCACTGGCTTTACTTCCTTTCCGAAGGAAGCCATGCTAAGGATTTTTACGCTCGAAAAAAGACCATCGCCCTGCGTCGGCTTTGGACCTTCGACCTCGAGAATTAGAGGCTAGCTAGACCACGAAGGACGACGATTTTTAATGACTTCGAGCCCAGAGGGGTACATGAGGAGGCTTAAAATGTTTTAAAATTTAGTCACTTTAAGAGGCTTATACGTTGTTCATATCACACATTTCTCTCGTATTTTAATGAATCTTTATAAAATAATATTTTTGGTATGATGCTGACATTTGGATTCCAGAAACTGACAAAAATGATAAGCTATCCTTACATTCAATCTCCAACATACAAATCAACATTCTTTGGCGGAACTTTGTACGCTTATACTATAAGATCCAAAGAAAATGATAAGCTACCTTATAACTCTAAAAGATTACCCCTAACATATGTTCAACCTCTTATGTAAAAATCTGCGCTATTTAAACCATGTGATCAAAATATTGCACAATTATACAATAGAAGTTGGAAAAAATCATAGGTTATGTTACAACATCCAAAAGACCACCTAATCCTTATTTTGAATAATTTAATCAGTTCTCGGCGTTTTTAAAAGTCCCCTTACTTTATTTTCAACCCCTTATGTGTAAACTGCACTGCTTGGTTACCGAGCGAGGTGGCTCCTCGGTAACGTGCGAGGATCGCATTCGGGAGGTCCTGTGTTCGATTCCTGGGGCCGACCACTCTGACCACGGGTTTTTCCTGATTGGCAAGGCGAATTATGGGTTGGTTTCTCTTCTACCACGAATTTCCTTTCCCTCATTTCCTATCATTTCGCTTCTCCTTTCACGTTTCAATTAGGCTTGGGAGCTGTGCAGTGTCGGTCGTTATCGGATAGATGGCGCAAATGGTTGTTCATTGGAAAGTTCTTCTCGACCCTACCAGTGACAGCCTTGTTTGAGCCGCCTCAGATGGGTCGAGTTCTCCCCGGTTTCGATAAAGAGAAGCCTACTCTGAGCAGCCTTCCAATGTGACCGTGTTATCAAGCTTGGAATCGTTAGGAACCTCTGCGCGTCTCTGTCAGCTGACTTGTCCGCGGCCTATAGCCTCCTGCGGTTCCTTCATCTCTTCCCCTGGGGGTGGTAAGCACAAAAGATCTGCATTGGGTTGAGGTGCGAAGTGTCCTCTCCGTTTCCTGGTCATAGTCACATTGCTCGGTCAACCAGGGTACAAATTTGTAAACTTGGACTTGGCGAAAATTATAGGATACCATACAACTCCAAAAAGCTGCCCATACTTTTATTTTTCAACCCTTCATGCACAAATTGTCACTATGTGACCAATCTGGACAAAACTTTGGACACTTACAGATTATTTACGACTTTCAAAAATCACCCCATTCTTATTTTCAACCCGGTACTTACAAAATGTACCAATGCAATTTCGGGCAAGACAGTTATGAGGGGTAAAGGGCTAATTAATAATTGCACAATAATTTCATAAAGAACGACGGAGGTAAATGAACGAATTCATTAATAATTAATGAATAAAAATGAATTAATAATTAATTCATTTGACATTCGAGTTTAAAAGGTTACTCGTGCAACGTCGGGCAACCGGCTAGTAATTGTATAAAGAGAGAAAATTGTGTCCAGCTAACATTAGAAATCGGTCAACTTACTTTAGTTCCATTTATAACCCGCCTTTAACTACGTTCGTCTTATCGGCGGCTTTTTCTTTTGGAACTGATTGCCCATTGGCAATGATGTTAACTCGTATTCTCTTGTTGTTGGGTTTTTTGCACTTTTGGGGTTTTTAATCATTAAATTACACACACACACACACACACACACACACACACACACACACACATACATATTCACATTCTCAGACTCTGGGGAGGATAGGGATAATTGGCTAGAGAAAATTTCCCACCCCTCGCACAGCAGGCAGTTGCTCTACCGACTCAGCTACGGGGCCAACTCAACTGATATTTTATAAGTGAGAATATTATATTTCTCGATAGTTTCGAACTGTTCTTTTCCTAAGAGGATGGTTAAGTTGGTGAGTTTTGAGTGGGGAATCTTCATAATCACCAACTTCACCTCTATTTCCTTATATACATATGTTAAGGATTTCTGTATTATGTGATTATGTGCAAACTATGTGGCTTTTATGTTGCTAAAAAAATTTGGGACTAAAAGAAAGGTACAAAGGTTTAAAACTTTACCTACGGTGATTATCTAAACAATTTCTCGGCCATTCCGACCGATGATTGTTCCACCGCCAAAGGGTAAAAGTAAAGTTACATATTACGGAGGCGCCCCCGAAAGCGGGGCAGAGCACCGCAAGTAGGCCGCAACGGCTCTTTTCGCTTCTAATGTGACTTCTGGGAGAGAGGGATGAGGGGAGAGACCCGAGGGGCAAACAGATTAGATGACGACAGGTGCAACATGAACGGGGACCCTAAATTTTCAGATAAAACGCATCCCACGACGCCCGCCCCCACCCACGAGTCCCTAACCCCCAGCGGTGCCCTCTGGTGGGACTCACTTCAGAGGCGGTTCCTGACTGGATAGTCCCGACCGATGCCAAGGAACAAACCTCTACAAAGTTCACATCCTCCGCCCATTCGCAACCCGCCGAACACCGCCGCCTGGTCCTACAACCCAGAAACAGATGACAATAAAGGAGATGATGGAAACAGAAATGAAGGACGGGAGAGTCGCGGTATAAGAGGAACTACCTCACCACTCGCCTGCCGAACCGGGGAAACTACGAATCGTCCTCCATGGTGTAGGGGTGCCATGATACCCTCCAGTTCCCGAGGTCGCGAGTTCAAATCCGGCGGAGGGCGAAGGATTTTCTCGGCGTAAAAATCCTTAGCATGGCTTCCTTCGGAAGGGAAGTAAAGCCGGTGGTCCCGTGCCGTAGATTTACGGCACGTAAAAGAACCTCAAGTCTGATAAAGAGACCTCTGAGCAAAATTTTCGGTCTTTCACGCCCAATATAGAATGTGACGCTAAGAACCATAGCAATTAAAGAGCGTCCATAAATAAAACTCAATTTTTGGAGAAACCAGAAAAAACACAAGGGTCAGAGTGGCCAGGACCTCCCGAATGAGAGGCGCACATGTTACTACGGCGCCACTTCGCTCGGTACCGCCAAGGTACTTACAGGCTATGCAGCATTTCCAGAACTTGGAACTGTCGGGGAAGGTAAGGAAGTCGGACTTTCCGCCGATGTTTCACATCCTTTGGCGCGAACATCAGGGTTTTTTTTTTCTCACCAGTTATTAGGAATAGCCGGTGCTGCACGAAATTAAAATTATTATAAGCACAAAGGGGAGAATTCATAATGCAAAATTTGTGAATCATTGTACAATAATTTCATAAAGATCAAGGGAAAGTAAATGAACTTAATTAAATTTTTATTCGAGTTTAAAAAGTTATCCGTGCAACGTCGGCCATCCAGCTAATAATTATATAATAAAATGAGCGCCTTTCGAGAATAAGTGTCCTACCCCAATCAAAGTTGTCAGTTGTTTTCTATTTGCTCAAAAGTTCATCTAACGTTCTTGATTATTGCCATAAACTTGAGATACTGTTCATGATGAAATAAATACTTACTAAAACTGGAACTTTTAACACAAGGACCACCAATAATTAAACGTTGTATGTTATTGCACTAGTGCGATAACATTTTTATGCCACTCCATTGTTTGTTTGCAAGTCCAATCACATGGTAATTACCCTTTGAATATGCACATGTATAATAAATCGACTTGGTTTGAGTAGCTTTTGTATTTCATTGTGCCTTTTTACATTATTAATTTCTCATGCCGGTCACATCACACCACAATATTCAAAACATCATACTTCAGTTTTATCGCAATGCTTATCCAGTAAACCTGTTTCTTTGTTGGCAGCCTTGTACTTTCCTTCTTATTTATCTTTTGAATCGTTATTCTTTTATCTATGACCTGAATAATCTATAAAATGGCGGCAGATACGAATATGGGTGAAACTGAATTCCAAGAGCCGGACGAAATTTTGAAAGCTTCCGAAAGAGTAGCACATATTGGAATTGATTGGAATTGCTATAACAAAAAATCCAGAAAACAGTATGATTTGGCATATAATCCTTAATTGACTGGTATAAGGTAAGCAATGATAGCGAATCAACCAAACATCAAAGCATCTACTCTCGCTACACACGTCTGTTGATCTCGCTCTCCTCATCTTTCAGGTGTGCTTCTAGGTTTAGTGGCGTATGGCGGTGCCGAGTAGATGGGGCGGATGCTTGCTCAAAGGAAAGAGTAGTGTCTTGTATCCCCATAGACACCAGAGGGATACTTGGTCAATGGTGCTTCATCGCCCTCTCTGGGCAGCTCCAGCAGTGGGACAGATCTTCGAGCCTGCAATTGTTAGGAACTTCCGCGCGCCTCTGTGACCTTTTGCCTGTGGCCTGTAGCCTCCTGCGGTTCCTTCACTTCATCCATTCCTCCTTGGGGGTGTTAGCCACATAGATCTATGTAGGTCGGAGTGCGTGAGGTGTCCCCATCCGTTGTAACCTGTAACCAACATTTAATTACATAACTGCGTATTTTGTTGGAAACGACCTTTTCTCAAAGGAAATATGTTTTCACTCGTGGACGTACTGTAGAAATCCTTTGAATGAGAGCATCCAAAACATCAAAACAGGAATAGGAGGTGCAATCTTTTATTGACAGCATCCAAAAATCAAAACGGGAATAGGTAGGTGCAATCCTTTTAATGAGAGCATCCAAAAACCAAAATAGGAATAGGTAAGTGCAATCCTTTTAATGAGCGCATCCAAAAATCAAAACAGGAATAGTTAGGTGCAATCCTTTTAATGAGCGCATCCAAAAATCAAAATAGGAATAGTTAGGTGCAGTCCTTTTAATGAGAGCATCCAAAAATCAAAATAGGAATAGTTAGGTGCAGTCCTTTTAATGAGAGCATCCAAAAATCAAAACAGGAATAGGTAAGTGCAATCCTTTTATCTAATGAGAGCATCCAAAAATCAAAATAGGAATAGTTAGGTGCAGTCCTTTTAATGAGAGCATCCAAAAATCAAAATAGGAATAGTTAGGTGCAGTCCTTTTAATGAGAGCATCCAAAAATCAAAATAGGAATAGTTAGGTGCAGTCCTTTTAATGAGAGCATCCAAAAATCAAAATAGGAATAGTTAGGTGCAGTCCTTTTAATGAGAGCATCCAAAAATCAAAATAGGAATAGGTAAGTGCAACGATAGCATTCTTAACTAGCGTTTTGTGTATATACAAGGTTATTCAAAAAGAAGGAACAGACTTTAAATATTTATTTCTAATGAACGACAATAGATGGCGAAACATGCAATACATCACTGAAAAGAGAAACATTCAAATTTTTATTTTGTGTGTTCAAAACGAGCACCATTTGTTATGCGAGGACGACCATTGCTTTTCCGTTTTCATACGCAACCATCTTCTACGAATTTATTGTATCAATTGTAAAGTTTTTATGACGAGGCGGCTCGTTGTTGAACTTGCAACGAAAGTGCCTGCTGCAATGAAACAATGGATTCACTCTTTGCATACTCCAGCACACAAAACGACCTTTCCTGTGGTGTTGCAATTTTCTCGTAAACAAACCTAGCACCCTTGTAGGTACTGAATGGAACTAATATATGAGGGCTTAAAACTCTGAACTTTCTTCTATTCAATGATGTGTCGTATGTGTCACCAACTATTGTCGTTCATTAGAAATAAATATTTAAAGTCTGTTCCTTCTTTTTGAATAACCCTGTATATAATTATTCTTAGCTTCAGAAAGCAAGTAATTCGTGATACATACGCTGAAGTAAAAAGTGCATATTGGGCTCAAAGCGCTAATTTAGAAAGTTCTAAATGATCATGGAAAATAACATTTAGTATTAGTTATTATTATTATCATCATAATTATCCATTAGCGTTTCACCTGGTTAGACGTAGGACTCTACTAGCTGCCTTAGCTGTCGTTGCATGGCTAGATGTTTAAATTTCGGATGACTTTTTGTTGATTGCATTTAACCGCTTGTACTGTTTAGATATGAAAATCTATGTATAAAATGCTCTAAAATATTATTTTTATGTGGAAAACCTCCTTTTCGTTAACATTCCATGTTAGTCGTAATACGGACTATACATGAGGTGATATAAGCAGCATTTATTTTGCCCATTTTGTGTTTTTAAGGTCTGGCTGCCTATTTGAATTATAAATGCCAAATTTTGCCCTTTTAAATGAACTTGTATTCAATCTTTCTATTGCATTCAGGGATAATGGACACCACTTGAACATCCTTTACTTTGGTATGTGACCATCTTTTTTTGTATTGTAATGTTCCTTATCTGCTAAGAGTGCAGCATTTCTCTTTGAAAGTGGGGTCTCCAGTATCAGGAAGTATTGTAGGGAAAACATTTTGACAAATAGTAATCAGTTACTGTCGCGTAAAGCAGACATAACCACTTAGATGCCTAAATTCAAGCCATCCCTTGAAAAGCAAACTTCACAGTTAAGCTCGTGAATTACCAAGCGAGGTGGCTCAGGCGGCAACGTCTGTGGCCCACATTCGGGAGGTCGTGGTTCCGATTCCCGCTGCCGACCTTCCTGAACCATGTGTTTTTTTTTCCGGTCGCTAGGCGAATGCTGGGAAGATTCATCACATCCCCCTAATTCCCTGTCCCTTCATTTCATCTCCATTCTCATTTCACTTCAGCTTTCTTCTGCTTGACTGTTTCAGGGTTAACAGTGTCGGCGGGGGACTCGGTGTTGCATGGCGGAGAAAAAGGATGTTCTATGTACACTCGTCCACCGGAATTGGGGCGGTCTCCGTGTCCAGGGCCCCCAATGGGATGTGCAAGCCTGCAAGGGGGAGGGGGAGCCGGTTATAGCAGCTGCCATCTGGGGAATTTCAATCTGGAAAAATATAGGAGCCCTGCCCTCTGCCCTGTCGTGTCTCTGGTCCGGCTACCCTTTGTCTCCTCCCTCCTGGGGGTGCCCGGTCAGGGACTTAGGTGCAAAAGATTCTCGTAGGTCGGGGTCCTCAGTCCCCCTCCGCTCCTAGTCCTAAGCTAGTGAATTTGTTGGCCATGGGAACTGACGGAACAGTTTTATTGTGTAAGGTTTGTGAAAAGACGAAAAAAGGTATTTTACCGATCAACAAGTGTTAACAACAACGCACAAAATATGTACCCACTCTCGCTTCAAACAATGGTGACAGGAAAATAGGGCTACTTCTAACACCCATTGCCACATCCAGCAGAATCAAAGTTTTCAGACTTGTGTAAATCAGTAATTGGTGCCGGAAAAGTCTAATACAAGAATATTTGCAATATGTGGTAATGTGCAACAATAAAAATGTGCAATTTGTATGATTTTTAAACCAAATATTGTTTGTTAAATATATTAAGATTATAACTTTTGATATACATTTCCGGTTTTATAATGTACAAACATTTTCCGGCACCCAAGACTACAGTTTTTAAAATCTTCTTCTAACTTTTCTCCATTCTTGCCTGTTGGACCATGAATCTTCCGCAGTTTCCCAATCCATTACTGCCCCTCTAATTCGTTGAATCCACATGCTAGGAGGTATTCTTATTCTCCTCCTTCCTGGTGGCGTCCACTCCGTTATTCTTTTGGGTAATATTGCGTCTTCCATTCGTTTAGCATGCCCATACCATTCTAATTGTTTCTGTTGAATAAAATTTAAAATTGAATTTTAAATATTCTTATTTTCTTTTATAATCCCATTTCTATTTTTTTTCTTTTAGATATCATAACAGATCTCCTCCAAAAATCCGTTTTTGTTGTTTTTTTTTAACTGATAGTTCAGAGTCCATACGTCGGAGGCATAGGTTATAATACTCCTAACTATTGTTTTAAAGCAGATATTAAAAACTGAGCTTTATTTATGGACGCTCTACTGCTGTGGTCCTTAGCGTCCCATTCTATTTGGGCGTGAGAGGCCGGTAGTTTTTCTCAGTCTTCTTTATCAGGCTTGAGGTTCTGTTACATGCCGTAAATCTACGACAAGGGACCACCGACTTTAGTTCCCTTCGAAGGAAGCCTTGCTAAGGATTTTTACGCCCGAAAAAAACCATCGCCCTCCGCCGGGTTTGAACCCGCGACCTCGGGAACTAGAGGCTACACCACGGAGGACGACAAAAGTAGATATAGCATACTTTCCTAAGTTTATCTTTGATCTTATTTCCTTTTCTTGTTTCCCATCTTTGTAATCTTTACTCCCAGGTATTTATGTTCAATTATTCCCATTTCGCCTTCCAGTACCAAATCTTGATGAACATCTCCATTGTCATATATCTTGATTTATTTATATTTTCTTTTAGGCCCAACTTGTTGTATTCTTGAATCAATTTCCTTGTAAGATATTCTAAGTCTTCATATTCTTGGGCCAGAATTAACTGATCATCCGCAAACTGCCGGGAGTATATTGTTGAGTCATAACCTATTGGAATTCCCATATTTCTACATTTATTTTTCCAACCTTCTATAGCTTTCTCTGTGTAAATTTTATATAATGTAGGAGATACACAGCATCCCTGTCTTAATCCTTTATTAACATGAAATCCGCATGACAAATATTTTCCCATTTTTAATTTTACATATGCATTTTGGTTTAATTTGTTAATTGCTCTCATCAAAATAGATATAATTTCCGTTAATTTTAAATCTAACCATAATTGTGATAATGGCACATTTTTTTCTGTGTCAATGAACACCAAATTGAGGGGTTGTGTTCTAGCTGTTTTGTTTTCTATTATCTGTTGTAAACAAAATATATGATCAATAGTTGATCTGCCTGCTCTAAAGCCTGACTGTTCTTCTGCTTCCAAATCTTTGTGTTGTGGCTCAAGGAAATGCTTAATTATTTTAAAACATAATCTACTTAACACGGTATTTATGTAATGCCTCTATAGTTTTTACATTCATCTTTTCTTTTTTTTATGTATTGTGGAAATATATCTTATTTTCCAATCTTCCGGCACATCCTCACCATCCAGGTATTTTTCAAGTAAATCTATCAGTTGTCGTATAGTTTATCTGTTCCACTCTTTCGCAATTCAACTAAAATGCATTATGCTGGAATTATAATGCTAGCATTATATATATATATTATAATATATATCAGAAACAAAACAGAAAGGAAACGGCGCGGAAAACAGAGGATCTTTCATGCATTTTTATAGTGGAGTGCCTAAAAATCAAAGAGACAAGCGTGGAGTATCTATATTAATAAAAAATAAATTTAGAAAATATGATACAGACTGGGCGCCCATAGATAAAAAAATTATAACTTTTTAACATTTATAATATCTTTTCTTAATTTACCGTGCCTTGTTTATGTTTTATTGCCATTTTCGCCTGCCTATTTATTTTAAATGCTTAAACATCCGAACTCTATCATTGGGCATGTAATGGCGCTGTATGACAGTTGTTTACCTCGATTTAAGAACCATTTTAAAACATACATTTTGAAGCTCGACATGTTCACATATTTTGCTTGCATTCATTATGCACCGTGCCTCTGAAAGTTCGGGAATTTCCAGTAAAGCAATAAATCCGAAGTAAAGAGTAGGAAATGTGTGTCGATCCCAGAGCTCCAGACCATCGTATTGATTGCTGGCTGTTTGCTAGACAGACAGGTCAGAGGCCCCTTACTGAATGTGCCACTTGCCGCTTGCTGTTACAAAGTCTCCCCTGATCCTAAAAATGCTGTGCCTCATCTATTTTCACATGGGAGGAAAAAAAGACGCATTCTCATAGATAGCGTTTCTCCATTATAATTAGAACGTTAAATAATTTTACGTGTGACAAGCTAGACTTTGGGACATTCAAAGCTTTTTCTCTTTCGTCTCCTTCGCCATCTATTTTGATATATACCTGCAGTGACACCAGAAGGCATTGTCTCCTTGTTAAAAAGAAATTCTAACAGCCTAATTAAAGGACAGAAATTTTTAAGGCGGGGAAAGAAAGAAAAAGAGCTATAGTGGTTTACATGTTCTAGCATGTTACCGTATTTTTAACTGTATTAGTTTTACACCTTATTTGAACACTGCATCAATTTTCAACGTTTCAATTCAATCAATTGGTTGTTTACAAAATTGTTTTATCAAATGAGATGCCTCATTAGGCAGCGTGTTGGCTCGCATTCGGGAAGTCGCGGTTCCAAACCTATGTACCGGTCAATCTGCTTGGGCCTTTTGCTTTTATTTTTGCTCGTTTTCCCTCATTTGACAGATTAAACCGAATTGGATATCCAATACCGCGGCTCATAGTTCCGCCAACAGAGCAAAAAAAAAAAAAAAATAGAAATAAAAGTACATGAAACGCAACTTCCAACTATGATCATGCATCGATAAGTTACCTAGTTACTTAAGCAATTTTTACAGAAACGCGACTACACAACTAAGGATATTCGCCCAGCATCACAATAACTATGTCTACTCTTAAAAAACATGGGCGGCACAGCTGGTTACAGAGGTATATCCTAACCCTTCACTATTAATATAAATTTTGATGAGTTAAATAAATTCATATTATTTCCACAATATTTTTATTCACGGCAGTGTGATGCCGCTCAGATAGCCTTATTTTCGTCTCCCTGTACCATCTGCATTGGTAACTTGTAGACAGTTCGCTTTAGTTATACAGTCGCCTTCCTAAACCATCTATTATATCTATATTTCTTTTATTCTTTGAACGGAACGTTGCGGTACGGCCGATAAATGGGATTTGAGCTCGCAACCTTCTGAAAAGTCGAATAAGTATCAGACTTCATATATTCTAGACTAAAAATGTTAAGGGCGCGCGGCAAAGATTTTCACGAACATCTTCCAACCCAAACAACCCTACGAATGTAGAACACAAATATAGAGCTCATGTTCAAATGCCTCGCTTTGTGACGTTACCTAATTTAGAAATTTTCTTTATTATAGGTTTAACTTTCGTTGGTTGAAATTTACTTTTACGCGGTAACTATGTCACATATTCCAAAATATGCGATTCTTCTTGCTTTTTCGCTTGAGCTCATTACTGGCACAAATGGTCTCATGGCATAAACAAGTGAATTTACTTTCCCATCTTGCATGTAACCAAGTCCATGCTGCCTAATCTGAAACCATTTATAAATGAAAATTTGTTGTGATTAACGTAAAGCGATAGGAGAAACGTTTTTGTATGAGTTTTATTTTATGTAAGCACAGCTGTGAAATGGTAGTGTGTAGAAAAAAAATGTTTTGACTGTGAGAGATCTCATTTTTGTACTATAAATTAATTAACGTATTATTATAGGATTCTATTGCTAATGACAATAAGTTGGATTTGAGGTACAAACTAAGCAGGGGTATTGAAGTCGTTTTCAGGTATGCACAGCTTTCGTGTAACCTCGCTATGCCTCTGTTTATACACTGCATATATTACCTATATGCCTAAAAGGGAACCAAACAAAGAGCTCAAATTACTGTTCACATATGAGAATATTGCTGTTACACGATGAGGAACGCGACGAGAGTATCTGTTCACGTGATTGTTTACTACAGTGTGCCATGTTGCCAATCGAAACACCAAATCCCACGATATCAAGGCAAAGCGGCGAAATGCCAAAATCTCAATATCTTAAGAAACGTAGGGGATTTCGGCAGTCCGGAGTTATAGGCTGTGTAAGAATTCCTTTCACCTTCAAATATTCATTTCAAATGTTTTAGTCTAGAAGTAATGTAATACTAATAATTTAAGTATAGTAAGCTGGAGCCGAATTGGTTGCATTCTATACATTGACTAAATTTGGCCGCCCTGAATGACCTTGGTAATCAAATGATAACATTAGCATGCGTAGTTATGAAGTTGGAACTTCCAGCTTTGCTCTTTTGTAGCAGCAGAAACCACCATTTCTGTCAACCTCTTTGAGTCTAGACATTGTATAAGGAAGATCTGTTCAGTTGTGTCTAAACACAGATTAATGCACTAAAGTAAACTATGCCTCATGTAGGTGATTTCGTGTCGTGCGAAAGTACAATGAGTTACATACATATACCACGCGACGCGACAGTCGCACAATATTTTGTATCGCACGAACTCAAAAACACGTCGCATGGTCCTTCAGCTCATGCGACACACGCGATAGTAGTATGATCTCAACATACGTGGGTGCATATGGGCCTGTTTATGCGCATCGCGTTGTTGCATTGTTAGCGAGATAGTTGAGTCACTTTGGGAAACCCAGAACTGTAGTTCTGATTTTTCATCTTGTTTGTACTTTCACGTGTTGCGAGAGTGATCTGAATTTCGTCGTTTAGAGTTTTATCAAGCATGGATGCGGAACATTTTATAGAAGAAATAGGATCGTGACAAGCAATTTACCATTCAGGTTCCTAAAAGCATTGTCCACGAAACCTGTACTGTTTATTGGATGCACTCTTATGTCGATTTCGTCTGTTTGTAATTAATTAATTAATTTATTTATTTATTATTATTATTATTATTATTATTTTATAGTTATGAGTTTATAGCAATAGTACAGCACACAGGGATCCATACTGGCTGTAAAACCAAATGTGGAAACAGGCTGGTATAAATTATTTCCCAACAGTACACAGGTCACAATGCATGGCATTTATAGGCCATTAAAACGGATGGCGCGTCGCGTGATACCTTGTCGTGCGACACGAAATCGCTTGCATAAACGAGGCGCATGGCCGTGTGCACCATTCTGATTAAGATTTTACTCTGGTGAAATATGGTCTTTACCACAGTGAACGATCTTTTGTGGTGCATCGACGCCGGTAAAAGTTTATCGAGGATTTTACCGCGGTTAAAACTGACCGGCCATGAACAGCCGGTTTTCGTCAATTATTTCCAACTTCACTTGTGCTGAAATGTTAAAATGGCGGAACATTATAGGTTAGAATTCCCCCAAAAATGGATACACTCCATTTTCGCCAATGAATACATCCTGATAAAGTTACTTTAATCTACTTTGTAGTTTTTAATGCTTTAAGGGCTTTTTGTGCGACTGATGCCTTAAATATCCTGACCCAAGACGTAACGAAAGTCCACACAATCATGGCGTTAGACATCATAATTATATTAGTTGAAGCAGAGTTCCAAGAACAAGGCAGAAATAATGGGAGTAATAAGGGGAGTAATCAATGGATTTAGTTTAATTAGTAAATTTTCAGGAATAATAGGTACATTAATTGTACAGATATAGGAATCCGGCAACTTGAAGAGGACAGTGTCGAAATGTGAAATGTGTTAGACACATACTAACCGGGGTGCTATGCGAGACTGACAAAGGCATGAATGTACTCCAATTACACTGCAATACACAATTAACCTGTGGAGGGGTTTTTAGTGGGTGTTCCGCGTTTGTGTGACGAGCTCCACATATTCCCTTAGGCATTGCACACCGGCTGGGATCTAATGCAGTAATGCATTTTCCCCCCACAGAAAAAAAAAGTGAAATCTGAAGTCCTCATCGTGGTGTCGGGGTAGCGTGTGCGTCTCCTGTTCTAGAGGTTCAGAGTTCAAATCTTGTTTGGGAATTATATATATATATATACATATATATATATATATGAATGCGCTTCAGCAGAGGTAGAACAAGTGAAAAATAGACGACATGATGTACTTTCGGATGCGTTCAGTAGAGTTTACCTGCAAAGAACGGTGTGCTCAACCAAGGTGAGCGCCTACCGTAAGCATGGTCACCTTAACTGTAGTGAACATTGGTGCATCGATATGTGATGATTACCCCGGTCAAATTCTTATCGCGGTAAGCTGAAGGTCCCTGAAGAGTTTGTTTAACGAGAATGGTACACACGCCACTAGTGTCATACTTGACCACCGAGGCGATGCTGTTCAACGTGTGTGTTGCTTGCTTGCATGAAGAGGGCAAAAGAGGTTTACTTAGCGCATTTCTATTGCTATCATTTGTTTTTATTTTAACCGATAGGTCATATCGGACGATGAATGAATGAACCAGGTGAAATGATGCTCAAATGAGCCCGGGTTCTATAGAGCTTAAAGTTGTCCGACCTTCATATTTCAGAATAGGGAAAACCTCGGATAAAAATCTTATCCGGGTAATCGCCCTAACCGAGATTCGAACTCGGGGTCCCTTAAATGTGAGGCAGATGCGGATGTGGGCTCTAACAGTCTTGTCAACAGCAAACAGAGGGGTTTTAGTGAGGGTTGGTGGCGAGAGGTGGAAGCACTTGTGACTTTGTAGTGTTCTCTGTAAACAAATATGATGTACAATTTGAAGTCACCACACCCTTCTTCAACAGCAGGTAGACCACAATTATGGAGTATTAGAAGGGGGCAAAAAAGCAATGTATGCATACCTATTGATAGTGTGCAATAAAGTTACCTCATGATTTAATTAAGGCATTAATATACAGAAATCTGAGTTACTTTGTCATTTGTTTTACATCGAAAGCTGTAAATTTTTAAAGCAATATCCGCTGTAATTAGCGTATGATCTGATCCATAGTTTGCCGCCGAGGAGGTTGAAAGTCCACTTTCCACACTGTTCCTTTCTAATAGTTTCACATGTTTCTTGTGTTTAATTGAATTACAGGTTGTTTAAATGATGTTTTAAATGCCCTTTGAGCTCTAATGTTACACCTGATGATTTCGCCATTTGTGCTGAAGTGTTTCAGCAAAATTCCGCTACAAACGAATCTGGTTGTGATGATGTTTTTTATGTATGAACTCTTCTTTACTTTAGACATATTACCGCAGTTCTCCATGGTTCATAAATGCATCGAATAAATGGAAAAATCGCAACGAAACCGTCTGATTGGTTGGGGCGGAGAGTGTCCGTCACAATACCTGACGTCACTTGTACTCCGTGCGGTAACACGATTGCTCTGTTTACTTACTAAAACCTCTCTGCCTGGTCATCAGCGAACTGCAGAAGATATGATGTTTTAATGGTTACAGGGTGCTCATATTTCAGAAAAGCTCACATTATTACACTTTTCTTGTTTTTATGCTCATATTATGCAACGGTGCTTTTTATACTCGATAGGTATATATTTTCTCTTATTAACTGATCTTAATTATTGTAAAAAGGGAACACGCACATTAATACGAGCGCTGCAACACAACTTTTACTACCACTGTACTGTACTGCCGAGTTTTCCTCTAGTTCTATCTTTCTCATCAAGTGGGTCACATGCCCAAGGTCATCCTCGAGGATCATGACACGCGCAGAACAACTTGCGTGCGCTTGGAGTCACGAGTAAATGTGACGTAAGTCTGAGAATAGCTTCACTTTCGGAATTCCGGCAGTCAGCATCGCATCTGGCCGAGTTGTGGAAACAGTGTTTACTGAGGATTTTCACACGGAAGATCGTAGTGTCGAACCTTTCGTCTGGGATACACAGAGTTCAAACACTTGAAAAGTGCAGTTCACATAATGCACGTTTAATCTAGTGTTAACATATAACGGAAAGGGGGGTTGATGTTTATAAGAGATACGGGCACTGAATTTTAAGACAAAAATGGCAAAACTATCGAATTCTAGAATTTTATATTATATAGATACACTCGGAACTGATACCGTCATCTGACATTACAGGTGTCTAATTCCGCTAGTTTTAAAGATGCATTACAATGTTGCAATCATGCCCGTACCCAGAACAAAATTTCGGGAGGGGGGTTTCCAGAAGTAGATCTAAACTTAACAGTACCCCATACAGTTACCATGTACCTACTCCATACATGGATAAGAAAATTGCTTGGATGCATTATATAGACAGGAAAAACTACCAGAATGAGGATATTCCATCTTGCAGCACAAGACATGGAGACTACTTCGAAAACCGGGATGTATAGTCACCTTACCTAACAATATTAAGTTACCCTTTTTTTTGTAAATGTGCTACTAGCAATAGACCTACCATTATCTAACGACATTTTTCCATATTGGTTTACTATGAATTTAAATAAATAAAATTGTCAGAAGTTTCGGGGGGGGTTGAACCCTAAACCCCCCTCTAAATACGGTCCTGGTTGCAATGAGTTGTAAATAGCCTTTAAAGGATTACACAATGTCTTTTTTTAGTTTTCCTCTGATATACGTTTTTAATTATATAAAGCTCTCCTTGCGCATCATTTATGGTTCAATTTTTCATTATGCTTTATCTTCATAAGCACGTTCGCAAAACTGTTCTTTATTTTATCTTTAAAACTACAGTTTTGGCTAAAAGAAATGTCTATTCAATTACATAAGAACAAATAATTCATTCCTCTGCTTCAATTTTTATGTAGCACAGTGCCTTCAAAGAATCCACGTTATTCTATGAAAGAAAAAGTAGTTCTCGTTTGAAATCGTTTACCTCTTTAGTGGTTATTAACCACATGATGTTTCAGATTTTCTATTTACTCGCCGTCCTCCGCAAAATCAGGATTTACAAATGTAACTTAAAAGTTCTCCCATAAATCTTGCTTTCCGATTACTAATTTATTAACATCGTATTTTTATTAAGTGGATAGGCTCTATAAATTATCCCTACTATAAAGGAGCCGTGGTTAGAATTTGGCAGCTGTGCAAAATGGAGCAGGGAACGGCACGTGAATACAAGCTAATCCAAGAACATTGACGTCACTGCAGTTTGACGGCCATGACTTTTTACGTAACATAGCTGCATTTTGTAAAGATACTTCTTTCGATACAATAACGCACACGTCATACTACGATAAACGTATACTATTTGACTTATTGGACTCACAAATTAATGTGAATCTCTTTAAGAGTTCATGCCGCCCATTCATGTTTCAGAGAGGATGGTCTTTTTCACTCTGAGCACGAAATGCAGCTACATACTTGTAGCTTGCATGAGCATTCTTGGCAGAGAGAATATTGAGCCTTCCAAATAATAATCTATTACACCTTTTTCCTCAAGGACAGGTCGTTTACTGCAAACCCAACCTGTTATATATTCTCCTCTTTCCACTATCCCCTTCTTCCGTATCTTTTCTCTGTCCCGAGCCTTTTCCGATTCAACGTTCATTCCAAAATATATCTTAGCAAGCTGTTTCTTCTCATCCAATGCTCTAACCTTTCTTTCTATTCCTGATGTTTCGGAATTATCCTCCTTTTTCTTGTTCTCTTTCTTCTTCTTCCACCCAGTCTTTCTAAAACAGCTTTATTGATTATCTTGCCCAGCTATTTCTCACACTCCATTCTTCTCTATATCTGCATTTAAAATGCTTCCTATCGTTTTCCTCATTTCGTCGCAGGTTCCTAGTATTCATTCATTCTTTGTTTAACCTCATCTTATGTAGGACTTACAAGCGGGTGCCTGGGGTCAGAGGCCCGTCGAGGATCAGACAGAAGGTCCAGGATGGGTGATCAGCCCGATACCTGGTATGGGATGAAGGAAGTGGATGAAACGAAATGACGGCGAAGTGGATGAAAGGAAAGGTGATGATGGAGCAGTTGGTGGAATGAATGGCGGGGGAAACCGGAGAACCCGGAGAAAACCCGCCCAGACGTCGCTTTGTCCACCACAAATCCCACATGCGGGTCCCTGGGAATGAACCCGGGCCGCCTCGGTGAGAGGCGAGCGGTCTAACCACTAGGCCACGGCGCCGCCCCTAGTATTCAAAAATTAAATTAAATTGAGTTTTACTTATGGACGCTGTTTAACTACTACGGTCCTTGGCGTTCCATTCTATATTGGGCGTGAAAGATCGGTAATTTTTCTCAGAGACCTCTTTATCAGGCTTGAGGTTCTTTTACGTACCGTAAGTCTACGACACGGGACCACCGGCTTTACTTCCCTTCCGAAGGAAGCCATGCTAAGAATTTTTACGCCCGAAAAATTTCATCGCCCTCCGCCGGGACTAAAGGCTAGCATGGTAACCACTACACCACGGAGGACGACTTCCTAGCATCCAGATTATGCATGTCACACTCCATACAAGATCCTTAGTTCCTTCCTGAACGTCCACAAAAATGTTTGCTCCCCTCTATTAATGCTGCCTTTGCATTGATACCTTCTATCTGACTTCTTGACAATAGCAAATGCCCCTCCCTAGATTCCCCGATGATCATTACAGTCATCGCTACATGTCTAGCTGTTTGGTCTTCTTCATTATTACCATCCTCTTCTTCTTCTTCTTCTTCTTCTTCTTCTTCTTCTTCTTCTTCTTCTTCTTATTATTATTATTATTATCATCTCTTTATTATTTATTTATATACTGTGATAGAGCTAAGGCCATTTGGCCTTCTATTCCGCTCAACCACATAGAACAATCCTTAATACAATATTCCGATCACATTGATGGCAACATATAATATCTAAAGGAACACAAATATTAGAGGAACAGTAAAGTTAAGTTAATTGAAAATATAGGGATATTAAGGTAATAGTAATGAATATCTTAAAAATATGGCATACATACTCTATATATACAATGAAAATGACATTTCTTCCAAGTTAACAATTGAAAACACACATTATCATATGGTTCAGGCGGTAGCGTCTCAGGCTTACTTACGGGATGTCCTGGGATTAAGGCTCGAGATGATCAACCATCCTGGCTAAAGTTTTTTTCGTTCGTGGATCTCCCTGATCGCTAGGTGAGTGCTGGGTTGGATTCTTACTTACCATAAATTAGCCCTTCATTCTCTCTTACATCACTACCTTCTTAATATTTTAAATTCGCAGGGCCAGGTGCAATGAACAGTGGCGTAAGACCTATAGTGGTGGATGTGGTTTGAAGATCAGAATCACCGAAATATACTGCATTATCTGGAAATCATGCTACACTGTGCTGTCGTCCATATATCTATCTGCCCTTTGTAATACTCCACCCTAACCTCTTCTTTCGAAGGTCATATAGCACTAGAGGCCACTGTGCTAAAATTAACCTTCATCTCTAACTTGTGATCTTTAAGTGGGATTATCAATTGCTTCATATTGAGTTCATGAACGCGTGTTAGGCATGGGTTCCAACCAGCAACAGTTGGTAATATTTGTAGTTATACAAGAACTACATATAGATGCTGAGGCTGTGAAAATAGATGAGTAGGCGCACACTGACATGTGTTAACGCTTACTTCAACAATTGCCCCCCCTCAATTATTTTGGTTATTTAGATTGCCACTTGCCTGGACGCTTTTCGTACCGACGTTCAGTTCACTTGAACTATTTACTACGCAATTCATCAAACTGCTGACGAGCAAGTGTGAACACAGATAAATTAATTTAAATCATCAGTAAGTGCTGTCTGCAGCTTAATTGGTTTTCAGAAACAGAGAAATTGAAATAAGGTATGCAAATATTTAAAAATTATTGTTATAGTTTCGATCAAATATACTGAGAGTCTAACTTTGGAATTATATTAATTGTTTGCTTCCATAAGATGCCGGTGCTTTGCAGTAGGTAATCTCGGAGTAACTTTTTTAAGATCTCGCTTGGCGTTTCCGGGATATGTGAATTAGATGACAGAGGTTCGACATACTTACGGCAGCACAGTGATAAATTAATGCATCAGCACCGTTATCTGGGACCCGCCTACAGATGAAATAGGTAAGACATGTCTTTTCGAATCTGTATATGTAAGTCCGAAAATGTTCTCTCTGGAAAGCATGGACTTCACAAAGCATGTGATAACGGAGTGTTCTGTAGAATCATTAAGGTACGAATTTTTCTCTAGAAAAGCAAACAATGAAATTCCATTAAACGACGGTTAGGCGAAGCTGTAACATAAAATGTGCTGAAATCGCGGTGCTATGTGGCTTTTTTTAATGCAGCTGCTGAAGATAAAAATACTAGTTTTCTGTTGCTGCCATCAACCGAATTTCATGTTTTTTTTTTCATTTACTGATCACTTACTCAATGTTGTTACTTTTTCTTCATTTCATGACCAGCAGACATGTCCTAATAAGTGCTATCGTGCTGAGCTAGAGTGTTTTCTGCTTGGGATCAGTGAATGCGCCCGCACGTGATATCTATTAACTTGTTCACTCCAACAAAAATAGAAATGCCCTACTAACGAGTAGAATGACCTTACCAAATTGGCTGCCTGCGAATGACTTGAAATCATCTTGCAGTTATCCTACTCCGAAACCGTTCTGCTGTCAATCGCGCTGTATTTAGGAAGGAAAAATAAAACATTTCTTCCCATTTCAACGGGGAGAGTGTTTGCTGAGATTCTTTTTAATTTATGGACTCTCTTTAACTGCTGTGGTCCTTAGCGTTCCATTCTATATTGGGCATGAAATACCGGTAATTTTGATCAGTGGCCTCTTTGTCAGGTTTGAGGTTCTTTTACGTGCCGCAAATATACATGGGACCATCGGCTTTATTTCCCTTCCGAGAGAAGCCATGTTAAGGATTTTTACGCCCGAAAAAATGTCCTCTGCTGGGTTTGAACCCGTGACCTCGGGAACTAGAGGCTAGCATAGCAACCGCTACACCACGGAGGACGACTAGAGGGTGCTTGCTGGTGCAATCAGTACAACACTTCGTCCTCTATTACTCGGGGTGACCACGTTGCTCAAACACAGGATTTCTTGTTAAGAAATGTACGACTTTGCATCAAAATGCAGGAGGCCTTGCCAAATAGCAGCGTTTGTCAGGCGTTGCCTCACTTAACAAAATAGCTTTTGTTTCTGATTAATAAATAGTTTTCAGCTAATATTATGCACATTATTCCAAGCCGAGGATACGTAAAATGTGTAGCTGTCATTCATTCGTGAATCCTGAGAGGTAAACAGTCAGCATAGATAAATTATTTGAACCTGATTTACTGATTTGTGCACCAGTTTCAGATGAATATCATAGCACTATAACTAAAATGTCGTGATGAGTCCCTTTGTCCGATGTAACTTGCTGCTGTGTCCAGTACGGTAAAGTTTGGTCTTTTTCAGTTATTCTAGATTTCGTAGTACCCGCGTGGTTCTCTTGTCTGTAGGGCTCGAGGGTTAGGATAACGCTGCCTCGATTCCTAAAGTCTCTGAACAGTTGGTTGCTCGCCCGAAGCAACGTAGCAGCTGCTGCTACTACGTATAACTGGCGCAAAAGTTCTGGAATCGTGACCTTGATTGCTACCCCAGCTGCCGAGCCTAGGAATGGTTTATGTTTAGCTTAATCAACGAAAGCGATATAATACCTTTGCTTACTCACAGTGCGTAACACATACAGTCTGCATAGAAAGTGTCCGCATCTTGTAATTTCAAAGAGAGCAGTACGTAAATAGTGCTTATTTTATATTTGTGATATTTATAACCATGGCTCCTACGTTTTCAAAGTTAAATGGTAAGGTATTACGTAATCAAAGCAGGGAAATAATTGCAAATGTCCTCGACTTCATGAAGCAAGAAACAGAGATGAAGGAAGAACATATATGTTTACCCGAGTTCCACAAAAGCCTTAAGAGAGTGAAAGAAAGAGTAGCCAACGCAACTGGTGTTTCAAAGTTCCGTTTCCAGAGTTCTCAAAGATAAGAAAAACCATATGGATGAAAGTACCATTTGACACACCTGTGAAGAAACGTATTACAGAAATAGACGATTTCGACAAATGCGTCATTCGGTGCACGATTCACAATTTCTATGTGGAAGAAAAAACTGTGCCAACAATAAGCAGGTTGCTCATCAATCTGAAAGATGTCATAAATGTTCAAGATGGTGCTACAAGTCTCAAATCCCGACTATGGCACTGAATTTTGCAGTCTGATTCTAACTTTCCAAATGACTATACTTTTATATGTACTTATATCAGCATAAATTTTCAAGATGCTGCTACAAAGCTCAGAAAAATTATAAAAGATTTAGGGTTTAAGTGCAAGAAAACGAAACCAAATAGGAGAGTTATAATAGAAAAGCACGACATACGATCTCAGCTGGAAGAGTACCTTACTCAGAGGCACAAATTAGAGGGTCAAACTATAGTGCATGGAGATGAATCGTACATAAACAGCAGTCATACAACATCTAAAAGTTGAAGTGACGATAGCGAATTAGGTTTTCAGGCACCTGTTGCCAAAGGACAAATACTTATTATCGTTCATGCTGTTCGTTCAAAATGCCCTTCTTTTACAAGTCGCAACAAAAAACAGGAGATTTTCATCAAGAAATGAATACAGAAATTTACATGAAGTGAATCAACACCATGTTGATACCTAGTATGCCTGCTGGGTCTATTCTGGTTATCGACAATGCTTCACAATGTGGCAACACTCAAATTGACAAACAACCTACCTCAAATTCCTTGAAAGAAGAAATAAAAACCTGGTTGCTTAGGCATAATATAGCTTTTGATGAAAGCATGAGTAAAACAAATATAACTTAGTTAAAGCCAACAAATCCCTTCAGAAGTCATAAGTGATAATACTTGGTCAGATATTAATACAAGATCGCAATTAATGTTACTTAGACTGCCACGGTATCACCCAGATATAAACCCAATCGAATTAATCTGGGCTGATGTCAAAAACTGGGTGGCCTGCAGAAATATCACTTTTAAACTAAAAGATGTGGAGCAGTTATGTCGCCAGCGATTTCAGAAACAGGAAGGTCAGAATGGGAAAATGTATGTCGACATGTTGAATAAATTGAGAATAATTATTTCAAAAAATACGGAATTGCAGAAAATCAATTAGAAAAAATTCTCATCCAGGATAATGGTGCAGAAAGTGGCGACAGCAGTGGCGGCGGCAATGATGTGAGTGATTCCGCAAAAGAGGAAGGGCTGTCAGGTGTGGAAGAACTGGAGGCAGATGGTTGACAGTGTTTTTATATCAAGGGCATTTTTCAGCGGTGCATTTAAATATACTGTATATAACTATAAGTTTATCGTGTAGTGCAGGCATAACCGGTGTGCGATATTTGACAATGACTGTCCCACGCACTCCTGCAGCATGCAGACGACCGGTCACCTCCTGATCTGGTATGTAACTCGCTTCATAGCTGTCATTAAGATTTTCACGTGTCTAGAACTGTTGCGCCAGTTATAGCTGGAATCCATTCTCATTACATGGTCCCGCCATTCCGTAATATAATTCCACATTGCTTTAAATACGTTGGGAATTCTAAGCTCCTACCAGATTTCAGAAGTTTCATTGTGATTCAATAGGCTGCACCTGGTCATTGGTTTTTTTACGTCTCAACTCTGCTGTTTCATTTTTTTAAAAAAATTTTAGGGACTAAATTTCAGAATCATCGAGTAATGGTTATAAGGCCATTATTTGTGTAATATGTCCCTTCTGAATAACATACTCCTATTTCTATTAGCTGTTGACATTTGTATCTAGCTAGTCACAATATTGTTTATATTGTAACTTTGTCCAGTTGTTCAGCTGTCACGTCTCTAAGTTCTCAATGTCACTTCACTTTCTTCGTGACGTAGCTGCGTAACTAAATACGCACGACGTAGCATTTTCTTCCAGACGGTTCACTTGCTGGGGAGTCGAACACAAGACTTATCCAAATCTCGCGGAAACAGCACTCACTGCACGTTACAGCAGTCGTCGGAAACTCGCTCGGAGAACGGCACTTTTCGTCGCACCAGAAACGCACTCGTTAACTCGGTTATTCATTGATTGACCCACTTGCGAGAGCGCTCGCTTATACTCATATAGCCGTTGGAAATTTCCACAGAATTATAGAACGTTCGAGGAGGAGCATCCAGAAGATTCTGGTTATCTGAAGATAATGCTCCCGGTGTTTACGCTGGCGAACGCTACTTGTTTTTGTTTATCTCAGACTGCCCGCGCCGACCTCCCAATAACCTTGGGTCATAGCTGCTGCGTCAAAAATCGACGATAAGATGTGTTACGAATCAGGTGTTATAAACTTGGTTGTTTGTTCGATTCATCATAATGATACTTTACTTTTTACCTAAAAGTCCGTTACTTTTGTTATTTTATATCTTTTTCCCGCTAGAGAAAACGAATTTCACAGAATTTAGGCAGATAAACTGGCCAGTTTAGATTACTCAAATTTTCAAAGTTTATGACTCATTTTCTCTGAAACCAACCAAGATACAATGAAGTATTTTCCTCTAAATACGTATATGTTGACCTTGATGCATCCATTGGTTCTGTTTTCATCAATGTGGTGCTTTTAGCAGTTGAAATATATAAAATATTATGTCATTAGTAATTATTATTATTATTATTATTATTAAAGGTTACTTTACTCCCCTAATCCCGTTGTACAAGTAAATATGCTATTCAAAGACAAGTGCTACAAATGTTTATCTCGATTAACATGATGTACATTGAAGAATAAGTTTTTGTAAAATACCTTGTACAAGAGTGAGTAGAGAAAGTCATGTGAATGCAACATGCCATGTTTTACTGAACAAATGCACAAAAGAATGACGCAGTGTTCATCAAAACAATTAAAAACACATTAAAATAGTTGTAATCACCAAAATTATTAAATTATACACAAAATAAACTTGAAATGTCCATCTGACATTCCTATTTACATCAATTTTATTATTTAATTTTCCGGCAATGCTACCTTTTATACTTAAATGAGCACGGAACTAAATTAAAGAGCTAAACAGCAGGTAATTTTCTCTTCAAGCGAAAACCGAGCTCTACACAACGCTAGGAATGCGCCTAAATTTCAATGCCAGGCACACATTAGGTCCAGGGCAAGTGTGAAGTTGACAAGAGTACAATTAGTCAACTCTTACGTCACAACTTCGTTAATGCCGCTGTTGCGTCACTTGGGATCGGTGTTCTTGTTTATTCAACGAATCTTTCAAGAACTTACAAGTCACTCAAGTGGCCTCAACAGACTACGTATCTTCCTTGATAAGATGTAATCTGCTTCCTTTAAGATAAGACATGAAATACTACCTTTTATTATTATCAGATGAGTTCAAATATAATTTCCTTCAGCACATGCTAGGTGCTTAAATACAGGGAGAGCCAAAAGACTGCGCGGTGTTTTTCCTGTCCGCGTCCTCGGCGCTCGTTGCCGTCTGCCGCTATCATAGAAAGGCGCGGATGAAACCACACATTTTTAAAACTATTTTTAAAGGCTTTACTTAACAACTTCATGAAAGTGCGTTTGAGGACAGAATTACTAGTAGAAATTTGTGGCCCCTCGACCTAACACTCTGCGATTTCTATCTCTAGGATAACTTAAAACAAACCCGCACACCCTGGAAGAATTAAAACAAAATATCCGCCAGGGAATTGCATTCCTTAACGTGAACTACGACGAGTGATGGATAGTCTCCTAAAGAGGTGCTAAAAATGTATGGACAAGGACGGTGGCCAGTTTCGGCATCTCTTTTCATAAAGTTGGTAAGTAAAGCCTTTAAAAGTAGTTTTTAAAATGTTATATGGTTTAATCCGCGCCTTTCTATGACAGCGGCAGACGACAACGACCGCCGAAGACGCGAACAGAAAAACACCGCGCAACCGGTTCGTAGTTTTTTGGCTCACCCTGTATTTGCCGCAGCATATTACTGTAGTTATTAACGATATTATATTAGGCTATACAGGAAGCATAGAAAATACATCGACAACACGTATAATGGATGGGACATTAAAGTGAACATTTTTCAAGAGGGAATCCATGTCCGGAAATACATGATTTGGACTTTCTAGGTCATCGAAGTTTGCGAACGGTTCGGATAAGTTGATGGGTGTGCGTTCTACATTTCGTTAAGAAACCCAGCAATAAAATCACACCGTGCAGTAAATTGCAAAAGGGGTTCAAACTGTTGACCTCCTACTTGAATGGAGAGCGTACATAGGCGGTGCAGAGACAGACGCACGGGTTAAATAATTGCGGATGTGCTCATTATTTCAGTCGCAGCTTGGATTCGTGCGAAAAGATCCTCCTCTGTCACCACAGAAAATAGTCAAGAGGCCTAAGATCAGTGACCGTGGTACAGGTCCCCCTCTACCAATCCATGTCTGTTAGGAAACTTTTCCGCATATAATCGTGCACCAGCTCTGCCGTTGCCATCAACTTTACCGAATGCAAGTAATTTGTGTACTGGTACATGTAATGCTGTCAACAACTTTACTGCACTGGTGTACAACACAAACTAGCCCATTAGGATGCAAAACTTGAACTATGGACGATGTAGTGTTCGTTCATCCACACTACGCGAAGGGACTACATAACTACATTAGGAAACCAACAACATTCCGATGAAACTTTGACGCCCTACCAAATCCAAACCATATATTTCCGGACATGGATTCCCTTGAAAAATTTTCACTTTAATGTCCCGCACAACGTACTACGCATTGTTGGCGTTTTTCTACATACACAATAAATTATATTGCCTAATAAAACTTTTTTTTCATACAAATTTATAGCTAACAAACATTAATTGCATTGGGTACTCCGATATTTAAATTGCAAATACAGTTTTGAATAAGCCAAATAAAATTTGTTGCAGAGGCATTCCCTCAACATATTTCCAATATCCCCTATTTGCATGAAACAGAATTATCTTTGTCTGAACAGCCCAGCTATCTTTCTTTTCATTTAATTATGTTTAAGAAACGCCATACTGAAAGGGGGCGAACACTTATACTGCAAGCCCAAAACATGTAACTTAAAGCTGTATTTCATTTCTGAAATTTTGGACAATTGCCTTCATAGAAATGTACAAATATGTTTTTTAATTTAATAATTGATATTTCTGGAAAATATTTTTCTCAATACTATTAAATCCATGGCTTAACAACCCAAGCAGGCTAAGATATACCGCACGGCCGCTGCGCCTCTACCTCCGTACACTCAGAGCTTTCATGGACAACACAGCAATGGGAGTGGCAAATGGCCAGCATGCTATCTTGCCCAGCTGAATAGATACGATTTACAAGACTGAAAAATGTTACTTTTCCAAGTACCTTCCTCAGTTTGCACAATCCAAGGACCTCACAAGCCTGAGTGCACCCCGTGTCGAACTCTCAACAGAGGAAACATTCCCAAGCCGGTTCCATGAATTGAACTGCGTACTTTGCCATGTTAGTAGCAATGCAGCTGCAGTTTGCCCCTATTCTTCTTAAATATTTCATACACGCTCTAATATGGTTGCTGCAAGATTTAGACCTCATACAAACGATGTGCTGCTTGAAAGAAGTGATAAAAGTTTTTCCTAACCAGATTTATGAGGGTTATTAAGAACTTATAGCCTCTTACAAAGAAGCGACATATCCTTCGTGTCTTTTCGAAATTTTGCCAGAAGTATAAGTCAAGCAGATAACATTTTACTGTCAGATAAACAAAAAGGAGCTTTAAAGATATGTGAAATTTATGATTAAATTTTCGAGAGTGAAACTTTAAAATAGAATTTCTATAGTGCATCTGCAAGGATAGATTAAAAAAAAAATAGCTGTGCATGAACAGACATAGTCAATCTTTGAAGTTAAATCCAACACTTAGTTTATTTTGAACATCCATTATTCCTAACCACTGACTTTAATTTAGTGTGGCATTTAATAATCTTTAACCTTCTTCTATCTCCATAATATGAATATAAATTATTCTTAAGGTCATCACAAAGAAAATTCCGGTGTCATAAATATTTACCTTGTATAAGCTCTTTTTTGCAAATAAACTGTTGATAGGTTTTGCATTTGAGTAACCTGTAGCTGCCTAAATATCAGATTGTATCTCAGATCTCACTTGTTTACTTTAGCACCCTTTCCAAGTGTATACATCTGTTATTTCCTCCACAGTGCCCTTTTCTTGTTCCAAAGGCTTGCCAAAACTAGTGACCTTGTACCTATAAATGCACCACATTCACGATTCTGCAGAAAAAGCAGTCATGTCTCATTTAATATGTGAAGTGCAGTCTTATCCCTTCTGCAGTAATATAGCTAATCACGTGTCATTTTTATTATCTAAAGTATGCAAGAAATATTTTTCATGCATATATTTTGGGCATAATGTAACCAGAAACATAACTTCTATCTGCAAGTTACCTCTGCATAACATAAGTGATTCACATTCTGGAGGTCCCCACTTCAATTTCCATGAAGTCACTCTGACCATGATGGTTTCTCCATGGAAAGACTTCCTCTCATTCAGTTTCTGCCTCATATTTCAGCTGTACTTTTAAGGTTTCACAGTGCGAGGCAGATGCTTATTCCAAGGAAAGAGTATTTCCCTGTGGACACCACAGGTCAGTCTGGATTGTTGCTGTGTGGCTCTGTCTTTCCAGTCAGAAAATCTCCTGTGGTTCCTTCACTTCATACATTCCTCCTGGTGGGATGGTTGCTAGCCGCAACAAACCTGTTGCAGTGTGCATATCCTGTAAATTGCTCATTGTTTTACACTAATGGTAGTGTTTTAGAATAACACACATTTCATTTGACAAAAGAAAGCCCATAAGATAAATTTGTCAATGCTCAAGAGCTACTTATCCTAAGAATTAGCTGTTCAACCCTATGTGAATTTATGCAGAAAAGCTTTATATTGAATACTCAAGCTGGACTTTGCTTGTAAATGCAAAGTCACTACCATAACTCAAAGACCCTTGGTTTAACTGTACAAGTCATGCTTCCAAAGGCACAATGTACATCATTTTGTTTTATCCTCGAGAGGGCCAAGTGTAGATAATGCCCCTCTTTTTGATGACTTGGCGGTAGAGCATTACCTGCTAAATAATCCATTTTTCAATAAGATTCAAACTGTCACCTTAGGTTACACATGCCCAGTACAGTATGTCATACTAATACATCTGCAATCTGGACATGTCCTCCCCATCCTATCACCAGGCAGCCAAACTTGATAACTGATGAGATACAATTGTAGAGCACCTGTAGCTATGATACAGGAGTACTGCCCCCTTCAACTGCGATTCAGTTCTTGTTGCTGTGCACAAGTTCAGTAGCTTAGGTCATGGCCTCTGCAAGAAATGCCTCTTGCCTCTACCATGACTAATGCAGAGTAAACAAACTGGCTAACCTTTCCTATCAGGTACAAATAAATGCAAACTGTTCCAAACGAAAGAGTACTAGCAGTTTATGTCGTCCTACATGATGTAGAGGTTACCATGTTAGCCTCTAGTTCTCAAGGTTGGAGGTTCAAACTCGGCGGAGGGCAATGGATTTTTTTCGGGTGTAAAACTCCTTAGCATTGCTTCCTTCTGAAGGGAAGTAAAGCTGCTGGTCCTGTCTCGTAGATTTACAGCACATAAGAGAACCTCAAGCCTGATAAAGAGGCCTTTGAGCAAAATTACTGATCTTTCATGCCCAATATGGAACAGGATGCTAAGGAACACAGTAGTTAAAAGAGCATCCATAAATAAAACTTCAATTTAGCAGTTTATACTTGGGAGGTCAGCAAGTTCAGGAACCAAATCAAACAGACATGGTTCATTGGCAATGTCTTGTGTACACAAAGTTCCATGAATTTGCTTTTGCAAGAGAATGAAATACTGAAAATATCAATTGTTGCAATTAATCTGCTTATTTTTGTTTCTAAAACGTATTTATGCTTGAGATATGAACAATTTGTTTTCATACTCTCATTTTCTCCTACTTACTAAAGTGATAAACCAAGATCTTTTCTTAGTATACTGACTCAAAGTGCACAACTACTGCAACAGGGAAAAAATATGCTCTCACTGCCCTTGTATTGCAAACTGTCAGCTTTACTTTCTCTACCACATACCAAAACATCGCCATAAGCATGCTTAAAACGCAATTTTTTAAAGAGAGGTCTATATAGTCCGCATACTAGGTAACTAAAAGTTCAGTATTCAAGTGCATCTTCCAAGGATAAGATGTGGCAGAATTTTCTGCAAATAGCTTGAGAAACCCTTAGTTAGAATTACTGGTAAACTAAGAGAGAAAACTTTCTACACCCAGAAACGTGGATCTTTGTATAAGCCCAAACACACAGTTGCCTGCCATTTTTACTTCATTAAAAGGTTAAACTCTCCCTAAACCTTTGCTATAAAACCAAATGTTTCTCAATTGATGTACCAGACTACAAAAATACTGTTGCCAATTTGGTTAAATGCCTAGGTTTAGGTTGTCAAAGATCTTAAAAGCACATAGTTGCAACAATTCAAGCTGCACATAACTATATATTGCAAGGATATTTATACAATTACTTACACATTTTCCAGAAGAGCATTCTCAGGCAGTATATTTTCAATTTCAGAGGAAATGTAAGGAGAAAGTTCGAACAAATCACAGCCATCATTGGTCACCAGAAAAGCACTATTAATCTCGCTACTGTTTAGTCTAAGAATATGTAGAGAAATACATTCCAAATGACCTTAATTTTTGGCCATATAGACTTTCATACAGCAAAATACAATCTGAGAACTGAAAGATACCCCCCCCCCAAAAAAAGGCTGTCTAGGTTATCTACAGATTTCTAAACACACACTTTTACACTATCCGAACCAACTTCTATTGCTAGGATGAAACTTTATATTTTAAATGACAGCTGCTTCTGACAGTGCATTTTTGAAGTCTGCAACTTAAGATAACTAAAATTAATACCTTCCTCTTGAAAACCTGTGATCCGAGTTTTGACTCTTGTTCACAATCAAATTTAACTCATCCCTTCAGTTTGCTACAAAACCATGTACTGTAAACCTTTTGCCCTGGATAAGTTGGATAGGTACCCATAGATGACATTCCTAATCCTTTTAGTTTTTATCCATTTTCATAAGTTTGTCACATGTTTTACCACAGTAAATGTGTTAAACTTCATGCATATATCTAATATTTGAGAAAAAATTTACACTTTTACCATGCTAATTGGTCAGGTGTACAAGATTGAGAATTTAAATATATAAAACTGTCATGTTTCAGAATTTTTTTTTAAAACATTTAAACGTAATTTTAGTAACAATTTATGCTCAGTGGTCAAACTGATCTTTTGAGCAATTTAAAAGTGTAATAAAAACCATATGCCTTTTTTTTTAAATTTACATCTTCATTCCCTCAGAGAATCTGCTGAAAATTTGAACAAGATTGCTTACAAACTGCATCATGCCAAACATGATGCACAAAGGTGCAAGAAAAATCAAACTAGAATAAAAGGCATTGAAGTAAATACAGGTCATTAGGGGGAATTGTCGCATATTGAAGCTTTAAAGGGCTCAAGAGAAAAAGAGACAATATATTATTGAAGCTATCAGCACAAAATAATTTTCAAAAATGTTAGCCAAATTTCAGCTATGGGCACCCTTAAACTGGTACAAATGCTACATGTTCCTTAATGGTATTGTCTTTTGCAACCAAATTTCAACCTAATGTAGTGTCTCAATGATGCAGCTACCACTAGACACCTACACCAACAATAGAAAGTTTACTCACCATTCACTCCTTTCAGTGTTTTTGCTAATCACAGGCATGAAACACAATGCTATGAAGGCAGGAGGTGAGGATATGGCCAAGGACTTGTGGGATCAAGGAAGACTCTGCAATTAGGAAAGAGTTTATAGTTCAGCATTTTTAACTGAAACCTACATATATTACTTCCCTCCTTTATTTTAACTTACATTGATGACAGCAATATATATAAATAATAATGGTCAATGGTTATCTTACACAGAGGGTCTTTTAAGTAATGAGTTAACATGAGTGGAGGGAGAAGAGCTTTAACAAAAAGGAAGGTTTCCTATTTACTAATGAAATGCTAGTCTCCTGGGAACAGATGGACTGAAAATACAATTTTCTCGTGGCCCAGTTGATCTGGTGTTTTTATTTCAACTCTAAAGGGCAGTGCTGCCTGCAGCCCAAACAAATTTTTATAATAGTAATTATCGCTGGCTCACAGATGAATTCTTTCAGATAAATTTGTTTGTTTTACTGTAATCACATTTTACTAAACAGGTCCACATGTATGAAAATCAACCTAACATCTCTCCATTCCATCGACATCGCACACAAACCTGAGCTAAAAAATAATTTCACTAGTACACCAACATGTCGGTTCATTGCTTACAATGTTGAGGCATCACTGTATCCTGTAGATGTGTTGCGATGACTTTCGTATGTTGTTGAGCACATTTTAGATGGAGGTGCTAGGCCAAGATTCCTGTTATGTGGAAATGAACCCTGCTGCCACCGGTGGAATCAGTACAATGACAGCAATGGTCGATCTTGCTGGTAAATTCTGGATTTGTGTATTTGCTCTCTAGAAGATGAATGCCTTAATTTCATCATATAATACCAACACAAGGGCACCACCAGTACCTCTGAGGACATTTGAGAAAGCACCCTTAAAGAAGGCAGCACCACCTTCTGTCTTGTAGATAACACCCCAAGCATGAAGCGTGTTCTTGTATATCATTTCAGACTTCTTGCGGCCAGACTGCATCATCATACGCCTACGCACGGTGTCAAAGGGATATGATACAATACCGGCAATTGTGGTTACAGTCTGAAACAAAGAAAAGGAAAATGTGACTCGTCAAACATTCAAATTTTCATTAAGTACAGCAAAATCTGGGGTATAATACTTCTTAATGTTAGGTCTGCCTGCATTTTGCATTCATATGCAATGAGGCCGATTATGCATCCATTTAAGCAATGCAATTTAAATTTAACAACCCCTTTTGCATTGGTCCCTTTATAATCCACAATAGATCCTCCTGCTAAAATCATGTTTATATTGTATTCAATGATACTCTTAAAATATTAATGTTTAAACATGCCACAGCATTATTTGTAAATAAGGAAAAATGGCCAGTTCTGCCTTGATAAGCAGTTTCAATTCTACCTTCCTGTGGAAGTTCAAAGCCTGTAATAAAGAGTGGTACGATTTATCAACACTTGTTACAGGTACTACAACATGTCATCTGAAACCATGTTAAGGTCCAATACTGTGAATCATCCATGTTCAGAACAGTTACATTCAGTTTCCCATTATGTACTTTTTCTATAGTTTTTTTTCCTCATGTGCATTGCAAACTTTTTAATGTGTTCAAAGCTAAATTTCTCTTTTGTGATAGTGCAAAGGAAACAACAAGACATTTAAATGAAGAAAAGCTCAGACACCTCATATTACAAAATTTCACAAAAGCTACATAAATTACATTTCCATTTTTTTTGCACTCTTTATTAATTGGAATTTTCTCTACATTTGGTTTCTTTCTTTGCATACATAGGCAGGTTCCTGTTCTCAATTATTCTTTGAACAGCTTTTTCTAAGAATGGCATTTTTTGGCATTAATGAACGGCCCATTTTCTCAGGAAGTATTAAAGATATCCAATTTCAACTTTAGGATACTAAAACAACCTCCAAGTGCTATTGTGGACCTACTTTGGTGCAAATAATGGGGGGGAAATGATTTGATAAGATGGTATAATTACACACATTTTATCTTGCTTAATAAACACTTATTCTATAAAAGATTAGTGAACTTAGAAGCACCTACATACTGTGAAAATTTCAGTATATCTTTCACGTGTGCTTTGGTTTATAGGTTCTCTCAGGTGGTGCATACAGCCATAACTTGTTTCTCATTTATATTTAATTATTGTAGCAATGAGAGCATTTTACTTCTGAAATTCCTCCAATAGATATTGATGCTGGGCAATAGTAATAATCCTTAGCATTGAGGTGTGCCACCTAATAGGCATTGAAATTTATAAATCTAGGAGCAGGCAAAAAAGTCTATGGACTTCCCTCGATTCTTGTAGTCATATCAGAGACTGCAATATATGCATTTATATTCAGTTCTTAACTATTAGTCATAAAGTACATTAAGCTGTTTTGTACTGGCAATGATGCAAGCATAGACAACTTAACACAAAGCAAAAAATCTTATCTGAAATCTATTAAGTCCACATATTACTTAGTCCACGCAATATTTCTTGAGAAAATATTTGTACACCTCAATTGAAAAGTTTTTCCCTTATTTTCATGAATCATTTATCAGTGACCTTATGCCAGCATCTACCTTACCTTTCTGCCCAATAGTAATAGTGAAATAAAAAGTGGGCTGATAAGATAGGCAGACTGATTTTAAAATTCGTTCAACTGCTGCCAGGACAAAGGGGTGCTTTTATTATTAAGGACAGTGCTTTCTCCAGCTGTCACTCCATCCAGCTCACATTTGACTGGTCATACTTCTAGTTCAGTTACACATTTGGTCCATATACCTTTTCCTTGCCTACTGCCAGCAGCCAACAGCAAGGGTATTATTTGTCATATACGGCAGGATTTTATACATGAAAGAAAAAGGTAATTTTGCTGCTGGAAGGAGTTCTAATTCTAAAACAAACTTTGCAGAAATTAACACACATTCACTGCAGCTAATTATTCTTACTGAAAATGGGAAGTTCCAGATGTTTATATACAAATGTTACAAATTGCAAATCTGGAGGTTTTGTTATTATTTCCTAAAATAACTTTGCAACTCTACTTCCAAAGAATTTTTTGGGTCAAGAAAGTATGAAAAGCAGCAATTCATGCTTAGGAAGATCCCTTGAGACATCTTTAACATTAAGACACTGTAGGTTGATTTTGTACATTCAGATTAGAACCAGGGAGAAAAAAATGCCACTTTCTGGAATAGTTCTGAGCATTCCAGTTAAAAAACAGTGGAGTCCATATAATTTTTTAGGTACCAATAATACATATACCAAATAACCTCTAAATACTTTAATTCTTGGACACTTAGCAGCTCATATTCAAACCCTACAGAATAACCATCTTATCAGTTTCCAAAATATGTTGCAAAACAGCATCCTGGGAAACTGTCTTTCACTCGTGTATTACAAGGACCCCAATTTGATTTGCATGAAGATTTCCAATGGGTGTTGCCCTCTATTGGAAGCATGGACAGTTACATTTTGCAAAATACACTTATTTGCAAATTTATCCTAGTGCAACTAAATCCAAGAATTATTTTGGAACTGACTGATTTTAACAATTGAATGACTGCACTAACAAAAGCTGGATTGCTATGGAGCTGTGTAACTGGACCTAAGGTATTTTCACTTCTAATTCACATGAAATGCTCTACAACTTTATATGGTTAAGACCACTAGCTACAATTGTTAAAATAAGTTTGGGATCATCAGCACCAGTAATTTATCCATAAATGCAATAGATTTTCTTCTAATTAAACAAAATAGCCACTGACTGAAAATCTGAATTTACAGTAAGGTGGTATGAACTTTGTTCACAATTTCTTACATATGTGCTCAACTATTAATAAAAGTTTAAAGTGTATAGGTATAATCTTGAAGTTGCCTTTGTTCTTAATTGCTTTCAATTTAGGCAAACTATGGCAGGAATTATCAGAATCAACATTTACTATACAATTTTCAATCAATTTTCATAAAATTGTATACAGATTTACAACACCATGGATTGTTGAGTGCACACAATGATTTGATCAATTACTTTGAAGCTTTTTTATTTCTGGGGTTGAAAAAATAAATAAATCACATACCTGTGCAATGGCCCATGAGATGAGGAAGGGTGTGTTCTTAGGGTCGGGAAGCATTCCCTTTGCAGTGTCAAAGAAGCCAAAGTACGCAGCACGGTAGATGATAATACCCTGCACTGACACTCCGAAGCCGCGGTACAATCCCAGCATACCGTCACTCTTGAAGATCTTCGAGAGGCAGTTGCCCAAGCCTGTGAACTCGCGTTCTCCTCCGGCTTTACCTACATCTGCTGCCAATCTGCAAGCATGAGATCCTCATAAAAATTACTTCATAGGCGAGATGAGACATACCTGTCCATTACAAATTCTTAATTTTGAGTATTCTAACATTAAACTATCTTGCAGATAAATGGCATCACATAGGATAAACTCAGTTTTACAGTACGTCGATGTCAGAGCTCTTGTTTGTATAACCACAAATGAAATGTGCAATAATTCACAGTTAAGAGATATTAACTGTGCATGTTGCAAAAAAATTCTGTTTCAATTCTTTTTATGAAGACAGGAAGGTAGAGTATTAGCTTTGCAATTATTCACAGTTCCCAATATGAAAAGTTCGGAATATTGTAATTTAAATGGCATTCATTTAATTTTGCATGTTACCAGTGACACTAACCTAGTAGTACACTAGCACTTTTTAAGCATGTTGCAAAACTATCAGAATGCATTCAAACTATTTTCAATCTGGCTGCTTGTTTTTCATTAGAAGGTATGAGTGGTTTAACAATTATGAACTCATTCAACAAAGGCTCTACCATAAATGCAAGACCTGGTCCAGTGTTTTCCATATGCTTGCATTATGCAAGGATAAGTATTAAAGCTATGCACTGCCATTTAGTTTTTTTTCTTCCTACAACAAAACTCAGGATTAATAACCTACCTTTAACCTTTGAAGTAATTGTGAATGATTTTACAATCTTTAGGTAAGCAGAATGCTAACAAATGGTTATATCAATATGTATTTGGTAACACTTTTTATTATGTGTGATGCAAGTTTATTATAGCATAGCGAAAACACTGTATGTACAATATTACCTTGTTCTGGCAAAGTCAAGGGGGTACACAAAACACAAGGATGTGGCACCAGCCGCACCACCAGAAGCCAGGTTTCCAAGAAAATAGCGCCAGAATTGAGTGCGCTTGTCAACACCACCCAGGAAGACCTGCTTGTACTTGTCTTTGAAGGCGAAGTTCAAGGCCTGTGTGGGGAAATATCGAATCACATTGGCCATGTTACCACGCCAGTAGCTGAGGAATCCTTGTTCTCTTGGGATGCGGACGAAACAATCTACCATACCTGCAAGCACAACATTTCAACTATTTAACATTGGTGCTCTGCATTACCATTTCCTTTTTAAACACCATTGCACTACAGCCCATGCAGGGCCTTGGCCTACCACCTGACATCACACCTACATATGCATAGCACAGGTGATATGCCATTTGCATGTACAAATGCAATTTCTCACCCTGAACTATTGTTTTCACACCTCCAAAATCAAACACACAGCTGTAGCAAGCTTTATGAAAATTTTCACTGCACAGTTCCCATCACAGTTACCAGTATGTCTTTTTCCTTAATTTATAATATCCCCATTAATTTCTTCCTCCTCCCCTATAACTATGAAGAACCTCTTGCCACTCACAAATGGTAAGTGCAATTTTCTATGCTTGTTTTATACTACAATGCAAATTTTAAATGTTGCATTTACAATCCAACTAATACAGAAAAATGTTGCAGCTTTTAGGAATATTATCTGGTGTAACACCTTTGTAAAATTGGCTTTAAGCATCAGCAGTTTTCAGGTTAGTGAAACCCTTTCTGACTTAATATTTGCAATGGAAATCTAATTTGTATATCACTCAACTTTCTCTAACAAAGAAAAATCACATACAGGATGTGTCAAGATGTACACAAACTTTAACAGATGGTATCTACATACAGTTTTCAGAATTGCATTAAATTACTTCATGGAATATGTTCTATGGTGTTTTCTCATCACAAATGTCTTGTGCCCATATATATGTATCTAATGGCTCCACTTGTTACAATATGACAGTAAATCAAACTGGTCGGGGCAAGCTTGGATATTGAGGAATGTTCAAGTTCATTGTGAATGGAGAAAAGAGTGGGCTACACAATCTCCAACATGTTTCACCATTACATAGCTCTGCAATGTTTTGAGATGCATGGACCCATTAGTGATGTGCACAAAGATCCAGAAGACTTGCAGCTATGAGTCCTGCTTCTTTGGCCATGATCTTAGAAAAGTTTGCAACATCGCCTCAAAACCTACCTCAGAATGTACTCCTGAATTAGCAGTTTGTAGGATGCATTCTTAAAACCAAGCCGAAAGTGTATACATTAAATGAAAACCCTGCTCACCAAATGGAGCTTAAGAGTGTTTTCAGCATATGGTGAATGAGGATGAAGAGTGAAAAAGATTGTGCTTGCTAGACGAGATCCAAATCAACACTTTCACATGTTCATGTCAACAAGGCACTCAATATATCAGAAGAGAACGTCCTAAGTGCATTGTCATCTTGGGGTTCAATAGGACCCCATCTTTGAGGGTAGTTACTGTGCTAGGTATTTTGAAATGCTGCACCATCAATTTTGCCACCTACTAATACACTTGATGGAAATAGTTCTTTTTACTATTAATACATTACTTGAAGTTGCTATTGTTTCCTTCTTTAGTCCATCATGCATTTTAACACTGGTTATTTATGCATGGTGGGTGATAAATTCATATTGCTTTAGTTTTCTAAACCATTTTTCTCTTACTCTCCCCATATATTCTCCTATTCGTTTTATATGCCTCTCGTTTTGTATTTTCATTATCTACTTTTAATACTTCTTTGTTAACATTTTCCCATTCTTTATGTAAAAACTGATCTCTCCATAACTTAGTTTCTTCACATTCAATTATATAATGCAAATCATTATCTGCCTCTCTACAAAGAGGAAGTCTATTCAAATTTGCTCCCTTCCTATCTCCCCTTAGCCTATATGCATGTAATATAGACCAGGCCCACCCTTCTCTCACTAACCTATTACCTACATCCACATACTCCTCCCTTCCCCAGTCCACCTTTAATTGTCTATATAGTTCCAAACTTTTCTGTCCTTCCAGACTTTGAAATAATTCTTGTTTCTCTATATCTTCTACTCTGTTCCTCACTTCTTTCTAGAAACCTTTAACTAACCCCTATCTCTCCTCCCATAAGTTACCCATTCCTACTTCCTGTAAAATTCTCCTTATTCCTTGAGCCCAGTTCATCCCATCACTGGATTTTTCTTGTATTATTAAACATCACCTCAAGATGATATGCTCGTCCAAAGATTTCAATCTATGTCAATACATAAGTATCCTTTCTACTATCATGCTCTTGCTACCTACTCTTCCCAATTTCAACATTGCTGCTCCATTAGGTGGTGAAATAGATAAACCATTTTACCAACAAAAAAGGCCATTGCCACACTAAGAGAGGCATCAGAGCTTTCCTGGATGAGAAGCTGCAGAATACGAAAAAGAGCTGAATTTGAGTTTCCACCTCTATACCTTTACCTGTGGGGGACCTGAAGGATGCCATGTATTGCAGGAAACGAGCTGGAGGCCCTTCAAGAAATAGCCACATGTGCAGAAATCCCCATGGACATTTTGACAAAACATTGTTCAAGCAACCATTTGCAGCTGTGATATACATCTGCCTGCTAATAAACAACTTTGAGAGTTAAAAGTAACTGAACAGGTGCAGGAAGGTTGCATTATACCTGCAAGTTCAGAACACACAAAGAATGCATGTTTGGGTGGACCCTGGATTATATATTTTAGAATTCATAAAAGGGCCTAGTACTTGTAAGGAAGAGTAATTCATAAAATAGGCAATTCTATTCGTGCTACATTTATTTTTTGAACAATATCACATTAAGTGCTCTGTTGCATTAAATACGCAGAACCACTCATGTTTGGTAATGGAATAGATACCTGGAATGAAGACAAAATGAATTTGCAAGCACCTCCATCAGGAGTAAGCATGTGACAGAATACTTTGAAAATCAGGAAAAAGGAGACAAAAACAGAGCTGCTTTCTTACGTACTCCCAACACACCCCCCCCCAAAAATATACTTTGACTATGCTTTGATTTCCCCAGTTATAAATATAACTTTTAAAGTTTGGAATCTTGTCAAGTTTTTCATCTGAGTTATGCTGTTGAGCCCTTTTTCTAAAGAATGAACTTTTGGGTTCAGTAGAGCCAAAGCATGTATTTTCGATGTAATCTTAAGATCACCTTTTTGGGTAGAATATTTGGTAAATGCTCTGAAACTTGTGAAATAAAACAAGAAGCTTCCAGTGAGTGCAGATGGTGTTACCAAAGCATAGTTTTTGTCAGCAATTTGCTCATACTTTCATTTGTTAAATGTATGTAAATGCAGAATGGTTCTCATTCAAATTTTCATTATTCTTTTTGTACTTAGGTACAGTTAGGAACAATATAGAAAAATAGGAAATTAAAATCGCAAAGGATATTAAATTTGTTCAAAGTAAGAATTTACAACTTACTAATAATATAATCAGATGAAGTACATCAAGCTCTTGTTAAACAGATATTTCAGCAGTTCTGCACATTTATTTACTCAAATGACATGGATTTATTTTCCTCACCATTAATGTCCACATATCACCGATTTTTAACAACTTCTGGGAAATCTTTAGCTAAGGAGTCAAGTTACAAACACATGACTAATTAGGAACTAATTTTCAACTAATAGTAAACATCCTGCATGTACACAAAAAGACCCCAATCATTACATTTAAAAGTTCTGTAAGCAAAAGAATACCCAAAAAATATTTTTGCTTATACTGTAGTAGTCAACCAATTTGACTGTCAGAATGCATACAAAATTTCAGTCCATAAAATTTAATTCTGCATGCATCTGGTCCCTGCAAACAATTTAACTTTATTACATACAAGCTTTATGAAATATTAGCCACTGACCTGCAAGAATTTTACTTTTTTCTCAAAGGGGTATAATCTGTTGATATATAGTAATCGGATTACCCGAAAGGACATCATGAGTTCAACCTTCTATAAATGATACTCCTTTACCCTCAATTAAAATTTTTGCAATAAATATATAAATTGGCCTTTAAGTACACATCCACAATTATGCAAATCTAACAAAACAAAAAACCAGCTGTTCTCGCTGGCTCCAAGAAGGGGGCTTTGTATCGGCTGGTTGAAAAAGCTTAATTATGTTTGTACAAAAGTGAAAACCTGTATAATTATGCCAGTATTTGTTTGTAAATGCATATTACACTAAACATCTGCAACCTGTGAGGCACACAGAAAATGTGTGTCAAAGGAAGTGAAGGTCACGATTGAATCACAGGCACATCTGATACTTCAGATTTCCTCCATAAGCAACAGATTTCCAAATTTCACGAACTAGGGAATAATGCTGTATTTTGGGTAAGGAATGCTTCAAACACTACTTTGTTCAGCAAATCCAGAGAAATCCATCAAATTAAAATTTTAAACACGGTCATGGTTATGGGTCAGGTCAACGTCCTACCCCACCTATAAAAGGCAAATTACCTTGCTTACAAGGCCAAACCACAAACACTACCTGTGGCTTCACAGTCATGGTTAGTGTTTGGTTTTGAGAAGAATGAGAAAGAAGCACCTCAGATGATGCTATGTGAAGGTCAAGTCTAAAACAGGGAGGAATTGCCAGTATTGAGGATTAGGCCGGGATTACCATCAACTAAACGTAACTTGACTGACTTTACACGACAATGTGAAAGTAACACACTGTATCATATGGAGCTATTTAGGGTCGACTTAATGTGACGTAACTTAACAGTTTGTAAATGTCAAACTTTTCCTTCTGTTACGTTAAGTTTGAGGTCACTGGTAATTAGAACCAATCAGCATGAAGCAGTAGCATAAAGTATTAAAACCAACTTCCAATCGAGAGTCATTCTCGATAAGTATATCCTAATTAGATTTATTTCATAGCTTCATGTTACATCCTGTCGTGTTAAAGCCACGTTGAATAAAGTTTATCATAATCTCAGCATTACTCAAAGCGAGTGAGCGAGTCCCAAAAAGATAAAATACATGCTGTTGACTTCAATTTAATGAAAGTGATTTGAAAAGCACATAAAATATCTTATGACTTTTTTGAGTCATTAGCTTAAAGGAAAATCAGTCCATCCCAAATGTACTGTCGAGTGGTCATGTTTTGTCAGACATTTCTGTGAAACAGAGCAACCACCTTATTTTTTTTTTTTTGAGAAAACGCCGCATTTGAAGTCGCACTTTCGATTAAAGCCTTGACCACACAAGGCCGCTTTCCTAATCCATGCTTTGTTCCTTTTAGCAATAGGGTGCTAAAATACCATCAATTAACTTTTTTCGGCATACGTAACGTTTGAGGTTAAGGATTAGAAATAGCCATTTATATTTTTATTTGCTCTCATCAGTCGTTCTACTGCCATTAAAAGACAGGTCCGAACTTCTGGTTAAAAGCCAACTCGACGGTGTCTAACTTCAGACGCGAATTCGTTGTGCCCTTGTGCACAATGAGCGAATTTGGTTGTGATACCACATAGCTTGATATCGAGACAATGTGAAACCTTGCTGTTATCTAGAGACAATATTTCCTTATAGGATTTAAAAGCTGGTAGGTAATCGATAGTTATGGCCGAGAAACCGAGGTCTTTTTTTTTTTTTACACACTTTCCTATTCTTCGATCCCTGCACACGTTCATTCCTTTCTTGGCAATGTGTTGCCCGTACAGTACAAGGACATGGCTTAGAATTAGTGCGTCTTATTTAAAAATGCTCTTTTTAACAAATGACCAACGACACGACCTGTGATTCACTGTACCCCATGCAATGGACCGCGGCGACATTCAAGGCCATATGGGCAGGAACAAGGGTCGACACGTTATGCTGCAGTGGCGTAACAGAACAGGCGATTACGAGATTGACGAAACTTCTATGACGAAATGTCTCCGTGTTAAGTAGTGTGTGATAGTACTAGGTCACTGTCTTGGCCGTCCTTGATAATTCCTATCGTTCCTAGAAAACGGGCAATTCTTGCAAGCCCGATACATCAAGCTCATCGCTGAACGGTAAATCGATTTGCTCGGGCAGCTTAGCGAGCGAGAAGCGAAAGGCAAGCCATCATTTCGTTGAAAGTGTTTATATCTATCTGATGGGCCCTTTCCTATTTTTAATCTTACAAGAATCGTGTAAGAAATGTACTGTAAATTTTGCGGCATTTTTAAAAAGTGATTACTAATGATAATTTGGTCATAGCACTTTATGTTAAAAACTGACAGTTGTGTTTGAAACGCGGTACAGTGATTTACTTTTATACTGCATTGCTTTTAGCACTTTGGTGCGTACCGAGCTTATCACTTGTCACTTATTTTAGCATAAGTAACTTTTAAAGCAGAACGGCCTCTGGAGACCTGCTGTATTATCGATCCATTAGTAGTATAAAACACGAAGCAGAGCACTGTATGTTAAACGCGTTCACCAAAGTAGTCTTTTAGTTATATTTAAAAGTTAGATACCGAAACTTATCATGTAGCATTTTTTTTCTACACGGATCTTCACGATAAACACCCACGCCCTAAAAGCGTTCTTTTCCATGGCCTCAATGACAAATGTCGGGAAGGTGCCCTTACTTAGGCCTAGAACGTAAATTCCCGTTCTTAGCGATTTCATTTCATGGATTGATTATCAGCGTCCACCGTCTGATTTGCCGTCTGTTGTAGAACGATCGTTACCATTATAAAACAGCAATTTATCTTTCATTGCTGGACTGAACTCTTAAAGCAACTTCAAAAGAGCTAAATTAGCGAATTTTTATTATAAAGGATTTAAAAAGGGACACGCATTTGCAACGCTTTTAATTTTATCTACGTTTTCATGATTGGCTTAATAGGCATCTTCGATGTCTCATCTGCACGACTTTTCAATTCTCCGCTTTTGCACAGATCCAAATTTCACTTATCTTACATCAGAATCTGTATTCATTTCAGCTTGGTTTCCGTAGTATCCGGATTTACACGAAATTGGACAACGACCGAAAGAAACTGCAACGCTCTGCATGCCAGGAGTTCTACGATCTCGGGCATGCAAAGGAATTACAAGAACGCTTATTTAACTGTGTGGCGAGACTAAGCTAACTAGTTTACAAGGAAAACGGCAACTTCGGGTTTATGCACAAAACTACAGCAAAGCGGTTACCTATAAGGTCAATGTGGGTCAAATGCTTCGGCACTGATCAATATTAACGCAGTAATGAGAATTCCTTTTCAAACGACAGCCAACAGAGTATAAAGCAACAAAGTATTTGTTAAAGACTTCAAATGTACATGCAGTTACAACAAAACCCTACTTATGAAGCATTGCTGTTATCAATAGCGAAATCGACAAAGATGTTGATTTTTAATTACATTCTTTGAAGAAATCGCATAGTTTTAAATATCCGGCTTCTATTCATTACTTACATTTTAAAAAAAGTGTAATATCCCATTGGCTTTTGTCAAGTTCGACCCTAATATGCGTGAAGCTTCGTGCTAACATACACTGAGCTACTACTGCACTTAAAATCGTTACAGGCAAGAGGGATACCGAGACCGGAGTCAAATGTTTAAAAGCGGGTCGCTATGTTTTGCCTTTAATATTCCATGGTCTAATTCACGACATTGCGAGAAAAAAATGGTGACGGCACTTAAAAATGAGGCTTGCCGGTGTACGCATCGCTGGTGTGCAACCATGTCACCCAAGAGTTTATTATACGATCACAGCTGTCAGTGGAGCGGAACCAATTAAGATTTTGCGTATTTCGAGGTTAAAAAAATTCTTTACGACTCGCGGGTTTCGCGGTACTTTCTAACATGTCAAGACATTGATTAAACCTTGAATGTATGCACAAATTGAAGATCCGTTAATGACGAACCAATTGCGTATTCAGTTTCTTTTTGGTCAACATTACACCCAAACAGCGTTTCTGCCCTCGCAATAATTAAAATACGCGACGGATTTCAGTCTTCAACAGGGCTCAAGTATGCAATCAATACTCGAGAATAACTTCACACTAGAACTGAGAAACAGTATTATGCAGTATTCAATGATTGTGCTTATCTTTCGTTCGAATGCAATCGTTTAAATTCTAATTCGAAACTTCTAAACACTGCCTGAAATGGTGAATACAAACTTCCTAACATATGACGGAAGGAGAGAGAAAAAAATATCGTAAATGCTGCGTTGTCATGTGCGTTTCAAGCGTTAACCCTGCCCAGAATGTATATAAGCACATCTAGTGGGCAGAAGTCTTGCGTTGTCGGCAGCAAACGTTTCGTTGCAGTTCTGGAAGGCGGTTCATACAGCAGCCTTCGACAGTGGTGCGTAGCTTTAAAATGTATAAGAGCAGCTTATCTTGGCGAAAAGTTGATATAGCCGTTAAACCTTCAATTAATGTACATGACCGGGTACTCTAAATTCTCCAGTGAGGTCTACTGTGTAAAGGTTGCACACCACAATTGAGAAATGTTCCACTCCAGAAACCCATACATGGTTTCCTATAACATTTTAACCGCAGAGTACTGTATCAAGTCACCTGAGTATAGAATGCTTCTGGAATTGAATTACATAGTAAAGGAAAGATGGTTCATTAGTTTCCCCTTCAAGAAAGTGAACCTGTTGTAAAACCGGAAAATCAAGTTGTGCAAGATGCAATTGTTCTTGCACATCTACAGAAAACTACAGGAAACCCAAGTACTCCTTGCTCTTAATGGTATATTCGTGCATTTTCCAGCAGTAAATTACATGTTATGCTATTATAACAATGTCGGCAGCAGTGCAATCTGAGGCGTTGCTATTGCAAGACGACATAATTGAATACTGCCTATTGCCTCGCTGAACATCTAAGCGCTTGCAACTGGTTTCCTTATCGCCAATTTACGAAAACACCGGTATACAAAAATACCATACTTTATGCATCCTATAAACGAGATCCGCGAAAGATCTCCACCCCCCTCTGAGAGAGCTTATAACAAATTGTCACTGCTTTGCTTTGGGGTCGGGGAAGGCTGATTTCGTCACCAAGCAATGCTGTCTTTAATAGTCTTATGCAAAATGCTATTTAGAAGAGTATTTTGTGCACAAAGTTGTGATAATGGGACTAGGTGCAGCTAACAATTTTACAATTACGTTTCCGACGTTTCTAATGAAAATAAGTGTTACATAAATTGAGAGCATGTTACAGAAGCAAGGAAAACTTTTTTTGGAGATATACGTAGTTTGCAAACAATGTAAGTAGCTATGCACCCTTCATGAAATATGCCCCCAATTATCTTTTGTGTGTGTGATGAACCGCCTTATAGTGCTCTCTCCCTCCAAGGCCGCAATAATCACCGATTGTTCAAGCCCGGAACCAGGCGTAAGGGAGAAGGTGCTTGTTAGGCGCAAAAGTGGCAAAACTTTTTCCTCAGAACTGATGCTAGGCACTTTACACCCGGAAAGACATCCTATTCTGAAATCACCATGAGAATGCCTAAGGCTGTAGTGAATCTGGTTTACACTTGCTGATGCGTTTATTCGCAGCCTCTTCGTTTCAAACGAAGATTTCCAAGATTAGATGATCACTTGCTTAATAAATATACAGAGGTGGGTAGAAGTATTCAAATGTTAACATTATGCTAACAAAAGAAGACATTTAAATGCCGAAACATGTACAATAAACGAATCTCATGTTTTAATACAACTTTCATTTCAAACGTCACGTAAATGAGTTTTTCATAATGAAAACTAAAAAATGTTGTCCCAACAGCTGGACATAAGTATTCAAATAAACAAAACACAGCACTACTGTCCATTCCAAACCAGAGTTCCCTCTGATGTAAACAGAAGCACGTGCTTCGGCTTGTCACGAACCCAAGAATATACTCTTACGCCAACGTAAATAGTTCCTTAATACATGTACCTATTGTATTATGAAATATTAGAGCAGGAAAGGTATAGAACTGCACATTTTATTGCGGTTATCATAAGAACTCATCGTTAAAGGTAATGGATATATAATAGCTGTTAAGAGATTACAAAATATGATTTTCGCTTGCTATTGCGCTGACGCCGAGATCTTGCTTGTTAATACCAACCCAATGCACGACTGCCACTCTTACATACACAAGAAATGCAGCAACGAATTCTCAGAGGTGCTGAGTACCGAATAAACATTTTGCGTAACACAGGATATATAAGCGAACAGTCATTCATAATATACTAACACAAATATGCTCAGCCTAGGTCAAACCTTGTGATTTAGTCAGTTGGTATTAGAGTTTAGAGCAGAGGAAGGTGCGTGTACTGTGAAACTGTTCAAACACAGAAGCGGGAAACAGTTAAAAATTGGCTAAAAACAAACAATACTTCACATATTCAACACACTATTACAAAAATACCCTACACTTGCATTATTGCATATTACGAAACTAATATCGGATTTTACAGGCGTTTCAGTGAGAAGTGTAACGAAAGCGAGCATGGAATATAAACAGACAATACAACATAGAAGAGGATAAAACGTGGGAACTTGATTTAAGTGCGACAGTGCTGTGGAATTGTGGATAAGCTTGTCATTGTTTTGGAGAGTAGTTCTGCTGATATGGCAGCTGAGTCATCTTCGGAGGATTCGGATTTGGGTGTTGCACTTTTGCCCAAGGATTGTGATTAACGTAAGTAAAATGTTCATTGCTGCATACTTATAAAATCTATTGTTACCTCAGGTTGCATTTTGAACTATGATTTTCACGCAGGGCGCCTTTTTATAGATTAAATAGTGTTCAACAAACACGTGGGAGGGGAACAAGCAGCCATTATGGGCGGGGATTGCGAACTACTTTCGCGCGGATAATACAAAGAGTTTGTTTTCAGTGTAAGGCACTCTGGTTTGGAATGGACAGCAGTACTTTATCGTGCCTTTCCTAGGAATAACTGCTGCCAAACACCTTGGCATTGAATGCACGTGCTTGCTAGTTAAGTCTAAATGAATTTTACTCCATTCCTGCTAAATGTCTTTGTCTTGCTTTGGTTGTGATGTTTCCCGATCCTATCTTCCAATTCTTGCTAGATGTTCAACGGGTTCAAGTCGGGTGATTGAGGTGGTGCTTTTAGTATATGGGGTGTGTTGTAGACAACTCATAACCTAGCAACTTCTGAAGTGTACCGTTGGAAATTTATATTGTTCATGTTGCCACCAATAAAAGCTAGCTCACCCACACCACTTGACGTCATAGCATTACGTTGCATTCCATGTTTGACCGTAGGTTCCATATTTTTTAGGATCCTACTCTGTATTCTTCGGTCACCACTGAACTTTTTGTTCATCTGACCACAACACACAATCCCAGAACTCTTTGTCCTTCGTTACGAACTCTATCAAATACTAGACGTTTTCTCTTGTTTACTTACATAAGGTTTTCTTATTGGTGTTCTGGAATTGTGCCCAATAGTTTCAGAACCTTCAAACTTTTCTTTCATGAACTATCTTCCCAAGATGTTCTTCCAGATGTGCTCCAAGTTCTGTTGCCGTTATTCTGGGATGTTGCTTCACCATTTTCACTACTCGTCTTTGATCTCTTAAAAGTTTCGGCGGAGCACCATTCCTAGGCCGATTGAAATTGTATTCGTCATTTTATTGCGTTGGATAACATCACACAGTATACAGCTTCAATTTCTTTACTTGTCCTATTTTGTTCATGCATATGCAAGATGATTTTTCTCTTCTCCAGTCTTCTCTCCTTTCTTCCCCATTTAGCCTGGAAGCGGGTGAAGTTACTTGTGTTCTGTATGACAGCAGACACGAATAGAGGGTTTCAAAGGTATAAACATCAACATTCCCATCGTTTACTGCGTTTAACTGCTGTATTGAGCGCATTTGAATACTTGTGTCATAAGGTAACTTAACTTTTGAGGGAAATCACATATTGAATGCACACGTATTCTTATTCGTGTACTGTGTGTTTGAAACACGATAACGCATCAAAAGAAGTACAAAATAATAATTCCACCTGCTGTGTCGATTAATTCAACATTTAAAGCTGCGTATCCATAGATTTGAATACTTCTGTCCGCCTCTGGTGCCAAAGCCCACAAGAATCAATTTCTTCGAAGGTTTGCAGGTATTACAACCGCCACTGAGCATAATGAAACACATTGCTCCGCTGGCCAGTACCTCAAAATGTTTTATTTTTCGGCCACAACTATATTTGACCTTTGCGAGAATGCATTTTCGCCAATGGGACAGTGACAAGAGGATCTGCTTTGCAAGCTGAGACGGCGTAATAGCGCATAGCAACATTGGCAACGCCACGAACGAGTTACGCAACTTAACACGTAACAGGTTACCCAATCCTCTTCTGCAGTTTCATTCGAGATGCTTTAATCGCTGCCGAGCATTTAAAACTCTGTTCACCTATTCGTTACTATGATTACTGGAAGTGGTAAAACCTCGCACGGACTTTAAAGTTCCCTTCGAGATTCATTCACCACGAGAAACCTGCAACCCAGGTAGGGCGACTATTATAAGCCAAAGCAGAAACAGGCCCTTTCAAAGTTGATTTCTGCCCTTAAGAACTGGTTGAGGCCTATTGTTTTTTATTTATGATTAATACCATTACCATAACAGATTTCACTTTAAAACAGTAATAAAAATCATAATAGTGTGTTGATCAACTATTACTGATCAGTGGCCCACACCATGCTTTCGGAAGACACTTAAGATATATTAACGGCCACTGGTGGATTGCTAATAAGTCTGTCTAAAAACTGGGACTTCACGATAAAAAAAGGACATCTGCCCAAAATATCTGCCTTGAAAAAAAATTTCGAAAGTAACTTGAAAACTTAAATTTATTTGAAAGCCTCTGTGCTTCCCTCGGTAAAACTAAACGTCGTTCAAGCGATTTTCATTTCATTTTTGCTACCCTAGTAGGTTTTCAGAATAGACTCGACAGCTTTCCAGGTAAATGTGGCGAGACCCAATTTGAGTCGCACGCTTCATAATAAATAAAACTTTGACGAGCTGTACTTCCAAACAGTTATGACAGTGCTCGCAGTGGTCAATTTATTGGGAACAAAAACTGTTCCCTTTTGTTCCCAACTACTTTTCACTGTGGCAAGGTGGTTCATCCGATCCTAATACAGTGAAAAGTAGATAGAAAGTGCCAAACGTGGATGAACTGGCACTCTGATCATGAACTGTGTAGAATCGCGTGTCAGCGACTTCAAGCTTTAACAGTAAATGAATAGGCTACGTAGTCGCTCGCTTGCCAGTAGTGTGTTGCTTTGATCTAGGGGTGTGGGGCACAGTGTCTAGTATTCACTATACTGACTACCCGTTGGAAGCTCTTGACAGTCTTAGCACGAACATACCACAGCTGTAGCTAAGCCCGGGGGTTTGGAGCTGAGATAACAGAGTTCAAAGGGGAAAACTAAAAAAATTAACACACACTGCCTCAGGTCATCGGGAAACAGCGACCCGTTAATATGACTACTACAGAATAAAATTCTTTAAACCAATAGGTGCGTGCATGCATTCTTTCGGGACTGCGCTACGCCATAGATCACAAGAGGGGGTACAATAAGATTACGGAAGGTTAATTTATGTACTTTAACCACTTTGCCCAACTAGTAATTCAGTGAAAACATTAAGCAGTAATTATATAAACGTGGCATTTAATACAATATTGAAAAATTAAATTACATATGCAGTTTCCGGAGATAAAAAGTTAAAGAAATGATTCTAAATACGACCGTAATGACACTGTTCCTGGATAAAACGTCATAATAAACTATTCCTTAGTTACTTATCCTTTGAAGTCGACAAATTTTTCAAGGATAACTTAGAAATCAGGCAGGCGCAAATTATAAGCTAATTAGCATATCTGAAATTTAGAACATGCCAAGGGCATGATAGTTTAGTCACGTGTCTCAGCATTCAAGTTATCAACGAGTCTATTTAACGACCCACCCCCCCCCCGATAAATTTTCCCCTTCCCGGTTTGATGCTGGCTGCATTAATCATTATAATTGTCCTAACATAGCCACAAATTCTTGTCATGCCAACACCTTGACAAAACATTATAAGCAAGGGAAAGAAAAAAATACTAGAAGTTTAATTTGAGAATTACCCAACAGTTTAATATTGAATGCTACTGCAACGGTGAGCATGTTGGGCACCTCAGGAGTATAGTGTCGCTGTCCAAACCTTTGCACTCTGCATTGCAGTTATGATTTCTGCAGTCTAGAGCAAAATACCTGGGATTGCAAGTGATTTCTCAAAAACACAGGGAAGCACAGCCAATGCTGGCAAGGTCATTTCTCTTATTACTTCTTGCACTCCCAAATGTATTCAATTGTATCTGCAAATATTTGCATGTATTCATAATTTAAAACTAATATGTCAAGTTACACGACAAATTAGTGCATGTGCCATGCCTTCCATTACAATAATTATGATTTTACAAACTGGAAAAAATCCACGCCTCTCTATGCCTACATATACAGTGAAAGAATTTACGATTTGTTCATTTTCTAAGTTACTCAAGCTACTCAGCTATTCTGTCCCCCAGTGTACAAGCCATGATAATAGATTAGGTCTAGTCCTCAATGCACCTCTTTAATGATACCAATCTCCCGCAAAGTGCAATACTTCGCATTCCTGGACATGCTTCAGTATTGTGGCTCTAAGCATTTCTCAAGGCTTCAATTTTATTACTCATTCTATTCTTTAGAACTCAATCTTATATTATGCAAACCCTGAATTCACTGGTTTTTCATGCATTTAAACAAAAATGTGGAACAAATGCAGAATTTAGTGGCAGTTATATATAAGGTGTGTGAAAAAATTAAACCCTCATTCTAACATCCCCATTACTTTCTCTGCTGGTGGTAGTAGAAGTGTCAAACAGACTCCTTGTGATCCAGCCCTCGATTTTCTAAGCATAGACTTCAGTGGTCTGATGTAGCTGGCTGTTAAATTATTTGTTCTCAAATTCTGGTCTTCACACTGTAACAGCATTATTCCTCCCTCTCCTGGACTATTACTTTCAGTTCTATGCATTTAGGCACAATATTGTTTTTCACTTTATCAAGAGACCTTTTCTTGGTGTCTATTTCTTGAACCTTCCACTTGTTCTAGTGAGCCCTTAATACTCATAAGTCCAAAATATTTCTGCTGCCTCTGATGGTGATGTCTAGCAACAGCATGTTTTATTTCTTCCAGCACTGATCTATTAGTTCTTAGTCCATTCAAAGTGAAACAATTTATTGAAAAATTCTGCTTCCTTCAACTGAAGGCTGCTGTACACAAAGCTTATTCTAAGCAGTCTCCTCCATGTCCATACTTCAAAAGCATCAATTCTTCAGTCTTATTTGTGATCCAACTTTCACTGGCAAAGTGGTGATTAGGAAAGTTCACTGTTTTAACCATTTTTTGTTAATTTGTGTGGTAACATTATTTTCTACATTTTTTGTAACTGTTGTTCTTACTGCTAACCATCTTTATTGCCTTTTGACTACACCCATCTTTAGTAATTGCAGAGCCCAGAAATGTGCAACTATTTGCAAATCTTGATCCCATTTATGCAACATTTATCAATGTCTGTTGCCCCACTGCAAATTCGCTTGTGAATAAATGAAGAAAAAACTATGCATATAGCACTAACTAATTTGAAACTTATCAGATGTACAAGTCATGTGTGGTACAGCAACTGTAAATCCGTATACAGTACTTAAAAGTGAACTAAATTCAAATGAAAAGAATTTCCCTTTGTTAAAAAAAAACTGCCACAGTGATTTTGCAGTATATTGTAAGTACACTAGCTTATAAATAAACAGTTCTCATTTGCTGCTCAAGTATTATATCACAACAAAGATTTCTTTCTTAGATACCAAGTGCTTTGTTGTAGAATCTGCAATTAACATTTGTTAATTCCATTCTTACTTTCATTTGCTAAATGTGTATTATTTGCCTAGTTATGAAGCGACAGTTATCCATTTTTAGTACAAAAGTTATCCTGTAGTAATAAATCTGAAGTTTTTAGTAATACTGCTTACAATTTGCAACATCAATAAGATTTACAAACAACTTTATGATGTTGCTCATTTAATAAACAGCAGAATTATGTCGGGTAAAAAAGTAGGGTATGCTATGCACTGAAAATGCTATTACTTCAAGGTTTTGAAATTGTATAGTATTCAGTAGTAGCTTTTTAACTCAACCATAAAGAAAATAACATGTTTGATAATCTATATAGTGAGTAGTAAACCCAAAAAATGCAGCAAAACCATCATGCAAGACCACTTTTCCAGTTTGAGATTTAGCAAATTTGCTACCTTCAGACTTTCAACAAAAATATCAAAATTCAACATAATGCCCAAAAGAGAATTTATTATCATATATGAAAACAATCACTTTAGCACAAAAATGTTCATGTACGAGTTTTCTTTTAGGTTAGCTGCAATACATATTTCTCATCCAAGCAATACATTCCATTTCAGAAATATTTGCAGTGATAGCTTTCTTGAAAGTTTAATTAAAATGTATCAATAACAAAGCACACCAAAATTTATGGATTCCATTGCATATATAAAGTACAGCATTGCTTTAAATTTAAAATGCTGCAAAACAGAAAAGTGAAGCAATAAATGGTGGGAAAAAGTTATCACCTCTATGGAGAGAATTAATTGTGTTATGGAAAGCAAGGCTTCACAAGGCATTTGATACATTACAGAATGAGGTAACAGGAATGGTCTACTGAGCTCCGATATGTAATCATAATTTCTTTTGCAGCATGGCACAGTATATTAATTACTGAACAATTCAAACAAGTAATAATGGATATCTCAAATGGTTTATGCCATAATAAAAGCTACTTGAAATAAATTCTGTATTTTAAACAGATCTACATTTTTGGAGTGGTGCATTTTCATCTATAACTTAATGTTTACCAGTTATGCAAGATTATACAAAATTCCTTCTGAATGAAGGAGACCTCACATGCCATTTCCACAAAATTCAAGATGATCTTGTCATGTAAATATCTTTAATACATAGTATTGTAATCGAAATCAATAATTTTGAAGTGTTGCATGTAAGGGATAGTTGGGGGAGAGAGAGGATTTTATTGAAAACGTTCTTGCATCTTTGAGAGATATCTACGGAACTTGAATGCTAAATTTAGTATTTATCCAACTTTGTTTTTTAGTTATGTTGTACACAGAAACACACACATGGACATGTTTCTAAAAAGGCTAGTTTTTTATTCAGAGGGCCTCAAAACATGCATTTCTGGTGAAATCTCAGTATCAAATTTTTGGGTGGAATGAAATATCTTCTCTACCTATTATGTACGCAAGAGTAAATTAATGAACAAAGGAGAGTAAACCATCTATTACAATTGTCATGTAAACATCAATTGTGCTCCTTTACCAAATGTCATACTGGTTTAAATCCCAAAATTCAATAATGCTTCTAGCAAATCTATATTGGTGACTGAAGTTTCTTTGCTTTTTGCCAGGTCCCACTCTGTGCAACATGCATAAAATGGACATTAATATCAGCACATTTTCTATTGTATATGAAACTGCATTGAGAACTGTGAGTAGGTTAAGTTTCAGCATTCTTACTGTTCAAGACATACTATGGTAAATGACAATACTGCACCCCTGATACATTCAAGGAGGCACAGTAACCTTACTCCAAGGACAAACTTTTGGTGTAATAAATCTATGGTGATAATGACCAGTAATCAAAACTAATGTTAAGCTTTCCCAACACAATGTATTACTTCAAATTTGTTAAGAATATTAATCCTTATTACATGAAAGTTCATGTATGAAAAATAGAGCATTTTGAAATTTATGCTTTTAAATGTCTCAACATGTACAATTTCATTTTATGTAACCAATTTACCCAGCAGATCCATTTCAGTGTTGAATAATTCATTATTAGTTCTCATTATGCTTTTCTGATAAAACCAAAGAAACTAAGAGTAAGGTGTTGTAGTGAATTTGAATTTAAATGTAAAAATTTTCCAATAACTGCAATTGAAATTCAGACATTTTCAACCTCCCTTAGATCAGTGTTTTTAATAATTAAGCAATAGATTTGAAATTCATATAATTTCAATCACTGCTCTTGTTTAAGCAACATCCTGTTTAAATTGATTTCTGTACTATTGTGAATTTTGAAATCCTCTATTCTGTAGAGAGGGGGAGGGGCGTGAGGATTACAGTGCTTCCAATGTGTGACACCAGGTGGAAAAACTTGAAATCCTGAGCTAGACAAATATATAGTTTATATCCTTATATACTGTTCATTCATGCTTTCAATAATATTTGACAGTCTCAAATCACATGTTTCTAGGTGATTATAGCCCTTCAGGTCATGATGTGCTGTAGTGGTTATACCTTGGTTTTACACCATTGGTGATACTTTATCCTGGGGTGAAACATATCAAATGTGGACTGACAAAGTCCATGCACATCAGTATTTACAAAATTAAATTTTTACACAATGTGCATGCAGTTGTAAATTTGAAATGGGAGATGAAGTGGCACCTATATGCCCAATATGACTGGTGTCAACAATAGAATGCAGATTACTTTTATGTGTACAATTTTCCTACTATATGGGTTATTTTTAATTATAAGTCAGTAAATGCTCGCAACAGAATCTTAAGAGCAATTAGTAATTATATTGGAGAGTGAATTATAGGCCTGAGAAACTTAACTGTTGCGGCTCAGTTATCTCTGATCTGTCCACTACAAGATTAAACAATGTTAAAATGAACGATTTAAAGCAAGAATAAATATGTGTAACTCTTCCAGCTAAACAACTAAGCACTTTGTGGAATGTAACATAAGCAACACAAAGGTTAAAATACAAAAAATTATGAAAATTACAATGCAGAAACTTAAAAGCAAAGTTTTGTGTGTAGTCAAGAGCAACAGTAAACAGCTACTTGTTGGAGGACAGTACTGCAAAACAAACATTTCACTGTAACAGTGCCAAATTATCTGGCTACCTCCATGTCATGTATATTCCATTAAATATGCTTGTAGCTTTTATTTGCTTTACTCAGTCTGAATACCTTTTAACACTATTTGCTTCTAGAAATAGAAATTTTGATTAACGTTTGATGTGTTGTTTATATACCTGTCTGAAATATTAGCCCCTTTCCTTGTAGACTCAAGTTTCATGCTACACATATATAATTTAGTTTATTGCGAATGCATTTGGAATCTACCTGTATTGGCCGCGTGTTCACATCATTGATTTATGTTTGAATAATGTAGGTCATACTAAAGGAGTTCAGCAATCTTGGGACACGGTTAAGTTTTCTACACACAACAGCTGGCAGACGCTCAATGGTTCCGTGTATAATTGTGGAGCCCCCAAAGAGATTAAAGAAATTTATTTTAAGGGCACATTCATTACATTTTTTTTAAAAAATTTAAAACACATCTGAAGATAAAATTTTGGGGCAAAAAATAATCTATTTATCTTGTGCTGGAGTCAAGACAGCTACAACTACTTGCTATCCGTTGATGACGTCACTTCCGAAATACCCGGTCCCCCTACTTTGTATTCAGTTGCTTATGCCGGTGTTTCCCCCAAAACCAAGTGTTTTTGATCCACCTGTTTATTAATACAATAATCTTCATAAAACCGGCTCGGATGAGTAAGAAATCAGCAAGGTAAGTCTGAATCACGTGGCATAACGCTTTCCTTATATAATTCCCTGAATTATTTGGCGTAATGTAATCACGTGTTCAATTTATACAGTGTTCTCAATCTGCCGACACGTGCCTTTCCCAATTTTTCAAGTTCATAGCAAATACTTCACTCGACAAAAACGCCTAATGCTTTAACTCTAGATATAAATGAAACGAGTTTGTAGTTTCCTCATTGCATAATTCCACTTTTCAACTTCCATGTTTCGCACAGTATATTGCATAGTACAAATTTTCGCCACCACGACAAATCGATTTAAGAACCACCTTCTGAAGAATCTAGGTCACCGCTTGCTATTTAAATCTCGAGTACTGAATGGCATGTATTGTCAGTGGAATGCGTTTATCCTTTTTAGTGGGCAGATAATGTTAAAACCCAAATGCTACATTTGCACAGAGGACTTGTTAGTTGGCGATTTACAATTTAAGATCCGCACGTTTGAGAAAACATGGCTGCCAGTTCTGACGGAGTGGTACAAAAAGTCATTGATTTAGGTCAGGTTCATGCAATTTTAAAGGGAACTTCTACAGAGTAGGGCAATGCTGTCACTAGTTTAGTTCTTAATCTTTATAATCAAATAGAAACAATTTACTCACCCTTGTATCTCTTCTCTTCTGAAATTTGTTTCGAGATGTGCTGTACTTGTAGTAGCAATTTTACTCGCTCGATTGGTGCCACAACGGTTTTGGAAATAGCCGCGGAAATTCCTCCAGCGACGAAATCCTTCATAAAAGCCACGGGATCTGTGAGAGACATTTTGCTTGTTGTTTGGTTACCTTAAGGAATGGATAAAATCAGAGGAACCGCCGCGACACCCCCTTAGTTCGACTGCTGCGAGCAGAGAGGCCGGGTTAGCGATCTGAGGACAGACAAGCAGCAGAGGTTCGCCACCAGGAATACCGGACCAATAGTGGCCCACTACGTCATAGAGAGTGGGGAAAATACGTCAGAGCCCGACTGGGTTCCTGGAGGCCTGCATCTGCCATCTAGAGGGCGGCCAATGTGCTGTTAGCAGATAGTTGTGAAATTCTTTGACAGAGAGCGACTTGTTTCTGGCTCTCTGAGCTGCTCTAAACCGCCAATGACTCCAACATTCAAAATCAGGGAACTAGAAAGATTAAATGCTAGGGATGTTTCTAAGAATTTTACCACTACTTAGCTGACTTACCGGCGTTGCACGGGTAGCTCTTTAAATCCCCAATGCCGATTGTATTAACTTTATTTACATCCCCGGTATTTTTTATGAAATTATTGCATAATTACCTATAAGACTCTTTTAAGATTTGTATCCTTTATATTGGTATTTTGGTAAGTCCCCGCACTAACCTCATAACGGACGAAAAATTCCCCGATATTCAGGAAAATTTATATGAAATAATATTGTATCTTCTCTTTGATCCCCTAGTTTCTACATAAAAAATGTAGGTCTCGTTAAAACACACAATTTATGTCAAACAAAATAACTTTTAAACTATTTCTGAAATATTCGTTATTATTGGTGTGTATTTTTAAATGTTTATGTCTTTTTAAATGTTGACTTGTCATTCGCTTCTTTCTTTTTTGCTTAGTTTCACTTCTACCCCTGCATTGGTCTTATCGGCGGCCTTTCCTTCGGGACTTATTGCCTATTGACAATGGTGTTAACTCGTGTATTACTCTTGTTGTTGGGTTTCTTGCACTTTGGTTTTTATCATTAAATCATACACACTCTCATGCATACTTCCAGACTTTGGGGAGGATAAGGAATAATCTTGGCTAGAGAAACATTCCCACCCCAGACGGGAATCGAACTTGGAATCCATAGCACAAGAAGCAGGTACTTACCGACTGAGCACTTGTTTCTTGTGATGTTGCACAGAGCAAAAATTCATGTTATCCCTTTTTCTTTTTTTTAAAGATTCGACTATCACTTTAGCCTCCTGTATTCTTCTTTTACCTACAGCAGCATATGTAATGAAACCATTTCTGAAAACGTTTATCTGAAATAATATGAATAAATAGAAAAGAAAAGCTTTTGTATGAATTGTTTGTGGAAGTGAGTAGGAAAGCTTATTTTCTGTGGCCTAACAATATCTATTTTCTACTCCATCACATTCTGAAAGAAAATCTCGGCAAGTATGTCCTTTTATCACGCCAACGTGTTCATTCTAATATTCAGACCTTGGAAATTCTTTTTAGAGTGACTTAGGAATTAAAATTTGAAGTTGTCTTATAGCCTATAACCGTCGGGAAGAACACTACTTTTCAATGGTGAAAGAAGTGCTAGAATAAGTTTAGTGCTTTTCGAGGTTAGCATAGCATATATTTATGCACATACAAAACTTTTCTCTATTTATAATATTAGTATACTTGGTATTTAGGTTCAGTATTTTCCAGAGATGCGACACGAAGGCTTTCAAGAAAATCCCCCACCCCAGATTACCCTTTACATAGAACATTTTTCGAAAATTTTAATTTTCTCAAAAATGGCTCCAACGGTGTTGATTAAAATATCATATGTTTAAGATATTTTCATGACAAATGAAATTTTCTGGGAATGTCTCCAAAAGTATTCTTTATTGTGAACGACTTTTGCATAACTGGTAAACCATAAGAGATAGACAAAATTTTACTGCACAAAAAATGTGGATGGCGTTAAAATACACAATTTATGTTATATACATTTATTTTGTTGAGTGAACCATTTTCGAGATATTGCTTGTTATTCCCTTAAATTTTCCAATACCTCTTCTCAAATGGAAATTCGTTATTCATTTTTTTGTCCTGGTAATGCAAAGCGAATGGAATGCTCCACATAGCAACCAGCTCTTAATAGATTTGACTATCGCTTAAAGCCTACCATATTCCCCTTGTGCCTACAAGAAAATTAGCAATAAGATTAACATGAAGCATATGGAGAATAAGCGTTTGTAAAAATAGTTTGTACAAGAGTAGAGAAAGTCATGTGAGTGTAACACATCAGATTTTTTACATCTACTTTATTTTAATCGATATAAACATTTGCAGAAGTCATTGCATTACCTACACGTTTCGTGTAGGTAGGTACTAAGCAGTGGCGAAGCTATGTCATAATTGACTGAGAGGTCTGAGGCTTACCTTAAATTTCTTGTAGAATAACTCCATACAGCGTTCTGTTCTGCCGGAAATACATCAATGACACGATCCCTGCAGCTCTGATTCCTGGATATTACATCATAATTTCATATGCCAGCATTTTAAGTGTGGACACTGCAAATGAATGTGAAGCCATATCATTTTTCAAAGGTTTGTTGATATTAAGACAGTCATTGATTGTGTCTTATTTCGCAGATTTTTCAGATTGCGTATGGTTAGTTTTATCCCATGGTGCACATGTTTACATTAGATGTGCCCTTTGTTTGCAGCACCTTAAACAAATGATCTGTGAAACAAAATATCTTATTATACAAACAGAGCAGAAAGATAAATGTAGGGTCTTCCAATCTCTTAACAAATCCTGTAGCACCATTTACAAATTCCCATTTTGGTCATTATCAACTATGTGCAGAGAGCTTCTTTCAAGTCTTTGAAACGATAAGCTATTGTAGCTGTTATTCTGGAGTGAAAGTTCTTTCTATCTTGTTGTGGATGCTTGTGCTAGTTTGAAACCTGCATCTCTCAGGACCTGAGTTCTCTTTGATGATTTGCTAAAATAAGTTTTTAAGGTCAAATCATAAATGAAGAGACGCACTTTCTTTATTGTCTTTTAATCATATAGTGGCGCTAAATTTAATTTGTGTGCGTAACAATGAATGAACTTGCATGTAGGCACTCTTGTGTGATGCTTTGTATTCCTCCTGTAGAATCCGACATCACAGAAGTTCCATCGTAGGTTTCACAGATTAATTTCTTATCTACTACATCCCATTCTCTTAAGACACCCAAAAATAACAGCTGAAAGTTCAAGAGCACTTTTATCTGTTGAGACAGTATAAACTCCCACAGATCTCTCCTGAATAGTACTGTCAGCACAATAGCAAAATATGATGTTCATCGAGGACTGACAAGATACAAATTTACAAGCTGAGATTTCTTTCTTAATTTCTTCATTCATCACCTGAATTATATATTCAATAAGCTCATTTTGAATATCACTCTATGTACCTTTAAATCTTGAGGCGAATTCCAAATTCTCTTTAATGAACTGTTCTTCTTGCCCAAGTAATTCAAGCATTTCAAGATAATTGTCTTTATTAGCAGAGTCTTCACTCTTGTCGTGCCCACGGAAGAAAAACAAATTGAGCTTTATTTATGAACGCTCTTTAACTGCTGTGGTCCTTAGCATCCCATTCTGTATTAGGCGTGAAAGACCGGTAATTTTGCCCAGAGGTCTCTTTATTAGGCTTGATGTTCTTTTACGTGCCGTAAATTTACGACCACCGCCTTTACTTCCCTTCTGAAGGAAGCCATGCTAAGGATTTTACGCCCGAAAATAACCTATCGCCCTCCGCAAGGTTTGACCCGCGACCTCGAGAACTAGAGGCTCGCTTGATAACCACCACACCATGGAGGACGACATGCCCGCAGAAGGAAAATTCTTGTTTCCCTAGGTAACACACCAAATCATTAATCTCACTCATTGTAAAGCATGAGAGAAAGCGCATAGAGTGTAAGAAAAACTGCAACTTTGAATTCAAAGTAACGTGACTTGGAGGGGAGCGGTTACTTAGCAACGCCTAGTAAGCCCCTCCCTCGTACAGCATGTGCGACTCCGGCGTTAACCAGAATCCTTAACTTTTAGGCTGGTGTAGGTTGCTGCAGAAGCGTACAAGCAACTTATTGTCTACTTTTAGACATTATTTTCTTACTATTTAAATCCAACATGTAGCATACAATTTACCTGTATTTAGTTTGAGTAACCCGATACTTTTCAGTTTCGAAACTGGTACTAAGGGAACCAAAAAAAAAAAAAAGCAAAAACGAATCGATGGATGTTTAAAAGCGATGACCTTGAAATTGTATGCCCTTTCCATGAGAAATTGATTTATTGATTCATTAATTGATAATTCTTAAAGAGATCTACATTATGTGTTATGTTTACCATTGTGTACCCTTACGAATGAAGGAGACTTCACGGGTTATTCCAAGAAAATTCAAAATATACATTTTATTTATCATGTAAACATCTTAAATTATGCATTGTAATAAAAACTCTCCATTATTTATTGTAATAAAAATCGTTGGAGTCATTTTTGAAAAAATAAAAAATTTTGGAACTTTTTCCATGCAAAGAATAGTTTAGGTGGGGATGTTTTTTTGAAAATCTTCCGAGTGGCATCTTTGAAAGATGAACTTAAATTACAAGTTTGGTAGGTATACAAGTTTTCGATTTTGAGTTGTGCTGTTCACAGATACTACTTTCTGTACCACGTACCTATAGTAGGTAAGAGAAGGTATTGTATTCCATCCAAAATTCGTTATCGAGACTTCGCTGGAAATATTTGTTTTGAGGTCTCCTAATAGAAAAAGAGCATTTTTAGAAAAATGTTCATGTGTGTGTGTGTGTGTGTGTGTGTGTGTGTGTGTGTGTGTGTGTGTGTGTGTCCGTATGAATGACTGAGTGAAACAAAGTAATTTGAAACGTAATCCTGTATGTTATATGCATCCCTTTTCCTATCCTCATTACTGCTTCGTAGTAAAGTTTGAGGCTCGCATTCGGTAGGTCCCGGGTTCGATTCCCGTCGGGCCGGCCACTTTGACCATGGGCTTTTTCGTGGTGTCCCCGGGTCGCTTGGCAATGTTGGGGTGGTTCCTTTTCTATCACAGAAACTTTCCGTGGTCTAGAGGTACCTTTAGTTCCGAGGTCGCGGTTTCAAACCCGGCGGAGGGCGATGGATTTTTTCTGGCGTAAAGGGGAGTAAAGCCGGTGGTCCCGTGTCGTAGATTTACGGCACGTAAAAAATCCTCAAGTCTGAAAAAGAGGTCTCTGAGTAAAATGTCCGGGCTTTCACGTCCAATATAGAATGGGTCGCTAAAAGCTATGGTGGGTAAAGAGCGTCCATAAATAAAACTCAAATTAATTTTTCTTCTACCACGAATTTTCTGTCCTCATCATTTCCTTTCATCTGTTTCAGGGTTGGAGGACCAGGCGACGGCTTTTGGTGAGTTGCGGCAGGACGCGGATTGTACTCTTTGGAAGGGCTTAAAAGGATTTCTTCCTGGGTTTTGGTTGGTCTGCTGAGGAGCCCCTTCCTAGGGATGCCTCGTGTCTCTGGGAGCCTCTCGGGCGGAACGGGCTAACTGGCAACAGGATGTGCTCCATCTGGAATCGTTAGGAACCCCGATCTTGCTCCCTCCTCCTCCCTCCCACCCTCACATTAGAAGCAAAAAGGACCGTTGCGGCCTACTCGCGGTGCTCTGGAGACTTCTTTGTATGTGTACTCCTACTACAGTCTCCATTGTTCTCCCCCTCGCTTTACTTTCTCTCTCTCTTAGTAGTGTTCAAACGTCCGATCTTACAGCAAACGCACCACCGCCAGTGGGCACTCCTGATACATAAAATGAAATAGTAACATTTACGAAAGGACATTTGGGAAGGAAACTTTCCAGGCCTAATTTTAAGGTACCTCCCCAGCATTTGCCATTTATGAAGACAGAAAACCTGGAGAAAATCCCAGTCAGGGAGGATGGACTCCGACCGTTCATGATCCAGTGCCTCAATGACCTCAGCCACCCATGTCTATGCTCGCTTGGCTCGATGGTTCTTCTCACCCTAAAATTTGTGAATCCAACAGGAACTAATCAAAACTCTAAACGTGAGATCGCTCAATGCTTGAAAATATTTTTATTTTATTCATCTGTTTATGGATACACTGCCACACTGAGTTATTCTCCGTATAAGCGTAGCCCATAGTGTGTGTTGGGTTTCGTTAAACATCCTGTATAATCAGTGTGGTCATTATGCACAGCGGTGATATTAGTTAAAATATGAATGAAATATGCGTAAAATTCGCAGGAAAATAGCTTTGCATAGTGGTAAGTCATACAACACACCATAATAATTTTAAAAATGCTACATTTATACATTGGGTGACATGTATAGTCTCCAGTAAAAAAACAAAAGAAAAGAAAAAATCTGATGTGATACATTCACATAACTTTCTTTATCCTCTATCTTTATTAGTGGCTATACAAACTATTTTTACTAAAGCTTATTTTTCTCTCCACTACATTTTAATCCAGATAAACCTTTGAAAAAGTACAACATTACATATTTCGTTACAGATACAAAGAGAAGAACGATAGTCAAATGTTTAAGAGCTGCACGCTGTATGCCGGCCTTAAATTTCATACTGTTTCTATGCAATCTCGAGAAGCAACTGAAAATATATAAGAAAAAAAGAATGACAAGTATTGAACAATTCGAACCTTTAATGACGGATATCCCTGAAACGACTCTTGCCACAGAAAAACTTCTTTTAAGTAAATTGTGTGTTTTGAAGAGCTCTACATGTTTTGTATGGTACGTTTTCGTCTATCCTTTAACGTTTACCAGTTATACAAGATTATACAAAATTCCTTCCGAATAATGACTTCACAGGCTATTTCCAGAAAATTCAAGATTTACATTTTATTTGTCATGTAAATATCTTTTATATACGATATTTTAATGTAATTTTTTTTAAAATACCAAAATTTTCGAAAAAGTTCTATGTAAAGCGTAGTTGGGGGTGGGGAGATTTTCTTGAAAATCTTCGTGTCATATCTTTGAAAGGTACTGAACCTAATACTAAGTTTAGTATTTATCCAATGTTTCATTTTTGAGTTATGCTGTTCAGAGACAGACGCACGCGCGCGAGGATCTTTTTCTAAAAATGCTTTTTTTTGGATTCAGGAGTCTCAAAACATGTATTACCGGTGAAATCTCGGTATCGAATTTTTGAGTGGAATGCAAAATCTTCTCTACCTACTAGGTACGTGGTAGAGAATGTAAAACATCTGATGTATTGCACTCACACGACTTTCTCTACTCTTGTACAAACTATTTTTACAAACGCTTATTCCCCATCTACATCATTTTAATCGAGATATTGAGATGTTAATCTTTTTACTGTGAAACATCGCTGTCTAAACTTCTGCCAGAACACTTCGACCTCGGCACTGCCACTGAAGATGACTGCCGCAGCCGCAGACGAAACGTCCGGGAGGAAAAAGAAGCCTATTAGACCACGGTCCACAAGCCGGTATAATACTTTATTTAATAAGGACACTGGTCGTAAAAGCTTACTAATTTTGGTTAATCTTATTGCTAGTTTTCTTGTAGATTCGAGGGGAATATGGTAGTAGGCTTTAAGCGATGATCAAATCTTTTAAAGTTGGTTGTTATGTGGAGCATTTTGCTTTCTCTGCATGTCCAGAACATTAAAAAAAACTAATTCTCAAGTATTGGAAAATTCAAACAAATAACAAGGAATATCTCGGAAATGGTTCACTCCACAAAAAATGCATATGACATAAATTGTCTGTTTTAACGAGATCTACATTTTTTGTGGTAAAAATTTCGTCTCTCTCTTACGATGTACAGTTTTGCGAAAGTCATTCAGAATGAAGAGGACTTTCGGGGATACTCCCAGAAAATTCAAGATATACATTTCATTTGCCATGAAAATATCTTAAACATATATTTTAATCAAAATCATTAAAGCCATTTTCGAGAAAATAAAAAAAAATTCGAAAAATGTTTCATGTAAAGGGTAGTCTGGGGTGGAGGAATTTTCTGGAAAATCTTCGTGTCGCATCCTTGGGAGTTAGTAAACTCAAGTATCAAGTTTGGTATTTATCCGACTTTTCGTTTTTGAGTTATGCTGTTCACAGTCTGACAGACAGACACACCTCGGACATGTTTCCAAGCATGCTTTATTTGGATTCAGGGCACCTCAAAACATTTATTTCCAGTGAATTCTCGATATCGCATTTTCTCTACATAGTAGAGAAGTAAAAACATTATTCGATACTTTACAAAGTTGTAGAACAAAGAAATATGATATTGCAAGTATTTATTTATCTATAGACAGAAAATTCCTTAAGTGAAGGCCTTCAACCCGATATAGAATTACAATATTATTATTATTATTATTATTATTATTATTATTATTATTATTATTTCAACGAAGTCACCCGATTTCTCATTGTGGATTTTCAGTAAACTTCCAGTAACACTTCAAAATGTTCAGTGGTAATAGTGTCACATCATTCTTCACAAGTGGCTATTAAAAGCTGTTGTACTAAGCTAGAACAATGAAAGACTGTCTGTGAAAGTTCTAAATAGAAGAAAAACAGAAAGAACCTTAACTATGTTATCTTTCCTTTCTCCAGCCACAAAGAGTTAAGGTAGCTATTGAACCACTAACAAGGAAAACTCATATGGAAACATACCAAACAATTTTCCTGTATCATCTATATGCAAAGTAAGCCCAAAATTCCAAAAACGAGTTGCTGTTTTCAACTGCAGGCGCCCGAGGTCAATATTGGAAAATGCTAGAGCAGCGTTCCGGATGCGTGGAAACGATCGACCCTCCCTGTTAGTGTCTTGCAGGGAAGACGACGAAGAGATTTTCACCGTCGTAAGAAAAACTTATCCAAAGGTTGAAATTTCCTCTTGATGCCGGGAGGAATTTGGAGAAGTTCAATAGTTTTTCCGGACATATAATGTTATTATAACTCGACCACGAGTCCAAGGGTATAGCACAATTATTTGCAGAGCAGAGAAAAAGGACTTATGAGCCAGAATTAGGATAGGTCAGTCAGAGGGCCTCAGCCATTGGAGCACAGCAGGCCCTTTGTGCTTCCAACGTGACTCCTGTGAGGAAGGAATGAAGAGGAGACCCGAAGGGCGACCAGATCCGGATGACGATGCGCGCTAGCAAGGATGGGGTCCCTAAAGATTCCAGAATAACGCCAATCCTGACGCTGGCACGATCCCGCCTTAGGCATGCTCAAACTTTGGGTCCCGTAATGAAAGGAGCATTCCAGGAAGGGGCCCCAGTCCACCAACCAAGCTCCAGGGAGAAATCTGTACACAGCATAAATTCCACACGACACAAATCGCAAAAAACTATTGTTATATATAATTCCCCATTTATTATTATTAAATAAAAATACAAAGCAATACATTTATACTATCAATATTATCCGCATTATTTTTATAGTAATCACAATCAATCTATCTTTCATCCCCCAAACCTTTAATTCAACCAACAACAAAAAATTGTTAAATTTATCTTATTTATTTCATCTGGTCCTACAACCCTGAAACATATGAAGATGAAACAGATTAAAGGAAATTATGAGGACAGGAAATGATGAACGGGAAATTCGTAGTAGAATAGAAACCACCCAAGCATTCTCCTACGGAAACCATGAAAAAGTCCAAGGTCAGACTAGCCCGATGAGAAACGAACCCGGGACCCCTTGAATGCGAACCTCACGCGTTATCGCGGAGTCTTCTCGCTCGGTTCATAAATCAGGAATCACAACTCCTTTTTTATTATTTATTTATTTATTTATTCTACCGGATCTCGTTACCTTCACAATTAAATTTTCCGCCTTAAACATCTGCCTTGAAACTGCCCGTATTCTTCTGCAGTTTCTTTAAGAAAAGTAAACCCATCCATACTATACCTGGCGCCAATCAAGAAGGTGATTGACATTTCGCGGAGCGAGAGAGGCGACGTTGCCGCTCATCGCGACCACGTGGAGAGCGTATCGAAGGAGACTGGGTTGCACCTACATTGTAGAGCCGATACTATTTATATTCGTATACGAAGACAATTGTAAAATAATGAATCTAAGTGCAGAGGATAGATCATGCAAGAATATATCTGCGTTAACAGAAGAAACATACCTGTGAAATATTGATACTTATTCTAATGGAAAAATGCCACTGATTTCCGAATCGCTTGCATCGCTGTTGTTGTTACTGCTGCTCGCTTGATAGACTTATTCAGTTACCGAGTGCGCCCAGTTTTTCGTTTGGCTACGCTATCTTTGTCACTATTTTTGGACATTGTTAAATATCCATTAAACACAATTATAAATGCTCACACAACACACACACGCACAAATACACGAACTCAAATACCGTACAAATACGACACGCAAAAGAACTTTTCAGTACGGAGGCAATCTCTAAACTGATACAAACACACAAGCAAGCTGGGGATAAAAGGAGGAATTGTTTATAACTGCAGCCACAGCAAAAGATAAGACTTGCAACAAGTTTATGTTACTGCAACGGTCGCTCGCCCGGCACGTCATGCCAATCACGTGTTACGATATCGCAACAACGCATTTGCGTCTATCGTTGCTATAGAAACGTCTTAGTTCTAATTGGTCCTTCTAATGGTTGCTATGACGACCGCTGTGACGTATTCATCCCCTCCCATTCATTTAAAGCTTTCCGCCACGTGGTTAGTAACTGTCAATCATCTTCTTGATTGGCGCCGAGTATAATATCGCCATAATAGTGTGTGAATGGGTTGGCACACTACTATTAGTTTCAAATGGGAAGAGTTCTGAGCTACAGCGAATGAGGTGCATTTGCGTGCACAGCGTTGCCACCTCGTTACCCCCACTCTTTTCATATTTCCCTCTCACTCTCACATCTGCCTGTCGCTAGAATGGTCGACGTAAAGCAACCCAAACTGAATTATCTAAACTTTTATAATTCTCCTGGTGTTTAAATTCATAATTGGGAATATACTCGCATGCTACGTACGTATTTTTTAAGTGTTATATAATTATAGGTTATGAATTACCTGTGCTTTTAATCCAATGGAACTGCCAGTGGCTCATCCGTATCACTGTCATCAGTTACGTGAAGAGGCAATTCGTCACTGTCTTCATCGTCTGAGTCTTGCAAATTTATGATGATAGGTTCCAAAATGTCGTCACGGCCTATTTCTTTCCAAAAGTCGTCGTCTTGTAGTTTTTCTGCATGTCTCACGCAGGCTTCCCAGTCTTGTTGAGTTACCTTGTCAATTCCTTCGTGAATAAGACGTTCAACGTCAGTCAGTTTAAAAGTGTTATTTCTGTTTGCAACCCCTCGTTTTATTTGAGCCCATGCTAACTCAATTGGATTATACTGGCAGTGATAAGGGGGGAGGCGGATTACCTCGTGTCCCATTTCCATTGCAAGTTGATCCAGCTGATACACTTTTCCCTGGTTTTTAAATGGAAGTACTCGTTGCAGTAACTCATTTTTAGTTTCTGTTGCCGAAAATTCAACCCCCTTTTTTTGCAACCATTCAACAATTTGGTTCTTTCTACTGGCAGTATTCGGTACTTTGTTTTCAATAACCGAATGATATGGTGCATTATCCATTATAATTATGCTTCCCTCTTCTAAATAATTTAGGAATCTGTTCAAAAACATTCTTTAAACGTATCAGCTGTCATCTCTTCGTGATAATCTGAGGTGGTTTTGGACAGAAAAATCCATTTGCTTTCAGGTACAAATCCTGTCTTAGCGGACCCTACATGACAAATGATAAGTCGACTGCCTTTTCCAACAGGTACCTTCAGGCCACCCTTTTTTGAGGAATCTTGCCAGATTGAATTTTGAGTGTGGTTTTTATTTACTCATGTCTCATCTAAGTAAAATATAGGTCTCGTATCGCAAGAATTTCGAATTTCGTGCATTTTGCGTAAGAATTTTATTCTTGCCGCAACAATGTCACTCCTCTCCATTAAAAATTGTCGCCCATCATTTGTCTTTCTGTACCTGCCTAATCCTCTCAAAATTCTATAAGTAGATGAATTTGAACCAGTGTATGATATTTTAGTTCTAAGGGCACAAGTTATTTTCTGTATTGTTGGGAATTCACCTTGGTCATAAAACTCGAACACAGTTCTGCGTACAACGTCCTTGTCAAAGTCAGTTAAATTTGTAATCCTCTTCGGAGGTCCAATGTGCTTTCTGGGCGATACAAACACTGGAGTATCACTGGGAACAGATTTTCTTGCCTCTCCGCAAATGCGAGACACACTTGCTTTACCGACATCACACGCTTTAGCAGTAAGCTGTTGAGGATTTTTGAAATCAAGTTGATTTCTGTGTTCCTCATTGTTACATTTTTAAAAAAACGAGTAGACCCTAAATATAATACTTCGAGCCTGACTTCGCAATACCTGCCTCTTTGACTCGCCACTAAATTCACCACAATAAGCCATTGCACTATTTTACTCTTGCTGCTTGCTCTCTGAACAACAACTGAATACTGATATTAACTGTGTAGGGTAAATAAACTCCAACCCAGATTTAAAAACAACACACAATCATAAACATGCGACTGCTCACGTTCTGCAGATTCTACAAGTAACACAAGTGAGCTGGGTGGGCTGTTTGCTCTCTCTCAGCTTTAACAAACGCCTTGGTTTTACAACATAATTCTTCATCACCATCAAGTCAGTAGTTCTGTATAATTACAAACATATATACATAATGTACACAATAATGCATACATACAAATAATGTGACCATTACAGTGCTTACGTGGTTATATTATAACATATGGGAATGTTTATTTGTTTGTATTATGAAAACTATTTGAGCTAAAAATATGTGGTTTTTACGGTTGTGTTACGAAAATTACTCCCTACCTTCTAGTGGGTTACTTTTTGCAAAATTTGAATTTTTGTCTTAGCGCAAATTATATGTATTAGAAACACATTCGCTTAGCACGCGTCACGCTTAGCTTACGGCGAATGCAATATGACAACACAGCGGAACTCCGATTGGTTGCCGCTCTGGCCGCGCTCAAGGACAAACATCATCCCATTTGAAAAACACTATAATAGATCGTGCAGCTTATACATGTTTCTCTCCAACAAAAGATAAAGTCCTTTTTGCTTTCATTTCGCGCTCGAAAGCCACTTAGAGTCACGTCTGCGAACTTAGGCTCCATTTATGCATGCGATTTCATGTCGTGCGACAAGTACGATCTGAAAGTACATTGAGTTAAATATACAGGGTGAGCCAAAAGACTCCGAACTGCCTGCGCGATGTTTTTCCTGTTCGCGTCCTCGGCGCTCGCCGTCTGCTGCTTCATTGAAAGGCGGACGAAACCATACAACATTTTTAAAACTACGTTTAAAGGCTTTACATACCAACTTTATGAAAGGAAATGCTGAAACTGGCCGTCGTTGTCCATACATACAAAGTCCTGTCGATTTTCAGTAATTTCTCGGGATTGCATGGAAACAGCATGGAATTTTAAGGCCAGCATATAGCGTCCAATTCTTAAATATTTGACGATCGCTGTTCCCTTTGTATCCTTACGAAATGTATAATGTAGCTACTTCCGCAAAGGTTTATCTTGATTAAAATGAAGTAGATAGAAGAACTTTAGTAGGAATAAGCGATAGAAGGTAAAGAAAGTAACGCGAATGTAACACATCAGAATTTTTTGGAGTCAAGAGTTTGTAGCAATAGTACAACACACAGGAATCCATTCTAGCTGTCGAACGAAATGTGAAAACGGACTGGTAGAATTGATTTCACAACAGTACACAATGCGACACGTCGCATGCATAAATAAGTTATACCCGTCGCATCATTCCTTGTCGTGCAACATGAAATCGCATGCATAAATGAGGACTTAGACAATAAAAGACGCTTCCCCACACCTACGCTTAACCCGAAAGATACAGCATTCTCTTATATTTATTCTTTTTTCTGTGGACTGCAAATATAATTAGAACTAGTGAATTTCTTTGGAGACCGGTCTTTATTGTTAGGTATTTGATTCCAACACGGGACTAGAACCTAGCTCCGTTATACCGTTTGTGCTTGGAGGGTGAATTTCGCACGCAGAGAATGAAGAACTCTCACCACTGTCACTATCTTCTTCCTCTTGTTCTGCTCCTCCTCATTCTTCTCCTTCTTCATCTAGAGTTGTTTCCGAAGTAATGCCACCTGTAAGATTTGTTTCTAACAAATTAATAAGTTGCCGGCTAATTGCCATTTCTTCCTAATTTATTACGCCCGAAAGAAAACCACGCACTTCAAAATGTTGCAACGCGAATTCTGAAATACTAGCACAGGATTCATGTCTGAATATGTGATTCTTTAAACGAACACAAGGTAACGGAACGCAGATTAATGTCACATATATCCGCGCTAGGTAGAACCCATAAACAGAGCCTCAACTCCTCTTATCTGTTAGCACGTGCGGGCGAAAGACTGTCGCCCGTCACGTTTTTCTACAAAACTAAACTACTTTAGTGTTCACGTAGTTAGTTATTCAAGTTGATTAAAATAATGAAATACCATCAGAACTTTCTGATGATTTGGCTCACCTGCTAGAAATTATTAAACCTACCCTAGCCCTTAGGTTAGTGGTTCTCAAACTGTGAAGCACACCATTTACGCACTTGCATACCTCTTAAAGAGAGACGCATTTTATGACTTTTTAATCCGAGATTAAAAAGGTCAAACTCAAATATTAAAATAAATAAATAAATGCATAATTACACAGTATTCATAACAGTGTTTTAATATGGACTTGTAGAGATATATATAGATAGAAAACGTAATACAGCAGCTTTCAAATCCTCTTATCCTTGTAGTGGAGATGCTTAGCTTTTTGGAAATAAAAATAATAAGAGAATATTTACTTAGATTATTTTTAAATAAATTAAATAACATAATGCAGAAGTAGTAATACAAGTTGGCGGTTTCCTCCAAAATTAAAGAGAAAGTCTATATATAAATTGTTTGAAAACTATCGTCCTAAGGATACATATTCTAGTGTTAACCATTTACGTTCTGTTTTTACATAATGAATTTGAGATAATCTTAGTCTGAACATAAATAACAATACTGCGTGTTACATATTTGTAGGACCAGTCACTTGGCATATCTTTGAATTCGCACACTTCTCAATATTTGGCTTTATAACATTAGAAAGACAGATTCTAAGACTGGATCACAAATTGGTATCCGAGAGTCTGTTTCTATTGCGGGTTTTAAGGAGTTTCCCTATTGAGAAATCCTGTTTACAAAGGTATATACTGCCGAACATTGTCATAGTTTTTGCCGCGTTGGAAATCAAATTTGGGAAACGCCTATTGTCAAGTTTCCGGTGGAATTCTATCAGTGCGTTGAGCATGGACTGTCGAATTTCTCTTTAAAGCGACGATCACATTGTAATTCAATCAGCTCCAGCTAAACTGCCGCATCATTTACTTGACCTATGTTGCAAGAAAATGGAGTATCAATACAGAAAACTGTGTTTCTAATTTTGCAACATCGGCGAAGCGGTTGTTGAATTCAGTCATCAAATTTAGCAAATGCTGGGCGTACTACTGAAGTTGATCTGCTTCAATGCTCTGAAGAGACATAAGCCTGGGTAAATGAAGAAAATTGACTACTCTTAACTGCTCAGTCCAGAGAACCAGTATTATTTTAAAGCTGCAAATTAAATCCCAAATCTGTGATCAATTTATTTTTCCCTTGTAATTTAAGCTTTAAGGTGTTTAAATGTCCTGTTAAATTTGTCAGAAATGCAAGATCTGCATTCCACTGTGGATTCTCTAATTTGATTGCTGCCTTATGTTTTTCTTTCAGAAACTTGGATACAACTTCCCTTAGCTCAAAAAAGCGATGCAGTACTTTCCCTCGGCTTAGCCATCTGACGTCACAGTGATAAGGGATGTCTGTGCTCTGAGTGAAGCAACTCTAAGAATTCCTTAAACTGGAGTTGATTCAACGCATGTGCTCTTATGAAATTGGTTGGTATAACTGCATCCATAACATTTTTTAAATTCATGCTCTTAGTACGCAGAGCTTCTTGATGAAGAAGACAATGGACAGGAATAAACTCCGGTATGTTCAGATCACTGAATTTTAATTAAGTCTCCCAATAAAACCTTTCTTTTCGCCAACTATGGCTGCCGCATCGTTAGTCGCAACTGATATTAGCTTGTCACAACATAAACTCTTTGCCTCTATACATTCTACAACAATATCGAAAATGTCTTGCCCGTTTGTGGTTCCAATTATTGGGAGAAAGTCAAGAAAATCCTCTGTAATTTGCAGCTGATGGTTGATTCCTCGAATATACCTACACAGCCATTTGTGCTGTGTCACTTATGGCTGTGTTCTCGTCCGAAGCTAAAGCAAACCACAGAAAATTACCACATTCGTTTATAAGTTGAAGTTCCAGGTCACTAGCAACCCGATTGATTACAGAATTTCTTGAAAGTTTGATGGATACCAGCCTTGGTACTTCACTGGGACATACATTTCTAGCTGCTGTTATTACGCAGTTCTTTGATGAACTCCCCCATCTCTATAAGGTCTGTGCCTTTCAACAATATGTGTGCTAGCTCTAAAGCTAGCGTGCACAGCATCAGCACTGCACGCCTTTCAGTACTCCTAATGAGAAAGAATGGAGGAAATTAACAAACACAATTACGCTTGTTTCATTATGCAGAGAGAGACAAAAAACTACGAACCGGCTGCGCGGTGTTTTTCCTGTCCGCGTCCTCGGCGTTGGTTACCGTCTGCCGCTATCATAGAATGGCGCGGATGAAACCATACATTTTTAAAACTACCTTTAAAGGCTTTATTTACCATCTTTATGAAAGGAGATGAAACTGTCCACCGTCGTTGTCCATACATTTTTGGCACCTCATTAGGAAACTATCCATCACTCGCCGTAGTTCACGTTGAGAAATGCTGGCAATTTCCTGGCAAATATTTTGTTTTAATTCTTCCAGGGTGTGTGGGTTTGTCTTGTACAATTTGTTTTAAGTAACCCCAGAGATAGAAATCGCACAGGGTTAGGTCGGGGAACCGAGGGGGTCACAAATCTCTACTGATAATTCTGTCTTCAAACACACTTTCATAAAGTTGTTAAGTAAAGTCTTTAAAAGTAGTTTTAAAAATGTATGGTTTGATCCGCGCCTTCTATGATAGCGGCAGATGGCAACGAGCGCTGAGGACGCGGACAGGAAAAACACCGCGCAGCCGCTTCATAGTATTTTGACTCTCCCTGTATATCATAATGATAATATTTAATAACATCTAGCAAATTAAGTTATTAAGTACTACGAACTTATACTGACCTACAATGCCACTAACCGATTCCTCAGTCGCTAAGCTCTCGACAACAATATAGACAAGCAAAGAAACAGCTGCCTGACCGCCCCCGATTGCTCATCTACCAACTACCTACCTAGGTTGAAAACATTACTTTTCAAAAACAAATTCTGATGTGTTACACTCACATGACTTTCTCTACTCTTGTACAAACAATTTTTACAAACGCTTATTCTCTATCTACTTCATGTTAATCGAGATAAACATTTGCAGACTATCTTATTGCTAATTTTCTTGTAGATATAAGGGGAATATATATTTACAAGGCCAATATAGAAATACAGTAGCCTTTAAGCATAGACATTACTCTTAATAGCTGGTTGCTATGTGCAGCACCATTCTCTTGCCACAGATTAATACTCTTTGTATATCCAAGACAAAAAAATGAATAACGAATTCCATTTGAGAAAATAAGTATTGAAAAATTTAAGGGAATAACAAGCAATATCTCGAAAATGGTACACTCAACAACAAAAATGTATATGACATAAATTGTGTACTTTAACGCAATCTACATTTTTTGTGTAATAAAAGTTTGTCTATCTCTTATGGTTTACCAGTTATGCAAAAGTCGTTCACAATGAAGAATACTTTTGGAGAAATTCCCAGAAAATTCAAGATATACGTTTTATTTGTCATGAAAATATCTTAAACATATGATATTTTAATCAAAATCTTTATAGCCATTTTTGAGAAAATTAAAATTTTCGAAAAATGTTCCATGTAAAGGGTAATATGGGGTGGGGAGATTTTCTTGAAAACCTTCGTGTCGCATCTCTTGAAGATACTGAACCTAAATACCAAGTTTGGTGTTTAACCGACTGTTCATTTCTGAGTTATGCTGTTCACAGACACACAGACCGACACACACACACACACACACACACACACACACACACACACAGACACACACACGGACATGTTTCCAAAAATGCTTTTTTTTGGGGGGGATTCAGGAGGTCTCAAAGCATATATTTCCGGTGAAATCTCGGTATCGAATTTTTGGGTGGAATACAATACTTCCCCTACTTACTATACGTAGTAGAGAAAGTAATACTAATACCCTGAAAATTTTCTTGACATTTTCAGCGATCTAATTTAAGTCTTAAACTCATGACACCACTGAAATCCCACAGAAGGGTTAATAAAAACGTATACTTAAGTTACTTGTTTAGAATACTCTAAATACAATTTATGAAATCATTTCCCAAATAACTGGGATAATTAGCTCGTGAATACCACATTTTGTAACTTTGTTTATGCTCATCTAACATATACGGATACTATTATTTGCATTAACCTCTTGAGTGTAGTTAATTTTGAGTGTCTAATTAGGGGCAGTTGGCCGTGAAATTATGAACTTCTATGTACAATTTGCATTATATCAACACCAAATTTTAACCAGATTATGGTAGGGTTTAGACATACTGCTGTACAACTTTGTAAATGTTTGGCATGAAATTTGGTACTCTGATACTTCATACGCATACAGTTCACTATTGCTCTGGATTATAATTTTACACTAGTACTTTAGCATACGGAAAAATTGTAACCCGTTTATGGATTTAAATTTACTTAAATGTTCATTGTCATTTGAATGTGAAAATTTGCAATATTACTGAACAGACATAAAAATCTGTGCAAGTTTAGATGCTTATATAAATAAGAACATTCCCTGCAATTTTCAAAAGAATCCCTTAAGACTTATGTAGTCTTATTAGAATTGTCCTGCAGCATAGCTTTCTTCAAGCCTTTAAAAATGACGCTAGTATAACATCAATTGCACGATTTAATGGACAAAAGACTAAACAATTTTTCAACGTGAAATAAAAACCATTAGTTTTTTTGTGACAAAATCGGCCAAACTTCACCCTTATCTTCCCTTAAAACAAAAATGGATATTTGTAAATCAGTAATACTTTTATTCTAAATACTGCTCTAGCTTCTTAGAGTTTGTAGCTTGATCAGATTAAACGAGTTTAACAGTTCATAATGTGTGTGTTTCCAAGTACTAGAAACCGTGTTAACTGTCACTGCAATTGGCGACAGTAACAATATGAATGTCAAAATAATAATCAGATAAATTAAACAAAGGCATTTAAAGGTTAGACACTCCCTCTTGTAAGAAAATAAATTTTCGTGCATCTGTGATATTCATACTAGAATACATTTCATTGCGGTCTATTTATACTATTGAAGATGATATTTATTACCTCCACGTATGGACGCCAATTTGAAGATGATGGTTTGTTACCTCATTTGCACCACGCTTTGGGCGTCAATTTGAAGTAGTTTGTATTGAATGAGTTGTATTATATTTCAACTGTTGGGGAGCCGAACTTGTAGTAGTTGCAACCGCACTTATGGTAAACAGTTTCCGGTAGTCTTCGCCCCAAATGTACTTTCAGGTGACCTTTGCCCCAAGTTTAAAAAAAGTATTAACTTTGTAATTTGACTGTTTCTTTAAATATTTATGTTTGCCTCGGCTGCGTCAGTATTTTTGTTAGAGACACGTTTCTCTTAGCAGGGTTTTGGTGCGACAAGAATGTAGGCTTACACAGATTATAATTTTACTTCACTCTTTTTATTAATGCTTGATACGATTTAAATAACACTTCACTGATATAGAGAGTTGTGAGATGTTTTTATTAAATACTTGCACTTTTTAACACGTAAACTTATTTTTCGTCTCACACGAATACGTATTAAATCTCTCGAGGATGCATCTTGCATCCGGTTACTATCACTGTCTGCAGGCAACTGAACTCTAAATTTGTAAAATTTTCTCCGTTTCAGTTTCTGATTGGCTAATCCTACTCTAATAGAACACCTTCATTTAACTAAAGCTTTTTGTGGTTGTTGATTGGCTATTTTATAAACTGTCACAAAATTTACATTATTGTTGCTCCAATAATGACTAGTAGCATTTAAAGTTTCAAATTCATTATTGCCTCAAGGTTACCTCATTGTTAGCAACTTTTAACTTATTATTCTCACAGCTCCTACATTATTAAATTACGTAATATATTCACATAACATTATTAAACATGTATGCAATAGTATACAATAATATAAAATATACAATGACTGTAATATACACTTTTTATATATTGTTACATACACATATTGCTTTAAGGCGGGCTGTTATTGAATTTACATATTATATAGTTAGACTGAAATTATTTAAGTGTTAAAAATACTGCATCACTATGCATTTACTACTCGTGTATCTAACCCCTTAATTATATGTTTCTACTTGCTTCCAATGTATCTACTTATAGACGCTTTACTAACGTATCTCGCTCTTCTCTAACAAGATCACTGTATGCTGCTGGTGTTTCAGTTCATAATGTCTTTGTACGAGGGCGGATTGACAAGTCCATGACTTTGACGAGAGATAGCCTTCTAATCACAGGTTTCTTGTTTGCACCCAAGTCTTACATCTATTTTTGGTATAATCGCAGAAATTCGTCGTCATTTGTTTCTTAGAACATTGTTGAGAGCGTCTAAATTAAGCAGATGTGTGTTGCTTCGTAGAAGATGGAAAAAAGTGAATTTCGTGTTCTGATAAAGCACTACTTTTTATATGGTAAGACGGTGAAGGAAACGGAAGAAAAGCTGAACAAGTATTATGGGGACTCTGCTCCATCACATGGCATGGTTCACAAGTGGTTCACAGAATTTCGATGTGGCCGTTCGAGCACAAGAGATACCGTGCGCACAGGACGGCCGGTTGAGGTCACAATAGAAGAAATGGTGAACAAAGTAAGACCGCCGAGTGAAAATCCGTGAGATAGCCAAGACCGTAAACATCTCAAATGAACGGGTGTATAACATTCTGCACGAATTTTTGTGTATGAGAAAGCTGTCAGCAAGATGGGTGCTGCGAGTGCTCACAGTTGAGAACAGCGGAATCGTGTGACCATTTCACAGGGAAGTCTGAACATGTTTCAGCGCAACCCAAACGAGTTTTTGCGACCTTATATCACGGTTGATGAAATTTGGATCCATTACTATCAACCTGAAACCAAACAAGAATCAAAGCAGTGGATTTTTTTCGACGAATCTGCTCTAAAGAAAGTGAAAACCGTTCCGTCGGCAGGAAAAGTCATGGCAACTGTCTTTTGGGATTCACAAGGGGTGATAGACTTCCACTACCTGAAAAAGGGTAAAACGATCACAGGTTCATACTATGCCGTAATGCTGGATTAGTTTCGCAAGGAATTGTTAAACAAACGACCGCATTTGGTGAAGAAAAAGGTTCTCTTTCACCAGGATAATGCACCCGCACACAAGTCAGCAATTGCCAAAGTAAAATTTGTGGAATTGAGCTACGAACGGTTACCTCACCCACCATGTTCTCCAGATTTGGCTCCGAGCGACTTCTTGCTCTTCGAAAACCTGAAAAATTGGCTCGCTAGGAAGAAATTCACGTACAATGAACACATAATGATAGAAACAACCTTATATTTTGCAGACTTCGAAAAATCATATTTTTTGGAAGGGTTAAAAAAATTGGAGAAACGTTGGACAACGTGTATTGAATTGAAAGGAGACTATGTTGAAAAATAACTTCTTTTTTTTGGAAAAAATTGTTCTTTTCTTTAAAAAGTCACTGACTTATCAATCCGTCCTCGTATGTTGTATTTTTTAAGCATACTGATTGCTTACTGCTGACAACTTTCCATAGGAATTGTTTTTCCCATTCAGGTTTGAAATACCTATGTGGAATAAACGAGTCAGGACGACTCATGTCGACGCATCCATTGCTCTGTTTGCATCATGCGATAACCTGCACTACGCGATTTCTAACGTATTGACACACTATGCACTGGGTTTGGAGAGTGGCCCGCTGCGGTGTGTATGCCACTCAGGGCAACTGCTCTACAGTACCATGTTATGTTTCCTATAGGTTTCAAGATATTCTTAACTCATATTGCGTACTTACATTTGAAAATAACGGTTTATTTTTCGAACATGGACCTCTTGTAGCACATAGATGACACAGGAAAAATGTTGAGATTTGTTTCGACATCAGTGCAATGATTGGTTTCTTGTAAGTAATATCCAAGAAAGGAATGGTCTAAGAAAAAGTGGGAGTAAATAATTCTCTTATTTAATTATGTATAGGTATTTTGTTCCTTGTTTATATACTGATACAAAAGAACAACACTGTGCTTATTTCTTCTAATGTATTATTTCAGTAAGCCTGACACTATTGATATGAAATAAAAACTTCTGCTTCAACATTGACATAAACTTAAATAATAACATTTAGAATTGCACCTTGAACGAACAAGCACTTAGTGTGATACACAGAATGTTTCTAAATGTTTTGTTATTTCCCGTAATTTTTATTGTGAATGATAAGAGTATTTAGGTACAGTTTGAGTAAAACGTCGTGACACTCCACATGCGCAAGAGAGGAGAAATGAGGAGAAGTGAGAGTGGTGGGAGAGCAATGAGAAGTGATGAGAGAAGTTGAGGAGCAAGGGACTAGGAGCGATAGAACTAGAAGGCAGTCACATACACATGGCGTTGTAAACAACTGTGTAAGCTTACAATACCACACTCACAGCAAATGGAACACTGACTCCCACTACTCTTATGTAATTGGGCTGGTCGGTGCTATTGTGCATCTATACTTCAGGACTGGGGGACTGTCACCACGTTTTACACAAGCTGTATTGCATCCAAAAATTGTATGACTGTGTTTTACATTAAATAGATGTTTTGATGTCCACATATATAAAAGCTATGATGACATCTATGTGTATGTGTGAATGCCTGTGTCTTTCAACAGAATAACTCAAACTCACCCTTAAGCTAGACATGTTTTGAGAAGGCAAAACAAATATTTTAAGGTAAGTTCCCCTACTTAAACAAACGTTTACAATTTTTTAGATTTTTTTATCAAAATTATTAAAAATGTTTGAGTTATTTGCATCATAGATAAAGTGTATATGTGTGTTTTATATATGTTGAGTTTCTTGTGAACAGCATGTAAAGTCCACTTTATTCTTATGGACTTTTATATGACGGAGAAATATAACGTATATTTGAGAAATATCAGTGAGTAGATCAAGTTGTGTATTATACCTCACATTTTTTCTTCTCCTTTAACCATTCATTGACTATAAAATGAATTAATGGTAAAGTGGCTGAGATAGATCATAGATTGTAAATATATTAAGGGGATTTATATTTCTCTTTTGCCAAGGTCTTATATTCATGGTATGACATTAGAATGCAATTCTGATGGTGTAAACATTAACTACTAAGACTTAAAGATAGAATTAGGGAACATACTTCTCTAACATGTTCTCATTGTTTAGCCGGCAATCGCTTTTGTGCAAAAAAATAAAGGATCATGTCATATTCCCATGACTTTCTCTAGCTACACCGTTTATTTTATACGGTTTATAGAAACTATTCTTGCAAAAGCTTAATTTTCTATACAGGCTGTAAATAAGTATGTGTTACAAGTCAGTGTTACTAAATGGGTACCATGTGATCATATTTATCTAATAAACACAGGTACAGAAACGCTATATTTACGTGATAGGGTCTCTGAAATATGAATGAAGACGTAGGCAGTACAGTAACAAAAGCTAGGAAAGCAGTAGAAAAGAAAACTGAAATATTGTAAGTAAGCATATCACACCCTAATCAACTACTGAAGGTACCCATAATGGCTGCCGCCAATTTCGATACATGTTTGCATAGCCTGGTTATGTTCAAGAGTTCAATCTCTGGAGTACATCTTGTCCGCCGACACCCACGGGAGTGTTTGTTAGAACGGAAGCTGTTTGTTTCACTGAAATGTCCCTCCAGCCTTGGAAACATGGTGTGGGCTGCGTGATGCCTATTGGGATAACGTTGTTGATAAGAGTCGGCAAGTCTCCCCTGCATTCCTTCGGCCTCCCCGTGGATGAGAAGCACCTTGGTGTATTCAGCATTTGTCTACATGATTAAAAAGCGGGATTGGTTGTGGGATTGCTTATGAAAATCTTCGTGTCGCATCCTTGGAAGATGTAGAACTTAAACACGAAATTTGGTATTTGATCGACTTTTCGTTTTTAGTTATGCTGTTCATTGACACATACATAGACACACACACACACACACACATGGACGGACAGACAAACACACGCAAGTGCGGGCGCGCACGCGCACGCGCATTTTCCTAAAAATGTATTTCTTTGGATTCAGAGAATTCCAAACAGGTAATTCCCAGTGAAATCTCGACATCGAATTTTGGGATAAACAGATAAACAGTACAGAAAGTAAAATATGCTTTATTTTTTTAAAGGAAGGAAACTCAAAACCTATATTTCCAATAAAACTCGATATCGAAGTTTAAATTGGATTGCAAATTGCAATGCTTGTGTGTGAATTGCAATGCTAGAAAGTGTCTATGTGCTTCATTCACCTGACTTTCTCTAACCACTGGCGTTTATTTTGATCTCCTGTCTTGAATCACTTCTAGGTGTCGCACGTCCCTGTCACTCAGTCAAGATGACCTACGGAACTCTGGCAGAGTTGTATTGCTTCCAACAGTATATACCACATACCCAACAGCAGGTATACTGAGTTATGGCGACTAACGTATTTGCGATTCACGTCACGGTGACTCAAGTCAAGCATATTCATATCATGGTGAATCACATCACGGTGATACATGTCATAAATTAAACTAAACTGAGTTTTTATGAACGCTCTTTAACTGCCGTAGTCCTTAGCATCCCATTCTCTTTTGTGCGTGAAAGACCGGAAATTTTGCTCAGAGGCCTCTTTATCAGGATTGACGTTCTTCTACGTGCCGTAAATCTACGACACGGGACCACCGGCTTTACTTCTCTTCCGAAGGAGACCATGCTAAGAATTTTTACTCCCGAAAAAGTCCATCGCTAGTATGGTAACCACTACACCACGGAGAACGACAACACATGTAACAGTGACTCATATCACGAGATTAAATTTGATTTTTATATATGGACGCTCTTTAACTGCTGCGGTCCTTAGCGTCCCATTCTACATTGGGCTTTTGCTCAGTCCTCTTTATCAGGCTTGAGGTTCTTTTACGTGCCGCAAATCTACGACACGGCTTTGCTTCCGTTCCGAAGGAAGCCATGCTAAGGATTTTACGCCCGAAAAAAATCCATCGCCCTCCACTGGGTTTGAACCTCGGGAACTAGAGGCTAGCATGGTAACCACTAGGTGGCTGACGTACTGACTCAGGTTCGCTAAGCAGTGGATTGGTTGACTCACGCACATATTTGCTCTGACTCGCGGACTCTTTACCTGGTGACTCCGGAATTATGGGGCAAGAGCTTCCCTCTCACACTCCAACCTTTGTGGCAGTAATTTGTATCACAACAATGTAAATGCCAGAGTGATTGTAGTGTAAATAAGCATTATTGTATGACATTGATTTGAGATGTTTGTTAATTATAAGCATTGTTAGGAAATAAGTTTACACGGCCTCACTGAAACTGACAATAAGAGCGGGTAACAATGAGCGAGGGGGTGAATTGTTTATCAATTATTAGAGACAAGCAAATGACGTCAGATTGGCGCACTTTTCTTAGAAATGGCGGGAATTTCTTCCCTAGAACATATGTGTTCGTAATTTTGATTGAATATAAATATAGACGCTAATGTTGGCGCGTTTTATTAACCAATAGCAGCTCGGTTATAATCTTTAGGCATATTGGGTGAGGGAGTATAAATTATGAAGTAGAGAGATGGGTAACGCTCAGTCCAGAAGAAGCATTCGCGTGTAATACGTCGATCAGTTCAACATAAGTATTCGTGAGTTATACGTCGCGTAATTCAACGGAAGCATACATAAAGTACACGTTACGCAATTCTACAGAATCTCTCGCGTCTTAAAGCTAGTTATAAATGTGAAATACGCGAATTAATAAGGTGCAACAAATAAGTGATTATAATAACATTAGAAAATATAACAGTTTCAGTCGGGCGTGTATCAAGAGTCAATATGTGAAATTAATAACGTGTGACGGTAATAAAAGTATAAAAACAAATTCTTTTATCAGTGTTATCTTTCAATAAAAACTCCTTTCCGCTTACACACCCTGATCAAGAGATATGTTCGACTGAGTAATAATAATAGCTAGCCGGAGGACAATGAACCCAACATTCAAAGTAGTAATACAATAACAGGCGCCCAGCAAAAGATATCACGAAGTGACCGCGACAAATTGCCTCCCATACGTGGTGCATATAAACATGAAGCATCTTCCAACTACCTAAAAATATTCCACTTCACCTTCCACTCACATTCGGACTCCGTGTCTTTTTCGGTACTAACATCGGGCTCTTTATATACCAACGCTTTTAGGCGATCCGTTGCAGATACCGAGTTGAAATGCCGCATTATTTCCTCCACAAAATGAAAGTGCCTGAACGTTATGTGTATATTTAAATTGTGTTTATAGCTTACATAACTTATTGTTACTTACTATAACAGGCAAACAAATGAGTTAAGTGTTTGTGGAACCTCACTACATTTGCAAGAATGTTTAAAGTGTATTCACATTTACTTTTTGTGTGAAGTAGCTGAGGGCATTAGTGCTGCTTACATTATATTTCTCGATAACAAAAAAAAAAAAAAAAAAAAAGGCATTGGCGAACGCGTAAATTTTTCCAACATGGTTCACAATAATGTGCTGAAAACACTTTAAAGGACTTGAAATTTTAAATCATAGTGATGGGTTTAAAAAAAATGTCGTCAGAGTGACACCAAGTGATTTTGAAGAACTGATTCGAATATTAGGTCTTCAAATCTGTAAAGGTGGTATTAAATATATACAACCCTGACTAGTTGTAGCAGATTTTAGAATTATAGTGTAATATTAACATTCATTAAATTTTCATATGAATATATTCTTACTCAAACCTTTAAAAGAAAACCTTTAACCCCGAATAAAAAATAAAAAAATAAAAGAGATGCTATACTCGTTACATACCATTAGCAGTAACTCTCAGATTCTTAGCAAGTGGTGATTCTTACGCTAGCCTTACGTACACATCGAATTTCAAAACAGTGTATTTTAGAATATAGGTATATCAGTTTAATCAATGTCTAGAGCGTACTTTTTTTCCGTAGTAGCACTAACTTAAAGTTCTGAAGATACGTTCACATACTTTCTCTACAAGTTATATACAAGTTTATTTTTCTATCTACTACATTTTAATCCAAATAAGCCTTTGTAGAAATAGCTACATTACACATTTCATTGTAGACACCAAGAGACAGTGATAGTCAAATTTTTAAGAACTGGACGCTATACACTGGTTAAAATTACTTACTGTTTCCATGAATCACGAGAACAACTTAATGTTGAAAGGACTTCTAGAGAATCTCTAAGAAGTAAACAATTCGAACCTTTAATAACGGATATCTCAGAAGCGGCTTACATATACCATAAAAATCGAATTTTAAGTAAATTGTTTGTTTTAAAGAGATGTACACTTCTTTGCGTAGTGCGTTTTTGTCTGTCGCTTAACGTTTACCAGTTATACAAGTTTATACAATATTTCTTTCCAATGAAGTGAGCTTCACAGGCTATTCCCAGAAAATTCAACATATACCATTTTATTTATTTATGTAAATATCTTGAATATATGCATTTTAATCAAAATCGTTACAGTAATTTTTAGAAAACCAGCATTTTCGAAAAATATTCCAGGTAAAGTGTAATCTGGGATGGGGGAATTTTCTTGAAAATCTTCGTGTCGCATCTTTGGTGTTGATCCGAATTTTCGTTTTGCGTTATGCTGCTCACAGACACACACATGGAGCTTTTTCTAAAAACGCTTTTTTGGGATTCAGGGGACCTCAAAGCATGTATTTTCGGTGAAATCTCGGTATGGAATTTTTGAGCGGAATACAATACTGCTTACAATACGTAGTAGAGAAAGTAAAAGTTACAACTTTTGAATTATGTTACTGTTCTTGCCATTGAGTAAAGGGCACCACTGCAGGTCAATATGCTCATGGGACCCGGGCGCGGAACTCAGTCGGGAAGCCACCGAAGACGAAACGTCAAATACTACTGCAGCGCCACCGCTAGAGGGCAGCACTACAACTTCTACCAACGTAATCACTCAGCCGTCGGCCACGGCCGCTTCGTTACCACCACCACATCAAGCCATACACCTACTTCACCAATCAGTCACACCGCACCTCACTCGCAGCGCCTGAACCTCCGCACTCTCGATCTGTGGATACTTGTGGCACAGTACCACCTCGATTTCTCTTCGCCGCAGCACAGCTTCCAGTGGCCTTTGGCAGTGAAGGCCACCCGAATCCACTCGTCCCGTGGAACTTCCCCATTCGACCACCTGAAGCTGACATCGGCGATCACGAGGCGACAACAAGGGCGGTCTTGCCCTTGTTAGAGCGGTGCTTACGCATTGAGGCCAGCCGAGTAGAATGCCATCAGCCATGCTACCGCTGCTGTACATTCGGCCACAACGCCGCAACTTGCTGCTCCTGTGGTCCTATGTGGCGCCTCCTGCCTGACCGCTGAGTGTAAAGCCACTCTTCCAGAACCGCTACCACTACTGCACCACCTGCAACGACTTCGGCCATTTTACAGATCAGTGCCCTCACTATCCGCGCCGACACAGCCATCAAGTCCATTCAGCTCCAATCCGGACGAACATCGGCACCTCTTCACCGCCAACAGCTTCAGTTATTACCGCCGACAACCCCCTGCGGGATGCTGTTCAGAATTTCCACTCCGAGGTCCTGAACGTCAGCTCCCGCTTGGCCACACTTGAACAGGTATTCGCCAGCATCACCGTACACTCCGAGACTCTCCTCCATCGTCTAAACAGCACTGAAGCCGGAATTCAGGACCTCCATATTATCACACCGGACCTTCTTCGCTACCTGTTTACAGCAACTGGACACCTACGTTACATCTTTCAGGTCCCTGGAGGAAGGCTTTAACCAACTCACACACTATCACTATCGTCGGCTTCATCGGACACCACCGAGAGATCAGGCATGTGCTCAAAGCAGTTGAAGATACCGTCAAATCCCTTTTGGTTACGATCACTGCTTGGATCAAGTCTCTTGACCATGACCATTGTTTTGGTCAAGCCTCCAGAAGATCTGGTCGAGCACCAGGAGGAGCTCCGCCACCTCATAGAGGTCATATCCCGCTGGAATAACGCTAAAGGCAGAGCTATAAGCGGCAAGTCCCTTCCAATATATGTAAACCGTAATTCTAACAAATAAAAGAATGTTGCCTTAAGCTACCCAACTTCTCGTGGTGGCACTCAGGGCTCCGGCAATGGTTGTCACCTTGATCACAACCTTCATCCGCCCGCAGCTAGGCGCTAGGCGGAACTCCGCCACTCCCGCACTTCTACTTTCTACGAGTTCTCCCTCAAATTCCCTTCCTCAATTTTCCTTACCCTGTCCCAAAGAAAGAAAAGAAAACGTTTACCCAAATAAAACAAAACTAAAGACGTGGTATACCTACCTACACGTAACACTCAAATTGGCAGTAAACTCTCAGATTAGTAGTGAATGGTGATTCACTAGCCCCATGTATACATTTCGAATTCAAAACAGCCTGTTTCGGAACAGAGATGTGTCAGTTTAATTAATGTACAGGGCGTACTGTTCTTCCGTAATGGTACTAACATAAAAATCTGATGTGTTACATTCACATGACTTTCTCTACCCTCTATCGTTTATTAGTGGGTATGCAAACTCTTCTCACAAAGGTTTATTTTTCTATCTGCTTCATTTTGATAGAGAAGGCCTTTGCAGAAATAGTTACATTGCACATTTCTTATAGATACAAATGGAATAGCGATAGTCAAATATTTAAGAACTGGACGTTATATGCTGGCCTTAAAATTCCACAGTCCTTCCATGAAATTGCCAGAAAAACTGAATATCGACAGGACCTTTAAAAATGACAAAAGTATTGAACAATTCGAACAATTAATAACGGATATCTCGGAAATTTCTTATGTCACAGAAAAAGCTATTTGAAATAAATTGTATATTTTAAAGATATCTACATTTTCTATGCAGTACATTTTCGTCTATCGCTTAACATTTGCCAGTTATACAAGATTATGTGAAATTCCTTCCGAATGAAGAGGACTTTACAGGCATTTCCAAAACGTTCAAGATATACATTTTTTCATGTAAATATTTTTAATATATGGAATTTTAATCCAAATCGTTTGCGCAATTTTTGAGAAAATAAAAGGTTTTCAAAAATGTTCAATGTAAAGGTAGTTTGGGGTCGAGGGATTTTCTTGAAAACCTTCGTGTCATATCTTTGGAAGCTACTGAATTTCAAGTTTTGAGTTATCATCATCGTCTTGATTAGTCAATCTGCTCCCTCTAGTCTTGGAGCAAAAACAACAGCTTTTCATATCTAAAATAGTGTGCTTTTTTGAGAACTACTGCTTTGAGAATCCATTAATTTCTTATGTTCACACCTAAATTGATTTTTAATGCTTGAATTTTGTTTTTCCGTATTTGATAGGTTTTCAATAGAACCAATTTTCTTTGTCCTCCTTTATCCGACTATTCGTTTCTGAGTTATGCTGTTCACAGACACAGACACACACACACACACACACACACACACACACACAGATACACACACGGACATGTTTCCAAAAAGGCTTTTTTTGGATTCAGGGGGTCTCAAAACATGTATTTCCGGTGAAATCTCGGTATCGTATTTTTCGGTGGAATACAATACTTCCCCTACTTACTATACGTAGTAGAGAAAGCAAAAATTGAATAACGAATTTGAGAAAAAGTATAAGTATTGGAAAATTTAAGGGAATAACAAGCAATATCTCGAAAATGGTTCACTCAACAAAAAAAAAAAATGTATATGACATAAATTGTGTATTTTAACGCGATCTACATTTTTCGTGTAGTAAACGTTTGTCTATCTCTTATGGTTTACCAGTTATGCAAAAGTCGTTCACAATGAAGAATACTTTTGGAGACATTCCCAGAAAATTCGAGATATACATTTCATTTGTCATGAAAATGTCTTAAACATATGATATTTTAATCAAAATCGTTAGAGCCATTTTTGAGAAAATTAAAATTTTTGAAAAATGTTCCATGTAAAAGCTAATCTGGGGTGGGGGAATTTTCTTGAAAACCTTCGTGTCGCATCTCATCTCTGGAAGATACTGAACCTAAATATAAAGTTTGGTGTTTATCCGACTGTTCGTTTGTGAGCTATGCTGTTCACAGACAGACACACACACACACACGCACACACACACACGCACACACACACACACACACACACACAGAGACACACACACGGACATGTTTACAAAAATGCTTTTTTTGGATTCAGGGGGTCTCAAAACATGAATTTCCGGTGAAATCTCGGTATCGAATTTTTGGGTGGAATGTAATACTTCCCCTACTTACTATACGTAGTAGAGAAAGTAAAAATTGTAGAATATAATAGCAAAGTTTGTTGATTTATTCAAAGCCCACATTACTCTATCTCTAAATATATCGTTTCCCCATTCATTAAATATACTAAATATACAACATATACTAAACTACTCTGAACGTAGATAAAATATTGTAGACAACACGTTACAAATTAGGTTTAGTAACTAGTCCTCTAAATAACTATTAGAGCAGGTATTATTGAAACATGTTTTTTATGATGTGGATCAGTTTTAGATATGGTGTATTTGAAGAGCTAAATAGTGATTTAATACATTTATTTGATATTATTGCCCTTATTATTTTATTGCAATGTACAAGATTCCTGTTATTTTATTGTACTATGATATATCATTTACAAAACTTTATCAAAGAGATGTTACACATTGTAATATTGTAAACAATAAATTTTTATTGGCATATTATCATTCTGCTGTCCAAACACAGCACTATTGACAGCTGGTTTCTATTAAACAACTACAACAACAACAACAACAACAATAATAATATCTTAGGTGTGTTTCCATTACAGTTATGTCTGTACAGCCTTGAACAGCAAACAAGTGTTGCGTATTTTATGGCGAGAAAAATTAGTAACCGGGATGCACCAGTTTGTGGTTGTAATAATGTAAAGAATACAGATAACTTATAAATAAATGCATTCCTTCATATGAATTAATGATTTGCTGTACATCGTTTACATATATTAGACAAGTTTTAATCTCTTATTGATGTTATAAGATTTTATAATACCTTGCCTTTAGTTATATTTAATTGAAAGTTAACATTGTTGACAAGGATACTACTGCATACAAACACTCCTAACCTCTAATCTAGATTTCATAAAAAGCTCCAACATAGAAAATTACACTAACTTATAATAATTAATTATTGGCAATCAGTAATAAATATGTAATTATATTTTATTCACACTCATGCGTTGCTGATTACAGCAGTGTCCCGGAAACACTGTGATTATTCTACCACCGAGACCACTCTGAAAGTAAACTTAAACCTGAACAGATTCTATTTATCTTTAAATTTCTAAAAGCCCAGTTTCCCCTGATGTATTCACATTTCCTAAATAGGTACTATTTCCAATATCATTCCCCGATTTTATATTCAACAACGTTTTCTCCATTACTTTGGTGTGTTCCTCCATGTAGGTACAGGATGAACTTCTTATTACCCCTATGTAGTTTGTACACATATAGATAATATGTAATATTCTCAAACCCCAGAGTTATTCCAGAGTGTCTTTGTGTATGCCATCATTTTCACTCCAGAGGATTATTCACCTCCATTTACGATATGAAATTCCCCTCACCATTGCTGGAGTGATGGAGACAAATGCATTCGCACCCCTACCTGCAATACCGACATGGAGTTTTTTTTTCTCTTTTCTTTCTTTCTTCAGGTTTTTCTCAGTCCTCGTAACTGCCAAACGTTGGGAAGGTTCTCTAAAGTTAGATCCGGAACGTTTCCTTTCTAAATTATAATTTAATTTTGTGTATCACATGTATTGTCGTAAAAGCGGCCGATAAACACCATAAAAAGCAGTAATAGTTGACATCCAAATCCATAGCTATAATAAGGTAATGGTACTTTTGCTTCATATGTACAAAACGCTGTTTGACTGATAAACGACACCTACCGAAATAGTTTAAGGTGACATTTCATTTTCTAAAGCACTACCATTATAAATAGGTTGTTGCTGTAATCCACAATGTGCATAAATGGCTCATTCTGGCACGCGTGTCAATAATAGCAATGTCGTAATACCGATATTCCAAGTTGCCATGGCTTATAGACAGAAGGTGAATCCATTTTGTGATATTTTCTCTGAGTTACGAAGATGCAAAAACCTCGTATATCATTAAGTGTAGAATAATTAACATCTGAATTTATATTTACTTAGCATGCTATGCTGATAATAACTACATCACAGTCCGTAACACCTGCTAACTTCGCTACCAGGAAGAGAATGCTTGCAAGTTCTGTTTAGCTTATCGGTTCAACACGCCACGTATTAAAACTTAAATCAGGGAGAGCATCTAACGTCTCATTTACGAACACATGAAGACGGTCTCATTTATGTCAGCTATGAATGTTGAATTATTTTATTATTTATTTCTTACAATTTATTATTCTAAGATTGCATAAATTGTATCTAACTCTTGGATAGTCATAATATGACGCTTGTGAAAATTATCGTACAAACGACAGTGAGTATGATAAACATTCAACTGTACCATAATCATCAAGATAGTGTAGGACTAGAAGCGGAGGGGAACTTAGCACCACGACCTACGCAGCTCTTGTGTCCCTAGGCCCCTGACGGGACGCCCCCAGGGAGGGATAAGATGAGAGGAGAAAGAGGGCAGCCGGACCAGGATGTGCGACGGGCAGAGGGCAGGGTCCCTACCATTTACAGATTTTAACTCCCCGGTTGGGGCTAGTGCAGCCGGGTCCCCTCCCCCTGTGAGCTTACACATCCCCTGGGGAACCCGGAGACCCCTCATAGTCCGGGGGGCGAAGGTTTGCTTAGAACATTCTTTTCCCCTGCCATGCACATGGCGATACCTCCCGCCGACACTTGCAACGTTGAAAGAAGCCAAGTAAATGAAAGTTGAAGTGCAATGAGAATGGAGATGAAATGGAGGGACAGGAAATTCGGAGTATGTAATGATCTTCCCAACATTCGCCTGACGACCCGTAAAAACCCATGGGCCAGGAAGGTCGACCATGGGAATCGAACACACGACCTCCCGAATGCGGGCCACAGACGTTACAGCCTGAGCCATCCCGCTTGATAATCATCAAGACTATCCATTTGTTGCATAAATGACTACCAGGAGTACCTCTGACTCATGGGTTTTTCATAGCTTTCCCGGGGTCGACAGGCGAATGCTGGGGTGGTTTCTCTACCACGATTTCCTTTTCATAATTTCCCTTCCATTCCATTTCCTTCTCGTATTCCAGGTGTGCTTCTAGGTTTCGTGGTGAATGGCGGTGCTGGACAGATGGCGCAGTTGGAAGAGTATTCCCCATGGACGCCAGAGGGCTGCTTGAATGGTGGATCGTTCCTCCCCTCTCTCCCGGCTCCGCAGTACGACGGGTGTACGAGCTTGGAAACATTAGGGACTTCCGCGCGTCTCTGTGGTCTCTCTGCTTACGTCCTGTAGCCTCCTGTGGTTCCTTCACGTTATCCCTTCCTCCCAGAGGATAGTAGCCGCAATAGATCTGTGCAGGTCGCAGCCTGCGAGGTGCCCTCCCCCGTTGAATCGCTTCTACCTCAACGATGCTTGCGAACGGACGCCTGCACCAATTTAGTGCATCTACGAAGAAAATAATAGTATTTATGTATCAATTACTCAAAATAGGGTTAGCGGACAAATTCACTGTTTCTCGACGAGGCATATGCCGAGTCCCGAATACGGGATGAGTCTGCTAAAGCTCTATGTGGTGCCATAAAACAGTTTTTAGTTTAGAGCTCCCTAAACTATGAGCAATTCAAAATTATATGTTAGATATTCTAAATTCAGTTTAGAATACGTGTAAATTAAACAAATAACTATCACTTTATTGGCATAATGTGTTGAATACATTCGTTACCCTTAGTTGTATAGTAACGAGTCATTAACACAAGAAAAACCGAGTGGAAATTAAATTAAATTGAGTTTTATTTATGGACGCTCTTTAACTGCTGCGATCCTTAGCGTCCCATTCTATATTGGGCGTGAAAGACTGGTAATTTTGCTCAGAGGCCTCTTTGTCAGGCTTGAGGTTCTTTTACGTGCCGTAAATCTACGACACGGGACCACCGGCTTTATTTCCCTTCTGAAGGAAGTCATGTTAAGAATTTTTACGCCCGAAAAAATCCATCGCCTCCGCCGGGTTTGAACCCGTGACCTCGGGAACTAGAGGTTAGCATGGTAACCACTACACCACGGAGGACGATGGCTTAGATGGTAACGTCTGTGGCCCGCATTCGGGAGGTTCCGGGTTTGACCCCCGGTGACCGCCCACTCTGACAAGTTGGTTTTTTATGGTTTCTCCGGCTCGGCAGTCGAATGTTGGGATGGTTCATCTTCTACCACGACTCTCCTCTCATTTCCAGTACCCATCATCTTCCTTATCTGTTTCAGGGTTGTAGGACCAGGCAACGGTGTTCGGCGGGTTGCGGCGGCTGTGCGCTCTGTAGAGGTTTCTTCCCTGGTGTCGCTGCGGGGACTGCTCGGGCCCTGGTGGCGTCGGATTCGTTTTATCCGGAAACATTAGGGACCCCGTCTGTGCCTGCGCCCGTCAACATCCGGATCTAGTGCCCTTTGGGTCTCTCTCCTCATCCCTCCCTCCCTCCCTCCCTCCCTCCCTCCCTCCCGGGAGTCACGGTAGAAGCACAAGAGGCCGACGGGCCTGCGTGCAGTGCTCTACGCCGGTTCCGGAGGCCCTCCTCCGTTCGTCCGTATCTTTACTTTTACATTTAACACAATAAAACAAACAATAAATAAAAGTTACAACTTAAACCTGTTGTTACTTTCTCTACCACGTATCTAGCAGGTAGAGGAAGTACTGCATTGCACCCAAAAATTGCATTAAACATTTCACCGGAAATACATACTTTAAAGTCCCTTGAATTCAAAACACTAGTTTTAGAAAACGACCTCTGTGTTTCTGTCTGTAAACAGCATAACTAAAAACTAAATTCGGATAAATTTGAAACTTGGTATTTAAGCTCAGTATCCTGCAAAGATGCACCACGAAGATTTCCAGGAAAGTTCCCCACCCTAAATTACCTTTTTCATGGAAAATGTTTAGAAATTTTTGATTGTCTCAAAATTGATTAGCTAACGATCTTGATTAAAATACTATATATTTAGGGCATTTACATGACAAATAAAATGCATATCTTAAATTTTCTGTGAATAGCCTGTGAAGTCTACTTCATTCGGAAGGAATGTGTAATTTTGTATACATAGTAAACCATAAGAGATAGACAATAACGCACTATACAAAAAAGTTTAAAATAAAATACACAATTTATTTCAAATAACTTTTGTGGCATCAGTCATCTCCAAGATATCCGTTGTTTTTGTTTTGAATTCTGCATACTTTGTTTCACTTTTTGAAGTACTGCAAACTTCGTTGCTTCAAGCGATGCCATGGAAAGAGCACATGACACGAAGATTTCCAAGAAAATCCCCCCCTCAATTATTTTTGACATGGTGAGAGCCATTTCTCAAAACTGGCTCTAACGTTTAGATTAGAATACTATGTATTTAAAATATCTGCATGGCAAATTAAACGCATTCTTTAATTTCCTACGGATAGCCTGTAAAGTTCTCTTAATTCTGAATGACTTTGTATAATTAATAAACCGTAACAGTTGGGCAAAACCTTACTACACAAAAAAATCTAAATCTCATTAAAGCACACAATGTATGCACAATAATCTTTTATGGTGTTAGCCATTTCCAAGATTTTCTTTGTTATTTACTTAGAGTTCGAAATATCTATACCTTTTTCAAGTGGTAAGAGCTACTGGTCTTTCTTGTCGTGGTCATGCAAAGAACATGAAATTTCAAAGGCATTATATAGCAACCAATTTCTAAAAATCTAACTGTTTAACCTAACGTATCCTTACATCTAGAACGAAATGTGCAATTGCGCAATTTAAACTTATCTCGATTGACAAGAAGTACATAAAGGAGTAAGACTTTGTGGAGTATTTCGTAGAATAGTGGGTAGGGATAGTAATGCGAATGTAACACTTCAGATTTTCAAACATCTGACAATCGCAATTCCGTTTGCACCTTTAACGTTAGTGAATCTATGCAAACGTTTATATCAGTTAACTTGAAGTAGATATAAATATAAACATAAAAATAATAAATAAATATATAAACGATAGCGGGTATAGAAAGTCATGTGAATATGTCGCATAAGATTTTTCTTATACTCAATGGTATTTAAGCTCATGTTTATATGCTACATACGAATACAGATTTGTTTGTAATGCACTAATTTTTCTTGAAATGCCTCTAATGGTTACAATGACGACTTTTACCTGTTTTAGGCTCTGTTTCAATCCGAAAAACAATTGTTTTAGACGTCTATTCAAATGAATTTTACATCGTGTAATACACTGCTTTTATACAACCGGTAATTACTTGTAAATAAATTAATCTATTGCAATAATTTACTTCATATTCTACTTCAGTTTTTATTGTAATTCTTACTAGTATAATTTTAATACATCATAAATGTTATTAAAAATTATAGATGCTGCGAATAATACAAACGGCTTCCGCTATGAAATTTTAACTTAAAATGTGAATTTGCACTAGGCGAAACAGAAGAAGGTGCAGAGAGGAAAGTCTAAACGCTGTAAAATAGTTAAGGCTTTTTTATTTCTCGTAACTAAATTCAGTCATTCTAATGGGGACCATGTATCGTTTATCCGTTATTTGGGAAAACTGCAAACAATTTGCCAACTATTTAGCATCCTGCATAGAATACTTAATTTATAACCACATTGTTATTTGATAAGGCCTACTTATAAGTATTAGCTGTATACAATAAATTTTGCATCAATAAAAATATAGAATAAAAATAATCACTAGTTACAAGCATTATGCGACGCATGACGTTCATGGCAAGGAAACGCTTGGCAGCTGTTTCATTTTCCCGCTCGGATTTAGTTGTTAACTCCTGTAACAGAGTGCACTAGGTCTGATGTTCATCGCTTGATCAAAGCAAACATGGCGGCGGTGAAAAGAGACTGGATTAATTAGAAGACTGAACGTGCAATTGTTTTGCAAGTGTTAATATCTGTTTCAAGAGTGTATAATGACATTTTAAGACTTGTGACGTGCAGTTTGCACACGTCACGGCCTCATGTGCCTCACGAGAAGACTGCAACACAAGACTGACGGCCAAAGAGAGCCAGGGCGCTTCTTGCAAGACTGAGCAGGTAGGCTGCAGAAACGTTTGTTTTCGTTTAAGAGAGAGGCGTGGCGTCAGGAATACTATTTAAGATACCATTTAGGACCAGCTTTAGTCCAAAAGCTGCGTACTTTTTCAGTTTCAGCTTTTGTAAACACGACCTGAGCATCCCGATTGCATCTCGCTCTATGCAGACTCCTGTCAAGTTGTTTTTTTAGTTTCATTGGCAGAATTGTTTTAACAGGCTTAAATACAAACCGCACAGAGGCAAAGCCAGGTTTTTGCTCGAAATAATCATTGATAAAAGCCAAAATATAAGGCTGCATATGGGAGTGGCCATTATTATTGTCATAGGTCACATGTCATTTTGTTTTCGTATTCGTTTAGAGATGAATTAGAGAGGGCAGTATAAACTATTAATGTTTTTATTACAAGTTATAAGACAATACCCCAAGGTTATCACAGTATTTTTGTTTTGCTTCGTCAGTAGCGTAAAAACTAACAATGTTTACATTTGAGTTCATTGAACCACACCTTGTTTATGTGTTGAATATGCTGCTGAACATAAATGCAAATATTATTTCTGTAAGTGCTAGTGCTGAAATGCAGACCGTGTTATTAAGTAAATAAAAATATGGCTTATTTCTTTTTCATGCAGGGTTTTCTTCATACATAATTATAATGATTTTTACCTACATTAGTAAATCTGTTACTTGTAATACAACATCTCATTTCTTAAATAATTTTAGTTTAATGAAGCATAATTCAATCCAGTGTAATGAATTATGTTATTAATTATTGGCATTTGAAGGAAATAGATATTAAGGCAGCAATAAGAAAGAAAATCTTTGTAAAATTCAAATGAAGGAAAGCATGTTAGCCACTGAAATACATTTTGAGAATTTCATTTTTTTGGTCTGGAACTTGCCTTTAGCTACGATAGAGTTGATGTTTTTGTTCATGTATAAGAGCTATTATTATATAGGGTTGTAGTTTTATTGTAAGCAGTTTCATCTAAATCTGCACAGGGATGGGCTTTAGTTTTCACCGCAGAAACAGGAATTTGAGCCTAAATGTGTGAGTTTTTCAAGGTAAAGAGAATAAAAAGGCAAGAAATGGGGTATTTCATTATATTGAAGGAAATGTCGAGCAGCAGTTTCAAATTAGTATAATTTTCCATATTTATAGCCTTGTTACCAGAATGCATCTGTGCAAAAATCTGTTCCTAAAGATATTACAAGCTTTCTTTTCTTGTCACTGGATAAATCATTTGAAGTGAGGATGTAAATATACAGAATTTGCCTATCATATGCATAAGTGGAATGATGATGATGGTAATAATAAATATTTATTTATTTATATTTAGTAAATGCTCAAACTTTCAAGTCCCTTAGCCAATCACATTTTACTGAAATACTTCTCCAAATTTATTTTAATTTAATTGCCATCCCAAAACTTTATCTTTAAATTTCCAAAACTTCATGGTGTAGGTATTATTGTTTTAGGAATACATTTTAGTGCCTGACCTAATGGAATGCAATGTTTAGTAACAAACCAATACGTTGGTATTTACATAAAAAGGCTGCCATTCTATGTAAATTTTTAGATTTATGCTTCAGAATGTTTAGAAATCTGTAACTTAGTTTCCAAGTCAAATTACTACTTTAATTTTGTTTTTCAAATGTGTTTGAATTTAAACTATATGGTTAATGTAAGTTGTAGACCATATAGGTATTTTACTAAATGAATTTTCTATGATCAGGAATTTGCGTGCAGCATTTGAATTTTGTAACTGCATATAATGGATATGTCTGTGCTTTTATTCATAAAAAGCACATGTAGCAGGGTATGACTAAAAACTAACTGGTTGAATCTAAATTTTATCAGAAAAATGTATTTAAAGTTCTGTGAGTTATTTAATTTATAAGCCTGCCACATTGTTTGTTCAGTTTTATATTCTGCTGTTTTAAAGAAGTTAAAATTAATTTATCATAAATTATTAAAATATTTCAGTTCAGGTACAGTTAATAGAAATAGAAGTGTATTTGGGTATGAATTAAATCTTCAGAAAGATCTCCTACCCCAAACTACCCTATAAGTGGAAAATGTTTTGTAATTTTTAATTTTCTCAAAAATGGCATTACCGAATTTGATTAGAATCCAATATGTTTCAGATATTCGCTGACAAATAAAATGCATATTTTGAATTTTCTGTGAAATCTTCTTCATTCCAAATTAACTTTATATAATTTTTCATAGCTGATAAGCCACAAGATGTCTAGAAGTTTTCTCAGGTTGAAATGTTATGCAGCATCTGTAAAGCTCTTATGTCATTTTACTTTTTCCCGCTATGATTTCTTTAGTAATAAAAACTGACATACTTCTGGATTGTATATGCAACCAAGTCTGTATTGCTTAATTTGAGAATATTTCTAGTCAAAATTTTGTTGTGAGTAACATAATGTGAATAGAAGAATAACTTTCTATATTAATACTGTAATATACAAGTGTAATCTGAACTTGTAATTGATAGAGAAATTCATGCGAGTAGATTTTTTTACATGATAAGTGCTCTCATATGTTTCCAATATCCTGTGTCTTTCTTGCCTAGAATGATAAACTTCTTGTATACATTAGTTAGAACCATATTTAAGTGGAAAGTATCTATTATTCTTTTATAATAACAATTAGTGTATTCTAGTTAAACACCTTGGCTTCTTATGCTTCTGTATTGCATAAAACAGATTTATATTGCTTTAGGAAAGAATACTTGTGTCTGTTTATTGGACTGATTATTGTTGAGCAGGGATGGGAAATTTAACTTAACAATTGAAACTTTTGATTTATTTAATTTTTAGAGAATTTCGTAGCAGGAACCACTTTCAACAATAACATTTTATCTCAAGCTACAGGTTCTGAATTGTGAATGAAAGTTTTTGTCATTGTGCAGATGTTTTAATGAATTTAGCACATATTTTCTAATAAGTTCACCTTTTTCCTTTTGGCCAATATCCATCTCCTTTAATAATTCTGGTTTTCCTGATAATATTTGGTATCTTAGAAAGTAATTTTTTGAAATACAATACTAGTTATGTTTTTATTGTTGGGAAAGAGACAGATTTCTGTTTGTAGATCATTGATTAAATTACATAGGTAGAAGTTTTTTCCCATTATTTCTTCTCCCACAGTTCTTCTTATCGTATAGTTATTTGTTTCTGCATGTTTTCTCTCAAACACTCAACAACTTAAATGCAATTTCAATTCCAAATTTTAAAACTTTCAGCAATTTTTAGCAGGTTTCAAATGCCTGTTCAATATACATAATATATATATACATTTAAAAACATATTAAAATATATTTATTTCAGCATAATATTGCTTGTGATCATATATATTCAAAATGCTGTTGCTTTAATAACTTTAAGGGACAATTTCACCAAAACATTGCTGAAAACAATTCAACTGAAAGGGGAAGTTAAAAATATTACATCTTCCTAACCCAAATTTAAAATAAATTTCAATTAACTAAAGTTTTATGAAGCTTTCAAGATATTCTTTTTCGCAGTAAAATGCTTTGTGAAATGGATTCATTTGTCAGTGGGCTTTGCAAAGCTACAAGATTTTTTGAATATTCATTTTAGTTTAACACTGCAGCTTAATTATTTTCTAATGAATAGACCATACATTACAATAGTGTGAATCAACATGTTTACGAGATGATTTCTCTATTTGCCTTGTTCACAGCAGTAGATAACATCCAAACATGAAAGCAAAGAAAAAAATGTGAAGTAAATGTTTTTCACAAACAGAAAATGGTAAATTCCTAGTATTAAAATGTCAGCTTCTTATGGAATGGGGCATGGGATCTTTTAGAAGTACACTTTTGATAATAGAAGAACAGTGCAGAGTATAAAGTAACCAAATGATTTACATATTAATCTTTTGCATCAATAACATACCAATTTGTATTTGCATAATTATTAAATCACCAACATTTTAGGAGTTACAGTATTTGAGTATAAATTTACTATCCTTGCAAATTATTATTATTATTATTATTATTATTATTATTATTATTAATTTATGGTTCAATAGGAAATAATGGAGAACAGTGATAAGATGCTAAAAACTGTAGTATTGAGTGCCGGAAAGGTGTTTGTACATTGTAAAACCGGAAATATGTTGTTATTATTATTATTATTATTATTATTATTATTATTTAAATTCCGTATGTTTCAGTGTTTTCTGAAATGTTCAGAGTACCTTAATTTTGCATAGTGAAAATCTGGGTCCATGCTATGTATTATTTAATGAATGAATCAATCAATCCTTAGATAGCATTTTGAGGGCAACAATAAATCGTCCTTTTCTGGGCATAAAGTAACTTCAAAAATTGTAAATGGTCAGCAGTTGATCTTTTAACTTATTCAGAGTTTAAGACAGTCCACAGTGATAAAATGCACATGTTCTTTAAACATTGCTTAAAGTGTCATCAAAATTAAATATGCTCACTAAAATCAGTACTTAAGTAGTAGAAGATACGTAATTTTCCTTTCAGAGAGGATGTATTTTCATTCCTTTTACACTAAACATTCCAGTGCTCGCAGCATGGTTTGAATTATGGCCTTGTTTTGTGAGCCAAGACGCTAACCCTGAGATGACCGGCGTTTTGGCAGTTCCGGCCGAAATAACTCCCGACTATTTTTAATGCCCCAAGCAGGCGAGCGGGCGATAAGCATATGATAAATGAAATTAATGAATTTTAAATCGAAATGAGCTTGCTGATCAGTACTCCGCGCTACGCTTGTCAAATTCGATAATGTTAAGGCCATATTCTGAACTGACGTTCTCATTTGTAAAAGTTAAAGATTAATACTTATTTAGCATATTTATTTTGTTTAAATTTCTCTATTCTCTACGTAAGATAAAGGAAGTACTGCATTCTACCCAGAAAAAATTTGATATGTTGCATTCAGGACTTTCTCTAGCCACTGGCCACTATTTTTATAATATAACTCCTACGAACTGTTGTAACAAAAGCTTATTTTTCTACTTCATGTTAATTTAGATAAACATTTGCAGAAATAGTTGCATTATACATTTCGTTGTAGATACAAGGGGGTACAGGATATATTTCCACGACATCGCGAGAGACAACTAAATGTTGACAATTCAGAAACTGACAAATTAATGAAAATTTCAAACCAAGAACAACGAATATCTCGAAAATGACTACTTCCACCAAAAATTTACTTGAAATAAATCGTTCGTTTTAAAGATATTTAATTTTTTGTTTAGTAGCCTTCACTCGATATTTTAGGGTTTACCTGTTATACAAATTCATTCCGAATGAAGAGGACTTCAGAGGCTATTGCCAGAAAATTCAGGATATGCGTTTTGTTAGCCTTGCTTATATCTTAAACATGGTATTTTAAGCATAACTAGAGCCATTTTTGAGAAGGTAAAAATTACGAAACATTTTCCAGGTATTGGGGTGGGCGCTATGTCTTCAAAATCTTCGTGTCGCATCTTAGAAGGCGCTGAACGTAAATATAAAGTTTAGTATTTATCCGATTTTTTGTTTATTGTTTTTTTGTTTGAGTTTGCTGTTCAGAGACACGGGGCAGGCGCGCGCGCGCCTTTTTATAACTTTGTATTCAGAGGACCTCAAAACATGTAGGTATTATCTCGGTATTGAATTTTTTAGTGAAATGAAATACTTCCTCCAGCTAACTACGAGATAAGTAGGCGCATTATTTTCCCCAATACGCACCGCTTAAAGCATCCTGAATGCTTAAAAAGTTTATAAATAAAATGAAAATTGGAAAGGTAGAATCAGATGACTGAAAAACTCAATGCCATAGCCGGGATTTGAACCACGGCTATGGCATTGAATTTTTCTGTCATCTGATTCTACCTTTCCAACCCTGTCCAACACACGGTTTGTGTGAAAGAACAATTAATTCCAAAATGAAAATTCTCTGCTTGTGTGTGTCTATGTGTGTGTGTGTGTGTGTGTGTGTGTGTGAGAGAGAGAGAGAGAGAGAGAGAGAGAAACAATAAAAGAAAAGTAGAACGAATACTGAATTTCATATTTAAGTGGAGGATTTCTAAGGGTTCAAGACGATTATTCTACAGCTTACCCCATCTTACTGGTGGAAACATGTTTTCGCTGCTTTTCCCCCCTCAAAAATGGTTTCATCGAGTTTACTCACACCACCATATGTTTAAGGCATAGGCAAGAGGAATAAAAGTGTATCTTGAACATTTTGTGATCTATTAATAAGGCTCTTTCGGGTTCATTAACTCATTGTGTAACCGAATTATATTAGAAGGTAGACAAGAGCTTATGAGTGAAACAACTTCTTTTAGTTGTACGCTTCGAAAATAGTCGTATGTTTAAAATGAACTTTGGTTTTATTTATCATCTGTGTAATATATTCGAAAATTACGAATCTTCTTATTTCTCATGAGCCCATTCCGAAAGTAAGTTATCTTTGCATCTTGTATTTAACCCAATCTTTTCTAGACAAACAATTATCATGAAGTATATATACGAGGGGTGTCCAATAAGTAGGTTTCCCTATTTTATAAAAAACATTACACACAATTGATCATGTTGAATTAATTTTATTTACCTATATTGTACAATCCTTCTGTCCCTTTTCTACATAGTCAACATGTTTTTTCAAACACTTTTGCGGACGTGACACAAGTTTTTCCAAGCCAGTGTTGTACCTGGTCGGGTCCTGTGCTCGCAACCAGCTGTTCACTGATTTGACTTCTTCATCGGTATTAAAAGTGCTTACCTTTGAGTTGGAGGAACATGTGAAAATCACTTGGGGCAAGCTCCGGTGAATACGGAGGATACGAGAGAACTTCCAAGTTGAATCTTGACCTAGAAGGATCAACTGGGAAGTTTTCTCGCATCCTCCATATTCACCAGATCTTTTCCCAAGTGATTTTCACATGTTCCCCTGACTCAAAGATCATCTTGGAGGTAAACACTTTAACACCGTAACGAAGATGAATCAGAAGTGAACCAGAAGTCGGGTCCTGTCCTCGTAACTAGCTGTTCACTGGTTGCCCCAGGTGATTTTCACATGTTCCTCCAACTCAAAGGTAAGCACTATTAACACCGATGAAGAAGTCAAATCAGTGAACAGCTGGTTGCGAGCACAGGACCCGACCTGGTACAACACTGGCTTGGAAAAACTTGTGTCACTTCCGCAAAAATGCTTGAAAAAACATGTTGACTATGTATAAAGTAACAGAAGGATTGTACAATATAAATAAAGTTAATTCAACATGATCAGTTGTGTATAATGTTTTTTATAAAATACGGAAACTTACTTATTGGACGATCCTCGTGTGTGTGTGTGTATATATATATATATATATATATATATATATATATATATATATATATATATATATATAATCTATGTGGGTGTGCGCTTTTTTATTTTAAACGATATTAAATTGTAGATTTTTTAAATCAATTTTTCAGGCCAGCTAAATGGAAGAATTATATTAATTTTCTTTTCCAATCGACACAAGAGTTCTGTTTAAGTATTACACAGATCCATATCAAACTACATTTCATTGTGTTGTACCCAACTGCTAGTAAGAAAACAAACCATAATAGTTAACGAATAGAATGCAAAATTAAACTTTTTGGATGAGACACCTCCGTGGAGAAATACCTACCTAAGCACCCTATATGGATTATTGAATGAAGGCGCTACGTGCCTATGCTAAAACGAATGACTTCCCAATGTTTATGTAGGATCTCATATCGATTCTAGATCAAAAGGCTGTAACAGTAATGTGCAGGTGAAAGAAGTCATTAAAGAATACGATAGTAGTCCAACGTATTTCAAACGTTTAAGCTAGCGACCTACTTTTGTGTCAACAGAAATAATCTTGAGAGGTGTCGAGCACATTTTTATCTCTGCTACCTACAATCTCCATTAATGTGACTCATGATGAATTGAGCTACTTTTTCGTGTTCACCTGGAAATAATCAGGTACATACCCTCAGATCACAATGTTACTCGAGTTTTTCATCTTGTACTGTTAGCCTTGATCTCGCCTGTAACACTAATTAGTATGTAATCCAGTACTTTCGATTTCAGTATGCAGTTTAACCACACAATTCATACACCTAATCGAAGAAATAAACGTTTTACTAAAGCATTTGTTACTTATACCTTAATTAGTCTCTTTCGATTAATCCATTAATACCACTTACATCTTACATAGTTTTGCAGTGTAGTAGGTACATCACACTTTATAATTCTTCTACGTATGCAATTCAACGAGGCCTTAAATGGCATTACTGTACTTGGCACCACGCTGCAGAGATGTAAATCAGTCAATCCCATGTTCTGAAGAAAAATACAGAGAGAGTCAAAAAAACTACGAACCGACGGCGCAGTGTTTTTCCTGTCCGCGTCCTCGGCGTTCGTTGCCGTCTGCCGCTATCATAGAAAGGCGCGGATGAAACCGTACAACATTTTTAAAACTACTTTTAAAGGCTTTACTTACCAATCTTATGAAAGGAGATGTTGAAACTGGTCACCGTCGTTGTCCATACATTTTTGGCACATCTTAGGAAACTTTCCATCACTCGCCGTATTCACGTTGAGAAATGCTGGCAATTTCCTGGCGAAGATTTTGTTTTAATTCTTCCAGGGTGTGTGGGTTTGTCTTCTACACTTTTTTTTAAGTTACCCTAGAGATAGAAATCGCAGGGGGTTAGGTCGGGGGACCGAGGGGGGCACAAATCGTCTAATAATTCTGCCCTCAAACGCACTTTCAATTGTTCTCATCGAAATATTGACCGTATAAGCTGTTGCAGAGTCTTGTTGAAAAAAAGGCAAAATTACACTCCCTGTCTGTTAATTCTCTAAAAGAAAGGGGGGCAGAATTGTATTCACATATGTACGGGCGTCAAGTGTTGACTCGAAAAAATTGGAGAAGGGACAACGCGGTGGCCAGCTTCAGCATCTCTTTTATAAAGTTAGTAAGTAAAGCCTTTAAAAGTAGTTTTAAAAATGTTGTATGGTGTCATCCGCGCCTTTCTATGATAGCGGCAGAGGCAACGAGCGCCGAGGACGCGGACAGGAAAAACACCGCGCAGCCGGTTCATAGTTTTTTGGCTCTCCCTGTAGTATTCACGCTACTTCAATACCAAATCCTTTATGTAGTTCAAAATGTGCTACAAATGCTCGCTGTTGTAATTGGTAGGGTTGCTTTAACGGGCGCAACAATGTTAAGTGATCTCAACGATAAACTCATTGTTCAATAGAAGGACTAATCTTGAGAGTTCACACGCATACGAATTCAGTATAGTTCAAGGAGACGAATTACATAGGTATGTATAAGGCGATAATTAAAAATCTGCTTACTATATGCTGGCATTTCAGAGTCCATATGTATTCTGTATTACATCAAGGAAACAAAAGAATGATGATCTAACTTTGCAAAAATGTGTGATGAAGTATTGAAAAATTCAAATGCCAAATGTGGTTAATGACACAAATTTTATATTTGAACCAGACTTGCATTTTTCCTGTAGGAAGTTTTTGTTACTTTCTCTACTGCTTACCTATGGTAAGTGCAGACAGTATTTATTATATTCCACCCAAAAATTGATCCAGATTTCACCGGAAATACACGTTCTGAAACTCTCTGAATCCAAAGAAAGCATGTTTAGAAAAAGGTCCATGAGGGAGAGAGAGAGAGAGAGAGAGAGAGAGACAGAAACAGCATAATTAAAAACAGAAAGCTCGGTCAAACACCAAACTTATTATTTAAGTGCAGTATCCTCCAAAGATGCAACTCTAAGATTTTCAAGAAAATCGCCCAACTCCAAACTATCCTTTACCTGGAAGATTTTTCGAAACTTTTGACTGTCTCAAAAATCGCTCTTAACACATAAAATCGTCTTGAATTCTCTATGAAGTCGTCTTCATTCGGAAGGAATTTTTAAAATCTTGCATTACTGGTAAACGTTAAGCGATAGACGAAAGCGCACTACACAATAAATGTAGATCTCTTTAAAACACTCAATTATTCCAAAAAATTTTTTTTTGCCATAAGCCTTTCGAAGATATTGGTTTATTAATGATTCGAATTGTTCCTACATTGTCATTTTTTAAAAGCTCTTTCGATATTCATTTATTTCTCGCGATTACATGGAAACAGTATGGACTTTTAAGACCGCATAGAGCGCCCTGTTCTTAAACATTTGACTATCACTATTCCCTTTGTGTCAATAACGAAATGTGTAATGCAGCTATATCTGCAAAGGTTTATCTCAATTAAAATGAAGTAGACAGAAAAATAAATTTACTGAGAATAGTTTATATATCCCATAAGAGTTTTTAGCTTTTACGGTTCCCAAGTTGTACAAAATTCAATGACTGCAGAAGGCTTTACAACGTATTCACAGATATTTGATGTATTTCTACATGCCAATATTTCAAGCAAATGATGTTTTACTTAAAATTGTTAGCCTTTTTTTACGGAATAAAAAAATAGCGAAAATGTTTCCAAATAGAGAGGAGTTTCAGGTGGGGGAAATTTCCTGAAAGTGTTCGCGTTGCATCCTTAGCAGACTTTGAACTGAAATATCAAGTTAGCCATTCAATGTTTTGGTATTGAGTAATGCTGTTCACACACTACCGAATTGCAGTATTTCTTGTATTTACCATAAGTAAGCGATAGAGAAAGTAAAACCTATTTAATTTTTTTTTAAAAAAAATACCGTAGTTTAAATCTTAAAGTTGCGATCAAAACCGAATCTCCGACGTATTCTCTTTGTTACAACCTTCTGCGGTTTTTTGGAAAGATAAGTTGCGTGTTTCATTTTAGCTAAATAACCATTTTTATTATCTACGGTAATTGAACCACGCCACGGGTCATATCAACAAAACTTTAGAGTCGGTGAGCGATATTAATTTGCTTAAAAAGTTTGAAATTGGACGCGTGCCACTGAGTAGTATTGAAACATATGTTTGCATTTTCGTTTGTGGTATTTTCTGCAGAGAATGCATCCTTTAAGTATCTCCCTGTCTAACGTAAACTATACGAATGCTAAGTATTTATAAAGCAAAATGAACAAATCCAAATGAGTAATAGGTGAAGTACGGTTTAGCATAATCGTTACAAACTAAATAGCTTTCGTAATGAATCCGTTAGACTTATATGGCTATTCAAGCTAAAATGTTAAATTAAATATCCAGTGCAGGCTTATTTAATGCAAATTGAAGACACTGCAAGACAAGATAGTTTCAAACTGAAATGTCGTAAAAGAAACTTTAAATGATTTGGTGCTTAATGAGAGTATCTTATAAACAACGTTCGAAGCTATGATGTTGCTATTATAATGTCCTTCGTTTTCTGCTAATCACTGCCACATACCGAGGAAGGCCCCTTGTTTTTTCAAGGTTAAGGGTACTCAGTACTGAATTTTTGACAAAATTTGAAGAAAAAAGAATTCTCTAAAGTGTTCTATAAAAAAACTGTTTCTTGCCATTTAAATGTCCATATGTGACGTTTAAATAGACCTGGTAGATTTTCTCGTAATCTTCTCTGTCTCTGTTTTTGCCATTTTAAAATTCTCCCCATTAGGTTACATTTTATTTTTTTCTTTCTTCTTCCTTCCCCTCCCCCTCTTTTTCAGATTTTCAGTATACGTTTTCAGGTTGTTGAAAAAGTCTAAACAGCCTTCCTCGATATCAAGTACAGTTTTAGGATTTTAGTAATTTAATACTAAACAGTATACTATTATTGGAATTAATTGTTCTTCCACACAAGCCGTGTATTGGACAAGGTTGGAAAGGTAGAATCAGACGACTGAAAAATTCAATGCCATCGCCGGGATTTGAACCACGGTCTCCTGGTTTCCGTCTGGTTGCTCTAATCTTTGAGCTACCATGGCAGCATGCCGGTACGACATTAAATTCCTCAACTGATTCGCATTTTTCCCGGTAAACCACAAGGAAATCTCAAATTATGTTGAGATGACATACGCCAATGGCGACTTACAATGCTGTTAGTACTTTATGTCCCGGGCTTCATGGTTTCGACCACCCTGACCCAATTTTATGTATAGTTATGCTGAATAGATCTGCAATATAACTTTCGGCTAAATTGGTTGAACTCCTTATGGTCAAGTGTGTGATACGGTTGTAACTTCAGTACTCCGAATTCCAGTTCACATATTTTGTTCTGCGCGTTTCTTGTTCATGTATGTGTTTGTTTACGTTATGTAATTTAATGTGCATAATTGCCACTTTATTTGTAGTACTCAATTACAGTTTATGCTGCATTGAGTAGCCGTATATGTTATTTTAGCGAAAATGTGTAAAAGAAACAACGGCCTCTAGCTAAGCATAATTCGAACCTGAGCTCCTCCTTTGAATGACCAACTCTTGAACCCAGTCCAACAGTTTTTTTTTCTTTCTTTCTTTTCTTAAAGGAGGTACATAACGATGGCATTACATGAGTCATCTATAACAGAGGCTATATTTAACGTTTCGCGCCTCTGAACCACTAAATGTCAAGTTTTTCTGTTCTCTTGTTTATAAACAAGCCGCAGATGCTGGCAAAACGTATTGTTAAGCGAATATAGGTCACACAGCATTCTGTACTTACGAAAACTTGGGGGGAAACGTGCGGTACCAGCGCATGCGTATAATGCCTACCATGGAGCTAAATTTAGCGACGAGCATTTGGAGCTGCCGGATGAAATAAAAGCCTTTCAAGGAATTAATGCAATAGGTTTATCATTTTGATAACTGTGTACGAGAGATGATTCAATTTAAAGTGATGCAGTGATGAGCTTTTTTATTGTCACCCTAAATATTGTAAATCAAAGAATAATACAAAATCAGTAACGTCTACAGGATTGGTTATAGAAGCGGGTAAAATTAATTAAATAAGTTCCGCAACACACTTATCTTACGATCGTGTGTTTTCTGGGCAAGGTGTACAGACACGTCACCCAGGGTTGTTTACCTTATGACCTTCGGAGTGACTTAGCTTAGTTAAATTCATTATAGTGGCAATTTACGTTGGCAACAAGAGTCTTTTCTGTAGTCAGCTGCTCCCATTAAGCCGTAAAAAATGTAATGTCACTACACATCTGCGAAATATTTTCTGGCTCTCAGAAAAACGAAAGGGGGGGGGGGGAGTCGCTCTTGTTCTGTAAACGCTGGTTCTCATCTTCGGTATGATATAATATTCCCGTCTTGGTTGGCGTTTAAAATTTGGTTGGTGGTTTCGTTTGATTACATATTAAGGTTATACCTATGTAGGTACCTAAATTTTCCTTAGAAATGTTTCTAGAGTTGTAAAAACAGCAATGAAATTGACTAGTGATTCTGTAGATTAACTTTACACACTGTATACTGACGGCGTTTTATATAATGCCTACTAAAAATTCAGATAACTACCGACTTTTATTTTTTTCTACCTATAGTAGATAGAGGAAGTATTATATTCCATCCAAAAATTCGTTATGAAGATTTCACCGAAAATACACCTTGGGGGTGCCTAATTAAAAAACAATTTTAGTAAAAGTTCCGCTTGTATATGTGTGTGTGTGTGTGTGTGAGAGAGAGAGAGAGAGAGAGAGAGCAGCATAATTCAAAAGAAATGTCAGATAAACACAAAAGTAAGTGTTTTAAGGGGACAAGGTTCTCTGAAATGATAAAAAAATTGCATGTTTTGTTTTAGGCAATAATAAGGTCTCTATTATTTCCATTTTCAGAAAATGTTTTGGGGGGGGGGGTTAAGCGGTTTTTAAGGCATTTAAATGCCATTACATAGTAGTCTGCATTCGTTTAAAGCTGTCATGCAACGCCCCTTTTAGAACATTTTTGTATCTTTCAACAACGAACGACTATATCATGCCCATCGAGCAGCTCAACAGTTAACAAAAGAGGCTAGGACAAAGAGAAGGCAATCAGAAAAGCCGAAGCAATCCAGGAATGAAGGTGCAGATGATTATGACCCTTGGAGTGTACTGAAGTGTGTTAGAATTTTAATGTTCAAACTTTAAATTCAGTTTTCTCAAAACAACATTTTTGGACACTTACGTGGCTTTTTCTCAGAAAGTATGAGAGGTAGAGAACTGAAATTTTCAGTACATGTAAACAACACATAGTTAAACTATCTGAACCACAACTATAATTTTATAATGCATATTAGTGATATTAAGAAAGCAACAAAATTGCAAATTTCCCACATTTTTACTTTTTTGACTTTGCAAATAGTTGTTTTTCAATTTCTAGTGAACTGATATACATAACTAAATAATTGAGGTTCAGAAGATAGCTGATTATACTAAGAACAAGCTTGCAAAAATGTGACACTGTATTGCATGTAGTATCAGAGAAAAAGGTACATGAAGTCACATGTTTTAAGAGTAAATTTTATTATTTTTCTGGACTGAAATAGATTTTAAGGGCAGTGGTAATTTAACACACTTAAGGTGTAATTTCCAGTGTTCAGACTACCTTGTCCCCTTAAGTTCAGCATCTTCGAAGGATGCGATATGAAGATTTTCAAGAAAATATCCCCAACTCAAATTAGGTACCCTTTACATTCACTTTTTTACTTTCTCTACTACGTATAGTAAGTAGGGGAAGTATTGCATTCCACTCAAAAATTCAATACCGAGATTTCACCGGAAATACATGTTTTGAGGCCTCCTGAATCCAAAAAAAGTATTTTTGGAAACATGTCCGTGTGTGTGTGTGTGTGTGTCTGTCTGTCTGCCTGCCTGCCTGTCTGTGAACAGCATAACTCAGAAACGAACAGTCGGATAAACACCAAACTTGGTATTTAGGTTCAGTATCTTCCAGAGATGCGACACGAAGGTTTTTAAGAAAATCCCCCCACCCCAGATTAACCTTTATATGGAACATCTTTCGAAAATTTTAATTTTCTCAAAAATGGCTCTAACGATTTTGATTAAAATATCATATATTTAAGATACTTTCATGACAAATAAAATGTATATCTTGAATTTTCTGGGAATGTCTCCAAAAGTGTTCTTCACTGTGAACAACGTTTGCATAACTGGTAAACCATAAGAGATAGACAAAATTTTACTACACAAAAAATTTAGATCGCGTTAAAATACACAATTTATGTCATATACATTTTTGTTGTTGAGTGAACCATTTTCGAGATATTGCTTGTTATTCCCTTAAATTTTCCAATACTTATTTTCTCAAATTCGTTATTCATTTTTTTTTGTCCTGGTAATGCAAAGAGAATGGAATACTCCACATAGCAACCAGCTCTTAAAATATTTGACTATCACTTAAAGCCTACCAATTTCCCTTGCATCTACAAGAAATTTAACAAGAAGATTAACATCTCGATATCTCGATTAACATGAAGCATATGGAGAATAAGCGTTTGTAAAAATAGTGTGTACAAGAGCAGAGAAAGTCATGTGAGTGTAACACATAAGATTTTTTTATTTTGTGTTTTTATCAAAAAGGGCCCTATCGATTTTGATTAAATTAGAAGTTGCGTATCTTGAATTTGCTGGGAGTAGTTTGAGAAGTCTGTTTAATCTGAATGAATTTTGCATAATTTTGTAGAACTGGCAGACTTTCAAAGTGATGAACAAAAGCTTACTACACGAAACATGTAGATCTCGTCAATACGCGTAATTTATGTGAAATAACATTTTTGCTTAACCGTTTCCTGGTCGTTGTTTATGATTTGAATTTTGAAATATTTTATACTGTTATCTGATTTAGAGACAAGTGCACTAGCCGCGCACCTCGAAAGTGAGCTTTACATAATTCTGCTGACAAAAAATTCAGAAGTAATATACATTTCTATTAAAAAGGATGCGAATTCCAATAGAATTAACGTAACTAATATATGTGTTAATATTACAGAATTTCCTTGACCTTGATTTAATACGGAAATATAAAATTCTGCCGCAGTTCTTAAAAAAACAACAGGATTTTATCCCATTATGCTGTTTCTGCGGAATCAGTTTTCGTGAGCACCCTATTGCCTAGCGGGGGATTTAGATAAGTGGCAAGACTTAACGAAAAAACTGAATAAGAGATATAAAAAAGCACATTGCCATCTGTTTTGCAGCTTCCGCCGTGGATTGGAATGTAGAGAGGGATGCCATTTGCTTTCAATGTCATACGGATCTCCTTTTGCTCTTGCTGTAGTAAACCGTTTGTGTTGGCAAGCAGAGTGACAGCTCTTTTTAACAGTTAATTGATTTCTCAGCTGGAGGGTTAATGTGTTATCGCACTGTACTAATTTACTTACAGGTAGTCATAGAAACGAGCATCTTTGATGTTCAACTGCTGAAGTTCCAACGAATTCTGCTAATTTGAGTTCTTGTGTTGTACATAGTGTTTCAAAAACCTCGTTTCTGAAATAATCTTAGTTTATTACGAAATACGGTTTTAATTTCTGTAGAGTTTTTACATGAGCTGTTAAAGCCTTATTTTTCCATAAACACTTTCTAGCGCAACTTTTTTTTAATTTCATTTGAACTAAAATACCTAAATAAACAGTTATAACAGTATTATTGTGTGCTCTAATGTATCTTAATATTCATAAATTGTTTTTCCCATTTTAAGCATATATAACCTATCTGTCCAATGTTACAGGAGAATACTTAACACTAATATACAGAGCCAAAAAACTACGAACCGATTGCGCGGTGTTTTTCCTGTCCGTGTCCTCGGTGTTCGTTGCCGTCTGCCGCTACTATAGAAATGTGCGGATGAAACCATACAAAATTTAACGACTTTTAAAGGCTTTACTTACCAGCTTTAAGGAAGGAGATGTTGAAACTGGCCGCCGTCGTTGTCCATACAGTTTTGGTACCTCTTTAGGAAACTATCCATCACTCGCCGTAGTTCACGTTGAGAAATGCTGGCAATTTCCTGGCAGATATTTTGTTTTAATTCTTCAAGGGTGTGTGGGTTTGTCTTGTACACTTTGTTTTAAGTTACCCCAGAGATAGAAATCGCAGGGGATTAGGTCGGGGGACCGAAGGCCACAAATCTCTACAAAATTGTATTCACACCTACGTATATAAATGGGGTCAACTGGTGACTCAAACAAAATTGCGGTGGCCAGTTTCAGCATCTCCTTTCTTAAAGTTGGTAAGTAAAGCCTTTAAAAGTAGTTTTAAAGCAAGTATGCAATGCTACCCAATCTACGTCTGGCACTCAAGCTTAATCTACCTGTGCAGTAGAAGTGGATTTAATCGAAGTATCTTAGCTTATTTTGCGCAAAATAAGTAAAATGTTTATATCAAGCTTTTTACAGAGGTTGTTTAACAGGATATGTGCTGCTAGATAATCCTTTCATTTTCTGAAATCTCGGCAATTCCTGCAGTCAAAATATTAGGGCACGCATAGAATATTCTCCTCTAATTTGTCGGCGTGTAGGGGCGGCTTACATTTTCCACGGATAATAATCACATGGAGTTAGATCTGGGAAATGAGCCATTTACCCACAAACAATGCTATCATAGATTTGCGGTATGCGTAGTCGCATTCCTCAGTATTAAGTAACCACACCACTTTCTTTGAAGAAGGACGCAGTACTGGCAACGCATGGCCAGTCAACCCGCAGGTGAGGATACGGAACTGAAAACGCACGCTGAGTCAGTTCATAAACTTAAGTACAGAGAGAGCCAAAAAACTAGGAACCGGCTGCGCGGTGTTTTTCCTATCAGCGTGCTAGGCGCTCGTTGCCGTCTGCCGGTGCATAGAAAGACGCGGATGAAAGAGTTATAGGGCCAATTTTTTTCGAGTCAATAGTTGAAGCCCGTGCATACGTGAATACAATTTTGCCCCCTGTTTTTAGAGAATTAACAGACAGGGAGCGTGATTTTGCCTTTTTTCAACAAGACTGCAACAGCTCATACGACCAATATTTCGATGAGAACAATTGAAAGTGTGTTTGAGGACCTAACCCCCTACGACTTCTATCTCTGGGGTAACTTAAAACAAAGTGTACAAGACAAACCCACTCCTTGGAAGAATTAAAACAAAATATCCGCCAGGAAATTGCATTTCTCAAAACGTGAACTACGGTGAGTGATGGATAGTATGGACAACGGCGGTGGCCAGTTTCAGCATCTACTTTCATAAAGTTGACAAGTAAAACCTTTAAAAGTAGTTTTAAAAATGTTGTATGGTTTCATCCGCGCCTTGCTATGACAGCGGTGGACGGCAACGAGCGCCGAGGACGCGGACAGGAAAAACACCGCGCAGCCGGTTCGTAGTTTTTTGGCTCTCCGTGTATTAGCAATAAGCAATAGATTTGATCAGAGTGCCTTAAATCTGGATTACCCCTGCATTGCCCAGTGGGAAATTGTGCTTCAAATACATTAAAAGGCTCTAAAATTAAAATTCATAGCATTACGAGCCCTAATGGTATATGATGCTCCTTAACTTTACTCATGAGAAAATGAAACTGAACTCCTACCTCACTACCAACAAATACTCTCTGGACTAGAATGTATGCATAGCGAAATTTCTGAGTAAGGGTTATCCATTTCCAGATGTGGTTAGTCAAATAAGGAGCTGTTCTTGCATGCAAGTCAGCTTAGTTATGAATCTAAAGAAAACCACGTGAGTGTGTAAAGTTTTACTAAAGCATTTTTACTTTCTCTACTACGTATATTAAGTAGGGGAAGTATTGTATTCCACCCAAAAATTCGATACCGAGATTTCACCGGAAATACATGTTTTGAGACCCCCTGAATCCAAAAGAAGCAGTTTTAGAAACATGTCCGTGTGTGTGTGTGTCTGTGAACAGTATAACTCAGAAACGAACAGTCGGATAAACACCAAACTTGGTATTTAGGTTCATTATCTTCCAGAGATGCGACACGAAGGTTTTCAAGAAAATCCGCCCATCCCAGATTACCCTTTACATGGAACATTTTTAGAAAATTTTGAGTTTCCCAAAAATGGCTCTAACGATTTGATTAAAATATCATATGTTTAAGATATTTTCATGACAAATGAAATGTATGTCTCGAATGTTCTGGGAATGTCTCCAAAAGTATTTTCATTGTGAACGACTTTTGCATAACTGGTAAACCATAAGAGATAGACAAAATTTTAATACACAAAAAAATGTAGATCGCGTTAAAATACACAGTTTATGTCACATACATTTTTTGTTGTTGAGTGAACCATTTTCGAGATATTGCTTGTTATCCCTTAAATTTTCCAATGCTTATACTTGTTCTCAAATTCGTTATTCATTTTTTATGCCCTGAACATGCAAAGAAAATGGAATGCTCCACATAGCAAACAACGCTTAAAAGATTTGACTATCGCTTAAAACCTACCATATTCTCCTTGCATCTACAAGAAAGTTAGCAATACGATTAACATCTCGACTAACTAGAAGTATATGGAGAATAAGCGTTTGTAAAAATAGTTTTTTACAAGAGTAGAGAAAGTCCTGTGAGTGTAACACATCAGATTTTTTCATTTTAGCAGGCACAGAAATTTGCGGCTTTGGAATTTGAGGTACAAGGACAAACTATGATCGTGACACTACAAATGTTCTATATACTGTCAGAGGTTGCTCGGAATTCCAAGTGGCTTGCACTTTGCTAAGGTTATCTGATTGCTTGGTGGAAGTTATGAGCGCATCCACGCACGTTAAAGAAGAGAAAAGCGGTCTTACACTCCGCTAAATGAACGTGGGATGATCATTAACATCAGAGCAATTTGCTGGGAAACGCTGGGTGGTTCACCTCTTTCCTCAATGGGCTGAATGTCCGCTTTCAGAGTCAGCACATCCGGGCTTCCCGGGTAACTTCCAAAAGCCCTCATGTGTAACATTTGCATGACTTTCCTATCAGTTCATAGATACAGTTGTAGACTATTAATGGTGTGAATAATGGAGAAGCATAGAATTTAAATTTCCATCCCTTTTCATTCTTGTTTGCACAATTTATTAGAGGAGAAACTGTATACTCTGTTAAAATATGGAAGTTTTTATCCACTGTGGTAATATCAGTTTCTCAAATATTTACTGATGTACATTTAAATTCTTCCGTACTGAAGCAGTACGCTTCGACATGTTAAATTTCTATTCTTATCTCGTACACTCATACCATAATTAGCCTCTTTTATAAACTTGTCTCAGATTTCTATATATAACACCTATATTGAAATGTTAATGCAACTGCTAGCGAATGTGGTGATGCCTTTTCTTACGAGCAGAATGGAATTCCGATACAAGTAATGACATATTTTAAATAGATATCTAATATATATTTTACTTTCTCTATCACGTACCTAGTAGGTAAAGAAAGCATTGCATTCCACCCGAGAACTCGATACCGGGATTTCAACAAAAATGCATATTTTTAGGTCCTTGAATTAAAAAAAAATTTAGAAAAGGGTCTATGTGTGTGTCACTCAAAAACGATATGTCTAATAAATGCCAAACTTGGTATTTGAGTTCAGTACCTTTCCAAAGATGCGACTCAACGCTTTGCTCTAACGATTTTAGTTAAAATACTGCGTATTTAAGATATTTGCTTGACAGGTCAAATGTGTATATTCAATTTTCTGGAAATAGTCTGCGAAGGCCTCTTCATTTGGAAATAATTTGGTATAATTTTCTGTAACTGGTAAACTAAAAGAGATAGACAAGCACTTACTGCAAAGAAAATGTAGATCTCTTTAAAATACACAATCTATTTGAAATATATATTTTTGTTGCATGATCCACTTCGGATATATCCGTGGTTACTAGTTAGAGTTTTTCAGTGCTTTTTTTATTTTTGAAGTGCTGTCATATTCAGTTTTTTCTCGAGAAGTCATGGAAGGCTAACATATAGCGACCCGCTTTTAAACATTTGACTAGTGCCTGGGTTTCCTGTATCCACCTTATGCCTATAAGGAAATGCCATGAAACTATTTCTGCAAAAATTTATCTCAAGCAACATGAAGTAGATAGAAAAATAAACTTTTGTAAAATAGTTTGTTGAAGTTATGTACAAATAAATTATTATGGGTAGAGAAAGTCATGTGAATGTCGAAATTGCATTATTCAAATAAAATATTGTAATTTACATTGAAGATTTAGGCAGACAGCATTCATTTAAAAATAATATAAACATCGTGTGAATATTGAGGTTTTTTCTTCCACTCTTCTAGTGATTGGATTTAGTAGGCTTTGGAAATTCCATTTCAGTGGTCGTAAGTTTTGGTAATACATTTTTTCTTTGCATAGTGATTTAAAGAGCATAAAATACGCGGGTGGATTTTAGTGTGCCTACAAATATTTTTAGTACGTTGCAAGCCTTCATCTTCCATTTTATAGTATAGCGTTTTTACTTTGGAAACAAGTAAAGCTTTGAACAAAGCACGTTTATATAAATAGTGCTAGGAATGTCGATGATAAAGAAAAATAGAAATATGTAGAACGTCGCATGATTTTATTTATAAGATTTTTTTAGAATTATTTAATGAAAACATAAGTACATAGTTTTGAAGCAAGTATGATTACTCGTTGAAAATTCCGATGGAATTACTATGGATATCCCTGCAAGAAACAGTGGGGGGCCTTTCTGCTCTTTTCAAGCGAATTTGCAAACGCGACATCCCCTCTACCTATTTTACCGTTAGCGACACTTGCAGATCTGGTTTGCTATGAAAGCAAGTGCCAGTCTTCGTCGATCCGCATAGAAAATATGCAGGGAAGCGACATTTCTTAGCCAGCAGTTCCCACAGGAACAACTTGAGGTATTAATGCCTCCCTTTAATTTGTTGAACGTCTTGGATAAAGATTTTAGACAGAGTTCAAACCAAGTCGTTAAATTGTAGCTCGCCCAAAAGACTGTACGATGTAAATCTGCAATGTACCAGAGAAACTTACAAATCTGAGGCTCAGAGGTGTATCTTAGCAGCAGCAGCAACAAGATTTTAAATAAAAAAGAATGATTATAATACTGTATACAGTAGTGTTTGAATGAATGTATGAAGTCTTCGGTATGGAGAGAAGAAAACAGGAATAAGGACAAAGAAAGCAATACGCTAAAAGCATTTCGAAGCATTCACACAGCCGATCGGCGGCCGGATCCCACGTTGTCTCCGCTGTCTACTTCCATGAAATCCTTGCAACAAATGCTTAACTGAATAGTTCAACAATAATAGACGTAATATATGATGGAATATTTTTATCAGCTTCCCCAGAGTGGAGGCTTAGATTTGTCACCTAGTTTGTAAGGATAAGTTCAATTATATATCAGCTGAGCAACCTGGAATAGAAATGCCCTCATTTTAAACTAAAACTCCTCCTAGTTTATCGTTATTAATTTTATCATTTTCACGTGAAATTGTTCTTTTCGTTGTGTCGCCAACTGTCATTCCACAAACTCAATACAATACTCGTTTAATTTGACAATACTCAAACTCGCATTTTAAAAGGAAATTAACAAAGGTTGGTGATTAAAAAACGGCCTGTTTTTTTATATAATCATTAATATTTTATAACTGCTTTTTTGAATGTATTTAATTTTTATAATTTTATTCCTGAAGTGGTCAAGAAAGATACAACTCTCCAAATTCTCACGTGAAAACTTCTGAATTCTTGTCATGTCACCACAGATAATAGCGGAAATACCAGAAAGTCATTGGTTTTGTTTTTTTTTGGGGGGGGAGACAACACTATGTAGACCCGAAATTGCAAACGTTTTGTGTGTTAATTATTACTAATTAAAAACCTTCAAATTTTCAGCAATATTGTAAGAAATGCATATTGAGATTTCCAGAAACCTTCTTTAGCTCGTTCATTTTGAAGGACAATCGCAGGTTTGTTTATAACCTGTATTGTGGCGTTTATAGATGCAACGGCAGTTTGTTATTGCTTGAAATTGTTCCGCTCATACACTTAGATCCTGACACAGATCTTAAATTTAAAAACCCGATCTAGGCCCTATTTATTATTATTATTATTATTATTATTATTATTATTATTATTACCATAATCATTATTATCATCATCTTCATGGCCAAATGCTGATGTGTGAACTTTCTGGCGATGTCCCATTTTTTGTAATCCGTTAGGAAAAAGTTGTTGTTATTATCATAGGTAATCACACGAGAGGTTACAGTTTATCAACAGATTTATGTGATGAAACTCGTAATCTCGTAACTATGGGATTTATTAAGATTACTCCATGAATAAAATGTATAAATAATAATTACTTTCTTGTGTTGTTTAAAATCAAATCACCCTTGTGTCAGCTGTCAGATCACGACATACTAAACGAATAAGCAATTGAAAGTAATATGGAATACTAATCAAAGTTATTAATGGGAAAATAATTAATCTCAAAATTAAGATAAGCTAAAACCAGAATACATTAAAGACATTTTTTTTTTCATTCTCCAGCATTAATAATGTTGCTGTTGATGTATCCACAGATATGGCTTCGGTGAAGATGCGCTTGCGTGACCTGCTATTTTTATTAATTCTTTCTCCTGTATTACAATCTGAATCATGTTTGATACCGCAGCCCATTAGTCACTGCATACTATATATTACGGTAACAAACCTAACCTTTTATCCGGTAAAATCGCATCATTGCAAGCATATTATAAGATAAAGGACTTGATTTGTCAATATCCGAGGTATTGGTAAACGTTATTGGTCAATGTCAAATACGCGGCATATGAATGAAATAGTCCTAATAAACTATTTCGTTTTGTACAGTGTTTTTCAGTGTTTCGCGAATGCGAAACTTTGAAGCGCTGCGAGTTCACAGAAGATACTAGCAATAACTCGGGAAATGGTCTTTTAAAAATGCAAAAGGCAGATATAAAACGTGAAAACAATCAGAAAAAAACTATCTTATCAGTGTTTCTTAGCTGATTTCACCGATGCATAAGGTTTAGGTTAAGGGAAGTCAAAATGGCGATTACGTATTTTTGCGTTGCGTTTTTTAGATGTTGCTGTAACTTGAATGAAATGAATTTTGTATGATACGTGCTTTAAAGTGTTACGGTAAATCATTCTCCAGCAATTTCTCGAAATTATCGATCCCAGAGTTTTTCTTGTGCTGCCTGATGCTTCTGAAAGTGCATTTTTGTATACACGTGCCCCATTATATCATGAACTACGCGTAAAGGTTTAAAGCTTTTCTGAACCCGTACCGACTATTTCAACAAAAACGCTACAATATATAATGAATAGTTAATCTTTTGCAACAATCATTCCGTTGTTGCAGTAAGTTTAAAATTATGTTCAAACACAATTTCTTTAGTATTCGATTTTTGTCTTGATCAGTTATATAAAAAAATCCATAAGTATATGTATAAAATATATCAAATTCGTAATCCTTAGTAACTCTGAGATAATGTGTCGTACACTGCTTAGTTAAACAATCCCAGGTATGGTATTTTGAACCGCCTAAACTGTCATTCTTAATGCATTTCTTAAAGCCCATTTAGTGTCTCAATTTTATTCCGTTAGATCGTGGACATAGTTTGGGACCCAGCTTAGAGGGGGCAAAGTAAGTGAAAGGTACATAATGAAATGCAGTATAAAATATGCGTAAAAGTCATTTTCAGTCACTTTTCAGGCAGATAAAATATTCGTTGTTTTGAAATAATTGTAACAATAATAATACATATTAAACGTGTTTGTTTCTATTATCAAACAGATTTATTTCCTTATTTCAGTCAATTAGCACTTAGATAAAAAAAATTCGCTTTGTAATAGTGGCACAATTTTAGATTAATTTCCGTAGCTAGTCGCTAAGCGTGCGAAAATTTGTTTATTTCCACCTATATTTTGTTACTTACGATATTTGCAAAAAAAGGATTTCAAATAGTTAATATACCACGCTAATACAACCATTACTGCTTACACTATGACCTTGGGCTTCAAGAACGTGTTAGTACACGAATAACGTGACACAGGGACCAGGTGTATAGGAAATAGGAACAGCGATGATATTTGTATCATTCTAGCTTACTGTTACGGAAGTAAACATAATCACACACTAGCTCTAACTCCCAAGGTCATTACGTCTGATCGCTTTGCCATTTTAGGGTGATTGTGAAAAGAAGTTTCCAATGCACACATCTTTTAGTTAAAAACAACTATTTTAATTTAAATATGAAATACAGTGTTAAGTGTTTACTTCAATTAATTCTAAATAAAATGTCCAACTAGAAATATTAGAGGGTATACCCCTCCCCTAAGCTACGCATATGCGTTTAATAATTATGAGTATCTTCACATTGTTGCTTTCTCTCTAAATACTTAATGCCTGACCTTCTTTATGCAGTTTGTCACAACTAAGCGAATGGAAGTGAAGGAAGAACATTATGAAAGTCAATAATCTTCATTCCAAGTTAGAATGTTACTCCCGAGCTACGAAGCTTAAACCATGGGCCGACAGAAGGTTGTCATGCATGGCAAACCAAAGGATATGCTTGAGCGCTGGCCGTAATTAGGCAACTTCTCTGACACGTCTGTTTCACAGTACAGTCTAAACTCCAGGGGCATGTTCAATGAGAAGGTCCATTGCTGACTGAGAGATTCCGTCCTGGTTGGTTGATCTCAAGGCCAGGTGTCGTCGAAGCGAAATTGATACGAGGAAGTTCATGTTCATTGACGGTGTCGCCTCTGAAGTGGTGATGTCAAAAAGGTGGAGAACTTTCAGTAGATAGCAGTATCGGCCGGATTTCGAAACGCATCATCCAACATGTTTTACTTTGGATAACACTCAAATTCTCTCAAGCAATGAAGTTCGCTTAATGATGCAGAGCTGGACATAGTATATCTTCGCCGAGCAGTACGCTTTATGTGTTGTAAGTCATAACAGACCATCGCCTGAAACTAAATGTGCTATCTCTCAATTTCAGACATTACCTACCAAAGTGAATCTTTGTGGCTTGACAAATTTCCTTGGTTAGCAAACCCGTTACGAGGTCTCCAGAACCGCAAGAGTAGTTTTAGAAGAAAGATCTGCCCGCGCAACTGTTTGTGTATGTATTTGTGTGTGTGTGAGAGGGAGAGGAGGGCAAGGGAATAACATAACTCAAGATAAAAAGTTGGAAGCGTACTAAATTTCATTCTTAATATAGCACCGTTTAAGAATACAAGTTGAAGATTTGAATGGGATTCTCCTAGCCCAAATAGAACTTTACATGGAACATTTTTATTTTGTCGAAAATGGCTCTTAACGTTTTTATTGAATTTTATACATTATCATGGTTATGTAGTTGCTCATGATATTTATAATAGACCCAGAATTGTAGTGCAAAAAGTGCATGTCTTGTTTACATTTCCTCGAGGTTTTATAAATATGGTACATTATACTTTTAAACTTTCAGGTAACATTCTTCTCTAGGATAAAAATTAAACGCTTTATTTCACCCATTTTAGTTTTCTGCTCTGTTACATTCCCCCCGCCACTTTGTAAAAGCAATTTGAACCACAGACATTTCAGTTCAATACTGCTAAAAGTATGGATTTTTTTACTTTCTCTACTAGGTATAGTAAGTAGGGGAAGTATTGTATTCCACCAAAAACTTCGATACCGAGATTTCACCGGAAATATATGTTTTGAGACCCCTGAATCCAAAAAAAACATTTTTGGAATCATGTCCGTGTATGTGTGTGTCTGTAAACAGCATAACTCAGAAACGAACAGTCGGATAAACACCAAACTTGGTATTTAGGTTCAGTATCTTCCAGAAATGCGACACGAAGGTTTTCAAGAAAATCCCCCCACCCCAAATTACCCTTTACATGGAACATTTTTCGAAAATTTTAATTTTCTCAAAAATGGCTCTAACGATTTTGATTAAAATATCATATGTTTAAGACATTTTTATGGCAAATGAATTATATATCTTTAATTTTCTGGGAATGTCTCCAAAAGTATTCTTCACTGTGAACGACTTTTGCATCACTGGTAAACCATAAGAGATAGACAAAATTTTACTAAAAAAATGTAGATCGCGTTAAAATACACAATTTATGTCATATACATTTTTGTTTTTGTTGAGTGAACCATTTTCGAAATATTGCTTGTTATTCCCTTAAATTTTTCAATACTTATTTTCTCAAATGGGAATTCGTTATTCATTTTTTGTTTTGGATATGCAAAGAGTATTAATCTGTGGCAAAGAGAATGGTGCTTCACATAGCAACCAGCTATTAAGAGAGATGTCTGTGCTTAAAGGCTACTGTATTTCTATATTGCCCTTGCAAATACAAAACAAGGGGAACATAGTAGGCCTTAAGCGATAGTCAAATATTTTTAGAACTGGTCGCTATGTGTAAAATGTAATTCTCTTTGCATGTCAAAAGATCGTTTCTGCAAATGTTTATCTCGATTAATATGAAATAGATGGAGAATAAGAGTTTGTAAAAATAGTTTGTACAAGAGTAGGGAGAGTCATGTGAGTGTAACACATCAGATTTTTTCATAAGCAAACCGATGTTTTTATCAGTTATAGTAAATGCCCTTTATAAAATTCATTTCAAGAGTATAATCGTATTCCAACTGCTATTAAAATGCTTCCAATGTGATTCTATAAGCTCTCACTGTGTAGGGTAGTCAATAGAGAAATAACCCAGTTCCTTGAAATGAATTATAGCACACTATTGAACTGAGGCGCCAATATAATCTGTGTTGTATAAGTAAGTTTTAGTATTCTTGACTGATAATGATAATAAACATTCTCTCTGAGTTCTCTGTCGTTAGCACGCACACCCATATACGCATGCTATCATGCAAGCAAATAAATTCTAAAAGATATTTTTGGTTTCAGCTTAGGCTCTTAAACTAACTATAAATCCACCAATTAATCTAATAGATAATCAAAACATATTAATTAATACTCCAATTCTTACTAAATATTCAAACACTCGTAATAAACCATAACCATCTAATTTTAATAAAACTTCAGCTAAAATGATTGAACCTGAAACTGGGGCTTCTACTTGCCATTAAATGCGTTAGCTATTTTCCAATATTCAATCCAAAACCACAAGGCTTATATTATTTATGCGCTGATGCTTTTGAATATTTTTAGTTTCTCTTCCACCTCCATATAGTAGGTAAGAGAGAGTACGAGACAACCAAAAACTAATTTGATCTCAAGATTCCACCGGAAATACACGTTATGGGATGCCCTGAACCCCCCCAAAACATGTTTAAAGTCGGTTAAATACCGAACTTCGTATTAAGTTCATCTTCCTAGGAAGCGACAGGAAGATTGTCAAACTCCCCCACCCCATATTACACTTTACATGGAATAGTTTTCGTATTTTTCTGTTTTCTCAAAAACGGTTCTAACGATTTGTATTAAATATTGTCATGAGAAATAAAACAAATGTCTTGTCGTTCCTCCGTGGTCTAAGGATGCCATGCTAGGCTCTTGTTCCCGTGGTTGCAGTTCAAACCCGGCGGAAGGCGATAATTTTTTTGGGGGGGCCGTAAAATCTTTAGCGTGGCTCCCTTAGGAAGTAAGTTCGGTGGTCCTATCCCAAAAAATCGATACCGAGGTTTCACCGGAAATGCATATTTTGAGGCCCCTGAAACAAAAAAAGAAGCATTTTTAGAAAAAGGTCCGTCTGTATGTGTGTGTGTGTGTGTGTGTGTGTGTGTGTGTGTGTGTAAACCGCATAACTCAAAAACGAAAAGTTGGATAAATACCACACTTGGTATTTAGGTTCAGTGCCTCCCAAAGATGCGACACGAAGATTTTAAAGAAAATCCCTACCCCTAACTATGGAACGTTTTTCAAAAATTTTGATTTTTTAAAAAATGGCGCTAACGCAAAGGTATTTCTGCAAAGTTTATTTGGATTAAAATGTAGTAGATAGAAAAATAAGGTTTAGTAAGAATAGTTTGCATACCCACTAATAAAGATAGGGGATAGAGAAAGCCATGTGAATGTATCACATAAGATTTTTTAAATAAATGTCTTGAATTTTCTTCGAATTTTCTGTGATCTTCCCTTTAATTGTTTGAGTGTAGTATAATTTTGTATAGCAAGGATATCTGAAGGCAACAGCTTACATGAAAAATGTAGAGCTCATCGATACATCAAATTTGTGGCAAACACGTTTATTCGAGCTTTAGCCGTTTTCTAAATATTTAATGTTGCAAGTTCAGACTTTTCCTAAGCGTCATCTAATGGACATGTTAAGTTTACTGTTCTTGTCTTCCCCCCTTTAGTTTGATCGCAAGAGCTTGTTACCACAAATAAACATTTGAATGCTGTTTTTGCTTGCTGAAACCTTCTGGCTTAATTTGAACCAATCCCCAGATAAATATATATCGTGAGTAATTAAGCGAGGATAGACGAATATCCTTTTATTTGAATAGTATAATATATAATGAATATATCTGAATTTATCATTGGCACAGAGTCATGTGAATGCATCACATCAGGTTGTTTTCCGCTATGCGTAGAAAGGACAAGTGCATTAACTGGCAAGATATTCCACAGAGAATCACGTTTATTGTTCCATTACTGCTCCATACCATTTCGCTCGAATTAGTCACATGACAGTGATACACGGCATAACGGAAAGGAAAAGCTTGGCGTCAACAAATGAAGTACATGGTTTTGTTAAGTCAATCCAAATAACACAGTTTAATAAGTGCGTATTTAAACGTTACAAATTAAACTGAGTTTTATTTATGGACGCTCTTTAACTGCTGTGGTCCTTAGCGTCCCATTCTGTATTGGGCGTGAAAGACCGCTAATTTTGCTCAGAGGCTTCTTTATCAGGCTTGAGGTTCTTTTACGTACCGTAAATCTACGACACGGGACCATCGGCTTTACTTCCCTTTCGAAGAAAGCCATGCTAAGATTTTAAGGCCCGAAAAATTCATCTCCCTCCGCCGGGTTTGAATCCGCGACTTCGGGAACCAGAGGCTAGCATGGTATCCTTGGATCACGAAGGACGACTGATCGCGGTGCGTCATGTCTCGTTGCATTATATTAGATATGTGTAGGCTTGGCTCGCTAGAGCAGCCTACGAGCAGTCGCTGACCTTCTGATCCCAAGGTCGCGAGTTCAGACACGGCCCTGACCGATGGTTTTTAAAGTGTGCTTAAAAGCGACAGCCCCGTGTCAATAGATTTACTAGCATGTAAAAGAACACCTGCTGGACGAAATTCCGGCACACCGGCGGCGTTGATATAAGCCGCAATTGACATCGTTGTTAATAAACAACAGATTTTTATTAAACATATATTTTCTGTATTTTTAATATGTAATCGTGTTTAAGAACCATCTAGCGATGTGCTAATAATACGTAACAGATTGATATACTTACAGCGTATTCAGTTTTGAGCCATTATTAATAGGCTAATATAATTAGGCACAAATTAATTATGAATGCTGAAATCTGTGACTATAATATCTACTTACCTCTTGGTTGATCATTTCCTTCTTTAGTCGATTTATTTGTGCTAAATGTTCTTCATATTTATACTGACCATAGTCCCTATTATGATAAATACCATAGTATCATTTTAGGTTGAATCTTTTCAATTTGTTCAAGGTTTTATGATAAATTAAGCATTGCCAATCCGTCAGCTTCTCTCAATAGTTATGAAACTTCCCATTCATTTCAAAACAACGAATTCGAGCGCTGCGCTTCGCACCTTCCGCAGTAGACTCCATTATGTTAACTTAAAATAGGCAGCTTGGATACTTCAGTTAGTAAGTTGTCTATGTGGATACTAATGCAGCCTATAATCTTACAGTGCACTAGAGCACAGTGGACTGTAACGTCACACACCTATGCCAATGCAGTCTGCCCGCTGCCCACCAAACCGCTCGCTGCCAGTTTCTCAGCATCTACACATCGCGGAGTTAAAGGAATCGTAATCGCAGCGGTAAACTTGCAGAGGAAAGAAATACACAGTTGTACGTTATGTTGGCGCTTCTCTGTTCGAGTTGACGACTTACAATTAATCGAATTAAGGTAAATGTGATTTTATTCGCACGGTCGGGCTGTTCTTAGTGAATCTGGAGATGATCCCCCTAAAGCCATTATAACTTTAAAACTTCGACTTTCAAGACAAAAAGTATGCCGGGAGAAACACCATGTGAGATGTAGAATAGTGATAAATATGAAGCCATAGAACAAGCATATAATTTTAATTCTTTCGGTTTTAATTTATCGTACTGTCAAAATGAAGCTATAATCATTAGGCAGATTTAGCGCCTTATTGGAACGACACACCACGCCCTAAGAGGCAAGACATTACTATCTACACACGTAAGTTTTATAAAGAGCAGCAGTACCAATGTTAACATGAATACGAGAACTGGGCAATAAATAGAACAGGCAAGAAAAGCTGAAACTGCAGAAATGATGTTTTCACGTTCCACAGCAGAAATGGAAACGAAGATATAATTTGCTAGTTTTTTTTGTTTTTTTTTTTGTTTTGGTCGTCCTCCGTGGTTAGTGGTTATCATGCTAGCCTCTAGTTCCCGAGGTCGCGGGTTCAAACCCGGCGGAGGGCGATGGATTTTTTCGGGCGTAAATATCTAGATTTACGGTACGTAAAAGAACCTCAAGCTTGAAAGAAGCCCCTGTACAAAATTACCAGTCTTTCACGCCCAATATAGAATGGGACGCTAAGGACCGCAGCAGTTAAAGAGCGTCTATAAATAAACTCAATTTAATTTAATTTAATTTCTCTAGTGTTTAGCGCCTGTTCTTACTACACATGGCACCACAGGCACCATCATGGTGATACATGAAATAAAATAATAATTGGGAAAGGAAATTTGGCTAGTGTTTAACGCCTGTTCTTACTACACATGGCACCACAGGCACCATCATGATGATACATGAAATAAAATAATAATTGGGAAAGGAAATTAGGGAAGGAAACTTCTAGGCCTAAGTTTATGGTACCTCCCCATTATTGATTGAGGAAAATCTGAAAAAAAAAACAAAAGAAAAAAAATATCAGGTAGGACTGTCACGGTGGGAGTTGAACCACGGACCTCCTGTCGAAAGTCCGTGCCTTAACAACTTCACCTATCGAGATTTTTTTTGTATCTTCAGTGTACCTGAAAGAAGTAATACAGATGAAAGAAGGTGCAGCACAAAAAAAAATGCTATCAGATAGAATACCTCTATGATTACTAAACCCGAAGAAGGGCGAACTGTTGGACGATCGTTAGTTGGCGAGACCATTTTCTTGATAAGGAAACACGCCTAAGACTTAATTAGACGTAGAAGATACATTATACACAAACAAATTTTATTTGAGGAAAAAATGAGTAGTGGAAGGTGGTGCTTACGTAGCCATTGAATAAGAGCAGACAGTTGTCTTTTCTGCCACCCTGCTATCAGAGCTCTGCCGTCGCTCCGCTCACTAGTGGCATCTGTAAGTGAGGTTCCCATCGCGCAACTACTACAGCCCACGCATCTGTGTAAATGAATCACTGCCTGTGAAGTTCTTGGCTGTTTATGTTAAAATTGTCGATTTTATTTTGTTATCCCTGTTTCACAGACACGAAAAAGTTTTTGGATATTTCGTTTCACTGGACATCGAATTACAATTCGAAAATGGCACTGGGCTAATTTTATTATCCTGCCGGCTTTTCGAGAATCACTGAAAATTCCACTTCGGCATTCGGGGTTCGGGAGACCTTTTACTTTTCTATCAGTTTACCCAAAAATTAACCTCGTAATTTCACCGAATATATGTTTTAGGGTCCAATGAACCAAAAATAACGTTTTTAGAAAGAGGTCCATATGCGCACCTGTGGTCTGCGTATAGTGTAACCAAAAACCATAAATTGGATAAATACCAAATTTCATGTTTGAGTCAGACGCAATTTAAACATGCCAGGAACAGGTTTTAAAGACAATTCCGCCTCCCCAACCTACACTTTACATGGATAGATTTTCTTTAATTTTGGTTTTCTCAAAGATGTGACAAATTAAATGTATATCTTGAAATTTCTGTGAAGTCCTGTTAATACCACCGGAATTTTGTGTAGTTTTGTGTAACTGGGAAACCATAAGCAGATAAACAGAAATTTAATATTAGCGAAGAGTTAGAGCTCATTAAAAGACACAATTTGTGTCAATTTTTTTTCGTGGCGTTACTCTTTTTCTGTTCTGTGTAGCATGTTTACACTTTGCTAAGAACGTCATGTCGTCTGGGCGGATAGTTCTTCAGTCCTTATCTTCCGCACAGTTTGGAAGTATGAATGTGGGACTGAATGTGATTGTATTAAATGCATAGTAAAAATTGATCAAAACAAACTCTAAGAAAGCCTACAGTTCGGTGAGTAAACACGCCATCAGCTTGATACTTTCTTTTTAAAACTATCTGCTAATAGTAAGTAGAGGAATCATTGCATTCCACCCGAAATTCGATATCGAGATTCTAACTGAAATGTGTTTTGAGGCCCTCTGAATCCAAAGTATTCGATTTTAGAAACGGTGTGTGTGTGTGTGTGTGTGTGTGTGTGTGTGTGTGTGTGTGTGTTTGTGTTTGTGTTTGTGTTTATGAAGAACATAACATGTTCCAAGAATGCGACAACAGGATTTTCAAGAAAGTACCATCTCAGTTACCCTTTACATGGAAAACTTTTCGTTATTTTCCCCCTCTTTAATGGCTATAACGGTTATAATTAAAATAACATGTATTTAAGATATTTTCATGACAAATACAATGCACCTATTTTCTGAGAATGGTCTGTGAAGCCCTCTCATTCAGAAAGAGATAGACAAACTCTAAGGCAACAAAATACAATATATTTAAACGCACAATGTATTTAAAACATTTTTGTGTGATCACCCATATCCGAGATGTTCATTGTTACAGGTTTGAATTTTTCAATAGTTTGTCACATTGCTGAAGTGCTGTCACCATTCAGTTGTTTTCCGGAACGTCATGAAAGTAATATGGCATTTCTAAGCCCGCATATAGCGACCTGTGTGTGTGTGTGTGTGTGTGTGTGTGTGCGCGCGCGCGCGCGTGTAATTACGGATTTGACTATCACATCAGACCCCCTTTATAGCTACGATGGCTATTTGAAAAGTAATCCGGAATAAAACACAAAATGATGTCCAAGAATGCACAAATAGTTTTTATTTTTCAACGTAGCCTCCCTTGACTTCAATGGTCGTCCTCCATGGTCTAGGGTTATCATACGCTAGCCTCTAGTTCCTGAGATCGCAGGTTCAAACCCGTCGGAGGGCGATGGATTTTTTTCGGGCGTAAAAATCCCCAGCATGGCTTCCTTCAGATGAGAAGTAAAAGCCGGTGGTCCCTTGTTGTAGATTTACGGCACGTTAAAGAACTTCAAGCATGATGATGAGGCGCCTGAGCAAAATTTCCGGTCTTTCACGCCCAATATAGAATCGGACCAAAAAAAAGATTACATCAACGTGCAGTGGTGCTCCACGGTTTTATCCCGACATGGAAGTCAGATTTCTTCAGGCCTGCAAAATACCTCAAATAACGATTTTAAGTTCTTCTTCGACGAAAACTTTCCACCAAGGAACTTTCTCAGTCTAGGGAAAGGATCGAAATCCGATGTAACTTAAGTCAGGCGAATTAGGTGCTTGTGGCAGCAAATCATACTAGATACAGTACTTCTTTGCCAAACTCGCATTTTCTCCTATATGCTGGTTTTATGTAGAATACGCTGCGGTGGTAAGATTTTCCAGGGAGAAGATAATTATTTGCAACACACCCAGAAAACCGACGGTTTCCTCCCGAATTCCACACTTTGCCTTCTTTGTTGGTAGAGAATATTGGTGCTTCCATTGCTTAGACTGCTGTTTCATCATTTGTTACAAATCGACGCATAAAGTCGGTGGGATCTCTGAAAACGAACTAGACTTTGCTCAGAGATTTGCACTCTGATTCGCTTTTGATCTGGAGTCAGCAGATAATTTTTTCATGTCCAACTCTTCTGTAAAAATGTGAAACACACGTTCCCCTGAAACGCTCAGAGCTTCAGCAATTTCGGGCACCTTCATTCGGCCATTCTACAGAACTATGTCGTGTAGTTTATTGATTAATTATTTCTGTTGTTTCGGTCTTACGCCACTTGCATTTTCCAAGCTTTCACGGCTGCGTTTAAACTCCACAGTCAACTTAGGAATAGTTGGAAATGATGGTACAGAGTTCACTAGTGTTTGTCATTCGATATGAATTTCTGTTTATTCATACCCTTCCATAAAAAGTTCTTAATAAACGCGCGATGTTCCATATCTATTATGTTTCCCGTATACACACGTCTGCACTGTAATAAACACTTACAACCTAATATGATTCCTGAACAATCTGTATGGTATTGTACAAACCTTTCCATGAAAGATGACTGATTTTGAGAACAAAACTGCTTCGGTAATGCTGCTGCAGTCTGTTTATCATTCCTAGAACTTTTCAAATGACCCTCGTACAACTACATGTATAATGAAACTATTTCTGTAATAGTTCACCTCGATTAACATCAAGTTCGTAGAAAAATAAGCTTTTGCAAGAATAGATTGTAGAAATTATGTAAAAGTAAACGATAGGAGCTAGAGAAATTCATGTGAATGTACCATATAGGGGTTTTTTCAAGTGCTAAGTCTCTATTCGTGTTTTTTTTCTTTCTGTCATGGTCATGCAAAGAATGGAATTTCAAAGCCAAGAGTAGCGACCCGCTTTTTGAAATGTATCCCTCTTGTTCCTACAAGAGTGATAAAAGTATTTCTGTAAAAGTTTGTCTGATTAACGTGAACTGATAGGATAATAAGCTTTTATAAGAATAGTCTGTAAAAAAGTGGGCAGAGGAAATTAACGCATCAGATTTTTCTGTCTGTTGTATGATAAGTTATCGCGGCTAAACATTTGCATTCTGTTTCCATATGTTATGTAATTAAGCGCGTATTGCTTAATTTAAAATCATTCTTAAGTAAAAATATGCAGTGGATGGTCTAACATAAATAGACAAATACATTTTATATGCATATTATAATACCTAATGGTGACATGGCCTTGACTTCAGCAAACGTTGGGTGCGTAAATTCTGTACTATTGTGGTTTTGAAAGAAATGCGCTGTTTCGAGTGGAGGCTGTAACACTATGATTATCTCCAAGAAAGTTGCATTAATCTTTATCACCTGTGAGTAAAGATACTATTATTTCAATACCAATTAAGGTTTTCATTAAATGAAAGTACTCTAATAGTTAATCTCAAATTGCTGAGGAATACATTTGGTAGTTCGCAATCTATGGTAACAAACTTAAGACCCCCCTTACCTTACGAAAAACCACCCTCCACCAGCAGAGATATTCTATCTGGCAGCCTTTAGCTTGAGGTGTTAATCTGTAGCACAGCTTCCACTGGAGCAAACTACTACAAAATACAGGGGTGTCTAGTTTATTCCATTCCTCCTGGTGGCTTTCCAGAGACCATTCAAAGTCTGCTTACAAGGGCTCTTTTCAGTAACTCAAATGCAAAAAAACTCTGTCAGTGATGCATCAGATGACTTAACACGGATGCCACTGAAAGGTATGCAATGTATTCCCATTTCCCTCTCTATGTTCTCCAAAAATTTATAGGTTGCAACAGACGTATGGCTTGATGCCTTATCCTGATGCAACCAGACCTTATTTACATCTGCACTATAGATAGCAAGGAGTATTGTATGGAAAATTGGTATCAGGACGTTAGTCTGATAATTTGCTGAGTTGATTTTCGCGTTTTATGTATACGACGAATGGTTAGTTTGCCATAACTGTACCTGCTATTACCATGAAACCACTGGGGAAAGTTTCGTTAGTTTCCTTACACCAACTTTCAAATTTTTTTCTCCCCTTGGTCGGTAATATATAGCCCAGGGTTTGTTGCAGTCACTTAGATAAACATATGCTTCATCTAAAAAGACAACAAACATCCACTTTTCACCAGCTGGGTAACGTTCATACAGCTTTCTGCTGTTAGTGGCACGTTCTGGAATGTGTTTAGGCAACGACTTATATTCCCGGCTCTTATGGCACTTTTCTGGATTCAAATCCTGGTTGATTATGGTGTTCACAGTAGTAACAGAGATCCTTAATTACAGTGTAATGGCCCTCTGAGTTGCGGGATTTTGTCCAGAGGCATGGTTCTTCAACTTCCAAATTATCTCCGGGGTGCGACAGGTGGCTGATCATGGATTTCCCTGGTTTTTTGTCCTTTGGAATAAGTCCTGATGTGGCCTTACCTTTTTTGTTGAATGCACATGAGATCACTTTCTTGGATATGGTAAAATTGCGCCTCTGGCACTGCTTAATAATCTTAGAATGCAAGTATTTTGCTTCGGAAATGGCAATAATGTACACTTATCAGAATGGTTCTATTTTTGACTCCATTTGATGCGGCTAGAAAGGAGCACACAACTGAGTAAACACAGTGATGAACTCATATTGCTGAACTTTCATTCGGTTCCACATGTTTCAGCGCGGAGCTATTGTGCTCGTCTGATATTGTTACTATAGATCGTGAACAACCCTCCATAGCCCATGGCCACCTATGTTAATAGCCGTTGGTAAGTAAATCCAACGATCGATAACAGTAATGCCAACAGACAAGGCATAAGTAAACAAATGACAAACGAAAACATCGAACAATCGCACAACCTGTCCAAAACTAGCTATGGCAAATGTGTTTATTCTCCAAGTTTATCATATTCAGTAGTTGGTGCATCAAACCCCTCCAGGGAACAAATTTAATCATGCAATCCTACGATGGCATAAGCATAAATGACTACGTGCTCGCACTTGGAAAACTAATCTCCCTTAATGACATGTTTCTTGCATATCAAATTGAAGAGTTTATTTCTTCCTTTCTAGCAAGAAATGTGTCGAACATCTAACTAGCAAACATTAAAGTTATATGTAAACAACGTATCTGTGGAATTGCTGCCTCTTCTCACAAAAAATCATAAAATTAGCAAATGTTTGTCCAATAATCCCAACTACGTCATTGAAGACCACAAAATCTAGGTATCAAACCTGTGTCCAAGATATATCCTATCAGATCAGAAGTACCCCTTTCTGGATTCTCGCACATTAAGTTTCCGAAGGTAAATCTACTTTCTTCATGAGGACTTTAGCAACGTTCCAGATACTTAAATTGAGTACGAAGTGACAATGTATGGGGTAAATGTGTCTTCATATTCGCCCGCATGCTTTTGATGCAAATCTGAAGGGCACGTTACAAAACAGTGTCCTAACTCAGTTTCAGAAAACTACATGATCAAAATTCTAATACTATGCGATTTCTCTTCATTCTCTGAACTCAACAGTGGAGAAAGGAAACAAGAAGCTCTCCTCTTGAAAGTATCAATTCTGTTCCCCTTTCAATACCAGAAGCTCTCTCTACAAACACCTCTTTAGATAAAGGACTCTAAACCAACACGAGACAAACTTAGTCACATATCTCGAGCTGCCATTCATAATCCCACTGATTGCACGTCCAATCAGACGGCAAAATACCTGAAGTCACAAGGTTCCAATCACCAGTATCGTTCACCAGTAGTGACATAGCTCTCATAAATGCTGAAGGTAGCCAGGAGTACTATCCAAATGGTAAATGTACGACTTATGGGTAGACTGTAAGTAACAAGGCTAACCATCTCATCAAGAAACCAAAACAAACAGCCAGAATTGAGCGCTATGCCTACGCCATAAAGAAAGGAATGGAAAACGTTGGACGCCTTTCCCCTAAGAAGCTACTTACAGCTTCTCAGCTTATTCGAAAACCCGTTGGTGTTATTGATGCCACAATTGCTCTCAGCTACACTGATGAAGTGTAGCTGAGAGCCTACAAGCCTACTCTTACAAGGTTTAGCACGTGCACTACGAACACAACGGGCATACTACACACAAAAAAAAACTGAAGTACCCGTATCATTATAGAAACTAAATGTCACTGCTCAAAACAGAGAAATGACAAAAGGACAAATCTCTGCTAGATAATTAAAAAAGTGAACTGTCTCCTGAACTGCCAAGTGCATAACAGTAACACCCATTACATGGTTTACATTAATACAATGGAATGTCAATGGGTTTCGATCGCAATTTGAATACTTTAAACTTCTAATTCATAAACACCAACCTGAACTAATATGCCTACAGGGAACTAATCTTCTACATAGCCTCGTCTGCAATCCAAAACAGTTCAAAGTTATCACAAAAACAGAATAAATGCCAGTCATACTAGCGGAGGAATAGCAGATTATGTGAAAAAGATGTAGGTATATAACAAGTTCCTTTAAATACCGAATTAGCAGTGGCAGTTTTAGGAAATTTAACAACTGTTTGTATTTGCAATATCTATCTTATGGAATAGATACACACTTCAGACGGACACTTTAAGGAATTTTATACGCCAGCTATCTAACCTTTATTGTGATGGGCGATTATAACGCAGTCCACAACAGGCTTAAAAGGCTAAACTTGAAGAAGATGAGGAAGAAGAAGAAAAGAAAAGAAATCTGATGTGTTACACTCACATGACTTTCTCTACTCTTGTACAAACTATTTTTAGAAACGCTTGTTCTCCATATGCTTCATGTTAATCGAGAAGTTAATCTTATTGCTAATTTTCTTGTAGTTGCAAGGGAAATATGGTAGTATTTAAGCGATAGTCAAATCTTTTAAGAGCTGGTTGCTATGTGGCGCATTCCATTCTCTTCGTATGTCCAGGACATAAAAAAAATGAATAACGAATTCCCATTTGAGAAAATAAATATTGAAAAATTTAAGGGAATAACAAGCAATATCTCGAAAATGGTTCACTCAACAACAAAAATGTATATGACATAAATTGTGTATTTTAACGCGATCTACATCTTTTGTGTAGTAAAATTTTGTCTATCTCTTATAGTTTACCAGTTTACCAAAAGTCGTTCACAATGAAGAATACTTTTGGAGACATTCCCAGAAAATTCAAGATATACATTTTATTTGCCATGAAAATATCTTAAACATATGATATTTTAATCAACATCGTTAGAGGCATTTTTGAGAAAATTAAAATTTTCGAAAAATGTTCCATGTAAAGGGTACTCGGGTGGGGGGATTTTCTTGAAAACCTTCGTGTCGCATCTCTGGAAGATACTGAACCTAAATACCAAGTTTGGTGTTTATCCGACTGTTCGTTTCGGAGTTATGCTGTTCCCAGACAGACACACAGACACACACACGGACATGTTTCCAAAAATGCTTTTTTTTGGATTCAGTGGATCTCAAAACATGTATTTCCGGTGAAATCTCTGTATCGAATTTTTGGGTGGAATACAATACTTCCCCTACTTACTATACGTAGTAGAGAAAGTAAAAAGGCTGGAACAGTCACAGCAGCTTAAGGTACTGCCGTAATACTGACTCCCGAGGGAAAGCTATCGAAAAGCTGCTGGATGAATTCGACTTGGTATTAATGCATTCGACAGAGTCTACTCGCTATGATGTTGTCCATTGAGTTCTACCAGCAACACACCTGACATATGAACTACTGAACTGGTCTGTTCGTGAATCACCACATAGAAGCGACCACCTTTCCATTATTATGCAAAGCAACATCTCCTCTCTTAGCACTCAAGAGTTCCCCACCACAAACTGGAATTTACGCAGAACAGACGGTAGAAGTTCAGAAGCAGCGTTAGCAACCTCCTAAATAGCCGAGTACCTTCTGAAAAGTTTACCACTAAAGGCATCAGTATCATCGTACAGGATTTTACAGATGTTTGAATTGAATATGCAGACTTAAGAATTCTCCCCAAAATAAAAGTTTTTCCAACTCGAAGAGAAGGGTGCCCTAATGGAATGAATCATGTACAATTAGTATAAAAATAAGAATAAGGCGTTTTACCTACGAAAGAAGACCCACAACTGAAAGCAGGATCCAGTACCAGAAATGCAGAGCCATAGCTAGGAAGACAAACAAAATAAAATGCACTCATGGCTATCATTTTTCTGTTCCTTAACATCACAAACCCCATCAAAACTAATGCGGAATAAAATCCAAAGAATAAGTGGCAAATTCAACCAATTTAGAATTACACCATTTAGAAATCCAATCAATGGAGCCTTTATAAACGAAAACAAATGTATATCTTTAGCGAAAGTTTTGCTGAAATCTCCAGCAATTCTGTCCATACCTCTGAACTCCATCGACAGAAGGAAAATAGTGAAAGAACAGACACATAAACGGTACATAAAATAAAATCTTTAACGACAATCTGCAGCTTTAGATACTGTGTAACGAACTGGACAAATGTGGCAGTTCTCGCTTGCCCTGACCCAGACTCTGTTCCATACGTGTTCATAAAACAGCTTCCATTTAAAACTGTCTTCTAACAATTTATAATCATATATGAACCTCAAATGTGTCTCCCAAACAATGGCTTAAAGCCATCGTAGTTCCAACACTAAAGTAAGATAAAGATAACTCCATCCTGGAAAACTATAGGCCCATAGCGCTAACAAACGCAAAGTGTAAATTACTGGGAAAATGAACAATAGGAGACTATGCTGGTATCTTAAGCATATCAGCTTCTTCAGTACTGTGCAACATGGATTTAGAGAAACCTATTTAATAGCAGACAGCCTAATAAATCTAGATTAGAAGCTGAAAATTCAAAACGCTTTTCTCAATAAGCAGCATTTCATAATGGTCAGTTTAGATATCGAAAAAGTATGTATGAGAAAATATGATAAATTTCGTAACAAACTTGTAGTGTTTAATGGCACTAAAAATTCATATTTATAAATTTTAGCAATTTTTAGCATTTTTTTCAAGATGGATATCCTTAAGCGATGAAAATCGCTACACCGTGCAGTGACATCATTAAAAAATCTGATGTGTTACACTCACATAACTTTCTCTACTCTTGTACAACCTAATTTTACAAACGCCTATTCTCCATATTCTTCATGTTAATCGAGATATCGAGATGTCAATCTTATTGGTAATTTTCTTGTAGATGCAAGGAAAATATGGTAGCTTTTAAGCGATAGTCAAATATTTTAACGCTGGTTGCTATGTGACGCATTCCGTTCTCTTTGCATGTCCAGGACATAAAAAAAATGAATAACGCATTTGAGAAAAAGTATAAGTATTGGAAAATTTAAGGAAATAACAAGCAATATCTCGAAAACGGTTCACTCAACAAAAGAAATGTATATGACATAAGTTGTGTATTTTAACGCGATCTACATTTTTTGTGTAGTAAAATTTTGTCTATCTCTTATGGTTTACCAGTTATGCAAAAGTCGTTCACAATGAAGAATACTTTTGGAGACATTCCCAGAAAATTCGAGATATACATTTCATTTCTCATGACATTACCCTAAACATATGATATTTTCATCAAAATCGTTAGAGCCATTTTTGAGAAAATTAAAATTTTCAAAAAATCTTCCATGTAAAGGGTAGTCTGGGGTGGGGGGATTTTCTTGAAAACCTTCGTGTCGCATCTCTGGAAGATACTGAACCTAAATACCAAGTTTGGTGCTTATCCGATTGTTCGTTTTTGAGTTATGCTGTTCACAGACACACACACACACACAGACAGACACACACACACACAGACACACACACACACACACAGACACACACACGGACATGTTTCCAAAAATGCTTTTTTTGGATTCGGGAGGTCTCAAAACGTGTATTTCCGGTGAAATCTCGGTATCGAATTTTTGGGTGGAATGCAATACTTCCCCTACTTACTATACGTAGTAGAGAAAGTAAAAAGGACGTTTCAAGAGTGAAATGCAAACCACGAAATATAATGTTGAGTACTGTAACCAAACTGCCCGTGAAATATCTGTTCAAATAGGGTCAAGTTTAATACCCCAACGAAGTATATGCCACTCAGTTTTAGTATCCCAACTAAGTATAGTTCACTCCAAGTTTACGCACAGCCACCTTTTAAAACAGGAACAACCTCTAATTTGACAATAGCGCATCGTACAACTGACCCTCAAGCATACTATCACCGAGTAGATCTTTACAGCCGTTGGCGACAGCGCTATCCAGTGAACTTCAACGCTTAAATCTTCTCCTAATTGCCTCATATTAATTCATTTCTTCAAAAGTATAAAAAATGTATAAACATATATGTTTTATTCTAATTTCAATGTTCTAAGTACAAACAATTGTGAAGTTACGATATGACTAGGTTAAGGCTACTCTAAAATGGGTTAAAATTTTCCATGAATTTTGCAGTGTTATGAAATACACTTAAAGAACAAACTCTGTCGTGGTAATCTTGTTAATTGTTTAGCTTTGAACGCGTGTAATCATTATTATTATTATTATTATTATTGTTAAGACTAATATATTGTTCTGTAAAGTACAACCCTATGCTTGGTAGTGTTGTCCTCATCTCTAACGCTCCCCATATATGGCTTATGATCTTCGAGAGTTATCTCATTCCATCAAGCAATGACTGGGCCCATTTCTGAGGTGGAGATATCCAGAGGGCGGATTCCGTTACCTCCAATGGTAGAATGAGGATGAGAGGTCCTACAGCTTTTACTTTAGACTCAGAACCACGTTGGACCTTCGGGGTAGTGCACATGAGCAAGTAAGAGGTGAAGGCGTGGATAGGACCGACTTAAAATCGCCACCTCAGAGCCGGGAATTGAACCCCGGACTCTCTGAATGAAGCTGGAAACGAATCACTGCGCTACCCTGGGGCGCCCTTCTTAGTAATGTTTTTATTTATTTTTGTTAGCCCTTAGATGCCCCTCAATTTGGGGAAAACAAACAGATTTCTAGGAAAAATTTAAATTCTTCGATTATGCTGAAATGTGATGTAAGAGGGAGGAATGTTGATCACGCTGGATATTAGCGAGAATATGACACGTGTGTGTGCATTTTCTCTCATTCCCGGTCCAGCAGAAAATAAACAATTACCGGCTTGTGTTTGCCATCTTGCATAATGTGTAACGCGACGCGTGACCGAAATACGTGTGTGATCAATTGATCACATGTAGCTTAGCGGGCAAAATGTGCTCTTTTGCGTCATATTCTACCGGTTTCTGCAACTTTCAATGTTGTCTCTCTTCCATCTAGTCTCGAGGAGAACGGATAAAATACCAAAGAAGGCAGGACCTGGATATTAAAAATACAACGTAGATATTATGCAAGATAATTTGAAGGCGGCTTTGATTTTTCAGAAATAATTTAAATTAAAGTAGTTTTTATCTAACCCAAGTACTGTAGATGGTCACGATGTAACAACCAAGCAAAACAAAACAGCAGGCAACGTTAACAACGATGTGGTGATACGTATGTCATAGTAGTTCATTTTTTTTAAATTTTATTCTAGTACTGCAGACATTTACAGAGAAGATTATAGTTAGCATCAAAACCACAAACCAAGCGAGATGGCTCCGCGGTAACGCGAGGGGCTTGCATTTGGGAGGCTCCGGGTTCGATTCGCGACGGGCTGGCCATTCCGACGATGAGTTTTTTCGTGGTTTCCCCCTGGTCATTAGGCAAATGCTGGGGTGGTTTCGATTCTACCAAATTTCCTATCCGCGTCATTTCCTTTCGTATGTTTGAACTCGTATGTTTCAGGGTTGTAGGATCAGGCGACGACGTTTGGTGTGTTGCGGCAGAACGGTGGAATTTGCGTTATGGAAAGATTTCTCGCTAGCGCTTGGAGGGACTGCTGGGGGTCCCTTCCTTCCAGGGAGCTCTCTCGTCTGCACCCGGGACCCCCATGTTGCGTATGGCTAAGGCAGGGCTAATCGGCGTCAGGATTGAAGGGAGTCCGTCTTTGGTAGCGCACATCGTCGTCCGGATCTGTTCTCCCTTTGGGTCCCCCCTTCATTTGTTGGAAGTGCAATGGCCTACGTGCAGTCTCTTCCGGTTATGGAGGTTTTCCGTCTAACTTCTCTTAAGTCCTAACCAAAACCGTAAAATAATCCATTATTATCCATAATGAGTTTCTGGAGGGGACCAGAAGTTATTCAATAACTTTCCTTTATTGTATTTTTATTTAGTCCATTGCAGTCTCTGCCCACATACGCAGACATGCGCGGGATAATCTCAGGTTTTCCAGGGTGGGAAAAAAAAAACATTTTGTTGGTTACAGGCTTGCCATATCCAAAATATTTAAATTGTTGGATTAAAGGATTAGAAATACTTCACAATTATCAGTTTTGAGTATTACGTTGGATGCCGAAATAATGTGGCGTATTAGGTAATTACCTATTGTCATGCCAGACATATTATTGCGTCGCATTGGCGACAGCATTGTTGGAGTAATTTTTCGGCTTTCGGTTTTGAGGCTCGTTTGGTATGACGGTCTCCAGTCCTAGCTAGCAGCGGGTCTAGCGAGGGGGAATAGGTTAGCGTTACTTTTCTTTGTGTTGTGTTAGCGTCACTTTGGTTTTAGAGTCGAGTGATTGCGGTTGTATGTGAAGAGTGTGAATGTAGCTCGTGTGTGTAGCATCTCCCCTCATTTCTTCCTTTATTCCTTTTGTGTGCGATGTAGGGGCACCGAGTTTATGTTGAATAAACCACAGTTAATGTTATTAATGTTTATTCTGTGTATTTTGTTATAAATATCCCACGTCTGCACTGGAATGTGATGTTCAAAGTTCTGGTCCTCTCGCTGTCTCTGCAGCTACGTCTCTCAATGTGCATGCTGGGGTAATCAAAACTTAAAATTTTAGCTGGAGACCTTTTGGTCCTATCCCCAGTATCTAACAATAAGGAGATTATTTTCTCCCTTAACCTGAAGACAATCCTTAAAAATTTGATCAAAAGTGTTTTCATCTGATGGCGGAAAAAACCTTTTGCAGCTATGAATTATCAGCAGTTGCAGAATTTCCTCGTTAATGTCTCGATTTTCACAACTACCTATTTCGCTATCAGTTTAAATTATTTTTCAATACCATTTTCAGGTACCTATTACAAAAATGCCCAAGTAAGTGCGAGTAAGATAATTTGAAAAGTACAGCATTTAAAAAGCTTGCAAAAAGGGGGCAATTTTCAGTTATAAACCCTCCCCCAAACAAAAAATGTTGAAATTAGCCGGAACACGTAAACTACCTTATCGTTTTGCTGAATTTCGTCGTTAATGCCTCGATTTTCACGATGTCAGGTATTCAATCCTGCGCCATTGCGAATTAATTATTTTTCGATGTCATTTTCAGGCATTCACAAACACGTTTACTAAGTGCAGGTAAGTTAATTTTAAAAACATTCCCAAAAATTTGGAAAAAATGGGGACATTTTCAAGCAATAATAAAACGTTTGCTTCTTGTAGTCTTTAAACGAGAATTTTCTCTCCATTGATTTGACTGCTGGAATTTTTTTACTTTCTCTACTTCGTATGCTAAGTAGGGGAAGTATTGTATTCCACCCAAAAATTCTATACCGAGATTTCACCAGAAATATATGTTTTGAGACCCCCTGAATCCAAAAAAAGCATTTTTGGAAACATGTCGTGTGTGTGTGTGTGTGTGTGTGTCTGTGTCTGTGTCTGTGTCTGCCTGTCTGTCTGTGAACAGCATAACTCAGAAACGAACAGTCGGATAAACACCAAACTTGGTATTTAGGTTCAGTATCTTCCAGAGATGCGACACGAAGGTTTTCAAGAAAATCCCCCCACCCCAGATTACCCTTTACATGGAACATTTTTCGAAAATTTTAATTTTCTCAAAAAATGGCTCTAACGTTTTTGATTAAAATATTATATGTTTAAGATATTTTCATGACAAATAGAATGTATATCTTGAATTTTCTGGGAATGTCTCCAAAAGTATTCTTCATTGTGAACGACTTTTGCATAACTGGTAAACCATAAGAGATAGACAAAATTTTACTACACAAAAAATGTAGATCGCGTTAAAATACACAATTTATGTCATATACATTTTTTGTTTTTGTTGAGTGAACCATTTTGGAGATATTGCTTGTTATTCCCTTAAATTTTTCAATACTTATTTTCTCAAATGGGAATTCGTTATTCAGTTTTTGTCTTCGATATGCAAAGAGTATTAATCTGTGGCAAAGAGAACGGTGCTGCACATAGCAACCAGCTATTAAGAGATATGTATGTGCTTAAAGGCTACTGTATTTCTATATTGCCCTTGTAAATATATATTCCCCTTACATCTACAAGAAAATTAGCAATAAGATAGAGTCTGCAAATGTTTATCTCGATTAACATGAAGTAGATGGAGAATAAGCGTTTGTAAAAATAGTTTGTACAAGAGTAGAGAAACTCATGTGTGTGTAACACATCAGATTTTCTCAAATGGGAATTGGTTATTTTTTTTTTTTTTTTTTGGTCCTTGTAATGCAAAGAGAATGGAATGGTACACATAGCAACCAGCTCTTAAAATATTTTACTACAGCTTAAAGCCTAGCAATTCCCCTTGCATCTACAAGAAAATTAGCAATAAGATTAACATCTCGATATCTCTATTAACATGAAGCATATGGAGAATGAGCTTTTGTAAAAATAGTTTGTAAAGAGTAGAGAGAGTCATGTGAGTGTAACACATCAGATTTTTTTAAGTGATTTTCGAATTACCTTCTGTTCTGAGTTATTTCTGAATAACTCAGAAACATAAGGAAGCTAGTTGTCAAAGCGACCCTAAATAAATAAAAGAAAAGCAAAGAAGAACACAAATTATAATAGAGGTTTTACCAACATGCCATAAAAATCAGGTCTTTAATCAGTTAAAAATTCCAAATGAATTTGTCCGTTGCCACATACACACGCACGGTGAGAGACCTCACATTTAATGCAATAACACAAGCCGAGCACCGGTTTCTGGTAACTCGCCTTAAAATATAGTGGTGGTTTGCATCCTGTATACTCGAGAAGTGCATGTTACGGAAGAAAATTGAGGATATCTACAAAGGGAAGTGGCGGTTTGTACCGAAACAAAGCTTTTACTAATGAATTGTTTTTCTATGAGGCACTGTTTGGCAGAATACTGATGCTATTAGATACTAATGTAACACATACCATTGCCGTGAGATTGTTACAAAATATTTTCACACCACAATCACAAAAAAAAGGGGTTCAAAAGTGCCTCTATTGACCTGTACACAAAGGTCACCTCGGGGGGAAATGGTCTGTCTCACGCTGTTAAAGACTACAGGATTGTCGTGCACATTAATTATTCGGACCGCCGAGTCGATTCAACTGAATTTGCAGCACAGAAATATGAAGAGGTTTGAAATCGGGAGTCTGAAGTGGCCATGATACAGGACAATCTCTCCTATTCGCTGATTGAGGTTCTCGTGTATGATAAGTGTAAATTAATGTACCGATGCCCTGTCGTGTTGGAATCACAGGCGTTGTTCTTTAGCTAGTGGCACCCTTTTCAGCAGTTCTGGCAATATTGTTGCAGTTATAGTAGAAAAATCTGATGTGTTACACTCACATGACTTTCTCTACTCTTGTACAATCTATTTTTACAAACGCTTAATCTCCATATGCTTCATGTTAATCGAGATATCGAGATGTCAATCTTATTGCTAATTTTCTTGTAGATGCAAGGGGAATGTGGTAGCTTTTAAGCGATGGTCAAATATTTTAACGCTGGTTGCTATGCGGCGCATTCCATTCTCTTTGCAAGTCCAGGACATAAAAAAATGAATAACGAATTTGAGAAAAAGTATAAGTATTGGAAAATTTAAGGGCTTAACAAGCAATCTCTCGAAAACGGTTCACTCAACAAAAGAAATGCATATGACATAAGTTGTGTATTTTAACGAGATCTACATTTTTTGTGTAGTAAAATTTTGTCTATCTCTTATGGTTTACCAGTTATGCAAAAGTCGTTCACAATGAAGAATACTTTTGGAGACATTCCCAGAAAATTCGAGATATACATTTCATTTCTCATGACATTATCTTAAACATATGATATTTTAATCAAAATCGTTAGAGCCATTTCTGAGAAAATTAAAATTTTCGAAAAATGTTCCATGTAAAGGGTAGTCTGGTGTGGGGGCATTTTCTTGAAAACCTTCGTGTCGCATCTCTGGAAGATACTAAACCTAAATACCAAGTTTGGTGTTTATCCGACTGTTCGTTTTTGAGTTATGCTGTTCACAGACACACACACACACACACAGACACACACACACACAGACACACACACACAGACACACACACGGACATGTTTCCAAAAATGCTTTGTTTGGATTCAGGAGGTCTCAGAACATGTATTTCCGGTGAAATCTCGGTATCGAATTTTTGGGTGGAATGCAATACTTCCCCTACTTACTATACGTAGTAGAGAAAGTAAAAATGTATTCACCTAGGATTCTTCTTCTTTTTTCCCCCTTTTTATTTTCAACCTCTATATTCGTTCTTTTCTATTTCCTGCCGAACATGGATGTAACTTGCATTTTATAGATGTACATAGGACATACACTGACAGGTTTACGGTCTAGACCTGTGGTTCTTAAACTGAAGGGGGGGGGGGTGTGCGCCTTCCCTTTTTTAGAGAGTGTAGATGTTTTACAGGAGGAGCAAGGACGACTTACTCAGAAGAAAAACGAAACGTATGATCTGAAAAAATAAACAATAATTAAGGTAAATGCTTTCTGAGATTCTTTCTGTAAAAACCAGTTTAAATCAAAATAGAAATGTATATCAGCTCGAATTGTATAAAAATTAAACCATGAGATACACATGATTGTTATTATTTTAAATGCTTTCTTCTTCAATTTTTATACCTGTTTGTAGTTTATTCAAAAGTTGCGTCGCAGTAATATAACTTTAATTGTGCTGATGTTGAAGGCTTTGGTTTGGAAATTAAGTTTTACTCTTGGTGTTAAGATCTTGAATTCAGTATTAGCTTAGTATAGCTTATTGGTTCTTAAAAAGGAAATATGATTAAAATGGTCCTAAGAGTGACGAAACTTGTTTGAATAGGAGTTTGGGCGTGTAAATTGCAGAGTCTATAAAGCTTGGAAAGTTTGGGAACCAGTCTCGTCCAGTGGAAATGGTTGTCTTTCGAAACTTCCATAGAAAAAAGAAAATTAAACTGAGCAATTATCCAACATCAGTAAATTCCCTTTGGGCTCTACGTGAAGATTCACGGCGCCTTGAGGCCATTTTGCTTTGTAAGCCATTTGTTGGAGTGCTGCTTTTCGACAACTTCCGTTTCCGGCCGTCGTCATCGGGTATCCAGGCAGGCTCCCTCAGATTACAGCTGTATGCGGTTCTTCTAAGCGAAGAAAATTTGTTCCCACAAGTACGTAATCGTGAGAAGTGCTGAACACTAGGGAAATATGCAAGTGCTAGTGACATATAACGTTGGGAGGAACATACTAATTTTCTGTCATTAACTAATTAGCTTTCATTTTCATTCTTTTTCAATTTCAGCTACCTTAAAAGATTAGTTGGAGGCAATCCTCGCTATCCTTCAAGTCATAGGACTTCTCATTGTGCTATAAACTCGGTTCGCAGTTTTATAGAAAGGTTATGGAAGGTCATTACTGGAAGCAGAAAAACATGATGTTTCATAAATGTAAACTCTGAATAAAAAGATGCACTATTGGGACAAAAACGGTTACAATTACCGTATGTGCAGTTCAGATTGCTGTAAAAATTGTGTCATTGCATAGTACTATCTTCCCTAGCACCTATTTAAGACTAGGTAGGGGAAGTATTGCACTCCACCCAAAAATTCGGTATCGAAATTCAGTTGAAATGGGGAAAAGGGTTTTTGAGTCTTTGTAATAAAATATAATAATAATAATAATAATAATATAAAGTTTTATTTTTAGCAAGCCGTACATGCGTGTATATATATGTTGGTTTGTGTGGGTTTGCGTGTGTTAGTGAACAACGTAACTCAAAATTGGAAAGTCCGGTAAATACCAAACTTCGTGTTTAAGTTTAGCATATTCCAAGGATACATCAGCCATTTCCGAGAGTTTTTTGTTATTGGTTTGAAATTGTCAATACGTCTGTCATTTTTACTTTCTCTACCGCTTACACAGTAGATAGTGAAGGTATTGCATTCTACCCAAAAATTCGATACCAAGATTTCACCGGAAATGCATGTTTTGAGACCCTGAATAAAAAAAAACATTTTTATAAAAAGGTCCATGTGTGTGTCTATGAACAGAATAACCCAAAAACGAAAAGTCGGTGAATAGTGCACCAAACATAGTATTTTAGTTCGCATTTTCCAAGGATGCGACACGGACATTTTTAAGAAAATTCCCCCACCCCAAGCACCCTTTACATGGAACATGTTTCGAAAATTTTGATTTTCTAAATAATGACGCTAACCATTTTTATTAAAATACGAATATTAAAGATATTTACATGACAAATATAATGTATAATCTTGAATTTTTTGGGAATATCCTGCGAAGTGTTCATTGGAAGGAATTTTGTATAATCTTGTATAAACTGGTAAACTTTAAGCAATAGACGAAAACGTACTGTACAAAATATGTGGATCTCTATAAAACACACAATTTATTTCAAATACGTTTTTTTTGTGCCATAAGCCATTTCTGAGATATCCGTTATTAACGGTTCGAATTGTTCATTACTTGGTCATTCTCTTTATGTCCTGTCAATATTTCCATCGATTGCATGGAAACAGTATGGAATAGGCTAGCTTATAACGTCCAGTTCTTAAATATTTGGCTATCGCTGTTCTCTTTGTAATTGTAATTAAATGTGTAATGTAGTTATTTATGCAAAAGTTTATTTGTATTAAAATGTAATAGATAGAAAAAAAATTCTGATGTGTTACACTCAGATGACTTTCTCTACTTTTGTACACACTATTTTTACAAACGCTTATTCTCCGTCTACTTCATGTTAATCGAGATAGACGTTTGCAGAAACTATCTTTTGATTAATTTTCTTGTAGGTGCAAGGAGAATGTAGTAGGCTTTAAGCGATAGTCAAATCTTTTAAGAACTGGCTGCTATGTGGAGCATTTCATTCTCTGTACATGTTCAGGACAAAAACCAAAAACGAATAACGAATTCTCGTTTGAGAAAAAGAATAAGTATTGGAAAATTCAAATAAATAACAAGGAATATCTCGGAAATTGTTCACTCAAAAAAAAAACTGTATGACATAAATTGTGTGTTTCAACGAGATCTACATTTTTTGTGTAGTAAAATTTTTGTCTACCTCTTACGGTTAGAGCCATTTTTGAGAAAATCAAAATTTTCGAAAAATATTCCATGTAAAGGGTAGTCTGTTTGGGGGGATTTTCCTGAAATTCTTCATGTCGAGTCTTTGAAAGATACCGAACCTAAATACCTAGTTTGGTATTTATCCGACTTTTCGTTTTTGCGTTACGCTGTTCACAGACACACATACGGACCTTTTTCTGGAAATGCTTTTTCTGGATTCAGGGGCCTCAAAACATGTATTTCCGGCGAAATCTCGGCTTCAAATTTTTGGGTGGAATGCAATACTTTCCATACATACTACAAATAGTAGAGAAAATAATAAGCTTTAGTAAGCGTTGTTTGTATATCCACTAATAAAGATAGAGAGTAGAGAAAGTCATGTAAATGTATCACACCAGAATTTTTAGGGAACTGTTAGTATTCAGTTGTTTCTCTGGATGTCATAGAAAGAGTGTGGAATTTGGTTTCAAAGCCATCACATAGTGACCGCTTTTTAAAGATTAGACTATAGCTTAGCCTCCTGTATCCCAAATCCTTCTCAGGCTCAGCTATTATTTTCCTTGCACCAAATATATTAAGGTAAAACGCAAAACTGTCCTATAAAGTACCTAACATAATCTCTGGAACCAGCAAACTGCTAAAGGAATGCCAACAAGGATGATTACTTTCCTGAGGTGTTAATGGCTATTCCTAGATACAAAACTGTGAATGGGCATTTCGAAATTTCAGAATCTTTAGAATTATTTGATTGGTGCACAAAACCTGAAAAACTAAGGATTAATAAATTTTGTACTAAGAACTCAGATAATAGTGATATAATAGGCAGGTTATTCCTAAATTCTTGGGAATGTCTAATATTTTACATATTAAACTGTAAGGTGTTTACTATAGAAACACACATACACTGACGCAGGCTGCTCAAAAGTAACAGAAAGTCGTTGTTTCCAACGTTCCCCATATGACCTTCGGGTGAACCTCGTTTCTATGAAGTGATGCCTGGACCCATTTGTTAGCTGGAAACACCCACCAGGCGATTTCCGCTGTCTTCGATGGCGATGGCGATTGAACGAGTGAACCTACAGCTTTTACCGTGGACTCTGAGGCACTCTGGACCTTGGGGATGCTTCACATGAGCTAATAAGACGTGTAGGCTTGAATAGGGGCGACTTAAAATCGCCACCACAGTCAGGTAGGGGCACTCAAAAGAAACCATTGAGCTACTCCGGCCCAAATGATAATAAGTTAATTATAAGGAATTTGACAATTTATTCTTGAATAATCACTCACTCCGTGGCGCAACAGCCTATTGCCTGGCCAAGGCCTATCGCCCGGCCGTTGCGTCCCGCGCCTCTGCCCATAACAGGCGTCATGAATGGGGTCCCGTACTGGAGGATGGTACGTGGTCAGCTCCCCGGGTCCCTCCTGGCCGGTATATGCGGCCTTCTCAACCTGGAGCCGCTACTTTTCAATCAAGTAGCTCCTCAATTGGTCCCTCAGAGACCTATTGAGGTTGAGTGCACCCTGGGCTAGGTCTCCCAGCGGGAGAAAATCTCCATACTGGTGCAGGAATCGAACCCGGGTCTCCCGCTTGGTAAGCCGCAGCGCCCTAAGAAGACGACATAATGTTAATCATAATCCTACATGACTTATGTGCTCTTAAGTAAATGACGGTGTAAATAATATTTTCAAAGCACCTAAGTTTTGGGTCGATTTTACGACTGCTTCTATTGGCTTTTTTAATGTAGGTTGGGGCAAATATAACTCCGCCATGCAATGTGTTGCACCTGTTTTGCTATCTGATCCTATCTGATGTTAATTAGTATTCACTAAATCTGATAACCCTAATCACTTCTCCCTAATTTCAATCTCATCTGATTTGTTTTTGCTTTCAGTGGCGGCTTGTGATTTAGAGGGCGGCAGAAAGCTCGCAGTTATCAGAGGCATTGTTGCAGGACACATGTTCTCTAGGTCAACCATGAGACATAGTACTCTGGGGAACAAAGAAATGTGCAAATCTCCTTACCTTATTTTATGCAATTTTATACAGTAACTGTGAAATTGTACCTCACTCTCTGTTTTTTGCAGATGACTTTCGTCAAACCTTTGATTGTGTGTTCCTTTTTAATGGAATTAAAATGAAGCAAGTTGGAATTCCTGTTTATACTAACTAAAACTAAAAATCAACGTATCGAGCTCTAATGAAACGGTTTGTCGCGTCTTGTTAATGTTCCAAGAATTTAACATTTTGGAAATCTTAAATGCCTTAAAGAAACTAGTTTTTAGAAATTAATTTATAATATTCTGTTAGTACTCATTATTTATCAGTTTCTATTTATCAGCAAGTAACATAATTTAGTAAATAACAATAATAATAATAATTATAATAATAATTATATGTTGCAGCCAATTACACGACATTCTCTAAACCAGTTACACAGAAATGGAACGTTACGTGAGTGCCTACTTTAGAATTTCCAAATAAAGTTCTTTAATATCCGGTTTCTTTCTGTTTTATTTTTTCTGCTTATATAATGTCGCCTTAAAGCAAGGTAATACTCCTACGATTTTTCTGTTGGTTCTTTGGAACACACGAGTTAGAGCATGGTTTAATCGAAATATGACATTTTGGGTTCGGGGAACCGAAGTAGGTATTTTGTGTAGTCATTAAGTGTCAAATGACCTTAGTTGGGTAGTTCGTCTTACTGTATTACCCATTTTATTTCTATTAATTCCGGAAGGTGGCACTGAACTATATGGGCTTAGGCACGTAGTCAGGAGTCAGATGGCCTTAGTTGCACAATCGCCTTTCTGTACCATCTATTTTACTTCTGCTTTAATCCACGGTCGGAAATTTGGTTCGTGACATTAAAATATACATTTCTGTTTTTACCTGAGAATTGAGAGCAAGCTATCGTAGTAAAATACCCAGTCAAATTACCGAGCTGCAGAGGTTGGTAATTATTCACCAAGGAATCTTTGTTATCCATGTGAATTAAATGGGCTCTCCAGTTGTTTAATACTCTTTAATTTTCTTATTTAGACTGCATATATTTAATTCTTCTCGTATATTTTCATTTCGTATCAGGTCCATCTTTGTACAACCTTTTACCCTATGGTGAAATCTTATTTCAACTAACTGAATTTTGCTTTATCTCGTTCAATTAGTGACATACCTACTAACATAAACACAACTTCATAAAATTTTAGTTTTATACAGTTCCGGGTTTTATTTCTAAGAGTTATATTCAGGCATAGGCATTCTTAAGTATTTGGTTTCAAGTTCTATGCACTCAAATCAGATCAACACAAAGAATGTAAACATCAGCGGCCACTTTCTTACGAAATTTAATTTGTGTTCTAAGCTGGCAGGTATAAGTTTGAATCTTTTTCTACAGACAGCAATGGTTTAATTCAGTCCGCCCTGGCGGAGCAAGCTTAATTGATGTGCTCGTCAGCTGTATTTGTGGGTAAAATTAAAAACGCCCAGTGAAATTCACAGAGAAATATTGGAAGTTGATGCTGTGAGGATCGCAGCACTATTTCCGATTAGGCCGAGTGAGGGTATTCTAGTGACATCCATGGTGTACTCTTGCTGGAGTTTATTCCATCTGGGACTCCCAAGAATGCCGAAATATGCACTACGGCAGTGGCAAAGTTGTGTCATGGTCCTAGAGTCTCTGAAAATGACAGTGTACGGTTTCCGTGCAAAATGGAAGTTCTCATTCTCCACTATACGATTGCCTTGTTCCGTCTGATTTTAGCTCCCTATGCTATTGCGGAGCACCTCTTAGCGTTTCTCTGTCCTGTCCGTGCGAACGCATGAAACAACTCCGCCACCGCTGCAAGCACATAGTCGAGGTTTTATATACTAGCTTGAAGAAAATTTGTCCATGCATTTCATATTTGGTTGAAATCGGCACAAAATTAGAGCAGGACAGGTAGAATCAAATTGAAAAGTTCAGTGCCATAGCCGGGTTTTGAACCACGATCATCGGCTTACTGTGCCGCTGCTCTATCCGAGCTGCCATGACAACATGCCGGCACGACATTAAATTCCACAACTGACGCATGTTTTATCCGGTTAATCACAAGTGTTCTCAAATACACTTATCTCAGTAGCGATTTACCGTAAGACGCGGGTTTCATAGTTGCAACAATTAGAGGTCAGTCGGTGTTAATTAATTGATAATTAATTATAATTAGAGAGTTTAGTTAGTCTCCTCCAATTTTCAATTTTAGGTGAACCACTGCTCATTAAGAGTTGAAATTTTATACACAAGGCCTCGAACAAAATTTGTCTACGCATTTCAGATTTGTTAAAGTCAAAGTTGCAGTTGAATACGAGGGTCGTCCAGAAAATAACAGACGTTTTGGCCTGTCGCAGCAGTGGTCGGGGCTAGAACTGCCATCTTATTGTCAGAACGTTCCTACACTCAGTACGCATTCAGCTATGGTAGCGCGTAGACTTTGCCTCACTTAAATTGCTCTCTGTACGTGTTAAAATATGCGCTGCAATAGAAAATTCCGCCACTTGTGAGGTACGGTTTGTGATTAGGTTTTTGTTGGCAAAAAAAAAACAAAAAACAATTGGAATGTTTCAAAAACTTTGTGATGTATTGTTTTTTACGCCAACATGCGTCCACACACGGCTAATCGTACTCGAGGTTTCTTGGATGGAAGGTTTCGATCATCCACCATACAGCCCGGATTTGGCGCAGAACGACTACCACCTCTTCCCAGCGATGAAGAAATGACTCGCTACACAACGCTTTAACACTGATGCCGAGCTGCATGTCGGTGTAAATTAGTGGTTGAAATCGCAGGCGGCCGTTTTCTACAGAGGCGGTATTGAAAAACTTGTGCCACGGTATGATAAATGCTTTAATTTGAATGGCGATTATACAGAAAAGTAGTTTAAGAGTGTGCCTTTTAAATGTATATAATAAACTTTGTTCTTTTCATTTTGTTAATTTTTTATTTCAAAACGTCTGTTACTTTCTGGACTTCCCTCGTATTTCCGAACCAAGACCAATGGCTTTGAAATGTTGCTATCTAAAAGAAATATTGCAGTGAAGCGGTACATAATTGACTGCAAACCGGCGCGTCGCGGCGGGAGGAAGTGAATACTCGTACGTTGTTTTGTTTATTTAATTTGCAGTAGAAGCGGAGTGCAACCACAATGAAATCCAGGGCAATTAATTATTGTACCGCTTTTAAAGTGTTTATAGATTCTTCTTCCACAGCTGCTGTGTGGTGAAATGGTATGTATCTCGTCTGTCATGCGGGAGACCGGGCTTCGATCTCTTAAATGAGTTAAACACATTTTTAACTGTCTGCAAAAGGACTGAAAGCACAACTAAGCATTTTATTTTAATATTGCCATGAATTGGGACGTTTTAAAACACTCAAACCCATCGGCATTTCTCCAGGATATGTGAAGATTGTATTTTGTAAGTTATCGTCACAAACTGAAACACTGGAAAAGTTGCCATGATAGGAGGGCTGTCCCAGAAGTACCCGACCTAACAAAGAAAACAAAAATTTTGGGAAAAAACATCTTTATTTCTCTACGTAGTCTCCTTTCTGCTCGATACACTTTTCCCAGCGATGTTCAATCGCTTCGATACCCTGCTTATAGTGAGAACAGTCGAGTTCTGCAAAATAGTCATTAACTGCAAACTCCACCTCTTCATTCATCTTTTACCACCAAGCCATTTCTTGAACTTAGAAACAGAAAATAATCAGAGGGGGCTAAATCTGGCGAATAGGGTGCATGAGGAAGCAATTTGAACTTTAATTCATTGATTTTGGCCATGGTGATAATGGATGTGCGAACTGGTCATTGTCTTGATGAAACAAAACTTTGTTTTTCGCTAAATGTGGACGTTTTTGCTTGATTTCATCATTCAAACGCTGCAATAAGTTTGCATAATACTCGTCATTGATTGTTTTTCCTTTTGAAGATAATCAATGAAAATTATCCCACGCGCATTCCATAAAACTGACGGCATGACCTTGCCTGCAGATGGAATGTCTTCGCCTTCTTTGGAGCGGATTCTCCCCTTTCAATCCACTGTTTTGACTGTTCCTTCGTCTCAGGTGTGAAGTGATGAACCCATGCTTCATCCATGGTTATGAATCGACGCAAAAACTCAGTTTTATTGCAGCGAAACATCGCCAAACACTAGAGTGAAACATCCTTACGACGCTGTCTTTGTTCCGTTGTGAATAAATGCGGCACCCATCTTGTGCACAGCTTTCTCATGTCCAAATTTCAGCCGATATGCAACGTACAGCACTTTATGAAATGCCTGCGATATCTGCTAGCTCGCGCACTTTCAGTCGAGGTCATCCAGTACCATTTTGTGGATTTTTTCACAATTTCTGGCGTGGTCACCTCATTTGGTCGATCACTGCTATGTTCGTCTTGGCGCTCGTACGGCCTCGCTTAAACTCTGCCACCCAATATTTTACTGTTGTAAATGAAGGAGCAGATTCTCCCAGAGTAGAATATAACTCAGCTTTAATATTGGTTGGACTAAGACCTTTCAAATGAAGGTATTGTATCACATAACGATGACCAGTTTTATCCATGTTTGCAAATTCGCTGAGAGAGTTCACTATTAATGGCTGTCAAACAATTACTAAACAATGTAGTATTGTCAAACTTCAAATTAAAGTTTTATAAGGTTGGTACTTTCTATCATAGTCATTTGTTTGAAACAACCCCCGATATCTATTATTTAGGTCGGGTACTTCTGGACAGCCCTCGTATATAAATAAAATATTGTTGAGTCATATATTTACAAAACACCTTATCAGCCAATGTGGCAATAAAAACCCACTCATGTAGGTTATATGTTTCCAAACTGCACAGTGATCTAAGGAAACGATACATCCATCGGTTGTGGGGTATTTTGCTAAAAAGACAAGAGAAAAATGTTGTTGAACAAAGAATGTTAACATATTCACGGTTGCAATTTGTATATCGACAGAAAACTAAGTCTTTTAACTGAGTATGATGTTTCAGGCAGCTCCTGGGTTCGATTTCCGTTGGACTGTCTTCCCTTAAATTAAAATTGAGTTTTATTTATGGACGCTCTGTAACTACTATGTCCTTAGCGTTCCATTCTATATTGGGCGTGAAAAACCGGTAATTTTGCTCAGAGGCCGCTTTATCAGGCTTGAAATTCTTTTACGTGCCGTAAATCTGCGACACGGGACCACCAGCTTTACTTATCTTCCGAAGGAAGCCATGCTAAGGATTTTTACGCCCGAAAAAATCCATCGCCCTCTGCCGGATTTGAACCCGCGACCTCGATAACTAAAGGCTAACCACTGTCCTCCCTGATCTTGAGTTATTTTGTGGTTTTCTCACATTAGGCGAATGCTGGGGTGGTTTATATACTATTACAAATTTTCCTTTAATCTTTCACGGCTGCAGGGCCAAGCGCGATGGGCGGTGGATGTGATTTGAGGAAAGGATTGTTTTTTTCTCTGGCACGTAACCGTTTGCCCGAACCTTTCGGGCATCAATGGGGATTCTCAGTCGGAAATATTAGGTACCCAACTGCTCTGCAGCCATCATATCTGGCCGCACTTCGTACTCTCTCTTCCTCCCGAATGAAACCTAAGGGGTTTAGTAGCGTAATAGGCCTAGCTCTAGCCGAGGTGCCGAAATCCTCCCCCCTTTTAACCCCTAATCCTAATAATAGTTTATATGGAGAATCTGCTAAAATGTGCAACTTTTAGGATTGTTTCCTAAAAGATTTACCAAATGCCAGAGCGCAAAACAAAATGTTGCACTGTGACCTGAAATGTAACCACTGAACATATTCCAAGGAAGCCAACCTTTCGGTTCGGATGTACAATCAGTTTTAACCGTATATTGCGAGACATATCAGATTGATGTTACGATGCTGCTCATATAGTGAGAAATAAGCGAAACGTGTAGTTGTGTATAATTTGTGGTTTCTCCGCCTCTCTGGATGTATTATGAAACAATCCTTTCTTTTTTAATTCTCTCTCGTATACACTCGCTTGCTGCGTTGCTTCTCCCTCCAGTGATGCTTGTTTTATTTACTGAGACCAGAACACGAGTGGGTAGGGATAAAATAATATTGGTTCAAGTAATGTAACAATTTTACTGAGGAAGAAAATAAATGTTGCAATCTGAAGGGGGATCAGTATGATTGCTTTTCTGGGTGTATTCGCTACTGCGCCGCTTTGTCCTATATGAAACAACTTATACATGATTGCGATTTTATATTTAGGAGATCGAAGAACATTTCCCCACACATTTCAAATTAAGTTGAAATTGGTAGAAAATTATCGGTACTTTAGATGGAAAGCCTCCAGAAATGTTGAATTTCGGAACAACCGTGCATGCTGCATTATTCACAAGAGTTTGATTTCTGTGTAATTTCACACATTATTTGTTGGAAACCAATTATTATTGTATCTTCCTTTCTTTTCTTTTTAGTAGTAGTACGTTTTAACGCCTGTTCTTACTGCATTAAGCACCACAGGCGGTGGACTGATGATACATGAAATGAGACGATAATTGGGAAAGGAAACGTTCCAGGCCTAAGTTTACATTACCTTTCCGGCATTTTAGAGGATTCAGAAAACCTGAAAATAAACCCTCAGTCAGGGACATTCCTTGCGGAATTTGCACCGCAGAACTCCTTTCAGGCTTCGTGCCGTAACGACCTCGCCTACCCGTGTCGTTCCAGTGGGCCTTGAAGAATTAAATTTCTGTAAAATATATAAAGCCAAATTCGACACGTGAACGTGTGTACTGGTTTGTAGAATTTTAGATTTAGGGAACTTTTAGGCCCTCCGTTGAAATCGATTATTGGAAGTTCTGTTATTGTATGCGTTGTAAGAAATGTATGTTATACATATAATCAACTGAAACATATTATGAAACGGCGCAATATCGGCTAGGTTGGTATTCTCTAAACGATAGAAGAAAAGCGTGAATGTCTTAACAAATAATGTTAATTACTCTGTTCAGTGATGTAGGGGAAGCTAGGGCAAGAAAAAGAAATTGAGTTTTATTTATGGACGCTATTTAACTACTATGGTTCTTAGCGTCCCATTCTACTTACATTGGGCGTGAAAGATCGGTAAATTTTGCTCAGAGGCCTCTTTATCAGGCTTGAGGTTCTTTTACGTGCCGTAAATCTACGACACGGGACCACCAACTTTACTTCCCTTCCGACGGAAGACATGCTAAGGATTTTTACGACAGAAAAAATCCATCGCCCTCCGCCGGGTTTGAACCCGCGACCTCTAGGACAAGAGAGATCACTTTATATTTGAGAGCTTTTGTGTTGAATCTAGAAGAACATTTAATACAGAAAGCTTTTCAGACTCATTTTTATGCTTCTAAAATCAATTTTATTTTTTAAAAAAGATTGCGTACAATCTATGTATATGGAATGATCCGTAACTTTCCCAGTAATCCCAACTTTCTAAATCAGCAATGAATACTTTTGCCCATGCCATTTAAGGCAAAAGGAATCGTAGATACAACCGTGGATAGCAAATACAAAGCCTATAACGTAGCATTTGCTTTGCTATGTCAGACTGTTTTTACTTAATAATCTGGTTGAACAGTTTCCCTGGCGGATTTCAATGTTTTCTCTTTCATTGTACTCCTAATTTTGTACTGAAGACTGAGCATGGTCGCAATGAATATTTTTATTTTTAATCCTTACAGTTTTTTCCCGCTTTGTAGTCGACTTTAAAGTGTACATTTCCATGGTAGTTTTTCTTAACCGGACTAAAAATAATGTTATGAAGAGAATCTAAATCTCATTGCAATTTTCGGGTAAAAGACGTTATACGATTCCTCTTGCCCGATTCCATTTGAGGAAGTTTCACCCCGAACTAGCAGTGATGATACTCTGCTTCAGCCAAAATGATATCCTTGACTGGCTGGAGCAGAATTTGCTGCTATCCCGACTCCATCCAGTAGGAATCCATTCATATTTAACTTTAGCCAATCATAGTCGTCAGAATATCTTCCCCACGTGGAGTAAATCACGTGGTAACAGTTGGTTCCGCTTTACTGCTGTGAACACCTTAGGTGTGATATCAAAAAATGGACCATACGCTTGCAACATTTGACATCCAGTTCTGTCACTCTACCAATTTAGTGTCATCTTGGGAATGATACATCACTAAATAATGATATATCTGCATTGCTATTTAAGGCTAGTAAGACATTTAATTTTCACCCATACTTTATCTCGCCTCTTTGTATTTTTAGTACTCTGAAATACCCTTTTATAGGCATAAAAAGATGAGTTATCAAAGAAATATGGAGATATAAAATTATAAAAGATTTAAGTTGATATGGTTGTTTACCTTAACAAAATTGCATTCAACGCGGGTAGAATGTTTTAAAAAAAAATGAACGATGTGCCGCACACCACTTCGCGCTTTTCCATCATATTATGTTAACCTAGTGTGTTTTTGCTTTCCCCACACCTTTTGCTTTGATTTTTGATGGCGTCCTTAGAGGTCCTTTCATTATTTTACTATCCTATACACTACTATTTCTGAACACCCGGTAGTCTTAGCTGTTTTTTTTTCTGGCTTACTAAGCCCATTTTACTTGAATAATGTAACACCATTGTTATTTTGAGTTTCTTCTTAGTTTACAAACATTTCGTCTCTTCCTAGCTTCTTCTTTCATAATTATAAATATTTGCGTAACATTTTAAATAAATAACCTACATGACTCTTCACAGTGTGTAAACGTACCCACTTCCTTACAACTGATGTTAACCTAACTGCCTTCTGCCTCGCGCCTGGTAGAAGAATTCCGGTTTCTTTTAAAACTGTCTGGCAACCCTCCTCAACATTTTCTCTCGCTTGTAAACCCAATAACAAAAAAAGTTTGTCGCTGCCTGACTTTCCTACTGCATAGATATAGAATTTTCTAAAAATGTTTAATTTAAAAAAATATAATGCTCATCTTATTAAAGGCAGAGAATTCAAACTGGGCAGGTATCAGCACTCAAGTTTACTTTAGCTAAGAAAAATATATTGCTACGTTCTACCATTTAGTTTATTACTTACTGCATGATAAGCATAGAAACGTTTTCTTAAGAAACATATGCCCACAGAAATCTATAAAGTCTCTAAAAAATACTATAATCTGGTAGAAAAAAATACTCTGCATAAATAATGTGTTCAAAGCTGAAATTTATAACAACTGAACATTTACACCACGTTATTAGCTACTTGGCGACAGCGCGAGAGTAGAAAAGGACAAAGGCTAATGGCAAGGCACGCGTTAGATAGAGGCAGAGTATCCCATTTGCCTTCATGCTGTCTTTTAAGCTTGAGACAAGTTATAGTTGTATAGTTAACAAAAGTGGGGGCCACCAAAACAGAAGTAGTAACTGTTGCGTTTAGGAACTGGCACGTGGGTAAAGCTAAGACGGGGAGGGAAGGTTGACGTAAAGGACATCGAGATTGGCCCGCACTTTACCATGTGGCAGCTCAAGGAATACCACTTGCCGGCATGGCCATATAAACTACACGTGTTGTACTGGGTTAAAAACATCAATTTCGGCCGTTGGAATTTAGCAACACGTGGAATTAACGAAGGAAATCAACGTCCCTCAAGTGGCGAACAAAAACAAGCGAATCAAACAGACCAACAAATAAATATTCCTAAAACCTGAAGCGTTACATTCACACGACTTTCTCTACCCAATCTTCTGAAATTGTTCTCACGACAGCTTATTCTTCTATCTGCTTAACGTTATTTGAGATACACATTTGCAGAAATGGTTTTATTACCATTTCGCTGTAGATACAAGGGGAATATAGTAGGCCTAAACGAGAATCAAATCTTTTAAAAGCTATCCGATATATGATGGTTTTAAAATTCCGTTCTGTTTGCGTGACGACCAAATAAATAAAATAAAATAATAAAAATAAAAGTGACTTACCAGATGAAAAACGTAAAAGGTATTTGAAAATTCAATCCAATAATGAAGAATATCTCGGAAGTGACTAATGGCATAAAAATTCATTTGACATAATTATGCTTTAACCAAGTCCAATTTTTTGTGCAGTAAGCTTTTGCCTATTACGGTTTACGAGTTCCACAAAATTCATTCAGAATGAAGAGGACTTCTCAGGCTATTCGCAGGAACTTTAAGGCATACATTTCATTTTTTCATGAAATATATTAAGCATATGGTATTTTAATCAAACTCTTTGCAGGCATTTTTATAGAATATAAAAAATAACGAAAATGTTTCCATGTAAAAGGTAATATGGGTGGCAGGATGTTCTTGAACGTCTAAGTGTCTCACCCTTAGAAGATGCTGAATTTAAATGCTAAGTTTGGTATTTAACCGACATTTTTAGTTATGCTGTTCACACACAGACACGGACCTTTTTCTAAAAACACTTATTATTATTATTATTATTATTATTATTATTATTATTATTATTATTATTATTATTATAATTGCTATTCAGGGAGCCACAAAACGCGCATTTCCTTTAAATCTCGGTATCGAATTTTTGGGTGGAATGCAATACTTCCTCTACTTGGTATAGGTATCTAGTAGAGAAAGTGTCGTCCTCCGTGGTGTAGTGGTTACCATGCTAGCTTCTAGTTCCCGAGGTCGCGGGTTCAAACCCGGCGAAGACGATGGAGTTTTTTTCGGGCGTAAAAATCCTTAGCCTGGCTTCCTTCGGAAGGGAAGTAAAGCCGGTGATCCCGTGTCGTAGATTTACGGCACGTAGAAGAACCTCAAGCCTGATAAAGAGGCCTCTGAACAAAATTACTGGTCTTTCACGCCCAATATGAATGGGACGCTAAGGACCACAGTTGTTTAAGAGCGTCCATAAATAAAACTCAATTTAATTTATTAGAGAAAGTAAAAACATAAATTGTGTAAGCAAACCAAGGCATGAAACGTTGAAAAATAAATATTAATTAAGCAGGTCGTTTAAAAGAGATAAAAAAAAAGTGTTGGTATTAATTCTTGGTCAAGATTTCGAAATATGTAAGTGTAATTTAAGTCCAGCAGGTATATTTTGATGAAGAAATTAAAAATATAAAACACAGTTCACCATTCGAATCAGTCATCAAATATACCGTTTGCTTTGTTTCTGCAAAGAGGTAGTGAAACAAGGATCCGCTACAATATGGATATTTTCCAGAGGACCCGAGAATTCCCATCCATCTATTTGCTCGCATTCTGGGAATTCGCGGTCCTCCAATATAAAGAGGGTGACAATTCGCAGCGGCGCAGTGCAGCCCTGAAGATGATCTCAACAAGAGGTCGAAACGTTGGTGACAGAAACGATGACGCGGTTGCAACCAGAAAACAGCCATATTATGCACAACACTAGCCGCGAATACCTACGAGAACAAGCAAGGATCTAATTATAATCATATGCTGAACGGCAGATTTATCAAGAACACATCTTGGAATTGCCTTATGTGAATGCAATATGATTAACATCAATACGAGTGCTCAGGATTTTGAATCCTTTCTTATCAAGATTGAATTATTTGGACCGTAAAGGTGAAGCAAATTCACTCGCCGCTATTGCAAGACGTAATTTTTACATTGAATGACGATTTCTCATGTCCCAATTAGCCAGTGATTGACCAGACCTTGAGACCAGATATAGATTTGCAGACTCTACGCCGCCGTCTGCACACAATCTCGGTCACGTTGCACTTCCTTGTCGTGCTTGATACTTGAGGACTGCTGTTTTTCCAACCACGAAACATGATTTTATTGCTACAGTTCAGATAGACCGCGATGACTTTACCTCATCCCTGGAGATATTGATTTTTCGGAAATGCGGTAAAGCACGAAATGCTAATAAAGGCTTGTATTCTCCTCTTTTTAATTTTCACCATCTGTAAACTACTTTATAATGTGTTTTGAAAGTGCATAAAATGCGAAATTGGCTCGAAATGCGAAAATGATACTAAAATTTGGTATAAATGCAAAATCCATGATTTTTTTTTAAATAAAATGATTGTTCTCTCTTTCTTTTGAAAACTTCAACTACAAAGTTTGTACACTCTTGGAATGTTAATGACGCACTTGACCACAGTTCTGAAAGGGGAACGGTAATGTGAAAAAGGGAGCCCTTTCTTTATTCGGTAAAATTCGCATAATTAATCAATTTTACTTGTTCCATCATGAGATTTAAAATGAATTAAGTCCTTTTAAAATCAGATTTTTTGGGCGTAGGAAAAACAACCAGAGCTGTGATCCTAAGGACAATGTAATTGTTTTTAAGTATAGTGTCAAACTAAATTTGTGACTCAGGTCTCAGGCGCAGTAAGTTGATTACTCAGCTCTTTCTATCCTTTTGCACATAAGTTGTAGGATGATTTGCAAACTTTAGGCACGGTGCTAAAAGGTGTGCTGGAGGATGATTACCTACATATATGTGCAATTCATGGAATCTTTTTTTTTTTCCAGATGAAGATGAAAAAAGAAAAATGACCCCCCTCAAAACCCGCGTTTGCTGAATCAGTTTCATGGCCTTTTTGAACATAAACAAATGTTTTTTATTTATGTCATGCACAAAATTTTGTTGCTTTTCACCAATAGCTTGAACCCCATCAGGACATTGTAACTATTTTAGGAGCTCGTATAGTTTAAAACATTATGCATTTAAAGCAGCACAAGACCACATTGTAATGCACTGTATCATAGTTAATTTCGGAAAGCGAAATCAATCATAATGAAATCAGAGTTACGTAAACATGACCATCACTGAATACCTTTTTAATAAATTGTACTCGTACCTTTTTCATTAACTTAACGGGATTTCACCAGGAATACACGTTTTGAGTTTCCCAGAATCTTTAAAAAAAAAAAATTAGAAAAGGTCCATATGTGCGTGCTTTTGTGCATATGTGTGTGTGTGTGTGTTTGTGCCTGAGAGAGAGAGAGAGAGAGAGAGAGAGAGAGAATAATTAGAGCATTCTGTTAAATACCAAACTTAGTATTTTAAGTTCAGCTTCCTCCGAGCTGGCGACACGAAGATTTTCAAGAAAATCCCTCCTCATCCGAATCTACCCTTTACATGGAGAAATTTTATTTTTTTATTTTATCGAAAAGGCTCTAATGATTTTGATTAAAATATCATGTTTAATGTATTGAGTGAGAAAAAAAATGTATATCTTGACATTTCTGTGAATAATCTTTGAAGTTTCCTTTTCCCCTTTGATTGGATTTTGTATGATTTTGAATTACAAGGAAGCCTTAAAGGATAGACAAAAATTTACTAAATGAAAAAAAAAATGTGGAGATCGTTAAAATACAGCATTTGTCTTAAATGAACTTGTTCGTGGTGTTAGTCGTATTCGAAATATTCCATGCTAAGCGTCATCTAAGGAGGCATCATCACTATGTAGCTCTAGGGAGCTGGCTTTACCTGCTTTTCTCTCACTACCGTCTGCCACAAGTAGAGCTAAGGAGCTGGCCGGTTTGTAAACTCAGTGGCGTTTCCCGTAACTGCACGGAGTAACTTTGCGATACAAATTGATGTGAAATATCGTAATCATATTGTTTTACGGAAGTATAGTGCTTATATGGTAATACATTATTATTATTACTAAATACAATTATGAACGCTCAGTATGGCGAGACATGATTAATTTCTGCATTGCATCATAGGAGGGATTATACAAGCAATGGATAATAAATTAATTAATAAAAACGTTACAATTTGTATGTTCAAAGGCAAAATAAACAAGTTGTAAGTCTGACCAACATGAGCAAATTCAGCAATAGCAACGAATTATACTACGATATATGCTGTACTTATATCCACAAAGGTTGTAAATTGTGTTGTTACAATGAGGCTGATATTTCTTTCCCTTGGTATTTTTCATACTGATTCGCACGGCAAGACGACTAATGGCGCTGTAGATAAACTTTCTTTATGTGGTTTAACATCTTATTACACATTGAACACTTAGCATAATTATCTTGTGCTATAGTAAAATATTTCCTCACAGGTAGAGTTGAACCTAGTTGGTGTTGTTGACCTACGCTTTGACATACTCGACCACCATATTATTGTACTTGATCTTGCGGAAACCTGCGTATGAATACACGCGGAAGCCAGCCCAGCAAAGTACAATACTTTGTGATCGAGTTATACTGTCCTCCCTGGTAAATTTAAACTACCCGACAGGACGGCCGCTGCGCTGAGGGAGGGTATGAATGACGTCAGCATTTTTCTCTTTGCTCCTCTTACGTTGCTCCCATCACGCTTATGTACTGAGCAGGCAAGCTCCCGCTGTTCGGTAGTACTTGGCAATAGCTGATTTAAGGAACTTGCTTGTAACTTTGCAATTCTTGTTTCCCCCTCTCCTTTCTCTTCTTTCCATGGGACATTATACTGTCCTTCATGGTAAATTAAAACTACTCCACAGGACGGCGGAGTATATGAATGACGTCAACATTTTCCCTTCTGCTCGTCTTTCGTTGCTCCCATCACGCTTATGTACTGAGCAGGTAATCTCCCACTGCTCGGTACTTGACGATAGCTGATTTAAGGAACTTGCTTGAAACTTTGCGATTCCTGTTTCCCGCTCCCCTTTCTCTTCTTTTCATTCGCGAGATCATGCTACTACAAACAAACATATGAATACTGTTTCCGCATGCTGTAACTGAACACATCTTCCTTAATTTGAATTCATTTTAAGTAAAAATGTATCGTGAGTAAGTAACGCGGATAGATCATTTTTATATAAGTAATATATGAGGGATATATGTAAATTCGTCGCAGATAGAAAAAAATTGTGTATCCAGATATGGCTATATTAGGTGACTAATTTTACTTCATATGGTCGTGACTGGACAAGGCGTATAAGTTATTTTCAATTCGCACCGAGTATCGCATTGGTCACGGTTTAGCAGTGGTGGCATTGCATGTATAGTGTGGAATCTACAACTCGTAAAGTATAATGCGGATTGCGGTAACCACTAAACCACTGAGGACGACACCAGAATACATGATTCGCTATCGATCTGCTACCTGAAATTTCGCACATATTCCTGATCTCTTATCTACGAGATTATCACACTTCATTTTCATAAACGCAATGGTTAAGAGATTTGGCGACGAGTGTCTATGGCACAGGGGCCAGAGTAGGCTCTGGGATTTCTTCCTACCTGGTACAACAGCGGTGAATATAATTTTATAAGGAAGGACAATTGCAGTATTTTAGCTAAAATCAATTCCAGTGGGAAGTATTTCTTCAAAGAGGGAATCTTTATTTTTCAAGAGAAATTTTCTTAAGGCAATCTGACAAGTGGGAAGCTTGAAAGATATAACTTCTGTGGTGGTCTATGTTCTTCTCAAGATATTGTCCATCTTGCTTTCTACGGAAAGAACTTTTTCCTTACTAAGACAATTAAAGACATACTAGAAAAGCACAGCAATCACGATTAAATGAACTTGCCTTGCTGTCAACTCATCTTAATATTAATGTTTCTGATGATGAAGTTGTAGATAAGTTTGGTGGTGTTCTAAGAAAACGTGCTTTTGTATTATGAACATGTTTTTATTTTCAAATTGTTTCTAAAATTTTAAACTGAAAATAGGTTAACACTTGTGAAAAATGTTAAAATCCTCTTTGTAGGAATCAGTATATAGTAGCTACAGATACGCCACACAGAAAGTGGAGATTTCTGATTCAGAGCTCACCAAAGAGAGTGCTTGTTTGAAATAATAACTCTTGACAATTGCGTGTACATCATTGTTTTATGGCTGCATCTCATTTGCAATATTTCCAAATTTTAAATTTTATACAGATTGTCATTTGCGCTGCCCCCTTCCCCCAAAATAAAATTGTATATACGCCCCTATGACATAAGATGTTGCGTTATGTTGTTTTATTCCTGAGGGCCATTTGGAATCGAAGCAAGTATTAACACTGAAGTAATGAAGCGTTACAAGATTTATATTCTCCCTCTGTTCGATGGCCAATAAAAATTGTTGTGTGACTCTGCGTAAGCTTGTTCGAAGAAAGTGGGGAGGCATGCAGTAACTAATGACGCACGATACGCGCCTCCCTCCCTTCAGGTTCAGTGTTGGTGGAATCTTCCAAGTCCTTACCGCGTACATTTTAGCACAATGGTTTTAATAATACAAGTTAGTTGTACAACAGGTTTTCAAATTTGAGTCTTAAAGCAATATTTCAAGGCAATAGGTTCGCGTTGACTTTACGTAATTTTTATTCTTATACTACTTCTGAAAAATGATACACATCCTTCAGATAATTATTTTATAGATACAAGAAAACCTATTGGATTTACCACATAAAAATGCCCCATTAGTACACTCTAGCTTTCAACGCAAACATTTAAGGCGAATGTACAAAATTAAAAAAGTATCTGAATCAAAACAATCTGAGTCACCGTTATTAATTAAAAATCGTTATTACATTAGACCGCTCGCCTCCCACCGAGGCGGCCCGGGTTCGATCCCAGGGACCTGCATGTGGGATTTGTGGTGGACGAAGCGGCGTCTGGGCGGGTTTTCTCCGGGTTCTCCGGTTTCCCCCGCCATTCATTCCACCAACTGCTCCATCATCACCTTTCCTTTCATCCATTTCACCAACATTTCGTTTCATCTACTTCCTTCATCCCATACCAGGCATTGGGCTGATCACCCATCCTGGCTGCTGTCTGATCCATGAGTGTCTGCTCCTCGACGGGCCTCTGACCCCAGGCACTCGCTTGTAAGTCCTGGGGGTGTAAGTCCTACATAAGCGGAGGATAAACAGATAATGAATGACTGAAAATATTACATAGCGTGTGAAACAAGTTCATGGTAATCTCCGCTTATTGCCCGCAGTCTTAATCGCCAAAGTGCTCAGTCGCCGTTTTCTTGTTTGCCACGAGGTTATGCAAAGATTAAGCAATACGAGGTCAAGATGAAGCAACCTGCTTTTTAAACATTTGACTGTATCCCTCCTGTATGCTTCGTTTAGCTAGAACAAAATATGTCGACACCATTGTGATCTCCACATTTCATGTTGAACAGGAAGTGGATGACCTTTTGAGTGTGTGTGTGTGTGTGTGTGTGTGTGTGTGTGTGTGTGAATAATTTATAGTACCACTATGACTAAAGTAGGTAGAAAAAGTCGTGTGTTAAACATCAAATATTCTACCTGTATTTCTGATAGAAATCTTCCCTAAAGTAAACAACAGTACGGAACGTTTTCCTGAAGGAACGAGGATTGTTTTTCGTTGAATGTAATAGTCTGCATCAAGTAACCAACACTTAAAATTGAAATTGCGGAGAGATTCAATTCAGGAAAGGTTCCGACTTCTTGGATGAATCAAATCAGGGACAAGGTCATGACGATCGGTCTCTGACGGTAAATTGATTCATTAGAAGAATAATAAAGGTCAGGCCTGAAGTTCAACGCCGTGGGAACTGTGTCATCGCAGAGAATAGTTTGATGCAGGTAATTCAACAAGTTCTTACTTTTATTGAAAACTAAATTAAACGACTTTCTCTTCCCGTTGCCATTTATTTGCGTACCAATTCTACAAATTATTAATATTAAGCGTATTTTTCGATCTAGTTCCTTTTAACTATAACAAATATCTGCTAAAAATTTATTAATAACATTGCAGACTGCGAAAATAGCCAGCTGTTTAAAAAGTAAATTGACAGCTACGCTAGCTATGTCATAATACTCTTTGCAGGAACTCGTGTGAAACAAAAGAAAATGTCAATCAAGTTTCAAAGTGTACTGATAGAAGCATGAAAAAAGTTAAAGGAACGGCACCGAATATTTCTGAAATGATTAATATAAGTACATGAGAAAGATTGCATATCATAACAATATTTACATTTTTTCCTGTTGATGCTTTTCACTCTCTTGACAGTTTCGCGGTCGCTTTAAGTTCGGTAAGAAGAGGATTTCTCAAGCGTTTTGCAGCAAATTGAAGCTACGTATGCCATTTTGTCTTCCATCACCTCATATTTATATTTCAATTAAACCCGAGTTTCAACGTAAAGGGTTATTAGAAGTAGGGAGTCCTTAAAATCTTGCAATCTTAAAAAGTGCCAACATATTGTATGGATTTAAAATGTCTACGAGTTTTCATTTGCGAGTGAAGCTGTTCACAGATACCTATTTACACAAGGATCTTTTACGAAGGAGCTTTTTGGAAATTCGGGTATCTCAAAGCGTGCATTTGTAATATCTCGATCTGGAATGTTTGTATTTCGAATCCAGTATGTACCTAATTTAGGTAAGCAGTAAAGGAAAGAAAAAGAAAGAGAAAGTCTTTCTAGTTTGACTTCCAGTATGATTCTGTTCTTTGACTGTGGTTGTTTTCTTTAATTATGATTAACTGTCATTTTTACTTTCTCTATTACGTATAGAAAGTAGGGGAAGTATTGAATTCCACCCAAAAATTCGATACCGAGATTTCACCGGAAATACATGTTTTGAGACCCCCTGCATAAAAAAAAGCATTTTTAGAAACATGTTCGTGTGTGTGTGTCTGTGTGTCTGTCTGTGAACAGCGTAACTCAGAAACAAACAGTCGGATAAACACCAAACTTGGTATTTAGGTTCAGTATCTTCCATAGATGCGACACGAAGGTTTTCAAGAAAATCCCCCACCCCAGAGTACCCTTTACATGGAAGATTTTTCGAAATTTTTAATTTTCTCAAAAATGGCTCTAACGATTTTGATTAAAATATCATAAGTTTAAGATATTTGCATGACAAATAAAATGTATATCTTGAATTTTCTGGGAATGTCTCCAAAAGTATTCTCCATTGTGAACGACTTTTGCATAACTGGTAAACCATAAGAGATAGACAAAATTTTACTACACAAAAAATGTAGATCGCGTTAAAATACACAATTTATGTCATATACATTTTTGTTGTTGAGTGATCCATTTTCGAGATATTGCTTGTTATACCCTTACATTTTCCAATACTTATACTTTTTCCCAAATTCGTTATTCATTACTTTCTCTACTACGTATAGTAAGTAGGGGAAGTATTGCATTCCACCCAAAAATTCGATACCGAGATTTCACCGGAAATACATGTTTTGAGAATCACTGAATCCAAAAAAAGCATTTTTGGAAACATGTCCGTGTGTGTGTCTGTCTGTGTGTCTGTGTGTCTGTCTGTGTGTCTGTGTGTCTGTGAACAGCATAACTCAAAAACGAACAGTCGGATAAACACCAAACTTGGTATTTAGGTTCAGTATCTTCCAGAGATGCGACACGAAGGTTTTCAAGAAAATCCCCCCACCCCAGACTACCCTTTACATGGAACATTTTTCGAAAATTTTAATTTTCTCAAAAACGGCTCTAACGATTTTGATTAAAATATCATATGTTTAAGATATTGTCATGACAAATAAAATGTATATCTCGAATTTTCTGGGAATGTCTCCAAAAATATTCTTCATTGTGAACGACTTTTGCATAACTGGTAAACCATAAGAGATAGACAAAATTTTACTACACAAAAAATGTAGATCGCGTTAAAATACACAACTTATGTCATATACGTTTCTTTTGTTGAGTGAACCGTTTTAGAGATATTGCTTGTTATTTCCTTAAATTTTCCAATACTTATACTTTTTCTCAAATTCGTTATTCATTTTTACTTTCTCTACTACGTATAGTAAGTAGGGGAAGTATTGCATTCCACCCAAAAATTCGATACCGAGATTTCACCGGAAATACATGTTTTGAGACCCACTGAATCCAAAAAAAGAATTTTTGGAAACATGTCCGTGTGTGTGTCTGTGTGTGTGTCTGTGTGTGTGTGTGTGTCTGTGTGTGTGTGTGTCTGTGAACAGCATAACTAAAAAACGAACAGTCGGATAAGCACCAAACTTGGTATTTAGGTTCAGTATCTTCCAGAGATGCGACACGAAGGTTTTCAAGAAAATCCCCCCACCCCAGACTACCCTTTACATGGAAGATTTTTCGAAAATTTTAATTTTCTCAAAAATGGCTCTAACGATTTTGATGAAAATATCATATGTTTAAGATAATGTCATGAGAAATGAAATGTATATCTCGAATTTTCTGGGAATGTCTCCAAAAGTATTCTTCATTGTGAACGACTTTTGCATAACTGGTAAACCATAAGAGATAGACAAAATTTTACTACACAAAAAATGTAGATCGCGTTAAAATACACAACTTATGTCATATACATTTCTTTTGTTGAGTGAACCGTTTTCGAGATATTGCTTGTTATTTCCTTAAATTGTACAATACTTTTTCTCACATTCGTTATTCATTTTTTTTATGTCCTGGACATGCAAAGAGAATGGAATGCGCCTCATAGCAACCAGCGTTAAAATATTTGACTATCGCTTAAAAGCTACCATATTTCCCTTGCATCTACAAGAAAATTACCAATAAGATTGACATCTCGATATCTCGATTAACATGAACCATATGGAGAATACGCGTTTGTAAAATTAGATTGTACAAGAGTAGAGAAAGTCATGTGAGTGTAACACATCGGATTTTTTTATGTCCTGAACATGCAAAGAGAATGGAATTCGCCACATAGCAACCAGCGTTAAAATATTTGACTATCGCTTAAAAGCTACCATATTCCCCTTGTATCTACAAGAAAATTACCAATAAGATTGACATCTCGATATCTCGATTAACATGAAGCATATGGAGAATAGGCGTTTGTAAAATTAGATTGTACAAGAGTAGAGAAAGTTATGTGAGTGTAACACATCAGATTTTTTTTGTTATGTCCTGGACATGAAAGAGAATGGAATGCGTCACATAGCAACCAGCGCTTAAAAGATTTGACTATCGCTTAAAACCTACCATATTCCCCTTGCATCCACAAGAAAATTAGCAATAAGATTAACAGCTCGATATCTCGATTAACACGAAGCATATGGAGAATAAGCGTTTGTAAAAATAGTTTGTACAAGAGTAGAGAAAGTCATGTGAGTGTAACACATCAGATTTTTTGTACTCTTTTGGTCATTAGTTTGATATCTTTTAATAAGATACTATCTTGTGAAGCCAATAAATTATAACAGCTAAAGCTATAAAATACCGACACTAGGGGTCGAGTCGTTAAGACACGAACTCGTGAGCGAAATGTTCGCAGTTCAAATCCCGCCAGGGTCGTCCTACCTGAGGTTTTTTCCAGGTGTTCCTCAGTGCTCATAACCAATAAATGCCGTGAGGTACCCCAGACTTAGACCTGGAATGTTTCCTTTACAATATTCGTTTACCAAATATCATTTCATTCCATGTATGATAAGTGTCCATCGCCTGTGGTGCCATATGTAGTAAGAACGGGCGTTAAATACTATTAAAAACGGCTATAATAGCGAGGAGGAAAGAATTAAAGTTAAATAAGATCATCACGTTTGAACAATGAATTCCGGGTTAACTTCGTTTTTGGGTTACTAACCCACAAGGAACCATTGTCCTTCTACGCTAAAATACCTCTTTTTAAGCTTTCCGCGCTTTCTTTGCTTTCTTGCATTTTTAAAACAATATTGTAATCTGTCGATTGCACAGACAGACGATAGGTGGTGCACGTCCCAGCGAGGATTTTCTTAAAGGATTGGTATACTATTATCTACTTCCTATAACTATAAACTAAATAATCTTTTGTAAGCTAATATGGATGATTGTTTCGCGGTACACACGATCATTTTGATATGGAATAGGGCAGGAATTCTGCACATCTACGGGATAACAAATACTTGCATTCACTGTTATTATTGCTACTTCATAGATAGCCAGAATATTGCAGAAATGTCAAAATGCTTGGGAGTAAAGCATTATCAAATTTGTATTAACTGTATTATCGAAAATCAATATAAGGAAAATACAAGGTTTTGTGAAACCTAAACCCAGTGGTGCAACAACTATTTACAACGTGTTTTACAGTAACAATTTTACAATCAATTAAGTTTGCATTAAAAAGTATTAATGAACCATATACCTGAAGTACATCATGATTTGCAGAGGGTATTTCAGTGTACTGGAAAACGTGGTGGTTAAGTATGCATGTGTGATTTTGAATTTTCTCAGGAAACCGAATGTTGATTGTGGAGTAGCTCCTTTAGTTCCAAACATAATCCAGTTATCTCCCATTGAGTGATTTGACATTTTTCACTCACAATCTGACAGCATGATTTCTAAAAGTTTTTCTTTTCCAAGTTGACATTCGTCATTCTCGTAAGATATCGTAACATCTTTCCTCCCGGACAAGATTCACAACAGAACGTCTATGCGCCGGGTAGGATGAATACAAACATAAGCAGCTTACTTGTCATTAATTTCATAACTGTGGTTTACGCCGAGGCCCTCGGAAGTCACTGAAGGAATCGTATTATGCTCATCGGTGCCATTTGGTGGTTTCATCATCTGGACTACTGCTGCTAGTCAGATGCTGATGGTTGTGATGAAACAAACCCTTACCTGGCCCACATCGCTCTTAATTGAAATAGCATGCTGCGTTGTATTATACAGTGCGGTCGTTGTATAGTGAGGCCACGAATCGCGAGTATCCGTGCTGTCTACATCACTGTAGTTTTTTCGTTCCGTAACTCCCGCGTTATTTACGAGTGATAGTAAAATGCACTATAATGAGTACTAACCTTGTTATAAGTGGCGTATGTAGCGCATGTAGCTGGTCTGTGGCCTTACCTTAAAATGACCGCATTGTATTATTTACGTAATAAAACGTATGAAACGATTCATATGAATAAATGTTAGGTAATGTTATTCCACTGGTATTAGATCCGTATCCACCGTTTCATATGTAATTATTTATACTTTGTCTTGCTCGGGATTGCATAAGTAGATCCAGTTTCCGTGTACTCTGCATATCTTATGACCTCGAAACGTTTTCTCTCTTTTTTAATAATAATAATAATAATAATAATAATAATAATAAAGGCAGGCCTTATCGTTCATCTAACCCAGGGTTTGTCAAACTACGGGTCTGAGGCCGGACCCGGCCCACCTACAAACAATATAAATAAAAGGAAACCGTGCGTTTTAATTTATTTATAATTAATTTTAACGATTAAATAAAAGAAAGTTCTCAGATTTTTAATTGATAGATAATACAGTGTAATGCAGGCAGAGGAGTTTTGGTAAGTAAACAGAGCAATCGTGTTACTGCTTGGATTATCGGTGACGTCAGGTATGGTGACGGACACTCCTCCCCAACCCAACAAACTGTTCCATTTATTCGATGCATAATATATGGACCAGTAGAGAACTGTGGTAATATGTCTAAAGTAAAGAAGAGTCCACACAAAACATCATCACATTATGCATCGTTTGTGTAGGAATTTGACGTAGGATTTTCAGTATAAATGGTGAAACCATCAGATGTAACATTAGAGCTCAAAGGACGTTTAAGACCTCATGTTAAACAACCTGTCATACAAAGAAACACTAGGAACATGTGACATTATTAGAAAGGAACAACGAGAAATGTGGACTTTTAACCTCCTCAGCTCCAAACTATGGATCAGAATTTTTGGAGGATCTGTGCTATATCCTAATAAGAAGGGACATTGCTTTTAAAAATGTACAGCTTTCGAAGTAAAAGAAAAGGCATTGTAACTCAGATATCTGTATATTAATGCCTTAATTAAATCATGAGGCAACTTTACTGCACACGATCAGTAGCTAAACATGCGTTGCTTTTTTGCTTTCTCTGCCACGCACGTAGTAGATAGAGAAGGGTATTGCGTTTCACCCAAAAATTCGATATCGAGATTTTTCATCAAGATTTCAAAACAATACATGTTTTGAATCCAAAAAATAATTTTTAGAAAAAAATCCGTGTGTGAGTGTGTCTGTAAACAGCATAATTAGAAAAAAGTCAGATAAATACTGATTTTGGTATCTAAGTTCAGTACCTCCCAAAGATGCAAAACAAATATTTTCAAGAATATCCCCCACTCCAAACTACCTTCTATATGGAATATTTTTCAATTTTTTGTTTATTTTTTGGAAAATGACTTAACGATTTTGATTAAAATGCCACATATTAAAGATATTTACATGTCAAATAAATCTTGTATCTGGGAATAACTTGTGAAGTCCTCTTCATTCGGGAGTAAACTGATATACTTTTTTATAACTGGTAAACGTTAACAGTTAGACGAAAAACGTATTGCACAAAAATTATAAATCTCTTTAAAACACACTATTTATTTCAATTAGCCTGTCTTGTGGCATCAGCTATTTCCGAGATATCTATTATTAATGGTTGGAATTGTTCAATACACAGCCATTTTTTTCAAGCCCTGGCGAGTTTCAGTTGTTTCTCGGCATGCCATTGGAACAGCAGGTATGGAAATTTAAGGACAGCATTTAGCGTCCAGTTCTTCAACACTTGGTTATCGCTATTCCCTTTGTATCTATAACGAAATGTGTAATATAGCTATTTCCGGAAAGGTTTATCTCGATTAAAAAGAAGTAATAGGAAAATAAATTTTCGCAAGAATAATTTAATACCTATAAATAAGAAGTAGAAAAAGTCATGTGAATGCAACAAATCAGATTTTTCGCTCTAATACTCCTTAGTTGTGGTCTGCCTGCTATCGCAGTAGGGTGTACTGCCTTCAAACTATCATATTTGTTTGCCGAGAACACTGCAAGGTCACGGTGTTTCCACCTTCTCTCGCCACCAATCCGGTGCATTCCTAATTTGAAGGTTTACTTACTAAAACCCCTCTACCTGGTAATTGCCTACTGAGGGACAAATCAAGGAAGTTAATTTGGTTGATGTTCACAACTGTCTCCCGACTGATACATTTCCTCATTTGAACTTGCACGGGGACTAAGTATCCACATCAACATAGGTATATCTGTGTAGAAACATTTTCAAAAACGAAATATGTCAAATCAAAATATAGGTGCTGTCACTGATAAACATTTAGAGACCGTTTTGATGGTATGTAGCTCAAAATTAGAACCACAAATGTGTGCAATTAAAGCAAGAAAAGTCAGTTTCATTCTTCTCATTGAATATGAGCGCTATTAACGTAAATATACTTCATGTAACAGGTGTAAATATGTATTGCCTATGAGTTACATTGTAATAAGACCATGGTAAGCATTTAATTGTGTATCTGTTAATATGCAAGTGTAGATTTTAGTTCAATAAAACACCATGTTTGAAAACTAATGTGATATGTGCGCCTCGTGCCTGGAGTTTGTGGTTCCTAACTTCATTCTCTGATGGTTAATGTGAACCCCATTATGAAAAGTTGGCAATCCCTGATCTAACCCCATGTGGCGAAAATGCTATTCACCACATTTGCAACATGCATTATACCAACATGCAAAAACAGCAGATAGGAAGCGGCGCCTGCGAGTCCAAATGTCTCGCGAATCTCGTTTACGCCACCTTTGATCTAATTCATTAACCATAGGAATGCTCCTGCGTCCAATGATAAATGTAGCCCAGAAGCACGTTGATTTTGAACGCGATAACTTGAATATGCACAAGAAACCTATAACTGGACAGTAGCTTCGTTAGCAGTTTGGTGGACAAACCAGAAATGCTATGAGGTGGGTAGGAGTGCAGTGAGAAGCCATTCAGAGATTTCCACTTTTTTCCCATTTTTTTCTTTTTAATAGTCGCTTTATCTTCTGTCATATTACAACAGTTACTGTAGGTTTATTGGTTCAACTGAGTCAGTGTACGCCAGACAGATGACCTTAGTTGCATAATTATCTTCTTGCACCATCTATTTTTTTGCTATTGTATTTTGGAGGAATGTGGACTTACGGTCGTGGAACTTCTGGTTGTTCTTTGAATGTAGGTACAAGTAGTAATTGTGATGATGGTATTAGTTGGAGCATTTGCAACTGGTTTCTTTCCAAGTGCCAGCAAAGAATATATACTAATCCGCATTTCTAACATTTTAAAGTACTGTTATTTAAAGAAGGTATCTAGCAAATCGTAAAACTGTTAAGTAAATTTGTTTATAAGTAACAAATTATACTTTTTCCTCAATCACATCGGACTATAGACTCAGCATACCACAGAAAACTCTCCTGCTGTCTGCTGTGGTTAACAGTTCTCCCGGGCGGCAGGAACCAAACAGAAATAGGAGTCTTGATTTACCGAAAACCAACCATCAAAGATTATTTATTGTTTTCTAGTAAGTAAAAGAGAGCTCAGTCGTAAGACATGGCAGGTCAGATTTCAGTGTTTTGGAGAAACAGCAGAATAATGCTAAATTATGCAGATAATTTCCGCACACAAACTTAATCTGTTAAGGTATTATAATAGTGTCTACAATAAACTTAGAATGTCATTTACTATTTTTACCATTACATGTCTCAGTTCTGCCCCTGATAATTAATTATTTACACCAACCCCCTCATTTAGATTTCGTAAGTAATAAACGTGAACATAACGATGCCATAAAGTATGTAAATTGTTAGAATAACAATTCTACTTTCTGAAAGAATAAGGAAAGGTTCCAATCGACTGAAATGAGTCATTCAATACACAGATACTTTAGCGCTTCTGTGTATGTTTTCTGAAGTAGACCAGAACGGTACCGAACAAACACCACCAGACGATTGATGCAATGCTAGAAAGGTTCAGAGCGAGACAATTCGCGACACGCGCTTCTTCCATTGAGCAATGATTGTGGGCGTTGCTTGTTAACCTCCTGTGAATGAGGTCTAGTTAGCCCCCTGGTGGGGCACGGACCTGCGCGTGCACCCCCAACCACGGTGCATATGCGCCGCTAACAACCCCTTTCACGGTTCTCCTTTCTTTTTCTCTGCGAGAGACTTAGTTGTGCGACCTCATTTGACCCATAAATGGCACAGCACAGTCTTGCAAAACCGGTAAACAGCGTAACACGCCACGTAAGTTGCATTCGATCGGATTACACATGAAATCAATAGCAACATTTTCTACCCATGCAATATACAGTGCAGAAAGGAATTAAGTAACAACATTACACGGGATTACGTGCAGCAATAAGCGGAACAATTTTTTTAACATCCTTTAACCTGGTCATATGGGACGATGAATAAAATTGGTGAAATGATGCTCAAATGGACCCATGGTCCATAGAACTTGAAGTTACCCGACATTCGTCTTCGCAGGGTAAGGTAAAACCCCGGAAAACCCCTTATCCAGATAACTCATTCTAACCGAGATTCGTACTCAGGACCTCTTGATTGTGAGGCAGACGTGCTACTCGTACACCAAAAAGATGGGTCAACAAAATTTTGTAGGTATTGAATTTAAGAATATTCTATTTTCCAATGTGACTTCCTCCATCCCAGTATGAATCCTCTTAATTTGGTCTTCATTACAGCTGGCATTATGCCATGTGTTGTGCAGTGGGTCCGTTCTTTGATTCTGGTCACAGTACAGGTCCTGAAAGATACCCATTAAATCATTATGTTAGCCTAATCACTTATTTCAGGTACATAAACTAAAATACGTAATTGCTGTTCTTCTGGACCAGTCAGGGATTTTATTGGGTGGTTACATTCCAAGATATCGGTACAATCTTTTCCTGATAAATGTTCTCTGAATTTATGGTGTAAAATTTTACGTAAGAGCAGCTTTCAATGTATGATATGATGTATCTTCACTAAATGTTTGATGGATTCTTGCATTAGGCTTACCAGCTTGTTCCTATTACCGCGGAGATGACAGTACCCCAGAATCCATTGTAGCACCAGAATTATTTGGCTATTTCTTAAATGTTTGAATTGGAGTGATTATAGGATTAAGAGGATTGATGAATCCAACTAGTATTTCATAGGATATTGCAATTTTCGAAAGTGTTTAATTTCGAGGTGCCGTTATTTTGTTGCAATAAGCAACATTTGAATTGCTCCATCAAAGACAGCACATTTGCATGCTGTTGGTGAGCATAGGAGAAAACTTCACAGTAGACTTCTGCGCTTGCGTTTATAGTTCATTTTATAATTAGAATGCCATCGCAACTAAGGTGTTCAAAGCAGTAAAGCGGAAGCCACTCCTACCACGTGATTTACTTCACGTGGGGAAAATATTCTGATGCTTTGATTGGCTAAAGTTAAATATGAATGGATTCCTACTGGATGAAGTCGGAGTAGCAGCAAGCTCTGCTACAGCCAATGTGATATCCTTCATTGGATGAAGCAGAGTTCGCTGCTACTCCGACTGCACCAAGTAGGAATCTATTCATAATTAACTTTAGCCAATCAAAGCCATCAGAATATCTTCCCCATGGGGAGATAATGATGTGGTAGGAGTTGCTTCCGCTTTACTGCTGTGAACACCTTAACTGCGATGTCAGTCGAATTATAAAATGGACTATACATATCCTTCCAAATGTGAGTGCATACATAAAGCCAAGATCCTTATGGATTTTTGAGAATAATGCTTTCCAGTGAGAGGGATCTTTGAACTTGTGTAGGCGTGTCCTTTTCTGCAATTTTTTGGCCTATAAGTGTAGAAATGTCAATACTCCATTGTGGAGTTCTGTAATACTATAAGGATTGAAGTATGTTATTAAATGCAAGTCTTACTTTTAATGTTTCGGTCTTTGTACAGACCCTTTCTATGTTTTTAGTTGCGTTTTTAGGATATGCCTTTCTGTTTGTTTTCTAGCTAGTGAATTAATGTTCCATAAAAATACCTATTTAATATTTAATACAGGTCGCTTACAAAAGTTACTTCTTTGTTGTTGGTATGAGTCAGTGCATGAAATTCATACATTCTGAAGTAGAATGGGCACGCCCGACTTGAAGTTACAACAGCCAATAGCGGGTTGGATCGGGTTGGAACGGGACAAGTGGATCAAACCTTAAAATTGATGGAATATAATCTGTTGGCGACATGGCACTGAGAAGAATGAGTCCACCGCTGCCTTGAAATGTTTTGTCAGATCGGAACGCAGCACGGATCAGCGTCAACTGAGCGTCTCGACAGTGCATTTTCACATGGATTTTCTAGTGGCGAGACTGGAAGGGCAGACGTAAACTGAATAATTGATCACGTTTTATTACTACTTTACTGCCTTGAAATGTTTTGAAAGATCGGAACGCAGCACGGATCAAACGTCAACTGAGCGTCTCAACAGTGCATTTTCACATGGATTTTCTAGTGGCAAGACAGGAAGGGCAGACGTAAACTGAATAATTGATCTCGTTTTATTATTACTTTACTGCCTTGAAATGTTTTGAAAGATCGGAATGCAGCACGGATCAAACAACTGAGCGTCTCGACATTGCATTTTCACATGGATTTTCTAATGGCGAGACTGGAAGGGCAGATGTAGACTGAATAGCTGATCACGTTTTATTATTACTTCAGATTTTTTAATGTATATTGATATTAAATATTTTATGTAAGTCAAATGCTCGCACAAATGGAACTGACATCTCGGAATAATTATAATAAAAGCGCGTTTTCACTTTACTAAAATAAATATGTACGATTTGTCCTTTAGAGCTTAAGCTGTGTCAGGGAAAACTGGTAGAGGAAACTTTACGTAATATTGAAGGGCGCTGCGCCGGAAGGGAAGGCATGCATTAACTACACACAAACCGAGCGAGGTGGCGCCGCGGTAACGTGTGCAACTCGCATTCGGGAGGTCCCGGGTTCGATCCCCAACGAACACTCACTCTGATCCATGGGTTTTTCTTGGTTTTCCCGGGTCGGCAGGCGAATGCTGGGGTGGTTCTTCTACCACGACTTTCCTACCGCTCATTTCCTGTTCCCATAATCTCCTTCATTGTCATCTGTTTCAGGATTGTAGGACCAAGCGACGGTGTTCGGCAGGTTGCGGCTGGGCGGTGGATGTGCGCTATGTAAAGGTTTTCCCCTGGTGTTGGTCGGGACTGCCCAGACGGGACCCGCCTCAGGAGTGGATCCTACCAGGTAGGACCTCCAGGGTTTGGGGCTCGTGGGTGGCGTCGGATGCCTTCTATCTGGAAACGTTAGGGACCGTGTCCATTGCGCCTGTCGTCACCTGGATCTGGTCGCCCTTCGGTCTCTCTCTTCATCCCTCCCTCCCAGGGATCACGGCAGAAGCAAAAAGGAACGTTGTGGCCTACTTGCGGTGTTCTGTCCCGGTTGCGGGGAACACTCCGTAATATACACCTTTACCTTTAATTACACACAATACGAAAAAGCCACCAGAAAAAGAATTGGTATGTTATAAGATCACGTTGCCATATGCTTCTAGATAAAACCTTTTTTTTTTCCTCGAAAATGTTAAGTTATCTAGATGATTGTCCGTGTTCATAGGAAGCCTCAAGGAAGGAGGGAGAGAGAGAGAGAGAGAGAGAGAGAGAGAGAGAGTGAGTGCGCGCGCGCCTGCCTGCGTGTGTGTTTTAATTAATTGTGAATGAAAAAGTACAAGTTCCGGGAAATGTCACCGAACGCGTAAGATGTTGGCAATTTAGTATATTTACATGCAAAGAATCTCACCGATGTAAATGCGCAGTAGTTTCTGTTGGTTTTGAAATGTCAGAGTGTCTCTTTCTTCCACTACCTCCTACCTGCGAAACTGGTTAAATAAGAGTGAGATGTACGTTTTAGCCAGATACGTATAATAAACAGGATACTTAATACTGAATGGAATATGTGTGTTTTTTAAAACCTTAAACTCGTATTTCCTTTTGAATACACTACGACGGAATACTCCGCGCCGGTATTTAATGAATAGAGATCTTGCTGCATGATTAGCGAAAGCGCATATTAATATTCACAGTATTGCTAATAGGTTTTCATTGATTTCTATTAGCCTGCACTTGGAAACAAGCTGTTCAAATATTGCATTGTTGTTATGTTTTAAAATGTAATACGAAGGGAAGAGACATTCGCACAACATGATAAGTTTCAGTCATTATTGTGTCACAGTGTAGTTTCTAAAATATGGGACATTCACGGGACGTGTATTAAAATTCCTAACTGTCCAAAATACGGTACCAAAATTCTATACATTGGAAATCCTGTTGGCAGAATTGGAGGGTAGATGCGGCCACAGATGTTCATGCTGTGCATGCCTTAAACATATGTTAATTTAACCTAAAGTATTAGAGCTATTTTTTAGAAAATAAAAAGTAATCAAAACGTTTACTTTAAAGAGTAGTTTCGGGTGGGCGATTTCCTTTAACAGTTTCGTGTTGCATCCTTGGAAGATACTGAACTTAAATAGTTTGGTATTCATACCATCTTTTGTTTCTAGTTACACTGTACACACACACACAAACTACGATCGTTCTGCGCTACCTATTATAGAAAGAAATTGGAATGTCCACACGAGGGAACAAAGCAGTTTGGTTTAGTTTTGCATACGAGGTTATATTAAGTATGTCTTAAAATCAGATCAACGCCTACTAACCTTGTGACTATACGTAGTTCTCAAGAATAACTCCACATGTTTTCAGAGCAATGCATTTCTCGTTGTACCTGCTTTATGTTCTTGAACTACTTCTGGAGACAACATCTCTCATCCTTGAGATTTATATATAGAGAAAAAAGAATAAACTACCAACTTTTATTTAACTTTGCGACAGAGCCTTCAAAGAGGCACTGGCGATAACTTGATCTGAACCACGTGTAAACCAGGGATGGAGTTGGTACAGACTTGTAGTAAGTAAAATGTCCTGTTCAGCAGCAGGAACTAATCTTGGTGGTACAACAGTACTTTGTTCCTTCCGCAGAGAGAGATCCATAAAACTTCAAGGTTCTGCTGACACTGCAACAAATGCAGATCGTGTTGTTTTCGCTGTAAAGAGTAAGTAATGAGCTTTATTACTGATCTACTTGCGAAACTGGCGAATGTTTTTGTCATTCGTTTACCATAAATATGGATGCCAAAAATGTTATAAGGACATAATTTATATTATAGTTCGAAGTAGAAAAACGGTTGTTAACGATTACTGGTACAAACAGACAGTACATGTTGAAAACATCTTCATATTTCCACTTTTACATAAAAGTGTGCGTAATTACCGTTTACCTTTGGTAAAGGTGAAACTATACCATGTTGCCATTGTTTGATTAGGTATAGGTATGTTTTCCAGGTAGTCCGCACCGCTGCAGTAGAATGTTGTCTGGTACTGGCACAGGGAAGCAGTATTAGCTTTATTATTATTATTATTATTATTATTATTATTATTATTATTATTATTATTATTACTATTATTTTCGCTACCACATACCTGTTGTATATAGTATATACCTGGAGTGAGAGAGAGAAAGAGGAAGCAGCAGTAGTAGCATGAATCAAGAACGAAACAACGGGATAGATACCAAGCTTGGTGTTCAATATTTTCAAGGATACCACACGAAGGTTTTCAAGAAATTTCGCCCATCACAGATGCCCTTTACGTGGAATGTGTTTCGTTACTTTTAATTTTCTCAAAAACAATTTTCATTACAGTATCATGTCCTTGACATGTTGATATAAAGAATAAAATGTATATACATTTTCTGTTAATAACCATTGAGAAGCCCTTTATTCTGAGTGAATTTTACACAATTATACCGTAAGACAGTGGTGACGAAAACGGGACTCGCGAGGCAGTGTGACTCGCAAGCGCCACCGCTTTTCTAGCTGTCTATTCATTTGTTTTCCATATGCTGCCGAGTGGCGTAGTGCGTGTTGCATATTTGATGATTCGAGGGAGAAAGGCATTTTCTCCACCCTTGCCGTAAGAGATTAGAAACTTATCTACTTCAGAAACAAATTGGAGGATTTTAAAATATGTAGTATTTATTTCACTTCTAGCCGTTTAAGAGATATTTCCTGTTGTGTGTAGGGATTTCCAGTAGTTCAGTCCACACACATATACACACTTCTAAACTGCTATTCCGTTCTTTTCTTTGTCATCAAATACAGGATTGCTTCTACGAGGGTTGGAACTTAAATAGTGGCAACTATTTATTTACAACCGATACAAAAGAGTTACATGTTAGCAACCGTTACTGCCCTTCAATGTAGTCACCAGCGATGTGTATAACCCGTTGCCAGCGATGTGGAAGTCGTAGTATACCTTTAGCAGGGCCTGTTCTGTTGATAGTGCGAATGGAGCGGTCTACTACCTGACGAATCTCTGGAACAGTTCTGAAGCGAATGCCACGAAGTGGTTCCTTCATCTTCGGAATCAAATCAAAGTCACAAGGACTTAAGTCCGGGGAATATGGTGGAGGTACAGCACTTCCCAGTCCCATCGACCTAACAAATCAGCCACAGCTTGCGCTGTATGCTCCCGAGCATTGTCGGGCAAAATGATGGGTGGATTCTGTAGAAAGTGTTGCCGCTTATTTCTCACAACTGGTTGCAGATGGTGCTCCAAAAACTAACGGTAATACTGTGCATTGACAGTCTGCCGTGGAAGAATGTAATGCGTTAGGATAACACCATCACAGTCGTACACGAGAATCACCATAACTTTCACATTGCTGGGGCTCTGACGAACTTTCGATTTTCGTGGCGACCCATACTGTCGCCATTCGTTCGATTGGCGTTTCAGTTTTGGCTCATACGATTTGGCCCATGTCTCATCCAGCGTTATGATATGGCGTAAGAAAGCCTCTCCTTCACGCTCATAGCGCTCCAAGTGCGTCCTAGCAGCGTCGTAACGCAATCATTTCTGCATTTCCGTCAAATCATCGTGATGCAATTTTTCGCATGCCCAGGCGTTCCTTCAGCATGTGAAGCACAGTCGTATGCGCTAATCCGGTTTCTTGGGCGAGCTCACGAATCGTCTGGCGTCGATCACTGTCCAGCAACGCGGCAAGAGCAACGTTGAAGGCTTTTACCCAACGTGTCACTGTTCTGTAAGGCAATGCAGATTCCCCGCAAGCCTCTTGAAGACCTTGATGACACTCTCGTGCAGTACGACCTCTGGCACATTCAATCTTGATCCTACTCCGTTGTTCCTGTTTCGAAAACATCGTGACAACACTACGTTAGACCGCTAGCTCACAAGTGACTTTCTCTCGACTGTGTACACGCAGGTGAAGTGGGAAGGTAGAGTCCATTTGCTCTGAGGTAAGGTAGGTGTGTAACTAACGTGTGCTATCAGCGACAATATTAGATTCCGTTGCATAGCGTCTCTATAGCAGTGTTGCCACTATTTAAGTTCCAACCCTCGTATATGGCTACAACAATGAGGGTATTGAAAGCATTTCAGAAAACATTTATCTATTTTAACAAGAAGTAGAGGTGCAGAACAGATATGAAAGGATACTACAGTGGGTAGATAAAGTCTATGATTGGAACACATCAGATTGTTTTGATATTTGAATAGTGCAGTACGCCGTGGCCGAGTGGTTAGACCGCTCGCCTCTCACTGAGGCGGCCCGGGTTCAATCCCAGGGACCCGCATGTGGGGTTTGTGGTGGACAAAGCGGCGTCTGGGCGGGTTCTCCGGTTTCCCCCGCCATTCATTCCACCAACTGCTCCATCATCACCTTTCCTTTCATCCATTTCACCGTCATCTCGTTTCATCTACTTCCTTCATCCCATACTAGGCATCGGGCTGATCATCCATTAGTGTGTCTGCTCCCCGACGGGCTTCTGACCCCAGGCATCCGCCTGTAAGTCCTGGGGGGTGTAAGTCCTACATAAGGTGAGGATAAATAGTGAATTAATGAATTGAATGAATAGTGCAGTAGATATTTTATTCCTCAATAAGTTAACGTCACTAGTGTTTGTGTCTATGAATATGCTGACATGCTTATTAACTCAAGACTGTAATTATGTTTGCTTCGGGAGTTTCCCTGAATGTCTTTATACTAGCTGCCTTACCCGCCGTTTCTGCTTCATACCTTATTCTGTTTTAGCTTTATATAAGATCAAGAAGGTTTTTTAGTAAATGCTCCCCTTTGCGAAATTACAAGGAGTAAATCTACAGCGGTAACCTAATATTCATTCATTCATTCATTCATTATCTGTTTACCCTCCTCTTATGTAGGACTTACACCCCCCAGGACTTACAGGCGGGTGCCTGGGGTCAGAGGCCCGTCGAGGAGCAGACACTCATGGATCAGACAGAACATCCAGGATGGGTGATCAGCCCGATGCCTGGTATGGGATGAAGGAAGTAGATGAAGCGAAATGTTGGTGAAATGGATGAAAGGAAAGGTGATGATGGAGCAGTTGGTGGAATGAATGGCGGGGGAAACCGGAGATCCCGGAGAAAACCCGCCCAGACGCCGCTTCGTCCACCACAAATCCCACATGCAGGTCCCTGGAATTGAACCCGGTCCGCCTCGGTGGGAGGCGAGCGGTCTAACCACTCGGCCACGGCGCCGCCGGTAACCTAATAACGGACGAAAAATCCTCTGATAAGGAAATGGTCGTACCTACAACATACGCGTCGTCCTCCGTGGTGTAGTGCTTACCATGCTAGCCTCTAGTTTCCGGATCGCAGGTTCAAACCTGGCGGAGGGCGATGGATTTTTTTTCGGGCGTAAAAATCCTTAGCATGGCTTCCTTCGGAAGGGAAGTAAAGCCGGTGCTCCCGTGTCGTAGATTTTCGGCACATATAAGAACCTCAAGCCTGATAAAGAGGCCTCTGAGCAAATTACCGGTTTTTCACACCCAGTATAGAATGGGACGCTAAGGACCATAGTAGGTAAAGAACGTCCATAAATAAAACTCAATTTAATTTTTTTCATAGCCTACTTATTGCAATCCGCATGTTCCCCTGTGTATTATGCTGTTCATATAAACAATGATTCTTCTATATTGCCTTATGCGCGATAGATAACTGCTTAGAAATTACTTCATATTAAGCAATAGAGCGTTAATTACATACAACATGCGAAACAACAAATGGTTGTTAATCACAGTAATGAGCTCATGTGAAGGAAAAGGGGGGGGGGAGAAATTAAAAACGTTCAGACTGGTTCCTTTATATATGAGTAAATATAAAAGCGCAATAAGGAATATTCCAAAAATTCCTAACGGTGCAATATAAGTTATTGTTCATAAACTGTTCATTTTAATGAGGTCTGCATTTTTTCCCCCTCCCGCAAGTACTACATTTTTATGTATCTTATGTTTCTCCGAGTATAGAGAACTAGCTGGCTTACTCGACCATGCACGGTTAGCTTTTTAAACTCGAATGACGAATAAATTTAATTTACCTCCACCCATTCTTTGTGGAATTATTTTAGAATTATTTAGAGAATATTTATGACTAATCCTCCCCCTTAATCCTTATAATTGTAGTGTCGTACAGCCAGGGCTATTCCTAGCAACTAATGAAATATCCGCCTATATTCGCACAAAAAGAAGTGAAACATCGACGGAAAGTCAGACTTCCTTAATCTTCCCCGACAATCTTCCAAGTTGTGTAAATGCTGCGTAACATAGTAAGTGAATGTACGAAGAAAGCGGTCAGCGAAATAGCATGTGCATGAAGTCACATATCGTTAGAGTTTTGACCACGGAATTGTCTAATTGTTTCACTGAGAGTGATGGAGTGTGGAAGCAATTACTACTAATAAATAAAATTAAAAAAAAAATAGGGAAAGCCTGGTTCGCTTCACAATGGATACGCATGCCGAAATTACAAAGAAACATTAGGTGGCGCTATAACAGACGTCTGCGTGAAAGAAAGGTCCAAGAAATGTGGCAGAAGATTAACACACGCGGGTTTTGGCCGAGTGGGTTACCTGCCGGAATGTGGTGAAGCAAAGATTAGTTTGGGGTGTTCGAATCTGATACAAACTTGAAATACTTTTGCCGGCCCTCGTAGCCGTGGTCGCTGGAGTGTATAGCTCCGGCGCTGCACCAAGCTGAGGGTCGCGGGTTCGAGTCCGGGCATGGGTATTTGTGTGTATATGTGTGTGGTGTAACGGCGGTAATAAGCGGTAATGAGAACAGTAAAAACACAGTATCATAAACTGGGTAAAACAAGAGAACTTAAAAAAACAACAAAAGGAGCAATGGTATTTTGAGAATATCGGTGCATCAGTGTGGAGCACCAGATGAAGCCTATTTAGAACTGAGGAAACGCACACATCAGGCGAAGAAGAGAGCTCGAGAGCAGAATTCTTTAGTATTTCAGCTATACAGAGAAGAAATGGGAGAACCGCATTGCACGACAAAGGATATGACTTTGTTACAGAAATGCCAAAATAAACTGTCTGTTATCATCAGAGAAGTGAATTCTGTGGAACTTAGAAGGAACCTATTGGCCGTGAAGAAATTATTGCTTACAACTAAATGCTGAGGATGAACGATGGTACCAATTTCTTTTTCGTGTTAGCCATCCCATAATCCCTCTTCGCATACCTGCTCTAAAGGGTTGATCGCTTTTTTCACAGACTCCTTTTTTCGCAACACGTCTATAAGTACCCTTTGGCGGTGGAACAAACATTGCTCTGAGTGGTCGAGTAATTTTTTAAATTGTTACATGAGGTTTTCTTGTTATGTTATTTATTAGCACCACGCTTTGGGCGTCAATTTGAAGTAGTTTGTATTGAAGGAGTTGTATTATATTTCAACTGTTGGGGAGCCGCACTTTTAGTAGTTGCAACCGCACGTATAGTAAACAGTTTCCGGTAGCCTTCGCCCCAAATGTACTTTCAGGTGACCTTTGCCCCAAGTTTAAAAAAAATATCAACTTAGTAATTTGACTGTTTCTTTAAATATCATATATTTATGTTTGCCTCGGCTGCGTCAGTATTATTGTTAGAGACACGTATCTCTTGGCAGGGTTGTGATGTGACAGGAATGTAGGCTTACACAGATTATAATTTTACTTCTCTCCTTTTATTAATGCTTGACACGACTTAAATAACACTTCACTGATATAGAGAGCTGTGAGATTCTTTTTTATTAATTAATTACACTTTTTAACATGTAAATTATTTTTCGTCTCACAGGAATACGTATTAAATCTCTCGAGGACACATTTTGCGTCTGGTAGGAACACTGTTTGCAGGCAACTGAACTGATTTCAACCTCCTAAACTTGTAAATTTCTGTATTTCAAGTCTCTGATTGGCTATTTCTAATCCAATAGAATACCTTCTTTTAACTAAAGCTTTTTCTGGTTGTTGATTGGCTATTTCATAAACTGTCACTAAAATTACATTATTGTTACTCCAATAATCAGAAGTAGTATTATTAAACTCTCAAACTAGTTATTGCCTCAAGGTTACCTCATTGGTAGCAACTTTTAACTTATTATTCTCACAGCTCCTAGATTATTAAATTACGTAATGCATTCACATTGTCGCGGTATCGTTCATGTTATCTTATTTGATGTTGTGCTATAAAATACTGCCTCAACATAACATTATTGAACATGTTTACAATATAATAAGCATATGCAATGACTGTTACATACATTTTACAAATTATTACATACACATATTGCTTCAAGGCGGGCTGTTATTGAATTTACATATTATATAATTTGACTGAAATCATTTAAGTGTTAAAAATACTGCCTCATACAGTACTTTTACTTTTTTCCCCTTCTCTTTAGTCCCGTAGTTTTTTTTATAACAAAAACTATATAGTTTAAATATAATGGAGAAACCTTCAACATATACAAAGAAATAGAGGCGATGCTGGTGAATGTGAAGATTCGCCACTCCCAGGCCACCAATCTAACCTCTTTGGAACACACACAGTCTACGACTATTGAGAGAAGTAATCTCAGTTATAAAATATCGGGTCGTTGATTTCCTATGTTGGAAATTTTCTCCCTTTATGCAATTGTTTACCATACTCTGCCAACGACAAAATGAAATAAAACAAAACTCTCTTAGATGAGGGTTATTAAAACATTATGGCATTGGTGCCACATGCGTATCCTAGCGTTGGAAGCAAATTCGATTCTCTTTTGTTTTGCTGCGTCTTCTGTTTTCTTAGTTGTTAAATGTGATCATATAGTGCGTGTGTTGTTAAGAATAAAATATCGGCCGTAATTGTCTTATTTTACATTCATTTTCTGAAGTAGCAACAATTATTTTCCACTCTATGTCAATCTCAACGGAAAGTCAAAGCCTTCTTCCCAACTTCCTTCTTTTGTAACTTCAGTGTATTCGTATTCTAGTACACTGTCGTTTGTGAAAATCGTAACACCAGGTAGGAAACGTATGAATTCAATTAATTTAATACCACGGGTTAGGTACAATACAAGTAACAAATGATAAACATATCAAATCTATCAATGGCCTTTGAGCTCTAATATTCAGTATTTGGTGTGGCCTCCATGCGCTGCAATTAGAGCTGCTATACGCCGTGGCATTGAATCATAAAGGTTCTGAATAAGTTCTTAAGGGTTTTCCCTCCACGCAGTTTGTATTCGAGCCCACAGATCCGTGACGCTGGTTATTGGAGAACCGTGACGCACCAGGTGCCGACCAACCATATTCCAGACATGTTTGATGGGCGACATGTCAGGCGAACGTGCAGGCCAGGGAAGCAATGGTACCCGTCGCTCTTCAAGAAGGCTTGTACATTCCTCGCAATATGTGGCGGGGCATTGTCCTGTTGAAATGTGGCCTGTGGAGATGCCTGTAGCAGGGGGAGTATCTCAGGCTCTACAACCACCTTAGGTACTGGTTGCTGTTCAAGGCGCCCTCAATTCTTAGGAGGCGAGATAGGTTGTTGTAACCAATGGCGCCCCAAACCATCACACCTGGTGTTTGTTCGCTATGCCGCTCAACAATGCAGCCCTCCGGTTTGCGCTCACCAGGGCACCGCCGGACACGTTTGCGGCCATAACTGTAGGACACGTTGAAGCGGGACTCGTCCGAAAAGACTACATTTTGCCACTCGGCACCCCGGTGACGCTATTTACGTGTCCATTGCAGTCGGAGGAGCTTGTGGTTGCTGGACAATGGAAGCCGACGTAATGGCATGCATGCAAGCAACCCGACCTTCAGCAGACGGCGACGAACCGTTGATGCAGACAAGTTACACCTGTTGCTTGCTGCGGGGTCGAGCCAATACTGTGGATGAAGCTGTACGGTTCGCTATGTCATGCGGACAAGATGACGGTCATGCCGTGCTGTGGTCATGTTCCGCGATCTAGTACCAGCTCTTCGCTGCGTACGACCTTCATCTATCCACTGCTTCCACAACGCATCATTGTCGTAGCAGCATGCCCTGTACGAGCCGAAATGTCACAGTATGACAAACCCGCTTCCTGGAGACCGATCTTCTGCCCCGTTCGAACTTACATGTCGATATGGCTCCCTTTGACGTCGACGAGGCATACTGGCAACTACTTTATTGTTTACATCTTGCATGACAGCTCTGCACTGACTACACTGGGCATAACACTGACCTTGTCGGACCGACACGAGAGGGCTCTGTTCGGCCTACGTGACCCCATCTCTCTGCAAACCTAATCAAGTAATCACTTATTGCTTGCACACTCTTCTACACTTCCACCAAGTTTGGAGTTATTCGGGAAATTCTTTCTTTGTGTTGCAATTCACAAACGGCAGTGTATATAGCCTTTGTAAGCCCGTTTTAGTCCTTTAGTAATTTATGAGTTAATGTTTAGAAGGTGTTTTATAGTCCAGCCTGTTAGAAAAAATATGGTTTTTCAGTGGTAAAAGAATTATCAAAATCGGTAGAATTGTTTACGAGATTATCCTAAATACACATACATACATACATACATACATACATACATACATACATACATACAAACTTTCTCTCCTTATAATATAAATACAAATTACACAATTCAATCCAAATAAAGCGGACCTCATGGACATTTTTAGAAAATGCAATACATACTTCTTTATTCTTTAGGTTAATATTTCAAACATGGGAGTTTTATCAAAATTGTTACAGCCTTTTTTGAGAGAATTAAAAATAACTAAAGCTTTTCCTTGAGGAATTAAGTGACAATCTTTGTGTTGCATCCTTGAAGATTTTGGAGATAAATACGAAGTTTGTTATTTATCTAAGTTTTCGTTCTTAAATTAGACTGCTCCTTCTCCCTCCCTCTGACGCTCTCTCCCTCTCTCTCTCTCTCACGCACACACACATAATTACTGAGGGAAGGGAAGTCATTGCATTTATTTAAATCAGTTACATATCTCATTATTTGGAACATATTTTGTATCTTTGATTTTTTTTCTACGACCATTTTCTGCAGAGATATTCTAGAGTTTTCGAGAACATAAAACGCACACGTTGGCAACGTTGGAGCACGCGGTAACTGACCGGTAGCTGGGTATGGGGGTGACAATCACCCTTTTAAAACCAGATGTAGGTCAGCGCGTAAACAGGTTTCACTTTCGCTGACGCGTGATTCGTGAAAGTAGATAAAACGTTTCGTGCATTCCTGCCCATACGTTTACAGCAAATCGCTGTTGAAAATAATGCTTCCTGATGATGTGAGGGTTTTCTTCTGCCCATTTATGGGTGTTATGAAAATTGAATTCCATTTTATGTGAAGATAGCCTTGTCTATTGCCATAGTTAATTTGGCATATCTGCACCTTGTTCTACGAACCAATTGAGAAAGCCAGCCTGGACACGTAATCCGCTGCTGTACCCGTTGGATATGATACGGTCACAATAACCTTCTTTCAGTGTACTGAGAACACACCTGAGGTTCTTTTATCACTAAACCTGTGAGTTTCAATGCGTAGTACGATGTTATTCTAATAATGACTCAATTTCTAGTGGAGCTGGTGTAAACATGCTGCGCTATTCAGTCCGCGAAACGCTTTTTGGACGATAAAGGCATTACTTCTATACCGTTGATGTACCAAGTTATACTTGTCATTTCGCCAAAACGTTACACCACACTTTCGTAGTGTTTGTATTAGGGTCGTGTATAAAACAAAACCTAGTTCCCCCATCTCCCAGTTCTGGTATGCTGTTTTGGTTACGTCCGGGAGCCGATTCTCACACTGACCTACCTTGGTCTAGTGTCGCCCTCCTGGTCTAAGGGTAACTTGCTAGTTCTCAGTTCGCGAAGCTGGATTCAAACCCGGCGGAGGAGATGTTAAGATTTTTTCGGGCTTTAAAATCCTTAGCATGGCTTCCTTCGGAAGGGAAGTTAAGCCGGTGGTCCCGTGCCGTAGATTTACGCACGTAACTACCTCAAGCCTGATAATGAGGCCTCTGAGTAAAATTTCCGGTCTTTCACGGCCAGTTTAGAATGGGACGCTAAAAACCATAGTAGTTAAAGAGCGCCCATAAATAAAAAATAAAAACAGAAAAATACCTTGACATAGCAACGTTGCCTATGTATCCGATCACATTAAATCTGCAAAACGGTGTTTGGAAACTGATTAATTATTTCAAAACCCTGGATGATGTCACACAGTTAATACAGAAACTAGGTCAGAAATAGGTTACTCTGCCCATCTTACAAGTAACAAACTATCATCATATATTCTCGTGGAAAAAACATCTAATTTGGAAAAATCTTCTTTTTTTTCGAAAATGGCTGATGACACAACAAAATGCTATTATACGTTCTTGTTTGTAATACCTATATGAAGCACATATTAGAAGGAATGTAATAAGTTCCATTCCATTTTGTATATCCGGGGCTGTTTTAAAAATGCTTTTTTTAGTATTCAAAATTTTAATTATACTTTCACAAATGCCCTCTTAAATCCTTAATATAGAACTTAAAGGTACCTTATGGTTGTTATTAAAATAAAATATATTGTTAAACCCTCGTTTCTACGTGAAATAGCAAGGCATGTACATTTCTAATAAAATTATTCAAAAATTAATAACAGTATTATGGGTGATTACTATTCCCACAAAGCGTTATCAATTAATCATAAATGCACTTGAATAATACTCCTGGTTATTCTCAGTAACGAAAACAGTATGAAAAATCATACATTATGATCGTTTTACTTAGTGTTAATGTGATAAACTAGAAACGATGAAATAGCAGCTATGAAGCTAATGCAAAGACAATGATACTATGTCAGAAGGTGACATTTTTCTTTTTCTCGAGGCTACATGGACAACGCTTGTGTTTCTCCTGAATAAAAAGTTCGATAATTTGACGTGTATATTTATTGTTTTCCCATTTCCTCCACTTCCAATTGACAAGTATCCCAAAATGATGTCTGGGCTACCTCCACATTAAATATTTGTGACTAATTCGATGCGGCAGGACATTTTGGCAAAATTTATCAATAATGTCGAATGTATTTACGGTTCCGCGCAGTATAACTGCAACTAAGTATGAAAGTTGCAGATATGAATTGAGCTTAGCACACTATTGAAAGCTTGAACTAACGCAGGTGCGTTGCATTTGAATCGATGATACATTAATCAAAACAAAGTAGGCACATTTCAGCAGCCAGCAAACACAGGATGGAATACAGGTGAGTCAAAATTATATTACCACTCAAATCGTGTAAATATGTGATTATGAAGCATGCACCTAACATGAATTATCCTATATTTTCCCATCAATTAGCTTCTATTGTTCATCTCCTCACCGGGTAATGGCATTCAGCGATGAAGTTCTCTTGGCACAAGTGAGCTTGTCAACCGACGTAACACAATTTACTGGGGCACTGAAAATTCGCGAATCATACGGGAGTATGAACGTGGCTTTCCAGGGGTTAAAATCTTTGGTGCGCTGTGATCGCTGCTGGGATATTTGGACCCTACCTTTTTGATACCCCACAGTGACTTCAGATGTGCACCTAACGGAGTTGCAGCAGTACGTTATTGATGAACTACCACTACTATGCGGTCCAAATCTCTTGACGTTTCGTGACAACCAATGCGGAGCGACTGCACGGTTGCCAAACTTCACTTCGCTTCGTCCGAACGTTACGCGTTTGTTAAAAATACTATCGCAATGTTCGCTTAAAACTACAAGAAAAAAGAAGAGACACAATAATGGAAATGTAATACACAAATAGTGAAATAAAAACCATACCATGCGTCCTTTGTTATTCAAGTGGCACAGCTAACGGCATATCCTTTTTCGCTTCCCTACACACACACGTGAAACACTTGGTGTACTTAATGAGCACGCCATAGCCGTAAGTTCTTTACATTTCATGAAGTTAGGATTTTTTTTTCGTTGGCATACTTTTTAAAGAAGTTATACACACTGTAGACGATATCCCTAATCTTAATGTTATATCCACTGGTGCTACTGGACTTACTAAGCTACATTTTCATGAAAGAGTTAACTTTATAAACGCTAAGATAAAGCTTATTACTATAAGAACTGAGTAGTTACACCGCAGTTGAATTCACAACTGAGTCGCTTAACCTTCCATTAAGCGCGATGTGAAAAGTACACCAGCAGTATTTTTGCTTTATCAATGTTTTAACAATGTTTTAACCTTGAGCTATCGCATCAATGGTGCAATGAATTCTATTGTTGATGCTTCCTCGAGAATGTGATTACAGTTGGTGATTCTTTGCATAAAGTTCTCAGTTGGCTTATTCTTTATGCGACTTTTTGTTGAAGTGCATTCCAAGCAACAGTCTTAAATGTTGTAAAAAGCACAACACGCTCTTCCCATGTAACGGATACGTGCTTGGTTCTAGAACTAGGCATTATGCACATTGGTTTTCCAATGGTATTATTCCGTGGAACAAAACTATACATGACGTTGTATATTAAAAACCGTCAGGTATGGTTTTCTAGAGGTGCGTCAAAGGGATTTGAAAGTAATTCCATGTCGAGTTTGTAGCAGTATTAGAAAACCTAATATGGAATAACTATTTCTAAATGTATTTAAGACGTGGAGAATTGCACATTAATGTGATAATTATGTCTATGACATAATAATATGTAATAACTACGACAGCAATTAAGTTAATACTGTTACAAGCATAACTATAACTAAAAGTCTGCGTCTAAACATCACGAAAGATAACTGTAAATTAATGGCGAACCATTGGGTGTAAAATTATCATTCTTTTATGTACTTGTTCAGCTACTGCTATTCGCTAGTGCCGTATTAGTGGACACGCCTCAAACGTCAAGAGAGTTGGACCCCATAATACATATCCGACTTGTGTATTTCCAAAAGATGGTGCACCACGCACTATGCCTGCACTATTCGGACCTATCTCAACCACACAATTCTTGGTCGATGATTTGGTCGTGGTGGACCGCTGCGCTGGCCTCCACATCCTCAGACTTTACTCCCTGTCATTTCTGATTATGGGGTATAGCAAGGGAGCGTGTGCAAAGCAGGAGAGTGCGCGATATCAGTGACCTAAAGAACCGGATACAGGATGTGTTATTCCCTGCAAAATGTGTGTGTGTGTGTGCGTGCTTGCTTTAAATGCCACTGTTAGTTTCTGGTCTCTATGTGTTGAGCATGATATCGAAAAGATTGAGTCCCGCAAGTGAACGATTTATCACATTTTATGAATGGCAAAACCCTACCATTTGAGTGGTGACGTAACTTTAACTTACCTTGCATATTCAAGTATGTGTCTGTTGGTCTTACATCCTGGATTTGGCAGATAATAATTAGGAGAAAAGAAGCAAATGGCGTAATAAGTACGTCATCTATGTTACTCATTAAGTACGAGTAATAGCCATTAAGCTGCAAATTATTACTTTTTTCTACATTTACCGCTGTTGGTAGAGGAAGTTGTAGGTATTCCACCCAAAATTTCGATACTGGAAATACATGTTCTAGTCTCGGAAGAAAAGAAAGGAAAAGCGAAAAATATATTTTGTTATACATTCACACGACTTTCTCTGCCCCGATCGTTTATTTCTATATATCTCATGTATTCTTACAATACTTTCTTTTTCTGTTTACTTCACGTTGAGATAAACTTTTGCAGAAATTCTTTCACTATACATTTCGTTGTAGGGAATACAGAAGGCTGAAATGTTTGCTGGTGTTGAAATTCCATACCTTTCCATGACATCGCTAGAAACAAATGAATGGTGATCACTTTAAAATATCTGATTGTTTGCATTCACATAATTTATCTAGCCATTATCGTTTAGTTTTAACCTCTTCTACAAACTATTCCTACGACAGCCTTTTTACTTTCTCTGCTACGTATAGTAAGTAGGGTAGTATTGTATTCCATCCAAAATTTCGATATCGAGGCCCCACTGAATCCAAAAACAAGCATTTTGGGGAAAAGGTCAGTGTGTTTCAGTCAGTCTGTCTGTCTGTCTGTGTGCTGGTGTGTGTCTGAGAACAGCTTAACTCAAAAATGAAAAGTCTGATGAATACCAAACTTGGTATTTAAGTTCAGTGCTTTACAAAGATGCAACACGAAGATTTTCAAGAAAATCCCCCTACACTTTACATGGATGATTTTTCGAAATTTTTTATTTTCTAAAAAAGTGGCTATAACGATTTTGATTAAAATATCATATAAAAGATATTTACACGTCCAGTAAAATGTATGTCTGGAATATTCTGGGAATAGCCTGTGAAGTCCACTTCATTTGGAAGAAATTTTGTATAATCTTGTATGGTAAACGTTAAGCCATAGAAGAAATCGTACTACGCAAATAATGTAGATATCTTTACAACACCCAATTTATTTCAAATAAGTTGGGTTTTTTTTCTGGCGTAAGTCGTTTCTGAAATATCCATTATTAAAGATTCGAATTGTTCATTTCTTGGTCATTCACTAAAATCCTGTCAACATTCAGTTGTTTCTCTCGATTGCTTATAACAGTAAGTAATTTTAAGGCCAGCGTCCAGTTCTTAAACATTTGACTATCGCTGTTTCATTTGTATCTATAACAAAATGTGTTACAGCAATTTGTGCAAAGTTTATTTGGATTAAAATGCAGTAGACAGAAAAATAAGCTTTAGTAAGAGTAGTCTGTATACTCATTAATAAATTATAGAGGGTAGAAAAAGCCATATGAATATATCATATCAGTTTTTTTTTCTTTCTTTCTTTTTACTACATGTTAAATGAGATAAACATTTGCAGAAATGTGTCATTAAACACAGAGCGTAACACACACCCTAACACAGGAGTTTTGCCGTCCCGTGCGATAATTTTCAGATTTAACATAATTTTTATCCAAAGTCAGTCCTCCACGATTGCTTACTCTCACACAACGTGTGAGTTCAAACGCAGCCCTTCAGTAAATTTATATGTAACGGAGAAGCATGACATGAACACCTGCCGCGCATGGGATGTTTTGACGATGATCATCAATGAGGGTCCAAGGTGACCAACTCTAGCGCTTCACTTGTCACCAGCTTAATAACAATAACAAAAAAATCCATAAAGTCCTTAGATTTTAAGCATTGTTTGTAATTCCGTCATATTTTCACATATCTTGTTCATGTTTTAGGATTTTGCGACCCTAAAATCTGTTGCCCTGGGTGATGGCACGGCTCGATCCCCTCCCCTAGAGTCGACCCTGATTACACATTTCCTTCGAATCTTTATATGCGGGTGATGAAATTCAATTTTTCCCAAGACATCACGAAAAACAACTTATTGGCGAAAACATTTCAAGAAAGCTGATGCGGTACACTCGCATGACTTTCTCTACCCTCTAGCGCTTGTTTGTGGTTATACAAATTATTCTTATGAACGTTTATTTTCCTATCTTCTTCATTTTAATCAAGATGAAACTTTCTGGAAATAGCTGCATTTTGTTATAGATATAAAGGGAATGGGATAATCAAATGTTTAAGTACTGGCCTTAAATTGCATGTTCTTTGCATACAATTCGAGAAACAACTGAATATTGAAAGGACTCGAAAAGAAAGACGAAGTATTCAACAACTCGAACCATTAATAACGAATATCTCGGAAATGGCTCGTGCCACGAAAAAGTTATTTTAAATAAATTGTGTGTTTTAACCGATCTGCATTTTTTGTGTTGTACACTTTCGTCTATCGTTTAACGTTTACCAGTTATACAAGATTATACAAAATTCGTTCCGATTGAAATAGACTTTTCAGACTATTCGCAAAAAAATCAAGATATACATTTTATTTTTCATGTAAATATCCTTATATGCTATTTTAATACCATAGAACCATTTTTTACAAAATAAAAAATTTCGAAAAATCTTCTATGTAAAGGGTAATCTGGAGTGGGGGGATTTTCTTGAAAATCTTTGTGTCGCCTCTTTGGAAGGTACTGAACCTAAATAAGTTTGGTATTTATCCGACTTTTCATTTTTGAGTTATGCTGTTCACAGACACGCTGACACAGACACACACATCCATGGACCTTTTTCTAAAAATGCTTTTTCTGGATTAGGGGGCCTCAAAACATGTATTTTCGATGAAATCTCGGTATCGAATTTGTTGGGTGGAATGGAGTAGGCACTTCTCCTACTTACTATACGTAGTAGGGAAAGTAAATAAATCTGATTACGTTCACAAGGCTTTCTCTCTAGCCACTAGCGTTTATTTTTAATTAGTTTCTATAAACTATTCTTACAAAGCTTTGTTAATATAGATAAGCGTTGCGAAAATAGTTTCAATACACTTTTCGTTTTAGGTGCAAAGAGGGTAGAGGAGAATGAAGCGATAGTCAAATCTCTAAACAGCAGTTTATAAGTGATCTACAAAACTTGAAACCAATAACATTGGATATGTCGGAAGTGGCTAATGCCACAAACAAATTATTTGAAATAAATTGCGTGTTTTAAAGAGATATAAGTTTTTTGTGATAAATTTTATGTATCACATACGGTTTACCCGTTATAGAAAGTCAATTCCGAAGAGGATTTCACAGGCTACGTTATTAGTCATGCAAATTCTTAAACATACGGTATTTTGATCCAGCTCGTTAGAGCCATATTTTGAGAAGAAAAAGTATTTTTCTCGTGTAAAGGGTAGTTTGGTATGGGGGTTTTCGAAAAATCTTTGTCACATTCTTGGAAGTGTTGATTTTAATACCAAGTTTAGTGTTTTTCCGACCTTTCGTTTGGGTTACGCTGTTCACAGGTGCAGCTCATACCCATATCCATCCCCCCCACACGCACACACACGAACTTTTCTCAAAAAATGCATTTTTATAATCATTCAAGACACCTCTAAATACGTAGATATTTTCGGTGAAACCTCGACATCGAATTTTGCGTGGAGTGCAATACTTCCTTTATAAGTAGGTGCTACAGAAAGTAAAGGGGATAAAGCATTTTCAGTAATCAATTAGCTGAGAATATTAACTATTCTCAGCTGTGTCGGCGAACAACAGCTGCAGTAGAGACATTGCGTGTGGTCGACCACCAGGAGGTCAGGATGTGCAGTGAGTGCATTGCACTGATGTTGCATTCTGCAAAGCAAGGGCAAACGTCGCGTATTGTTTATTCCATTGGCACGTGGTGGGGTCAGACTGCACGGCTAACCTGTTCTGTCACAAACAAGAGAGACACACAAACTAGTTTTCCCATGGAAATGGCCTGTATAAGGCTCGGCATATAAATTATGATCCACCTCACCTTACTTTATGCACGGTTAATTGCGAGACGTGATAATTAATGGTTCACAGTGAACGAACCGCAAAAAGGGGCTTCGTAACATTCGCATAATTAAAGAGCAGTGAATTAAGTACTTAAAAGGATAGTAAAATGTGTGGGTTGATTATAATTATTTTCCAATAATCCGTGATGTATTGTCGCTTATCACATCGTAAAACTGTGTGCGCTTGTACTTGTTCATTCTTGCATGCAACCCACAATGATGTATTCGTATTGGCAATTTGCGGGCATGCAACGAGCATGCGGACTCCAAAATGTTCTCAAAACAAATGATCGCGAAGAAAGACGCAGTGTGGCGAAGGATCGAGGCCTAGTAGCAAAAAGCATAAGACAGCGAATCAGCAAAGTAGATCTCCTCAGGTCAGGTTCTCTCTGATAAACGAAACAGCATAGTTTTTAAATTGCAGTGTTGGATTCTGAAACCGCTAGAGCGACGTTTGCTGTTATTTTCAATTTCAACGATTTTAAAACTCTTTTTTTTACTTCCATTTATACCCCGCCTTTAATTACATTGTTCTTATCAAATGTATTCTTGCAAGTATGGTCCTGTAAGCAGCAACCAATACGATCTGCATCAATCAATCAATCATACTCATTCTTGGACGTGTATGTTTCAAATTTCACGACTGGGATCACCGCTTTCCAATCATTTCTCCGCAAAATCAAAATAATAAATCAAAGCTTTGTTACCCTAGATGCTTGGGAATGAATTGCCATTAAATAATTATCAGAACGAAGGAAAGCCAATGCAACACACATTCGAATGTGAAGTCAGACTTCACTTTCCCTGTAATCGCAGCACTTTTCTCCACACACTTCTTCATATGGAAGTGACATCCATGTAGTTCAACAGATGGACATACGCCTTGAAGTGCTGATATTGTTGCTTATTGAAATCAGCAATTACATTTATTGGATTCCATTCTGGCATTGTCTAAAGCACATGACGGAAAAGTCGGGCATATATCTCTTCTTTTGTTCGATAAGAATGCCAAAGATATTCATTTCCTCCTTTGAACTTCCCAAGTTCGCATGAATACTGAAAAGTTTTAAGGTTCCATCAATAAAAATGTCGTGCTTACTCTTTAAAACTTCTCTTCCTGCTTTTCCACTAAAACTAATCATTTCTCCTAAGTTGTCGTCTCTTTCAGAAGAAAATTATACCTAGTGCTATCGTTCATAATAAAAATATATGCTTGAGGAGCCACTTTTTGGAATGATTTCGGTTTTCTAATTTCCCTCAATGACAGTATGAAATCCTTTCCATTATTTGCTGGCAATTCCGTGACAAAAATCTGAATGGATTTTAGAACCTGAAGTGTCTTTCTCACCCGATTTAGTCTTTTGTACTTTTAAGTGAGTGACATCCTGTGCTCCACATTGGTGCTCGTTTGAAATTAATACTTCGCCATCTTTGTTCTTGAGCATTCCTCAACAGTTGAAGTGGTAATATTTGTTAGTAGTTGGAAGATGCTTCATGTTTATCTGCACCACGTATGGAAGCCAATTTGTCGCGGTCACTTCGTGTTATCTTTTGCTGGGCGCCTGTTATTGTATTACTACTTTGAATGTTGGGTTCATTGTCCTCCGGCTAGCTATTATTATTATTATTATTATTATTATTATTATTATTATTATTATTATTATTAAGTCGAGCATATCTCTTAATCAAGGTGTGTAAACGGAAAGGATTTGTTACTCAAAGATAACACTGATAAAAGAATTTGTTTTTACACTTTTATTACCGTCACAATTAATTAAGTTCACATATTGACTCGTGATACACGCCAGACTGAAACTGTTATGTTTTCTAATATCACTATAATCACTTATTTACTGCACATTATTAATTCGCGTGTTTCACATTTATAACAAACTTTAAGACGCGAGACATTCTGTAGAATTGCGACGTGTAACTCGCGAACGATTCTGATGAACTAAGCGACGTTTAACTTCTGAATGGTTCTGTTGGACTCAGCGACGTGTAACGCGTGGATGATTTTGTTGAACTGGTCGACGTATTACACGCGAATGCTTCTGTTGGACTGACGAAATCTGCCTCTGACTTTAGCTTTTTATACTCCCACACCCCGATATGCCTAAAGATTATAACGGAGCTGCTATTGGTTAATAAAACGCGCCAACATTAGCGTCTATTTTTATATCCAATCAAAAATTACGAAAACATATGCTCTAGGGAAGATATTCCCTCCATTTCTACAGAAAAGCGCGCCAATCTGACGTCATTTGTTTGTCTCTTCTAATTGATAAACAACTCACCCCCTCGCTCATTGTTACTCGCTCTTATTGTCAGTTTCAGTGAGGCCGTGTAAACTTATTTCCTAACAATGCTTATAATTAACAAACATCTCAAATCAATGTCATACAATAATGGTTATTTACACTACAATCACTCTGGCATTTACATTATTGTGATACAAATTACTGCCACACAATGTGTTGGTTTCTGATTCGAGCACCACCAAATCACATGTCCATATTTTTTATTTATTTATTTTATTTTTAACGTTATACCTGTATTTTTATTTTGAACACATCACTTACTGTGGCTGGTCGTTGATACTCCCATAATATCAAACACAATACAGACACACATTGCATACACAATGAATGATCCAAATATAACTGAACAACAGGAGCGTTAGATCAATACTAATGATTGTAAAGAGAAAGCTGGAAGGGATTGGGAAGAAGGAAAAGAATTTCCTCTTCCCTATAGCAACGCTAATTGTGAATCCTTAGACTTGGCACGATTTTCACAGCTTTGGGTTTATTTGTTTATTTATTTATTTTTTAACTATTCAGATGTATTCCCATGAAACGCAAGAGGGAAGTAACTGGCTTGTAGTTCGATGACGCCTCCACATAAGGAATAAGTTAAAAACGAAAGTTTTCCCAAAATTTAAATGAAGATAAAACAGCTAAATGCATGCTTTATAGCCTTCTAACCGTGAAAATTCTTGTACAACAAATTTCCCTTATTACACTCCTTTCCTAACTTAAAAAAACTAATTTCCAGACATTTATTCAGAATGACGATGCTATTTAGCTGGCATACCCGAATTTACACGGCAGGCTTTTTGTACCTCAAATAGCCATTTTATTTATTTCATGGACCATAATGAAACCTTTATTAAAATTATCATACACTGTTCTAGAAGATTTTTATGTGAATCCTCCCCATTACTCTTTATAACTGTAATTTCGTTAAGTCTATGATATTCTTAATAACGGATGAAAAATCTACTGATAGTCCCAGAAATGGACATGAAACATAGGCGAATCTTGTATTTTTACTTTCTCTACCACGTACATAGTAGGCAGAGAAGGTATTGCATTCCACCCAAAAATTCGGTAATACCGAGATTTCACGGAAATACGTGTTCTGAGGCACCTTAAACCTCCCGAAAAAAGCATTTTTAGAAAAAGATTCCCTGTGTGAGTGTAGTGCCCGTGAGCAGCATAACTCAAAATCGAAAAGTCGGCTAAATACCAAACTTGGTATCTGGGTTTAGTACTTTCCAAAGATGCGACACGAAGGTTTTCAGGAAAATCCCCTCACTCCAAACTACCCTTTACATGGAATATTTTTGGAAGTGTTGGATTTTCTAGAAAAATCATTAACGATTTTTATTAACAATCCATATATTAAATATATTTACATCACAAATAAAATGTATGTCTTGAATTTTCTAGGAATAGCGTGTGAAGTCCCCTTCATTGGGAAGGAATTTTGTATAATCTTGTATAACTGGTAAACGTTAAGCGATAGACGAAAATGTACATCTCTTTAAAAGAAACAATTTATTTCAATTACCTTTTTTTGTAGCATCAGCTATTTCCGAGATATTCGTTATTAATGGTTCGAATTATTAAATACTTATTCTTTTGATATCATGTGGATTTTCAGGTGTTTTTCGCGATGTCATGCAAAGCGTATGGAATTTTAAGGCCAGCGTATAGCGTCCAGTTCTAAAGCATTTGATTATTGCTATTCACTTTGTATCTATAACGAAATGTGTAATGTGCCATTTCCGGAAAGGTTTATCTCGATTAAAATGAAGTAGATAGGACCATAAACTTTCCCAAGAATAATTTGTGTAGCCATTAATAAGCGACAGAGGGTAGAGAAAGTCATGTGGATGTAACACGTCAGATTTTTAATTTCCTTAACCTTCCCGCCACAGTTTTCCTGGTTCTGGAAATTAAGCGCAACTTTCACCTTTTGGTGACGAAACAGTTACCGGAATCGTCGAACTTCTTTGAATAAATACAATAAATTAGAATTTAAGCCTTTGTACCTTCTGTTTGCTGTCGTAGATATGAAATAACATAAAGGCTACACAGTTTTCACATAATATAGAAGCCCTTAACATCAGGATGCAAGGAAATATAAGCGGAACGGATAAATATGAAGATTCCCCGCTTCCAGGCTATCAAGTTAAACGTTTTGAAATTGATTCATAGTACCATCAAGAAAAGCAATCTTCTCAGTTGTTGATTGTAAAATGTCGGTAGGCGTATTTCTGATGTAAACGTTGGACATTTTCCCTCTTTATATAATTAGTTAGCAAACACTGGTAGTGAACTCGCTTACAACAACAACAAAAATACTACAGAACTTTCTTACACGACTGTTATTAAAATATTTTGGTATAATTTTGCATACATATCGCACCGTTATACACACGCATGTATATTCTTTTATGACGTCAACGTTTTCGTATTCTAATAGGTATACAGGCTTTGTAGATTCTTTGGAGTTTCTTAGTCATTTGTATTTGATAGCTATCAGGAAGAACAGTGCTTTTCTGTGCTGAAGTAATTATCATAATCGGTGTAGTGGGCTCTGAGATTACCTTAACACACACCAAACACATACACTTTATAACATTAGTAACATTTGAGGAAATTAAAAGAATAATGACAAATTTTCACGCAAAGACTGGTTTGGGGCGGCAAAATGTTGTGAAATCTTCGTGTTATATCGCTAGAAGATAGAGTTAAACAGGAAATTAGGGACATATCGGATTTTTTTTTTGAGCTATGCTGCTTACACATACCTGTGTGCGCTTCTTCTTAAATTTGTTTATTCAGGCCCTTCAAACTGACTATTTTGGGTAAAATCTCAGTATCAAATTTTTTATGAACCTCTTCTGCTTACAGTAGTAAACTGGAGGAAGCAAAAGTGTGGAGGATATTCCCAAAATAGATAAATTAGACAAACTTTAAATTATTATTATTATTATTATTATTATTATTATTATTATTATTATTATTATTATTATTATTATTATTGCGGGTGTAATCACATGGTCAAGGAAACTACGCATTACGCAGACAAATTTGTTTGTAGGAAGAAGCCACACGCAGCGCGAATGTCTACACTCGGAAAGTAGGACGCCCACACGAAAGCATATGCATCCCACAATGCACTGTATTATTATTCTAGTGTGTCAGCAATCATCTAGTCCTATTTCTGTTTCATTCATCTCAACTAACGTTCAAAACAGAACTAATGAGTTTGTTGCGTTCTATTTGTGCTAAAATAGGCATCATATCCACCGTATAGAAAATTCAGCGTATTCTGCGTGCCTCCATTGAGAAAGGACGATCTCGATGGCTGTACGTACTCGTAGGCTTCCAAACTCAGGGCATTAAGTAGGAAAAGTACCCGGTTGAGTAAAGTAACAAAGAAAAAAGAAAAAGTGGCCTTTAGGATTTCTTCAGTCCTGGACTTAGGCTTTAATTGCCGATTATTCTACGTCTTAGTGTAGTCAGTGTGTCATTAACTCTTTACTCATTCTTCTGACCTTTCTAATTATTAAACATGATTACTGCAAATGCTAAAGGATATTCTGTATATTATTATGCGTTGTTTAATTAATCTTCCTGTGTTTCTAAAATACGAATATTCAGAAATAAATAACACCTGTTTGATCAGTATATCCCGCACGCGACCGTTGAACGCAAGGTGATTTTCATATATTTTCATTAACTGTTTTTTTTAATTGCAATTCTGCTTCTGTTATTCGGTATACCTTGTGTTCCCCTATGCACAGAGCCTGACATTACCAACTCTAGTTTAAGGTATATCAAGCTGCCTGATGAGACTTTTTTATTCAGCCGTTAATACAGATATCAGGTGGATAATAACACATGTCCCGAATTCATTTGAGCATTATTTCATGCTTTATTCATCGTCCGCGAAGTGATCTCTGTGGTTACTTAATATTTACCCAAAAGTGATGAGGGTTATGTCTGTTATACTTTAAAACTCGAGCACCTTATTCTGATATCACCAATTCTCACGTACTTCTTGTTTGATTTATTAGACCGTATCTTCATTTAGTTGGCCTACATACGAAATAATACCAGGTTTTGAAATCGCGAAACGGATCATAAATCCGAAACATATTTGTGTATGCACATGGCGAAATATGTACAATAATGTTACGAACTCTGAATTTCTCCCAGATAGTAACTTTGATCCGACGCCTACATTTAATTTCCATTCGTAAAGATGGACAGCAACGGCCTCCTGAATCCTTTGAAATAGAGTGCAGTGTTACATGTGGAAATTGAAGGTAAACCGGGAGAAACAGCTTTGCTGAGCGTAATTACCATATCTGAATGTTTCTGCCATTTCTTCCGTTTTTGATACGAATTGTTATTAATGCATCTATTTATACACTAAGTGGATAAATTTAAAGTGGTATATTCATATATTCCACAGCTGGAGAAGAAAGTTTTTGTTTCCGGCAAATGTAGGCGTATTATGTGAAAATGTGGCAATGTACGAAATTAACTGGGAACGCGGACTCACATATGGAAACACTGCAGTCATGTGTGTACAAGAAAAAGAAAAGGGAATGAAATGGGAATTGCAGACTCTTTATAGATTATAAAGAAAGTCAAGACTAACAGAGAGGTACGTACTTATTGGTAATGCCACACAAATGTGCAGTGTGTTAATGAACTACATCGAAATAATTTCAAAGAGCGTGGGGGTAACTTAGACATGCCATTTGGGATAGGACACTTGTAGCCAGTCTGTTCAAAGTTTTGTAATGCGCCAGTACGCCACTAGCTAACGATGTGATTTCAAATCATAACATATGTACTATAACAAAGGGAAGTTTCAAAGCGTATCTCTCTGGCGCATTGATTTAGAGACTAAGAATTTACCATTGTTTTGGAATTCAATTCTCGTCCGTCACTTGTGTTTTGCTTTGTTTGTTTGATGTTTTTTTAGTAGGTCATAATATTTTTGGCTTACGTTTTAAATTTGTTTCAATTTATACCATTTAATCTTAGCATATTAATTAATTCAGTCACAATTCTGGCTTACAAAAAATAGAATAATGCTTAATGCAGTAGCATTCACATGCTGTGCTTAAAAACGGGAAGTGCTTTAATGAGGGGAAACAAAACAAGAAAAATAGAGAAAATAACCAAGCCTTTGCAGTAGTTTTTAAATAAACTGTTCGAAGTGGCGACCTGCATTTTAACAGCAAAGTTGATATCGGCGCATGACGATTACCGTACTCGATCTAAGATTCCTGCGGCGGCCGGGACCAGTAACGACGGCACAGCAATGACGGGGTCCCTAGAGTTTCCAGATATATCTAGATATCCCGGTAGTCAGACAGGCAGACCGGGGACCCCGCCCCCACATAGGTCCAACGTCCCCCAAGGGGTGGTTCTAATACCCCGGCAACTAGCCGAAGGCCGAGGAACAAAGAAAGTTCACACAGAGCATCGTTTTCCCCTGCCAAACTGCACGAAACACCCTCGCCGACACTTCGAACCGTGAAAGAGTCCAAACCATGGTGTAAGTGATGAATGAAGTGATTAATGGAACGAAATGGAGGAACATGAAATTCGGGGTATGAAAGAAACCACTCCAGCATTCGCCTGATGACCCGGGGTAACCCCCGAAAAAACCTATAGGTCAGAGTGGACGAAACTGCACGAAACACCCTCGCCGACACTTCCAACCGTGAAAGTGTCCAAACCATGGTGTGAGTGATGAATGAAGTGATTAATGGAACGAAATGGAGGAACATGAAATTCCGGGTATGAAAGAAACCACTCCAGCATTCGCCTGATGACCCGGGGTAACCCCCGAAAAAACCTATAGGTCAGAGTGGACGGCTGCCAGGAATCGAACCCGGGACCTCCCGAATGCGGGCCACAGATGTTACCGCCTGAGCCATCCGGTGCGGCGATAGTATTCTGACTTATAATCCGGAGGACAAGAAATCGAATTTCGTTAGGTTGAGTTACATGTATAAGGTTTTCTTTTCTAGGATTTTTCCTTACTTTGGAAGACATGATTCACTGTAAGCTCTTTGCTCCTTGAGCATCCATTGGCCATCAGATACGTCCGCGGTGTTAAGCGTCGTTAAACTCATCCATCCCCAAAACTGCTGCTATGGGCGTTGCACACATTTATCGCGAAATGATCACTACTTTGTGTGTGTGTGTGTGTGTGTGTGTGTGTGTGTGTGTGTTTGTGTGTTATATGAGGGCTGTCCCTGAAGTACTCGACCTAACAAATAAAACACAAAAATTTTGCGAAAAAACATCTTTATTTCTCTACATAGTCTCCTTTCAGCTCGATACACTTTTCGCAGTGATGTTCAATCGCTTCGATACCCTGCTTATAGTGAGAACCGTCTAGTTCTGCAAAATAGCCATCAACCGCAAACTCCACCTCTTCACTGTTGACAAATCTTTTACCACCAAGTCATTTCTTGAACTTTGGAAACAGAAAATAATCAGAGGGGGCTAAATCTGGCGAATAGGATGCATGAGGAAGCAATTGGAACTTTAACTCATTGATTTTGACTATGGCGATAATGGATGTGTGAACTGGTGCATTGTCTTGATGAAACAGAACTTTCTTTTTCGCTAAATGCGGCCATCTTTTTTGCTTGATTTCATCATTCAAACGCTGCAGTAAGTTTGCATAATACTCGCCATTGATTGCTATTCCTTTTTGAAGATAATCAATGAAAATTATCCCACGCGCATCCCAAAAATCTGACGCCTTCACATTGCCTCCAGATGGAACTATCTTTGCCTTCTTTGGAGCGGATTCTCCCCTTTCAATCCATTGTTTTGACTGTTCCTTCGTCTCAGGTGTGAAGTGATGGACCCATGTTTCATCCATGGTTATGAACCGACGCAAAAACTCGGTTTTATTGCAGCGCAACGTCGCCAAACACTCGACTAAAACATCCTCGCGACGCTGCTTTTGTTCCATTGTGAGTAAATGCGGCATCCATCTTGTGCACAGCTTTCTCATGTCTAAATTTTCAGTCAGTATGCGATGTACAACACTTTTTGATGTCTGCTGGCTCGCGCACTTTCAGTCGACGGTCATCCCATACCATTTTGTGGATTTTCTTAACAATTTCTGGCGTGGTCACTTCATTTGGTCGACCACTGCGATGTTCGTCTTGGCAGCTCGAACGGCCTCGCTTAAACTCTGCCTCACAATATTTTACTGGTGTAAACGAAGGAGCAGACTCCTCCAGAGTAGAATCTAGCTCAGCTTTAATATTAGTTGGACTAAGACCTTTCAAATGAAAGTATTGTATCACATTGCCATGACCAGTTTTAGCCCTGTATACAAATTTGCTGAGAGAATTCACTATTGGTGGCTGCCAAACAATTACTAAACAATGTAGCATTGTCAAACTTCAAACTTAAGCTTTATAAGGGTGGTACTTTCTACCATAGTCATTTGTTTGAAACAACAACCGCTATCTATACGCCAGGTCGGGTAGTTCTAAAATTGCCCTCGTAAATACCATTTTGAAGGATTTTAATTTACCACAGAATAGGGACTCTCTTTTAAAACACAAATGTAAACGGGTGCCATAGCACCATTTAGTCACTGTTGCCAGCTATATGCTGTCGCTGTAACTAACTCCTTCTGGTGCGTGTCCAACTGATTCACCCGATGACCCCGTGCGAATTAATTGAACACAAAGTTACAATGTTGATCTCAGCAACAGTGTCAGATAAGCCTGTTATATTTCTTCTTCTTCAGGAACCGGAAAAGTTTATCATCATGCCACACGCTCATGGTTGCATCATCATCGGACGAATGATGAAAGCTTTGCGAGATATCCAGCAAAAACTTTCGGGTACTCCTTGGGTGCAGATGGAATTAACTCATTTTCAAATTTGTTAAATATGCAGCTCATCATTGCCGATTACAGAAGGAAATAGTGCAACCTCTGCAAACCTGGTGTATCCTCTAGGATTTAAATATTCAATTTAAATTTAGATGTTAATGGAGCTAAGATTCCTCTAAATTGCATTTTTCAGCCTACCAAAAGTCCATTGTAGGACAGTTTTCTTTCTGTTTATTTGAAAAGTTGCCTAAATATCAAATGCAGGAAAAACTCTAAATTTGTAAGTTTAATTGATTGAATAATTTATTACGTTGGTCGCCAATTGAAATAAAAATAATACATTTTCTGTAGTCGGCGCAGTATTGCTGCGGCTATTACTTTTCTAATTTGTTATTATCTCAGGTGTTGCGATTTAAAGATAAGCTAACCAAGTATTGATGAAACGTTGTTGACTTCAACACACTGTATTATTTAAAACACTTCTGTTATTACGGCTTACGTAAACGCATTATAAAAGTTAATGGGAACGGAAAATTTCCAAGTCCCGATACCTAACTAAAATGTATAAAAATATTGTTACTTGTTATTAATGGAAACACTTTTCTTCACATTCTTTATCAATTACTATATCACTCAGTCCGCAATACTTTGTATTACGACGGATGTTTCAAGATTATTATTCGCGGACACACGATCCATTTGTACAGCGTCTTCTGTCTCCTGCGTCCGAGACTAAGTAATCCGGGATTCGATGAACTTAATGAAACGTGACGTAATGTGAAAGTCTAACACATTGTATTAAATGGAGCTATTTAGGGTCGACTTAACGTGACTTAATGCGACGTAACCTGAGAGTTTGGCAATGTCAAACTTTTCCTTCTCGTTACGTTAAGTTTGACGTCACTGTTCATTAGAACCAATCGGCGTGAAGCAGTAGTATGAAGTAATAAAACCAACCACCAATCGAGAGTCATTCTCGTTACGTTAAGTGCATCCTAATTTGACGTTTAGTTCAGAGCATTTCATAACTTCACTTTACGCCACGTCATGTTAAGTAAAGTTCATCGCAATCTAGGCATAAGTTGACATGGTTCCCTTTCTAAAATGTGCCAACAATGCTTATTACAATGTATATAATTGGTTCCTCACGGAACATTCTAGATTTTTTAAAATAACAAAATGACTTTACAGATCGGTTATTATGTGTTATGAATATTTACAAAATTATGACTATCAGCTGTTTATGGGTTCCTATTGTTTAGCTGATGGTTCGTTGACTTAGTTTGCATTTTATTTCTTACTAAATGAATGACCTTTTAATTAATTTAATTTAATCATTCTTGTACCGTTTAAGACATTACTGTACAGTGATCTAGAAACGTTTCATGCTGAATTCTCTCCTTTGTCCCATAGAACAGCAATTTTGTAAACCACAAGATATTCATAATAATGGACCAATATATCCTAGTATTCGTAAAAATATGCAGAAGCTGCTACCTAAAAAAAACAAGAATTTAAAATTCTTGGACTTGGCATATACTCTGTACACCGGAGAAACATATTTTGAATTGTTAATTATGAGTATGGGTTGAGTAGCTGCTGATGTTGCACCGGACACAATTCCCTCTGTTTATACTTATGTATATGGAATATACGAAGGCGGATTGATAAATCCGCGACCTTTACGAGAGATAGCGTTCTAATCACAGGTTTCTTGTTTGCAACCAAGTCTTACGTCTATTCTCTGTATAATCGCAGAAATTCGTTGTCATTTGTTTCTTAGAACATTGTTGACAGCATCTAAAATAAGCAGATGTGTGTTGCTGCGTAGGAAATGGAGAAAGGTGAATTTTGTGTTCTGATAAAGCGTTCCTTTCTGCGTGGTAAGACGGTGAAGGAAACGGAAGAAAAGCTGAACAAGTATTATGGGGACTCCACTCCATCACATAGCATGATTCACAAGTGGTTCACAGAATTTCCTGTGGCCGTTCGAGCACAAAAGATACCGTGCGCACAGGACGGCCGGTTGAGGTCACAACAGAAGAAATGGTGAATAAAGTTCACGATATTGTGTTGGAAGATCGCCGAGTGAAAATTCATGAGATAGCCAAGATCGTAAACATCTCGAGTGAACGGGTGTATAATATTCTGCACAAATTGCTGTGTATGAGAAAGCTGTCAGCAAGATGGGTGTCGCGACTGCTCACAGTTGAGAACAAGTAGAATTGTATGGCAATTTCACAGGGATACTTGAACATGTTCCAGCGCAACCCTAATGAGTTTTTGCGCCGTCATTCACGGTTGATGAAACTTGGATCCACTACTATCAACCTGAAACCAAACAACAATCAAAGCAGTGGATTTCCTTCGGCGAACCTGCTCCAGAGAAAGCGAAAACCATTCCGTCGACAGGAAAAATCATGGCAGCTGTCTTTTGATATTCACAAGGCGTGATAGACATCCACTACCTGGGAAAAGGCAAAACGATCAAGGTTCATATTATGCCGCAATGCTAGATCATTTTCACAAGGAATTGTTAAAGAAACGACCCCATTTGGTGAAGAAAAAGGATAATGCACCTGCACACAAGTTGGCCATTTCCAACGAAACTTTATGGAATTGGGCTACGAACTGCTACCTCACCCACTATATTCTCCAAATTTGTTCCGAGCGACTTCTTCCTCTTCGCAAACCTGAAAAATTGGCTCGCTGGGAAGAAATTCACGTCTAGTGAACACATCATGGCAGAAACAACCTCATATTTTGCAGACTTCGAAAAATCATATTTTTGGAAAGGTTTAAAAATTGGAGAAACGTTGGACAACGTGTATTGAATTGAAAGGAGACTATGCTGAGAAATAAAATTGATTTTTTGGAGAAAAAATTGTTATTTTCTTTAAAAAGTCACTGACTATCAAGTACTTACCTCCAAGATGGTCTTTGAGTCAGAAGAACATGTGAAAATCACTTGGGAAAAGATCTGGTGAATATGGAGGATGCGAGAAAACTTCCCAGTTGAATCTTCTGAGCTTCGCCTTAGTCAAGATTCAACTAGGAAGTTTTCTCGTATCCTCCGTATTCACCGGAGCTTGCCCCAAGTGATTTTCGCAAGTTGCTCCAACTCAAAGGTAAGCACTTTTGACACCGATGAAGAAGTCAAATCAGTGAACAGCTGCTTGCGAACACAGGACCCGACCTGGTACAACACTGGCTTGGAAAAACTTGTGTCACGTACCCTAAAATGCTTGGAAAAACATGTTGACTACGTATAAAAATAGCAGAAGTATTGTTTAATATAAATAAAATTAATTCATCATTATCAATTGTGTGCAATGTTTTTTTATAAAATAGGGAAACTTACTTATTGGACGACCCTCGTATTTCTTTACAAAATAGGGTTTCTAGTTATGTTCTAAACTGCGAGATACTGCACTAAAATTTAGCACCGGAAGGAAAACATGCCCTCGATATCTTAACATGGTTGTACCCACGTCAACTAATGTACAGCTTCTGTTGCTGTCACCTTTGACAATTTGTCTAAGACATGCAGCGTATATACAGCACTACGACCGATACGGTTAGGAAGTACCTCGTGCCTGCCAACCTAGAAATATGCTATTAATTTAACGAAGTTATTTTAGTTATAAATTTTTACATTTACTTTAGCAAGGAGAGGGGGTTCCAACACCCAAAACCCTTCCCTAGCTACGCCCCTTATTCGTTTAGAATGTATGCCATCTCTTGCAAAGACAAGGGTATTACTCCCAAAAAAACAAGTAGTCAGACATTTTTACAAAGAATTCAATATCGATGCCCCAATATAAATGCAGAAAATGTGAAAGCTGAAAAAACCAAGGAAGTAATGTTCAAAATGTTATGTGCTGCATTTGAAAGAAAAATCATTGGCGCATACAGTATTTGGAGAAGGCCAATTCATTGCTAAGACAGGTGCGTTTTTGTGAGTTTCCTTTATCTACAAGAAATACTTAAACACGCTGCATGGAGAAAAAAACGTGCTTAAGTAGGAGATATGCCATGTATAATCTGATGCTGTATGGAAGTGGAACACGAGATAGTTTTTTACATTTTGGGAGACAGTGTTGGGAAAGGAACGTCAAATGAGATTTGTAGCATTCTTTTCAAGTATTTGGTGTGGTTGACAACAACAGTTCAAGAGGTAGTCCTGTATTGCGACAGTAGGATAGAATAAAAACAGTCAAATTTGGGCAATGCTATATTAGTTTCTGAAGGATAGTGAAAACATTGTATGTTGATATGGCAATTATTGACGGATAGAGATAATTAAATAAGAAATAAATAGCAAGATAGAGAAATAATTGCAACATATGATTTCCGTATATTAAACCAATGTATATGTTATTAGCCTGAGTCAAAAGATTTGTCCGAAGAAAAAGGTCATTAGCGCGTTATGTTAAGGAAAGTCATTAATAACAGTCGAGTAGTGAATGCATTAGCATAAAGATTCCTGGAATGCAGTAAGATTGAGTTCAGTACGTTTGCAAAGTCAGGTAAATCGGAATTCTGTGAATTGGAAAAGGAATGAAATTCTTAGATTCAAGCAAGACTCCGCATGGACACAGTGTCATATACGCATACGTAGAGTTTTAAGATTGGACCGCATAAGCAGAACGTTGGTAGGTGTAGTGATAGGTAGACGGAGCTTAAATTAAGAAACGTTCGTGCATTCTAAAGCAGTCTTACTTAATCATGTGACTTACTCGTAGTATTTAGTTTTATTTTAAGTTGTGTAGCACTTATGAACGAGCTTGATTTAGAAGGATTTGGCGGCTATTGCGAGGGATCTTTACGAGTAAAAGTTTTGCGACTTACGGCAACTGGCGCTTCGCTTTATTATTATTATTATTATTATTATTATTATTATAGAAGTAATTTAATTATTTAATTCAAAAGTAGGCGATTCTTTTCAAAGAGAAAATTTGAGTCAACATTAAAACTTATCAGGTAACTATACTGGTATTGTCCTTTCACATTACACTCACGCATACTTTGAGACAAAGTACTCATAGCTATACCACTGAAGCAGTTGGCGGAGCATACTGCGTAGAAAGAGCTAGGAGATGACGACATTGTAGAAGTCGACAACAAAGCAGGTAACACTAAACGTTAACTGAAGCACTTCGAGAAAGCAGCATCAAAATTTGAAGCAAATTGTCGCGCCGCGAACAGTTTCAATCTAAAGATTAACTATCTTATCCCAAGCCTGTTAACTGCATACATTCAGTATTGAATCTATATCGCGTCTCACACTTAAACGACAGTACAGGTTAAATCGGGCGTACTGTTGCCACATGTAGTGTACATACGCGCACAAATTTGGTGCCCAACTGCGGTTGATCTACAAATTTAATGTCACATTGTGAATGATACATCGCCGAATAGTGAAATATCTGCACTGCTATTTAAGCCAATTGTAAGGCATTTAATTTTTACCTGCTTTTTATATCTCCTCTTTGTATTCCTAGTACTTCGAAATACAATTTTAAAGACATAAAAATGTATATTATCAAAGAACTAAGCAGATATAAAATAATAAAAGCTATAATTTGGTAGTGTATCATCACTGTTTATTACCCATGACGAAATTACATTCAGCGTGGGTGGAATGTTTTCAAACACCAAAAATGAACGTTGCGCCACACTCTGCTTTGCGTTATTCCATTATATTGAGTTAACCTAGCGTGTTTTTGTTTTCCCTAGCCTTTTTTGCATTCTTTTTTATGAGTAAGGGATCATTGCACATTATATTTTTAATGTTTGCATCCACTTACGTAACTTTTTGGGGGGAGTATCTTAGATTTCTATAATAATATTAAAAATAGAGTCACAAATAGAAAAACATTTCTTTATCAGTATTTATAAGATCACTCATTGTAATGTAATTCTTATTTGAAGTTTCTGATTAGTAACGAATTTAAATCATCACAACATGGAAATGATAATTACATCGCATTATTAGGCTTTATTAAATGAGGCAGTATTTTTAACACTTAAATATTATAGTCTAACTATATAATATAAAATATAACAGCCCGCCTTAAAGCAATATGTGTATAATATAGTATATAAAATGTATGTAACAGTCATTGTATTATGTTCATATTATTATGTACATGTATAATAATGTTATGTGAATGTATTAAGTAATTTAACAATGTAGGAGCTGTGAGAATAACAGTAAGCTGCCTTCCGTAGCAAACAGAATTATAAAATAGAAGCCGAAAGTTGCTAACAATGAGGTAACCTTGAAGCAATAATGAATTGGAAAGTTTAATAAAGGCTACTAATAATTCTTGGAACAATAATGTAATATATAAAACAGTTAATAAATAGCTAATCAACAACTAGAAAGGCTAAAAGTTAAATAAAAGTATTCTGTTGGAGTAGGATTAGCCAATCAGAAATTGAAAAAGTGGAAATATATGAATTTAGGCGGTGGACGCCAGACGCTACAAGGCAGCGTTCCCGAGCAGTTCGATTTTATACGTATTCAGTGTCAGACAGGAAAATTCATTACGGCGAGAATAAAATAAAGTTTTACGTGTTTAGACGTGCAATTCATAAAATAATCTCACAGCTCTATAGTAGGATATATCAGTAAAGTGTTATTTAATCGTGTGAAGGAATAATAAAAGGAGTGGAATACAAATGATAATTTGTATAAGCCTTCACTCTTTAGCCACACCAGCCTGCTAAGAGATACGTGTTTCTGCAAATTACCGCTGACACACCCGAGGCATACATATATAATATTTAAAATAAATATTAAAATACAGAGTTGATTTTTAAACGTGGGGGTAAAGGCCACCGGAAAAGTAAAATTGGGGTGAATGCCACCAGAAAGTTTGTCTCGTACGTGCGTGATCTAAACAATTTCAAGTTTGGCGTACCAACAGTGGAGCAGCAAAAACCACCATCATAAAAAATGATAAGGAAATGCTTTCTTGTTATGGCGTTTTCTTTAATACTTATACTAATATTACAGCGAAAGAAAAGTAATGCGTGAGTATTTGAGAAAGACCGAGATTATGAAAATTTCTTTCTCCACAGAAAAGCACCTTTGACAATTCCAAACATTTCAAAACTAGTGTTTCTAGGACGTTTTTCTATGCTAATGTCCAATATCACTTCGCAATTGGATTTATTCAGTTATCGTGAATATGATGGATATTTTATGAAATTATGATCTCCAGCTCTAATGGGTAAAATAAAAAGCTTTAATACTCTTCCGCTTTCTTTGTACATAATCTGATAAAATGTTTTGTGCGATTCGAACAAAGGCTGACCAATTGGGTTTTAGAACGCTGCAAAAAGTGTGACGGTACACTTTAAAACAAGTTCTACTGTCTTTATTTGCAACTCCTTGCCCTCTTGCACATACATCAACACTTTCATCTATCCGGAGAAAAAGTTTTACACTTACAATACAGGATATGACGAAATTTATAGGCTACATATTTGGTTCGGTACATGTGATTGTAGTGAAAATGGGTGTGCTCTGACGGAGAAAAGCAATGTTATAGGAATAGTCAGCGTTTTTATTAAACTTTCTCATTAACGCCTTTATTTTTCTACTTGACAAATTTATTTCTCATCAATTTAAATCAGATATCGTTGACATTGTTAGGTATTATAAAAATATTTCCTGGAAAAAACACCAGAAAACGTACAGTTTGTTCTTTCTGATCAATTTAAATCAGATATCGTTGAATTGTTAGGTATTATAAAAATATTTCCTGGAAAAAACGCCAGAAAGCGTACAGTTTGTTCTTTCTGCATATCAAAAATGAAACTGATTTAGCTGCTGGATTTTTTAAAGTTAAGAGGAATACCTTCTCTTATCACTCTTCGTATAACTGGTAATCTAAAGTATTGGGAGATGTATTATTCCCAAACCGTAGGCGAGAGACAAATTATCTACTTATTCAACAAACGAACGCAGGAAGAACGAATTGCTGCAAGACGGTTTTATTTGAGGGCTATACGTGCAAAATCCCAACTTCTATCCCATATACTTACAGTTTTGATGTGGAACTGCGGCGCGTGAAATATTTGCAGATGATTTCAGTATTCTGAAGGAATTTGGCTGAGAAAGCAACAACTTTATCAGATGGATAATCAGAATTTCTTATCTAAAACTAGGCTATCTGGAGTAGCTTTCAGTTAATTATCTGCTAAATACTAATAAAACCTGCTTATCAAGCTTGTTGTGTTACTTTTCAATGTGATCTTATTTATCTTCGACACTCTTGGTCTGTTTTAACCCCAACTGCTGAGTCCCAAACTAACAAGGTACCATGAATTAATGTTAAGAAAACTTGAAACCGATTTTATACACCATCCGAAAGCGCACACTGAAATGGTAAAATCCTCGAATATTAGATCCTATCGTGCATATATACACGAGTTATATGATGGTAAAGATGTGCGGGTGGGGGTCGCCAGTGTTCGGCCAGAGTGAAGTTCGCATGAACTGCTGGCGGGAAGTGTTGAGAAGCGGGCGATGAAGAATGTTCACTGCGTTTTCTTTTGTCACATAGACATGGGTGGAAATTAGCGGATCTGATTAGCACGAAATGAAACTTTTGAAACAGCCGGTACTATTGCATTAGGAAAGGAACTGGTGCTTGCGAAGTCTTTATGGTGGACAATAATTGTGAACAACTTTCTTTATTCAAATGTAGCTGGTGCAAGAAGCTTTGAGGTTTCGAACATTTTTTCTTAATTTCCATTTTCATCACAGGAGATAGAATATGTTGAAGGGTATCAAACAGACTGCCATATTATTGGTGAGTACTTAATCGTTTAATCAGTACATACTCATACATGTTGTATTTAAATTTCACATGTATATTTTCATCCTCCACGCGATTATAATGCAACCAGAGGTTAGTATTTAATTGTGCCTTTAAAACGTGTATAAATTAATTAGAAGATTTGTGATTACTGCATTATGACTTAAAAGAAAGTAACACGTAATTTCATAGGCGTACAATATATATATATATATATATATATATATATATATTAGACGAGTATATGCACGATAAGATGTAATATTCGAGAGTTTTGCATATTTCAGTGTGCTCTTTCGTATGGTGTATAAACCGGTTTCAAGTTTTCTTAACATTGATTGATATCCCTTGTAAGTTAAGTCTTCTCATTTGCAGGATCACCGTTTTTGAGTTTTCGAGGGGAAAGATAAGTTCCAAGCACAGAGAATTTATGGAACGGAAGGTGAAAAAGAATTTGATGTATTACATTCACATGACTTTCCTACTTACTGCCGTTTATTTTTATATCTCTTTTACATGTTCTTACGAAAGTTTATTCGAAATGTTTCATGCTATCTGATCGAAATAAACGTTTGCAGAAATGGCTTTATTACATATTTCTTTGCAGATACAAGTGTGATATAGAAAGCCAACCCGATAGTCAATATTTTAAAATCGGGTCGTTGCGTGCCTGCTTTGAAATCCCATACTCTGCATGACCAAGAGAAACAAAGGAATGGTGACTTAGCACTTCAAAAGGCCCGCGACTAAGTACTGATAAACCAAACCAATAGCAACGAATTTCTCGGAAACGAATAATACTCTTCAAAATTGACATATGTTGTGTTAAAAATATTAAATAAATTACACCCTCGTAATTAAATTCGTTTATTAAGAAATTATATATCCTTGAAAACGATTAACAGTTCATTACCAGTATATTACTGCACCTTGACTTGAAATGTTAACTATTTTTATATCCGAAAAAATCGCCTAATGAGGTCTACATTATAAACTTGGCAAGTGTTTGTCAATCTCTTTTGGTTTACCAGTTAAACATAACAATACAAAATTTATTCGAGATAAAGGATGCTTATTCATAGAAAATGAATTTTAATCGTCATTACAATGTTTTAAACATTTACACAGGGTTTCACCAACCACCATCAAATTTAGCTTGAGGGACGTCAAACTAAAACTTGTCAGTTTTTTTTATATCGTCAACGACAATCACTTCAAAATGACGGTTCGTTAACTATGAAGACTCGTTACATAAGTTTGTGAAGATTGGTAACAGTAACGTTTGCTATTTCTCTTTTCGTTGGCTGAGATTGTAACTTCGGAAGCAAAACATATGCGCTAAGTGTATGATTAAATGATACCACGTCTCTCGGTAACCACATTCATCGAGCACAAAATATCGCCCTCGTGGTCTAGGGGTACCATGCTAGCCTCTAGTTCCCGAGGTTGCGGTTTCAAACCTGGCCGAGGGCGATGGATTTTTTTTTGGGGGGGGGAGCGTAAAAATCCTTAGTATGGCTTCCTTCTGAAGGAAAGTAAAGTCAGTGGTCCCATATCCTAGATTTACGGCACGTAAAAGAATCTCAAGCCTGATAAAGAGGCCTCTGAGCAAAGGTTCCGGGGCGCTTAGAACCATAGTAGTTAAAGAGCGTCCATAAATAAAAATAAGCCATCCCCCTGTCTCGAACAACATTCTCAATCGACTGTTGTGAAATATAAAGCTGCAATGAACAAAAGCTGGCCAACGTGCCACAATATTGATAGTTAGTGAACGTTCATTTCAGACCATCTGAATATTCTATATACCTGCGCATTATGCCCAATGGGTGACAAAATGGACACATGAGTAGGTACAGTAAATGGTGTCTACAATGCCAGGAGAGTTTGCAATTGCATAAAACTCTTGAATCATTGTGGCCGTAAGGAAATTATTGCTTCCGATACTTTCTCCACATATCTGCACACCGTGGATTTCGAAACTGTGTTGCAGTCACCATTAACAGTATGGAAAGACCCCATGGAGAAATATCCGAGTGTTAACAATAATTGTTGAATTGGTAAAGGTGACTGATTTCTGTTCGTAGGGTATTCCAGTCTCGGTTAAGTTTCTTTCAACATTTTTAACACCACCTGTTTTGATAATCTGTAACGAGTCGCAAAGTTTACGTAATTCATTTTGCAGAAATGATTATTTCTATCTAAAATAACATGTTCTGGGTCCATATTTTCAATAACTTTGTTGAACAATGTTTCAATATCGAAAACAGAAAACATTTATTGTTGAGTTACTGGAATAAAAGTAAATGTGATGGCATTTCTCAAGAGCTACATTATCCTTTAAACTAGAATTATTGATTTGTCTGTCAATAATTTAAGGAAGAAATGTGGTGTCTCAAAAGTTGGCGAGAACTTCGGCAGTCAGAAGGACGATGCACATTGGTGAAACTTCTGCTTTTTACGTACCATCAACAGCTTGACGATCTTCAAATTCCTTGGCAACGGTTGGTGAAACCTGGCAATAATGTTTTAACCAAAACGGTTAGGGCACGAGGCAATAAAACGTAACGAACATTTTTCACGTGAAAAGTAGTTTAAGGTGGGGGGGCGTTCTTTGAAAACCTTCCTGTCGCATCTTTGTAAAATGAACTTTGAACTTCAATACAAAGTTTGGTACTTCGATTTTTCATCTTTGAATTACGCTGCTTTTACACACACGCACTCGCGGATCTTTTTCTAAAAATTGTTTTCTTGGATTTAGAGGACAAGAAAATGTATATTTGTTGTTAAATCTTGTTATTGAATTTTTCGGTGGCGTGCAGCACTTCCTCTCTCATATCATTAATAGGTAAATTGTAGAGAAAGAAAACATTCGATTTATGACAAGAGATTCAACTGTCTAAGTTTTTAATATTGAAAGTACTTATGAATTTAGTGAAAATATTTAAATATTAGCTCTTATCTTTTGCGATCTGCTGTTTTTGTACTCCCGGGATTTTAATTTCAGAATGGCACATATAAAATGCCTGGAGAACGTTGATGAGCAACTATAACGAATTGTATCTTAAAAGTAACACGCCGTTACTTCAAAGCCCAGACAGTGTTGCACCATTCGTCGGCGTGATTGACGTCGCAAGGAGAGCTGGAATATGCAAATAAAATAGGCCACCGTTATCGTGAGTTTTCGATGATGGAAAAGGTGAAATCCTGTGTGCAAATACAATGCATTAAGATACAAAGGGATGTTGGTACATCGCTCAAGCATTAGTGATTTGCGATGCAGCAGTCGTGTAAACAGACACTCATAACATCATTCACATCGAATGAAATAAGTATCGTTGCAGTTAAGTCACATTTTGAAGCATTACTCGTTCACACCCATTAACGGATGTCATCGTATAAAGTTGCGTAACTTCAAGCTTGCTAATAAACCGAGGATATGCGTGTTGATTCTCGGATAAAATGTGTTGCACCATCACCTTTTATAACCCGTCTTGCAATGTTGATTACCAGCACATATGATACGTTATGGTATAGATTTGGAAGTATATTCCTATAATTGTTCTTTCACACCAGCCGTGTATGGGCTAAGTTGGAAAGTTAGATCAGACTTAAAAAAGAAAAAGTCAGTGCCACGCAGAGTCCGGAGTGCGAATGTGTGTGTCCTATCGTTATTTGATAACCAATTCGCCCGTTATAGAAAAGTATTTCAGAATTGCTGCTAGGCATAGCACGGAGCAACGTGGCAAGCTCGGATACTTCCTTTCGTAGTGCCTATAATTACCTACTATCCTTTCGCAGAAGATAAAGATTTTGAAAAGATCTGAGCATTTGTAATCAAACCAGGCTTGATTCTGATGTGGCTCTCCTGAGAGGCTACACGACCACCCGCAAAATACGACACTCGGAAATATTAGTTTGTTATAGCTTTATCAGGCTTGAAACAGAGAGAGAGAGAGAGAGAGAGAGAGAGAGATTGAACTAGATGCTATGGATTCATCTTATAATAAGCCCAAGGTTGGAAAAAGGGTGCTTTTAGACCTCTTTCCATAAGACAAGAGAATGTTTTTAATTTTTTTCAGAATGTCCATCTCTTGATTTGATTTATTTTATGCATCTACCGAAACGTGCAGCCGAGGTTATTAAGACCTTCTGTTAACGGGAGTCCGCGGTTCAAATCCCGTCAACACTGTCCTCTCTGACGAATTTTTCCAGGTTTTTCCCAGTCCCCATAACTGACAATTGCCGGGGAAGTACCCTAAACTTAGGTCTGGAACCTTTCTTTCCCAAATTTCCTTTCCCGATTATCATTTCATTTTATGTTATCTTAGTGTCCACCGCCTGTGGTGCCGTATGTAGTAAGAATAAGCGTTAAACATACACACCAAAAAAGAGGAGTTTTGCGATATCCTGATGGTTCTTCATTCCTGACCCGAAAGTGAGAACGCGCTCACTGTGATGGACTGTATGTTAAATATTGCGCTTTTGCAGCATTAGAAAAACGCTCTATACGGGGGGTATAATTAGATATACAGTTGTATAATTGGTATATTTGGTGGATTGAGATAATTTTGATGTTTATAGCTATCTATCTCTTAAGTTTTTCAGCCTTGCTCAGTTTCTCGTTCATTTCTTGTGTCAAGGACTAGGAATTTGACTAAAACCAAAGAAACTGTATTTTGAAACAATACTGGAAGTCAGAGATGTGCGAATGGGTTCGAGAGAAACACCTCCTCCATCGAGGATCAGAATTTACAGGTTACATTACATATTTGATCAGAAAGGGTCTGTCGGTAATATGCTCAAAAATGGTCGACCAATCGCTCAGACATTTGATCAAAGTCCAAACAAATAAAAAAAAACGAGAAGCCAAGGATTGAACATCGCACACATTTTTTTTGTTTGTTTATACATGGCGTATTGCGACTTTGTTCATTCTAGTCCACTGTGACTCTTCACTGTTTTTATTATCAGTGTTTTGTTTTTATTAGTTCGTCACTGGGAGTTTACTGATTTCCACTAACACTTCAGTAAGGTGAACTAGTACAATTCTCCGTCACCTCACTTCCTTTGTGACAGCCTCCTCTTCCGGACGTCCACTCACTGGGGAGTTGGGCACATGACCTCTTCAATCTCTCCTGCGGCAGCAGCACTCACTGCACGTCACAGTAATCATCACCAAATCGTTCGGAGAATCGCTCTTGATGTCGCATCCAAACGCGCTCGCTAACTCCCTCACTCATGACTGACTCAACTCAATTCGACTCGCACTTAGTCGATTCCCGCGAGAGCGCTTGCCCATATAATCAGTGGAATCTAGAACGTTCTAGAACTATTTCGACACTCTTCTAGAGGAGGCCGTAGAAGAAGCTTCCAGAAGGTTCTAGTTATTTGCCGAAAGCCCTTCCGGTGTTTACGTTGGCGAGCGACAGTTATCGCTGTTTACTCCGATCTCCCGATAACCTTGTGCCGTAGCCGTTGCGTCACACAGCGCCCTCCTCAGAACCGTTCGTCCTGAGCAGCTCCACGATCTGCAGTAAGGCGATCACAATGAACTACCAGCGTTTCCCTTGGAGGTTGACACTGAATGCGTGACGGGAGACCAGGGCCTGTGGCATAGATGTTGCATTGCTGGCACCACCTCTCTACGTCGCTTCGAAGAGGCAACCAATAGAATCGGCGACTTAGCTTCGTCAAGGTTTTATTCGCCTTTAGGTGCCCTCCCCGGTAGTGGTGGCATGGGTTTCCTCGAGTTTATCTCGCAGTTTTCTTCGGGAGCACCAGCTGTTCCACCCTAGTCCTTCTGGCTGCGAACTCCCACACTGTTTTCGGTACACCGTTCTTGACCATCAGGGAGTTCCACCGCGCACAACAGCTCTCATAGCTCAGGCCTCTGGGAGAAACGTCCACCCACACGGGTCGTACGACAGATTCTTTATCCTTCAGGATAGGCCCATGTCTCGATCCTCCAGTTGCTCCCTCCTCAAGGTTCCTGCGTTCCAACCAGTCGCAGGTTACACCTTGACTGGGAGTAGGGCTGTAGCACTCTCCCTCATCTGCTAGTCCGGATGTCCTCCATTGCGACTTCTATCATCCTCTTGTTTTCTTTCGTCTGCCCATCTAGCCGTGTTCTTTGCTGATCTAGGCGCTTCTACGCCGCATTAGTGTCATATTCGAGGTCAAATTTAGTGTATTTTAACTCCTTTGCAAAGTCGTCTTTCAGAGCTCTCGCCATTGCCTTTATCTCAGACCTTACAGAGTTGGTCACCAACGACATCGAATTTCAATTTCATTTCGGTTTTCACACTCTTCATTTCACTTCTCATCTCCTCCATTCTGGATTTCATTTCCTGTATTTCAGTTCCCATCTTGTCCTTCCGGATTTCACTGTCTTCTTTCATTTCGTATCTCCTCCATCTCAGATTCCATCTTCTGCATTCCGACCAATCATTTTTCAAGAATTTCCTCCATCTTGGCTTTTTTAATCACACTGCTGACATCAGTGTGACTTTGTCCAGTTTTCCCACTGTCACTCGTCACTGTTTTTGTCACTGTTTTGTGTTTATCCAGTTCAGCTTCACTGGGAGTTCGCCAATTTTCACTAACAGTTCACTAAGGTGAACTAGTACCCGTCTCGTCACTTCCTTCGTAACATAGCTTCTCTTACGGACGGTTCACTCACTGGGAGTCGAACACAAGATTTCTTCAATCTCTCAACACTCATTGCATGTCACAGTAGTCGTTACCAACTCGCTCGGAAAATCGCTCTTGATGTCGCACCGAAACGCGCTAGCTAACTCGCTCGTTCACTGACTGACTCGAATTCAACTTTCAACTCGACTCGCAATCACTCGACTCCCGCGAGAGCGCTCTCCTTTATTGTCAGTTGAAAATTTCCACAAGGTTCTAGAACTATTCCGACACACTTTCTGAAGAAAGGGGAGAGAAGAAGTTTCCAGAAGGTTCTAGTTATCTGCCGATAGCGCCGGTGTTTACACTGGCGAGCAGCAGTTATCGTTGTTTACTCCGACCGACCGGCATCGACCTCCCGACAACCTTGGACCAACCATAGCCGCTGCGTCACAATACCATTACTGTATTCTTACTTATGCCCCTCCCCCTATACTTATTGTCTTTGTAGCATCGGAGAATTTGAATGGAACATTTTTAAAAAAATCTGATGTGATACATTCACATAATCCTCTCTGCCCTCTATCATTTATTAGTGGGTTATACAAACTATTATTACTAAAGCTTATTTTTCTTTCTACTGCATTTTAATCGAAATAAACCTTTGCAGAAATAACTACATTACATATTTCCTTACAGATTCAAAGGGAACAGTGATAGTCAAATGTTTGAGAACTGGACGCTATACGCTGAGGTTAAAATTTCATACTGTTTCCATGCAATCGCGAGAAACAACTGAATGCTGAAAGGATTTTAAAGAATGTCCAAGTAGTGAACAATTGGAACCTTTAATAACGGATATTTCAGAAATGGCTTATGCCACAAAGGAATTATTTGAAACAAATTGTGTGTTTTAAAGGATCTACATTCTTGTGTATTAAGTTTTCGTCTATCGCATAACGTATAGCAGTTGTACAAGATTATACAACATTTCAAACAACTGAAGTGGACCTCACGGGCTATTTCCAGGAAAAAAAATATACATTTTATTTGTCATGTCAATATCTTTATATGTTAACAAAATCGTTAGAGCCATCTTTTTAGAAAATAAAAAATTTCGAAAAATGTTTCCATGAAAGAGTAGTTTGAGAGGGGAATTTTCTTCAAGATTTTCGTGTCGTATCCTTGGAGGGTACTGAACCTGAATACCAAGTTTGGTATTTTTCGTTTTTGAGTTATGCTGTTCAGACACACACACACACACACACACACACACACACACACACACACACACACACACACATGGACCTTTCTCTAAAAATGTTTTTTTTTATTCAGGGAGCCTCAAAACATGCATTTCGGGGTAATCTCGGTATCGAATTTTTGGGTGGAATACAATGCTTCCCCTACTTAACATACGTAGTAGAGAAAGTAAAGGATTCCATGCCAATGCACTCCTGCAGTCTTTTATTCTGTCCCTTTCAGATGCGGTTGTTAGAACTGCATACATAATTATATTTCAGTTTTAATAACCCACACATTTTACTTTACTGTCTCCTTGGTTATTTGTGTGTGCGTGTGTTCAAAACTATGTTTCTCTGATAATTTAAAACTTAGGCTTCTTCCCAGAAAACATGCTGATAGATACCGACTGCTTCTGAGATAGCAATAATTGGACGATAAGGATACAGCATATGAACAGAAAATAAGACAGCAAAGAAAAGTGTCTGTAAAGGTGAATATTGCATTGTCCCTCTAGTATTGGTAATTAAGCTCACATGCCAGAATTGATGAGAACGCTCTTTTGTGAACGTACAGCGACCACTAATATTCTGCATATTTATTATCATTTATATTAATTAAAATACGTTCTCTAGAAACATGGATTCCGCTCAAGGGATGCAGAAAAAAAGATTTGAATATTTAATGGACAAGAATTATGCTAACCTAACCTCTAAAATCACCGGAAAGGATGAACAGTAGATTTGGAAAACCCTGCTTATCACATAAAACTATAATATACGGTTGTTATTGTTTCAACACTGTCATTACTTGTATCCATTCCTTTTTCGGAAGATAGTTAAACTACCTAGTGTGCTGATTGGGGAGCCTTCCAAGTAGCTTTTACTCTTCTTTAGGCGATTAATTTAATCCACATTTCTTGCCGTTGTTGAATTTCATATTATAAAACGTTTACACACTAGCGGCTCACGTGCGCTAGTCTGAAAGGCCCCCGCTTGAGGCGGCTGCTGAATCCACTGAGGTTTACCAGGACATAGTATTACCACATTCTGAAACAATGCTGTGGGCCACATTGACTGAAAGCGATCTTAAGGTGTTCTTGCGCATGCAGTGAATTTCGCGAAAAAGATGATAAACCTCTACATTAGACGGGGTGCAAGTCCCTTTTTTAGAACCTGTCTTTTTTTTTTTAAGTTTTATTGAAACGGAACTTTAAAATTCAAAATATCTTTTTTTTTTTGCACTTAAAATTTACAGCAGCACATACCAGAAATAGTTAGGAGAGGCCTGAGGATGTAGGGTTTGTTGTGGCCGACTTTCATTGCTCTTCGCTATGGGGACGATTTTTCTGTTTTTATGTGAATTCCACTAACAATAGAGTTTATGTATAACATGTTTTTGCTACGTCCCAGTACCGTCATTATAATAGCCTCTTTTACCAAGATACAGTTTTTGCTCTCCATCACAAGTTTATCGTCAGCATAACAGATAAAACGATGATGGGTTACATTCACATGACTTTCTCCGCCCATTCTTCAACAAACTATTCTTACAAAAGCTTATTCTTTTATCTACTTCATGTTAATCGGGATAAACATTTGTAGACATTATTTTATTTTGTATTTCCTTGTATGTACAATGGGAATAGGGAAATACAGTAGGCTTAAGCGATAATCAAATCTTTTAAGAGCTGGTCGCTTTATGATGGCTTGAAATTCCGTTCTCTTTGCATACCTGGAGAAAAAAGAAGAAAAAAAAAACGAATAACGACTTTCCATTTGAGAAAAGTATAAGTGCCTATATGAACATCCAAAGGAATAACAAGGCATATCTCGGAAATGGTTGACGCCAAGAAAAGTGATATAAACTGTCTTTTTAACGAGATCTACATTTTTGAATAGTAAAATTTTGTCTATCTCTTACGGTTATGAAAAATCATTAAAAATGAAGAGGACTTCAGGGCTATTCCCAGAAAATTCAACATGTAGATCTCATTTGTCATGCAAATATCTTACATACATGGTATTTTAATGAAAATCTTTTTGAGAAAATCAAAATTTTTAAAAATGTTCTATGTAAAGTTTAGTTTGGGGTGGGGGATTTTCCTGAAAATCTTCGTGTTGCATTCTTGGAAGATACTGAACTTAAAATACCAAGTGAAATTTCGTTTTTGAGAATACGCCGTTCTTAGACTCACTCGCGCGCGCGCGCGCGCGCGCACGGACGTTTTCGTAAACATGCTTTATTGGGGGTGGGCTATATGGAATCTCAAAACGTGTATTTCCAGTGAAATATAGGTATCGGATTTTTTGATGGAATACAATCCTTCTCTACTTTCTGTAAGTACGTAGTAAAGAAAGTAAACTTACGGTGGACTTTAATTCGGTGCATTTGGAAGCACTGGGTACATACAAAGGATATTATATTATCACATCAATATTGAAGAATATGATTAGGCATTATTTATATTAACAGAAGAAGAGTAACCCAAGGAACCAGGATTGGAGAATTCTAGATAGGATTAAATTTAAGCTACTTGGACTGCCGAGTATATTTCTGTCTCGAAAAGACAAATCTGCACAGATCTGATGCTTTTGAGATTATGGTAACACGAACTCTGGTTAATATGTACTGGAGCATAAGCTTATATCCTAAATTGCCTTTGCGGCAGTAACTCTGGCAGCAGAATTAAGCAGTCTGTATGTTGGAACCGAGAGTTTCTTGATTAATCTTCGCGCTGATATTTACCTTTAACCTTCATGCTAAATCCGTCAGAGTGGGTTATGTTGTAGATGTTTTCGCTGCTGTAAAGTAACTCGCGCAAAACATCGGTCACATGCTCTTGGGTGCTCAGACTACGCTGTGGAATCACTCTATTATTGAAAACTGCGAACAGAAATGTTTCCGTCAAATGAATACATTTACAGTTGTGGCTTTCGTAGAAGATGGTGTAGTATCCAGAACTAGTATGTATGTGTGTTACTTTTAACTGCAAGGTTCACGAATGGATATACAAGATGTATCATAATTAATAGCGCAAACTGAAACGGTTGAAAGTATGCGATAACAGAAGCAAAAAAACCCCAGTAAACATGGGGCCGCAAACAAGCCGTGTGCGGGTTATATTACTGCGAATATGTGCCCATGAGCCGTCATTGACGTGAATTGTTTGAGGATGTATGAGGAATATATGGTATATGCATGATGGAGCACCGGCATATTTTACTGCTACTGTAAGAAGACATCTAAGTGGAGATATGGTCTAATATGGATAGGTCGAGCAGGGCATGTACCTTGGTCTCCACTATCACCTGATCTCAATCCTTTTGTCGTCCTCCGTGGACTAGTGGTACCGTGCTAGCCTCTGGTTCCCAAGGTCGCGGGTTCAAACCCGGCGGATGGCGATGGATGTTTTCGGGCGTAAAAATCTTTAGCACGGCTTCCTTCGGAAGGGAAGCAAAGCCGGTGGTCCCGTGTCGTAGATTTACGGCACGTAAAAGAACCTCAAGCCTGATAAAGAGGCCTCTGAGCAAAATTACCGGTGTTTCACGCCCAATATAGAATGGGACGCTAAGAACCATAGTAGTTAAAGAGCGTCCATAAATAAAACGCAATTTAATTTTAATTTCTCAATCCTTTGGATTTTTCTGCATGGGGTCACCTCAAAAATGTGGTGTACAGCACTCCCGTTGATACTTGGTCTCCACTATCACCTGATCTCAATCCTTTGGATTTTTCTGCATGGGGTCACCTCAAAAATGTGGTGTACAGCACTCCCGTTGATACCGTTGAAGTACTGGAGCAGAGAGTTATACGTGCTTGTCAAGAATTTCGAGATGATCTGGGGGTGTTTGAAAGAATTCGTAATTCACTGCAGAGACGAGTGGAGTATTGCATCAAAATGCAAGGACGGCACTTTGAACACCTCTTTTAACAGGGAAGAGTGTACAGTATTAATAATAGCATTGAACACACTAAAGTAGAAAGTATTCCTTGTTAAGTTAAGCTATAAGTGAATTTTAGGTCTACTCAGAATGGCGATTATTAAACGAAAAGTCTACTTTTCAAATTCATTTGTACTAATTAGGACGATATTGCTTAATGAAGTCAGCGGCGGCTTGTGAGCACACATTTGCAATTATCTCGCACATGGCTCGTTTGCGGACCCATGTTTACTGGAACGTTTTCGCTTCTACTATCGTATACCTTCAACCGTTTCAGTTTGCGCTATTAACTATGATACATCCTGTATGTGCCACCGATGAAAAGTTGAGACAAGAAAGCTCTTTCGTACAAGCTGCGTTTTTTAATAAGGCGAACTTCAACTACAATTGCGTCAAATTTTACAAAATGCTGTGTGATAAAAGCGACATACTAAAGAAAATCCATTCATCTGGAGATTATCGATGAATGGTACCTTAATTCTGGTGTGTTTGGTTGGAGTGAATTGAAAATTACAATATCATGCAAGATACACAGTTTTTGATAGTTTATTAAAAATCATCCAAACCTAAAACTATATAAAATGGCTGCATTTTGTCGCCCAATTGTCTCCCTTTTTCGATGAGAAAAGTATTAAAATGTATCCTTTTAATTGTTTTAACAATATGGTTCCCTTATTTAGCTGCTACCAACAGAATACTGAGAATTATATTGTGAAACTGTTTACACCAGTTGGGTTTGGTTACGACTGCTTGCAAAAAGGTTGGTTTCTACACAGGGAGGGAGTTTAAGTGTCAATGTTAAGTATTGCGTATTTTCGCATTTAGCAGACAAATAAATAGTCTTAATAGCTCAAGCTTGTGTTAGTCATGCGTTTTACAATGGCGAGCTTGTCTTGTTTGCAGTTTTGTCGCAGAGGTAGACTTGAGATCTCTTTTATAATCCAAGTGATATACATTTGTAGGGTATGCTATTTATATAAAAAAGTTATTTTAGTGAATTTTCCTTAAAGCTTGATATTCCAGAAGCTGAGTGAAACAAAACAGAATCACCTAAAAGGTTATTTCAACAGGGAGATGGAAATTTCTTTGTCATTCCTCTTAGATCCATGTTTTTCTCGTATGCTGTTACGTAACCGCCCCCTCCGTATAATATGTTTTCAAACAATTCACAACAGTTGCTGTCGGTTTGAGCTTGCTGAAGGATAAAAGCACCTATAAAATTCCACCCCTGATATTCTGGCAGATGAAGAGTGGCCTAGACACGTGTAATGTGCAGGCGAAGGAGAGGGTTATTTGTTGGACAGGTCCGGTATTTGATTTCGTTTTATTTGTGTTATGACCTTGTGTACCTACTCCTCATGAGACAGGTTCTTGCAATTAATTTATTTAGGTACTGAGAACTGAAAACTCCTGCAGTGAGAATTGTATTTACATTAAATAAAAAACATACTTTTCTTTCGAATAATAAACAGAACATTGTTTGCTTTGCTTTCACGTGACTATCTCTACTAACTCTTCTACAAGCTATTCTTAAAAACCCTTATTCTTCTACCTACTTCTTGTTAATCAAGATAAACTTTTATTACGCATTTATATGTTTCGTTATAGGTATAAAGATACAGAAGGCTAAAGCGATAGTGAGATTTTTAAAACGCGAGTCACTACTTGATGTCTGAAATTCCGTGCTCTTTGTATGTCCAAGAGAAAAGGCGAATACTGACTTACCACTGAAAAAAAGTGTTAAGTATTTGAACATTCAAACCAATAGTAACAAACAGTATCTCGAAAATGTTATCACAATATTTATATTTTGTGGGTACTACGGTTTGGTCGTAGGTTCTATCTCTCGTCTACCGGTTTTACAGAAATAATTAAGAATGGAGAGGACTTCACAGGCTATTCGCAGAAAATTCAAAATATACATTTTATGTTTCATGCAAACAGCGTAAACACGCCATTGTAATCAAAACCATTAGAGCCTTGTTGTTTACAAAAATAAAAAATAACGAAAATTTGTTTCATGTGAAGGGTAGTTTGGGTGGGTGGATTTTCCTGAGAATTATCATCTTAACCATATTTTTTGTGTAATATCCTGTTCATTGATGAAAATTCTCCGTGAGTGAATGACATTGGGCAACAACTATGTAGCGAGATGGACCAGTAATGTGGTCTCCAAGTTCCCTAGATCTGTCATCGTATGATTCATTTGAGGTCTGTGTAGAATGTTGTGTACGCTCAACAATCCATGAATATTCACCATGTGATTTTTTAAAAGGTTTTGTGAAGAATGTTGCATACACATAGCGATCCATAAACATACATTACATCAGGTAAAAGATTTTCATGGGCGTTGGAAGAGTTAGGCAACATATGGTAGATCACATAATGGAGGAATTACACTCAAGGTGTGAGGATTGAAGTCTAACCTGAACAAAGCTCACATCCTTATAGAATATATGTGTTAATTACAGGAAAAATAAATAGTAATTCTCAAGCTACAGCACTTTTATTTTAGTTTTCTGATGCATTCATTCTGCATTTGACATTCACATTCATCTATGTTTTAAAAAAAATGAAACTTATTGACAGAAGTATAGCGTTTTGAATTTGTTTGCAGTATTTAACTGTCAAATGAAGCAATTAAGAACCATCTGTTTTACCTATTTTGTTATCAGCATGTTACACTGAGGTAGCTTGACTGCTTGTGCACGCGTACGCAACTTCTAGAGGTGAGCAAATAATCTTATTAAGGAATCATTGAAATACCTAAGGCTAAATGGTTGCCTTTGCAACCAAAAGTTAAATTTTAAAACAAGTATTAAGGTCAATATTCAGCCTTGATGAAGTCAGGCATGTTTATATAGTTTTGACCTTGACACGCGCGAATCTCGTGAAGTTTTTGAACAAGGTCTGTAGATGTATTCCATGGTACATCCTGGCAGAACAGGAGGGTGCAGTATATGTGGTTTATTGGACAAAATACGTCCTATCCTACAATTTCTTGCTTACATAGTGCAACTTAATAGCGATACCTTAAATTATTAACGTGATTGTCAACTGCCGCTTGCAAGATACACACAATCCAACAGAAATCACTTTACTTAGAGGAAATGTAATCAAGGAACGAATAGTTTATTATAGAATCCGCACTTTTTGGGCAGACTTTGACCATTGTTTACGCAGTTGTATATTAGTTGCTAATAAAAAAAACTAAATTCATCCAGATGAGAAGAGTTGACAAAGTCACCATTTGTCATATTATGTTTTTTGTTCAATACTTGACTGTGTTGCTCGCTTTGAAGAAGGTAAATTTATTTGTTTAATTAAAAATATTACTTGAAATGTGAGCAAGGATATATTGTTTTACCTACTTTCTATGTATCGGTTAATACATCCATTTTGTACTGGGTTTATGATTTAAAAAGCAACTCTTATTATACTAGCCGCTTCCCCGTACTTTGGCAGAAACTGTGTCCTCGGCAACGGGCTCACTCACAAGAATAGTATATAGTTGGGCCCAGAACAATTAAAAATGCTTGCCATCATTTCTGAAATTACTTAGTACACTTGATGAAACACTGCCTTTTATCAGAACAAGACATGCGATGGCGAAAATGCCTTTCTTCCGCGAGTCACCAAATATGCAATACGCGTTAATCACTCAGCAGCATGGGAAAAATAAATGTACAGCGAGCCAGAAAGGAAGACTTGCGAGTACAGTTTTTGCCACTTCTGCAGTTCGCCATCAAATCCGTGATTTCCATGCAAGAAAAAGCTTTCTGTTCATTCTATAACGGAGAAGATGAGATGCGCGGATGAAAGTTTACATCGAATTTTTTTTTTTTGTTGCTAAAATTGTTTTAGATATTGTAGACAGACATGACAAAAACAATTTGAATCTCCAATTAAGTTTCATTGCATGTTTCATATGAATTGCATGTGTACCCATGTTGGGAATTGCATGCAAGAATGCGATGTTCTGTGTGTCATATGAATGTTTTGTTTAAAGTATTTTCTTGACGAGATATGAGAAATATATTTGTTGCTGCCCATGATAATAGATATGCATTTGATGCCCATCAAGATTTACTTTACAGTTTTATTTAGAACATGCATCATTCACTCGGTTGAATTAAGTCGTTTCCTAATGATAGGATCGCAGCTGCAGTGCGAGACGAAGGTAATCTGGGTGATCCTCACAATCACTGTGTTCATTTTTTTTAGTTCCATTTATAGGCCGCCTTAACTACATTGGTCTTATCGGCGGCCTTTCCTTTGGAACTTAATGGTGTTAAATCGTTTTGGTTTTTATACATTAGATCATACACACTGTCATTCATATTTCCAGGCTCTGGGGAGGATAAGAAATAATCTTGGCTAGAGAAAAATTCCCGCCTCCCAGCCGGGAATCGAACCCGGGACCCCTAGCACAACAGGCAGGTGCTACGGTGCCAAGCAGCGTTCAGTTTGTACATGGCTTTGCTTCATTAGATACCAGAACAATTCTTAGGCGTAAGTGGTTTCTTTGAGAAATGTAGATATGATATATAGCATGATATATGGCTTATGTTTTTTCAACTGTTTCAGCAGTATATTATACTTTTCGTTAACTTTATTATGCATCATATGGAGATTTTAATTTTGTTTCAATATTTAAGTTAAATGAGGCATATCCTATTCCGAAAGAGAGAAAAAGAAAGCGAATGGTCAGAAGAAAGCTCTCAATTCCCTCCGAGCAATCGCCCAGAGTTGAATAATTTCTGTAGCAAAGGTTGTGGGTTTGGTCACGACCCAGGACGACGGCGACTAAATTTAACTACTTAAATGGCAGCCGCATGTCAATGCATGTACTGACTGGCCTGATAACGCCTGTGGAATATACATGTAATTCCGGGACACGGATTACAGTTGCTAGCGTTAAACAAAGCATTATTATTTCCCCTTAGCAACAAGGGGATTCACGTTTAGCAGAGGAGACAGACAAAGTAAAATAACAATAGACTGCCTGTGTGGTCTGGTGGTTAGCATGCCGTCCTCCAAATCCAGAGGTCCCAGGTTCGATTTCGGGCTGGAGCTTGCTAATTTCTCTTTACCCAGGATTATTCCCTATCCTCCCTAGAGCCTGAAAGTGTGAATGTGTGTGTGAATTTAATGCAATAAGTAATAACCCAAAGATTAACACCACTTTAAGTGACTGAGCAGTATTGCTGATTGGCAGTTGTTTCAAAGGTAAAAAAAAAAACAAAGTAAATAAAAAATAGCGTAAAATAAAAAAAAATTATGATTGTGAGGAGTCACAGACTGCAATCTGCATATTTGCAATGCATATTAAAATAAATTAAGGAAATACTCTTAAGATTGCTACATTATGCCATCATATTCTTCTTCTGCAAGTTGTCCAATTTGTTACGGTCTCATGAAGGTTAAATTGCTCTGACCATCGTTTCTTTGTTCGTCCAACATTCTTTTTACTGTGAAGTTTATGTTTTAATATAGGACCTATTCTTGGTTATTGTGTCATTGTCTATCTTTTCAACACGTTCAAACCAATGAATCCGATATTCTCTTATTTTGTCATTTGGTTTGCAGATATTCAGTCTGTTCTTCGTGTATTTATTGACCAGTAATGTGTAACCAACTATACTTCTCAGCAGTTTTATCGTTTCTTATAAAGCGTTTACAAAACATTAATAGCAAGCCATGAATGAGTTCAGAAGAGTACGTGGAATTGTCAGTATGCTGTAGCGTTTTGCCCGCTACTTCGTTGTGGGTATCTCACCTGCGTCGTTGTATGGGTAGTCTTCAGGACTCGTAGTCGCCGATATCAGTCAGGAAGCACTTCTCGTCGATCTCAGGGTCAACTGTCGGCCTGAAATTCCCAACAGTTGTTGTCAGGGTAGGATTGCGGAAGTGGTGACACCAGTATATTGTCTTGAAAGAAACACCGTATTCACTTTTCTCACTCTTTTTGCTAGAAATCCTGCAAGATTCATTGATATTCCCTAACACGTGTGATTTTTTTAAGCACTGTTTCCCACTATTGTCTCTTAGAACATTAAAGTTTGCTCCGGCTAGTTATTTAATCTCGGTGCTCTATCACCGTTCTTTAGATTCGCGCGAACTTGAAGTAGTCACTTGACTAACCTTAACTCGTTTATGAGCTTGGATATAATTATATCGAAAAAACACCGTTAGCACACTATATAAATATTCTACCTACATCACTTTATAATTGCATAATTGCGCGGCACTTAGCAAATTTCGGAACTTAGCGTCCTTTTCTGACCCGGAGTGCTACGTGTTACCTTAACGAAGAATCATGACAAAGTGCCCTAAAACCACGCTCGCGTTCACATATCATAACGACCGCTCGCCTCCAAATTTTATACATGTCACTGCGTCTTCCTATCTTTCCATTGGTCCTCACACTTACTCTCTACTCTCTACGTTTATTGGTTCCCTAGTTGAAAATTCAAAGCCTAATTGTAAGAAATATCCGTTGCCTCATAGCGTCTGTTTACTCTTAAAGCTTGTCTTATCCCCACGAAGTACAAAAGAAGGTTTCGATATTTATGGCCCCACGCTCGGAAAACATAATGGACAGTCTAACACGAAGCTACTTTTATTTCTGCCTATATCTTGCAGTATTCCTTATGCAATTACGCCTTCATTTATTTAACAATATTATTGACGCTTAAAACATATTTACAGCTTCTGAAGGGCTTTCGATTGATACAGTCTTTAATCCTATTGCTTTAAAATTATGGAAATTTATCAAATTGAATGTTAATTATTAATAATTTCTAAACTATAATTATTACAGAGTTCCTTTTTATGTATTCTTAATCAGGCGGAAATATCGCTACAATGAACATAATATGTGAAGAGGTACTTTTCAAAATTAAGCATGGATTCTCGCCACAGAAATAAACCGAATGATTTGCATCCCTGATAATGCCTGAAATATAGGATCATTTCAATTATCGGAAGTCCACTTGTTAGATATTCCTGTACTTGTCCGCTGCATGGCAGCCACGTAAATCCTTGTGATGAACGAGAACAGATCTTACCAGCAATATTTAGATCCATTCCAAAAACAGGCTCTTTACCTGTAGTATGAATGTAACGTAAATGTAAATGCTCTAAAATGACACAATGGTAATGCGGGCTTTAAGCATGAAAATGGATCTGCAACGGATATTAAGTTTAGAAGTAGATGCAATGCGTACAATCCACGGAGAGTGTTGAATGGTTACCTGCTGTGGTGCCGCATCCACAGCCAATTGGTTGAGGGGTTGGCGAATTCGAGTCTAAATGCTGCATGCCTTTTTTCTTTTGCTTAATCATATTTTGCGAGCATGTCCAACTAGAACAGATTACATTAAATATGTATGCATTTGTATTTGCTGTGATCCAGTGCAGCAAGAGGCGCATAGATCACTAAGCGGAAAATGTAGAGGAAAAAAGAAAGTAAAATAAACATATAAAGACATTCCCGGATAGTGTAACTATTTTATGACTTTTCGGTCGCCTTATGATAAAAGGAAAGAGTAAATAAGTAAACGAATAAATAGAAAGAAAAGAATATTAAGGATTGTGATGATGATGATACTTTATATTTAAGGGCGCTCAACTATCCGGTCATTAGCGCCCTTAGAAAACAGATCATTGGAAAGACCAGAGCTAAGAATCAGCACACAAAAAAATCATTTCAAAGGCCAGAGACAAAGATCAATACAAAAATCTTGGCAAAGACCATAGATAAAGATCAATATAAAAATCATAACAAAAGCCAGAAACAAATATGACTATACAAAACTAAGCCAAGAGGTACGAAAACTTGATATCAATGTGACTAAATCCGGGTTTGAACGTTTATCTTCGATAAAAACATAAAAAACTTTTCGACTGCTAATACGTTATCGTCCGCTAATACAGCTGCAAAACTGGCCAGCAGTTGCAGAGAGGCTCAAAAATGTGCTAGATGCATTCATTACAGCAACACATGATGACCGACAGACCTTCACTACACAGCGGATAAACAGGAGAACTTAAAAAGGTATCCGTGTGTAAAATTTCAGCGGCCAACAGGCAACCGAGCCAAAATCACCTCCTCACGACGAGATACACGACAGGAAGTTACCTGGTTTATCGGAATATCCTTCACTACTCTTAGTTTATTTCCGGAGGATTAACCACTTCTCACGCCAGCACAATAGCGCCGCTTTCCGCACAACAAGCCTAAAGTCTCTGTCGTTACACGAGATATTCCAATACTGGGTTCTGTGGTCACTGCCTTAGCTGCCAAATCCGCCAGTTGATTCCCCAGCAATCCAACTTGACCAGGAATCCAAGCACACTCCACATTAACCTAAGAGGCGTGCAAAACATGGAGGGCATTCTAGATGCACTTACAATGGGATGATAGTTGTAGAGCTAGCGAAGGCTCTGTAGTACACTAAGGGAATCACTCAAAAGTCACCCATGAGGCATGAGGTTCCAAAAACATAAGCACACCCTTGGTGCACTTATATCCATCGATGTAGATAAAAAATTTGGTCATTGTAACCTGACAAAAATTAAAAAAAAAACGAATACGAATACTAAATGCAGTCATCTTAGACTTCTGGTATGCCGCCATTGCAAGATCTACATGAGATGTAGCACGTAACCTATGGGTACTCTCCCGCAAAGGAAACATGTTAGGTATTTCAATGTCATGCTTTTTAAGAAGCTCCCGGAAACTAACACCTGAAGGCCTTGGATTAATTTAACTTTTTCTATATCGTTCGTCCAGCGCATTGTTCAAAAGAAGAAGCGAACGTTGATTGTATAGGCATATGTTTAAGCCAACAGCCATAATTTCCTATCAGGACATCATGCTATCCATTTGATATCAGGACATCATATTACAGAAGTGGTTCTGCCGATTCGGCGTAAAGACTCATAACTGGGCTAGTTGGAAAAGCGCCGATAGCACACGAATGCACCAATAACGCAATGTATCTAATCTTCTCAACACAGATGGTCGTGCTGAAGAATAATCGATATACCCATAGTCTTAATTTGGATAGGATCAGTGCGCGTAACAGTCGCAACAAAATTGTCCGATTCGCTCCGTTCCCCAAGATTTGCCATTTAATACCTGCAAGATACTCGGAGAACATCGCGATTTCAGCTGCGCTTTATGCAATGAACAGCTAATTTCCTATCAAACGTCACCCTAGGAATCTCGTCGAATCTGCGAATGGAAGTAAATTTGAACCGAATCGGAACGAAGGTAGTAATCGTCTCCTAACTCGCCAGAAGTTATTGCATATCGACTTTGAGTTGCGAAACGAAAGCCGCATTTAGAACTCCATTCTTGAGGATTGTCTAAACATTGTTGCATACGGCGTTCCAAAAACGGCGTACGCTGAGAAGTACAATAAGCGATAAAGTCGTCTACGAATAAACATGACGATAACTCTGGAGGAACACACTTCGAGATCGAATTGCTATAACAGACAGTGTAACGCAGTATTACCGATCCCCGAGGCATTCCTTTCTCCGTTTTCGAACATAAAGGTTCCAAAAAACCGAGGCGACCCTTACTCGGAAAACGCAGTCCTTCATAACCTCCTGAATCAACAGTGGTAAGCGTCCACATATTTTCCAGGTGTGTAGCGAACGTAGTATCCCTGCTCGCCAAAACGGATCAGAAGCCTTCTCAAGGTCGAAAAATATTCCAACGGTTTGACAATTCTTCCTAAATCCATTCATGATCTGCGTCGATAATGACACAAAGTGGCCCACTGTTGAACGGCGTTGTCGAAAACTGACTGGGTGTTGGTCAGTAGGTTGTGAGTTTCCAGCCACCATACCAACCGTCCATTGATCATGTGTTCCGTCACCTTGCAAAAGCAACTGGTGAGGGAAATAGGACGGTAGCTGGATGGAATTTGACGGTCCTTTCCAGTTTTCAAAATGGAAAGTCCACCTTTTCTGGCGCTGATAGTCGTGAAGATGAAAGGGCATGTTCTAACTCCGCCATGATGAAAACGGCAATTGCAATCTTCAAGGTTTCCAGAACGAAACAAGAAACCTTGAGACTCCACCTGAGTCTTTACTGGGAGAAACTCAGGTGATAGTGTCTAAGCTAGAGCGAGAGCACTGCCAAATATGTTAGCCACGTCAAATGCATCAAAGCAGCTCCTACAGATGTTTTAAGACGGCGATTAGTATGTTGGTCGATTTTCCGGCCACACACTTTAATTTATCGCATACGGCAGAGAAAGGTCTATGTCGTTAAATGAAGCTACAAACTTGTTACAGTATGACTTTTTGGTATCCTTAATAACTTGTTTAGACTTAATTGACGTTTTCTTGTATTGAATGATATTGTTCAGTGTAGGGCGACGCAGGAAAACCTTAAGAGGTCTCCTGCGAGCACTAGTATTTCGGCATTCATCCGCCCACCAAAGTAACGGAAATTGACAGGGTAAGCAATCAACCAAGGAATAGATTGCTCAACAGCAGAAAGAATCTTCTCTGAGATATTCTGCTAAAACACACACAGAATCGTGCTCATTTAAATTAAACACCGCCAACTGGGAGTAAAGGTTCCAGTCGGCTTGATCCAAGCGTCATCAAGGCAAACGTGTGCAGCAAATATATTGTGTTAAGAGACGAATAAGGCATGGAATGTGGTCACTAGAGTGTAAATCAGATATGGCATTCCATTGTAAGGAAACTCCAACGGTAATGAACAAACTGCAGTACCAAGAATGTGAAAAATTATTGAAGGAGTCTGTAAGAAATGAAGGCTCTCCGGTGTTCAGAACAGCTAGGTTATAATTGCCCAAGCAATCGGCGATTAATTTGTCTCTCCACAAGCCTTAGGTGAGCCCCAAAAAGGATGATAGGCATGGACGTCTCCCACCAAAAGAAAACGTTTTAGTAACTGGGAAACTAGATCTTCTAAATCACTAAACGAGAGGTTTTCAGATGAAGGCAGATAAATATTACAAATGTTAAATCGTATGGATGGTAGTTTAATCCTTACGGCGACTGACTCTGTCAGGCTGTATAGATACAGATTCCACGAATATATCATCTCTGATTAGCATCATAGTGCCGCTATGCGCAGAATTCTCTCTTCCGGTGTAAGATCACACCGTACTGGGGCATGCCCCTAATTTGAAAGCTGTCTTGCGGACGGAGCATAGTTTCTTGTAAGCATACGATCAAAGTCTCATTCTTGTTGAGCAAAAGTTCAAGGTATGGCCGATGTGTTCTAATTCCACGTATTTTGTTATTGTAGGAAACTAATACTAAATATAGTGGGATAAGTTCTCAATCGTAAGAGTCCACTACGTTGAGGACAACGGTGGTCGAATCAGTTTACCCTTTTTATTTGTTGTCGGGCCAACGCCGTTTGGAGGGTTTAAGCTGCCTCTTTTTCACTGTCGTTCCGGCAGTATGGGCAGAATCCTCCTGCTCCTTCTCCACGGGGGAGAACGCTTTTCCAATTGAAAACTTCGGTTCGAGAACCTCGAACCGATTGGAAGTAGAGATCAACGAAGATGGAGATCACCGATCTGACTCCTCAGAGGATTTCTCGGAAGAGCATCTCTGAGGAGATGATCGTCGACTTTTCTTCCCTTAGATGTTCTAGGTAAAGACTTTTTATTTTCTTTCAGGAATTCGTTTCTGTCATAGCTGGTCCTGAAGTTTAGCGGCGATGCATTATATATTACGGGTTTGCCCAGTCTTATTAGTTGAGGTCGACGGTTTGATGGTGATAAATTTAAATTGCGTTTTTATTTACGGATGCCGTTTATCTGCTGTGGTCCTTAGCATCCCATTCTATATTGGGCGTGAAATACCGGTAATTTTGCTCAGAGGCCTCTTTATCAGGCTTGAGGTTCCTTTATGTGCCGTAAATCTACGACATGGGACCACCGGCTTTACTTCCCTTCCGAAGGAAGTCATGCTAAGTTTGATGGTGACTTTACTGACGTGATCCTTTCAGTAACAGTCTTGGCAAATGTTGACGCAGACATCGCTGTTCATTTTCAAGTCTTTGGAAGTTATCTAGCTACGAGAATCTTTTCTGATATAGTGGCCCCGTTAATATCGGTGGTATGAGTTGGAATTTCCCTACTCGGTGCCGGTTTAGCCGCAACTGAACTATAGGTACCGGACTTTCGACGGAGGATTGGCGGATACGCAGAAGTTTCCGGGCTTCCGAGAAGCACACCTTCTCTGTAACCCGGATCTCTTTGATCGCTCTTACCTCTTAAAACGGGGCATTCTCGGAGACTTGATGGCTGTTCGCCGCTGTAGTTAATGCACGTTGCAGCTGATGCACATGCTCCATCGTGAGAGATGTCTCCACAGTTAATGCAGGTATCTTCACCGTTACAAAAATCACTAGTATGTCCAAAGCGCTAGCACTTATAGTATCTCATCGGGTTGGGGATATATTGCCTAACTTCATACCCTACGTTAATCCTCTGACGAAGATCTATCCGAGAAAGTTAAGGAACAGGGTAGAGTAAGCACCAATTCACCTCTTTCTTTCCGCCGAACACGACATACGGATGACACACCTTGATCTTCAAGATTTTCTTGAATCTCCACGTACAGGAATCATGTCGAAAGTGTGGCTTGGGACCCGGGGAGCGTCAATCCCGTACTTACGCAATAGGTCCCTGGGGGTATTAAGGATTGGAAGACAAATTGACGCCACTTTGGCAAAGGAGCAAAGGAGCCTGAGAGAGTAAGGCAGTTTATAGTCTGTATAGCGCCTGTTCATACACTTCATGTACAGAACGATTTTTCCCCTTTGGGGGAACACTTGGGGTCGTTTTCAAAGCTCATATTTGCTTTACTTGAATTATAAGGCATACTATTGTTTCTAGCTTCCAGAGGAATATATTTTTCTAAATTACCTCTGTACGAGAACTACGACCGAGCTTTGTGTAAAAACTTCGGTTTACATAAAACAAAATTATAAGGGACTTGTCGACCACCCGCATATTTCAGTAATTAAAACACATAAGTACATAATTAAACAATCACATACATTCATCTAGACTAGTTCCAGAGTTCTCGAGTTCAAACCTGGTGGACGGCGTTGGATTTTTATCGGGCGTAATATTTCTTAGCGTGGCTTCATTCGGAAGGGAGGTAAAACTGCTGGTCGCGTGTCGTACATTTACACCACGTAAAAGAACCTCAAGCCTGATAAAGAGGCCTGAGCAAGATTTCCGTTCTTTCACACCCAATATACAGGGTGTATCTTTATTGGTGTCACATATTTGGGGGACGTGTTCCTGACATCAAAACAGTAAAAAAAAAAAAGTTCAATATGTACATGGGTCTGAAAATCAACCGTTTCATTGTTATAGGTCAAACAAGATGTATTCCATGGGTGAGCAGACGGATATGCACTACACTTATGGCCGTGCAGACGGCAATGCAGCACGAGCACGTGAACTTTATGCAGAAAGGTATCCTGACGGGCCTTATCCGTGTGCAAGAACATTCGCACGAATTCACCAACGCTTGAGAGAGAATGGCGAATTTGAGAGGAGTACTAGGGATGTTGGGAGACCAAGAGCGGCACGAGGCATTGAGCTTGAAGAACGAGTTCTTCGTGCTGTGGATGCAGACCTATCACAAAGCACAAGACTTATGGCTGTAAGGGAAAGAGTTGGTCATGTGTCTATCTGGAGAATTCTGCATGAAAATCTTCTGTGCCCGTATCACCTTCGTGTGAAATGATTAAATGAGGCGGACTTTGAGCCAAGAAGACGTTTCTGTATACGCATGTTACAGCAGTGCGCTGTGTTCATCAATTTCCTAGCGTGTATCTTATTCACGGATGAGGCTGGTTTTACTCGCGACGGCATCTTCAATTTTCATAAGCTCATAGCTGGGCATTAGAAAATTCTAACGAAGTACGACAGAACAACAATCAACAGAAGTTTTCTCTCAACGTTTGGGGTGAAATCATTCATGGTCACCTTATTGGTCCCTACGTCTTCCCTCCGCGTCTGAATGGACAAATCTATCTCCAGTTTCTCATAAATGAGTTGCATCACTTAACCGATAATGTGCCTCTGGATATCATCCAACGAATGTGGTTTTTACGCGATGGTGCTCCAGCTCATTTCAGTATGATAGTTCCTAAGTTTTTGAATGATCGATTTCCACAAAGATGTATTGGTCGAGGGGGACCCATTGCATGGCCTGCTCGATCGCCTGATTTGAATCCAATGGATTTCTTCGTCTGTGGTCAGTTGAAGTCCTTGGTTTATGCAACTCCTGTACCTGATGTTGACATTTTGAGAGAACGTATCCAAATTGGATTTGACAAATACGAAACACACCAGGAATTTTCAACAGAGTATGACAGAGCATCGGACGCAGGTTTACTGCATGCATCGAAGCAAGAGGAAGCCACCTCGAGCAATTTTTGTAACTTTTGAGTTTGTGTTGTAACTCTGAAATCAATGATTTTCAGACTCATGTTCATATGAAGCTTTTTCTTCTGTTTTGATGTCAGAATAAGTCCCCAAATATATGACACCAATAAAGATGTATCCTGTAGAATGGGACGCTAAGAACCATAGCAGGTAAAAAGCGTCCATAAATAAAACTCAATTTAATTTTTTAAGATACATTCATAAAACATCAATAGGTATGCCTATCCAAAGAAAAGTACAGCCATCACCATCTATGATGGCTGGACGTAATGAAAACAAAAGGTTGGTTTATCCTTTTGAATGCCTAAGTTGATAGAATAAATAGGGGTTATCAGAAGAGCCGATGCTTCAAACGCAGTGGTGGTAAGACAATTTAGATAGGTAGGTTTTGAGGACTAATTTAGCATTAAAGGTTTAAAACAATGTGGAATAAATTATAAATCTCTGCCCTTAAATAATTTTTGTAGGATTACCTGACTTCTACAGTATGTATTGAACTATTAGGAACCTCAGCATAAATAAGTTAACTAAGTAACATCGTAACAAAACACAAATTTATGAATCGCGCTCTTTAGCATTCACAAAAATTAATTTAAGTACGTAATAGTTTTAAAATACATATAGATTAGAATTTTACTTAAGACATCGCAACTTAAACAGCTTTAAGCAGGAAAAACTATCTTACAAATACTGCTTTTAGTGAGTATAATAGGGTACAGAGCGTGTTAGCTCGGGCAATGGGATCTAAGGCTCGCTATCTCAAGATCTCGGGTAATAGGACCCGATTGTTCGTGGTTTTCCCAGGTCCGAGGCGAACTTTTCTGTCCGTCTTTTCCTTTCTTTTCATTTTCCCTGGTACGGATCCTGCTGCCCGGACCGATCCTTGCGGATAGGAGGCATCAGAGGTGTGACAGCATATGTTCAGTCTGGAAACTTTTGGGATCCCGCTGGGATGCGCCTGCCGCTCCTCGCTTCACCCTCTTGAAGGTTTAATAGGCTCATTAATTCCGGCGGTAGTGATGAAATCCTCCACAGCTTTTAATCCTTCTCCTTATTCGTATGTGTACAAGAAGTTCATACTGTATAATTAAACAACAAGCAAGCTTAAACACCGTAAAGAAATCTAAAACACACATTATTATTGATACAACATAATTAAATAACATTACATTGCGGAAAAAGTATACATTTACAGGGCAATTAAGGGACATCGATGCATTTCAAATATAACTGTTTAAATGGTCAGTCCAGACCCCAATCTTATCTGGCATTTAAATCAGGCATCTGAATCCAATTTTTTCACCATTGACAGAAAAAGCAAAATGTTGTTCTTAGTAACTCCACCTTCGATCGGCAACGTTGTGTTTATTACACTGAGCCCACAACTGATGCTGATCTGTCCGATGCAGCCAACATGCATACCGCGAATGTGACGTTGCTGTCGTTGAATTTGTAAGAGCTTGGAGTTCCACTGGCCGCCGATATGCACTTTGGCTGGGTCGGGCAGTACATTGTGATACCTGGTTGGCTATAGAGAAAATGGGGCATAAATTTGGTACATTCAACACTGCAAGATAGATTATTTCAAGCCTTTTAGCAATGTACAAGGTGAAAAGTACAGGTTAAACCTAATACTCCATGCACCATGTACGTTCATTTAATGAATCTCCTCCATCTGAAGGTTGTTCTCACCATAGCTAGAGGCGGAAGCTGGCAGCAGTTTAGAAGCACCGCGTTATATGCTCGCGCGTGCCAGTTTATGTATATATAAACATCGGAAGCCATGCTGGTCTGTTTTATTGCACCGCGGAGTCTTGAAGGTGACTTGTTGCATTTAGTTACATCGTGGCTTTTCTTAGCAGCGCCGGGAGTAGTTCAAGGACAGCAGCCATTTGTCAGGGGCAAGACGTGCGGTTTTTGGCATAGTGGTTCTCCGATAAATTACGCAATATGGTGTAGGTGTCGATTAGCTAAGTAGCCATTTTGTATGTTTAGTGGCATGGCTGTTTGGCGCCACGTGGTATTCAACCTGGCGCCTTTTCAGATCCCTCATTTCTTACAGTAGTTCAGACCGCGCGTCACTAACTCCTGCCAGAGGAACGACAAATTAAAGCAACGATAAATTGGATGTGCAACACAGATTTACTTTACCCAAAACAAATTCTCATATGAACCTTACGTCTTTACTCATGAGCCGTATAAAAATTAGTATTCTATACGTGTTAAATTATCCACGATATGTGCTGTTTAGAGATAATGTCAAACTAAGAATAAGGGCATATAGGTTATAGGCATAGGCTATTCGATGGAGGGACCGCCGCGCGCACCACACCGTACAGAGAGCTATTGTGACTACCATCCCTTAGGAGCAAGGGATGGGTTGAGGGAACCACAGGAGGCTACAGGCTGTAGGCACCCACGCTACAGAGATGCGCGGAAGTACCTAACATTTTCCGAGCTCGCAGACCCGGCCCACTGCTGAAGCCACCGAGAAAGGGCGATGAGCCGCACTCAAGCATCCCTCTGAGGTCCACGGGGAATGCTCTTTCCATTCAGCATGTATCCGCGCCATGTCCGGCACCGCCATACACCACGAAACCTAGAGGCACACCTGAAAGATGAGAAGGGAACAGAATGAAAGGAAAATGATGGGAAGGAAATTACGATAGAGAAGATACCATCTTAGCACTCGCCTGTCGACTCTGGGGAAACCACGATGGGCCAGAGTGGGCGGTCGTCGGGGATCAAACCCGGGACCTCCCGAATGCGAGTCGCTCATGCTACCGCGGCGCCACCTTGCTGAGTAAGAATAAGGGCATAGTTACATACAGCACGCCAAAACAAACAATTAGCCCTTTTTTATAAGTTGTAACCAAGTCATGTGAAGGAGTACACTTTCAGATTTTTACGTCAGATGACATACTGCGAAAATATAATCTACAACAAGGGATATATCGGAAACGGCCAAAGCAACGAAAAAAGCTATCTAATGTGTTACTATCACACGACTTTCTCTATCCATTAGAGTTTATTTATATATAGCTTCTACAAATTATTCTTACCAAAGCTTCTTTTTCTATCGACTTCATGTTAATGGAGATCTGTGGAAATGGTTTCATTACTTGTTTCATTGTAGGTACAAGGGGCATAGAGGAAACCGAGATAGTCGCTATTTAAAAGCGAGTTATTCTATGCGGCCTTGAAATTCCACAGTTTCCATGACATCGTGAGAAACAACTGAATAGCACAGCACTTGAAAAGAATGACAAACGAATTCGCAAATTGAAACGATATTTACGGATATCTCGGACATGGATGATGTCACAAAAAGTTGTTTGAAATAAATTGTGTGTTTTAAAGATTTATTTTTTGTGCTGTAGGTTTTTGTATAGATATAAAGGTTTCACTTATACAAAATCATACAAAATTCCTTCCCAATATTGGGGACCGTGCAGGTTAATTCTCAGTTCAAGATTAAATTTTGTTATGTAAATATTGTATTTTAATTAAAATCGTTGGAGCTATTTTTGAGAAAATAAAAAAATTTCGGAAGTTTTCCCTATAAAGGAAGTTTGGTGTCGGGGGATTTTCTTTAAAATCTTTGTCGCCTCTTTGGAAGATGCTGAACTAAAATAGCAGGTTCGGTATTTACCTGATATCTCGTTTTTGAGTTATGCTGTTCACACACATACACAAATTTCTAAAAATGCTATTTTTGGGTTCCGGGGACCGCATAACATGTATTTCCTGTGAAATCCCGACATCGAATTTTTGTATGGAATACAATATTTCCTCTATTAACCAGGTAGTGGTGGGGAAATAAAAATGTGACATAAATTATATAATATATTAATGGTTCTACATTATTTCCTATAGAAAATTCTTTAGGTTTATCCTTTATGACTTCCTAATTACACATAATTCCATCAAAATAAGTAAGACTTACTGGGCTATTTGCAGATTATTTAAGATAGACATTTCATTTTTCATTTCGGAATCTCAAACATGTAGCATTTTAATGAAAATCTACCAACCCTTTGCTGTACCTAATTTTAGTTCGAATACCCGCATTATTTCCTCTTCCTACTGTAGCTAAGTGGTGTAGAAAGAACTTAATGGAATCTTAAAATTTATTCTCGGACATCAAACTAGGTGTGAGAATTTATGTACAGCCTTTTTTCTTATTATCTACATTATTGATTTTTTATGCACAACCTTCTGCTTTCAAATAATGTTAAAATGTTTACTATTTTTCTACCGCATATTCAAAACAAGGAAGTATTTCATAATAATGTATTATGCAACAAAACTATAATGGCAGTAATTAAGAAGACGTGAGTACTTTAGAGTAGGCGGCGCCGTGGCCGAGTGGTTAGACCGCTCGCGTCCCACCGAGGCGGCCCGGGTTCAGTCCCAGGGACCTGCATGTGGCATTTGTGGTGGGCGAAGCGGCGTCTGGGCGGGTTTTCTTCGGGGTTCTCCGGTTTCCCCCGCCATTCATTCCACCAACTGCTCCATTATCACCTTTCCTTTCATCCATTTCACCAACATTTCGTTTCATCTACTTCCTTCATCCCATACCAGGCATCGGGCTGATCACCCATCCTGGATGCTCTGTCTGATCCATGAGTGTCTGCTCCTCGACGGGCCTCCTACATAAGAGGAGGGTAAACAGATAATGGATGAATGAATGACTGAGTACATTAGAGTCAAGTTGCATACAACTGTTTTTGGCCGACCATACTATTTATACAAAAGTATTTTACCTTGTTAATTGCGTGTAATTAAATGCTGATTGGATGGCAGGACCTTGAGTATCTTTGCGAGTAATGCAACACATGGCAGTATTGTTGAGTCCACGTTTATATATGATTTTTTGCAGGTAACGTGAAAGCAAGAATATTGAAGTAAAGGAAACGAGCTCAGTTTATTAGAATAATAAAATTACAAAGAACAGAATTTATTTTATTTTAAATACGTATATTTCATTGTTATCTGGGGAATGGATACCAGCGGACTGCTGCTTTGAAGTGTGGGCTGCGCGCACCGCCGAGTAAGATCATAATGAGTCGCTGAAATATGGATGCCATAACAGTTCAGCTACGTCACATGTAACCAGCGTTTTATAGTGCGGTCGACCAAAAACAATCTTATGTGTTACATTAGCATGACTTTCTCTGTCCACTATACTTTTAGAAGTTTCTACAAACCATTCTTACAAAAGCATATTTTTCTATCTACTTTCATATTAATGGAGATAAACATTTCGAGAAATAGTTTCATCGCACATTTCGTTACAGGCGCAAGGGGAATAGAGGAAACTATATCGATAGTCAGACGTTTAAAAACGGTCCGCTACATGTTCACCTTGAAACTCCATGCTCTTTCTATGGCATCAGGAAAAATGACTACATGATGACTACTTCAAGAAATGACATTGAGAAATTCAAACCAAACGGATATTGGAAATGGCTGATGCCACAACAACGTCATTTTAAATAAATTGCGTGTGTTAAAGAGATCTTCATTTTCTATATAGTAAGTTTTTGTCTATCTCTTATATTTTACCACTTATATAAACTTATAAAAATCTACTGGCTAATCGCAGCTTGAACTGCCTATAATTGTTGAAAGCAGAAACTGTTTATCAGGAATGTTCATATAACGGAAGAGCCAAGAAACTACGAACCGGTTGTGCGGTGTTTTTCCACTAGGCATGTGGAAACATGATAACGCACTGCTGCTATAAACAAGGTCACGCTGTTGACGTGGTTTTGCTCTGCAGTATGAAGTGCAGTATTGAGTTGACGGTGATGTGATGTAGTTCAGTTATTACGAGTTATTTATTATTTTCTCCTGTACTTCGTCACAAAGTATATTATGGCTCAGTATATGTTTTCTACTGCACAGCGTGTATTTATTTATGATTCGTATGTGTTAAATTAGTCATCTCGCTAAGTGAAAGTATGATTTGCAGAAAGATTCAAAGTGTAAAAATTCCAAGCCGTACAACAACCCATGAACTTTATGGATATATATTATGCACCTACATGGATATATGTGTACAATGTTGTTGAGCAAGGTCTACCAGGGCGGCACCGGAGGACATTGAGGCGTCTCACAACCACGGCTGCATGGAAAATCACATAATCGTACCCAATCTCCCATGGGTATCGGGAACCGCTGCCCCGTCGAGACCAACCCAATCCGAACAGCTCCCCACCGGGAGATGCTCGAACGTTCGGCCCGACGTACTTCTAATAACGTCAGAAGTACCACGAGTGCTAAGGGTCCGCAGCGCTCGCACCGCGGTAGCTGAAGGGGTCCGAACTCCTCCCCTACGGAGGGATATGTATGTATAATGTTGCGGAAGGTCTACCAGGGTAAGAGCCAATGCCCTTGCCCCCTAAAATACCCGGGGACAAGAAAAAGCCATCCCGGGAGGTTTCCCATGAGGCCAATACCTTGAAGCTAAAAAGGCCCCACCTGCAGAGAAGGAGATGGAAGTGGATACGCCACTTACGCGCGTTACCCCGAGGGGCAACTACCGAAAACCTCGGTGGGGCCGACAGCAATCTAGCATGCCGTCTACCGACTATCCATGGCGGTACCGGAGGACCTTGAGGCTTCTCACAACCCCGTCATCGTGGAAAACGATACAGACGTACCCAACACCCGTGGGTTTCGGGAACCACTGCCCCGCCGAGTCCAACCCAATCCGAACAACTCCCCAGTGGGGAGGGGCTCGGTGTTCGGTCCAGCGTACTTCTCGTAACGTCAGAAGTACCACGAGTGCTAGGGGTCCGCAGCGCCCGCACCACGGCAGCTGAAGGGGTCGGAACCCCTCCCCTACGGAGGATATGTATGTACACAAAATAATCATTATTGGAGCTCTGGACAATCCTAATATTGTTTATGAAGTACCCCTTCATGACGAAAAAAAAGATGGTGTATGGTGCGCCATGAGCGGAGAAAGAGTTATGCGGCCAATATTTTCGAGTCAACTGTTGATGCCCGTACATACGTGAATACAATTTTGCCCCCCCTTTTTTTTAGAGAATTAACAGACAGGGAGCGTGATTTTGCCTTTTTTCAACAAGACTGCAACAGCTCATACGGTCAATATTTGATGAGAACAATTGAAAGTGTGTTTGAGGACGAATTATTAGTAGAGATTTGTGGCCCCTCGGTCGCCCGATCTAACCCCTGCTTTTTCTATTTCTGAGGTAACTTAAAACATAAAGTGTACAAGACAAACCCATACACCCTGGAAGAATTAAAACCAAATATCCTCAAGGAAATTGCCAGCATTTCTCAATGTGAACTACGGCCAGTGATGGATAGTTCCCTAAAGAAAAAGGGGGAAAAATGTATGGACAACGATAGCGGCCAGTTTCAGCATCTCCTTTCATAAAGTTGGTAAAGCCTTTAAAAGTAGTTTTAAAAATGTTTTATGGTTTCATCTGCGTCTTTCTATGATAGCGGCAGACGACAACCAGCGCCGAGGACGCAGACAGGAAAAACACCGCGCAGCCGGTTCGTAGTTTTTTGGCCCTCTCTGTACTTAATTGCAACAATACTGTGCAATAGAATTTTCATTTTGAATAGTGTTGCGGCCCAAAGGGCTTTCACGTATACTTTGTACCATCATTAGTAGTATGGATCTTGCTATTGAATCCATTAGCAATATACTGCGCCGCCGTGAAGGTTCTCTTAAACGATGGCTCATTACTAAACAAACCAGTATAACACAACGAACAAAACAAAATAATATAACAAGACTTTTATGCTTGTGGCACCGTCTTCTTTTTAACGGATAAACTTTTCACCGATTACCAACGTAGTGATCAACGTATTCTTCTGTTTGTTTGCAACAATATAGGTGGCAATGAACTTAAAACAGCCAATTGTTATGAAATCGCACATATTTTGCAAATATTTTGGCAATTAACGAAGTAATTTTAGAATTTAATATTTTTTATTGTTATGCTACTCTTAGTCCGTACTTTCAGGATAAAAGCTTAAATTCGTGTACAGCTTAAAATTATATATATATTAAATTAAAAGATAAATTAAATATTCGAAATAGAGGGCATAATTTCAGGTATGCATTCCCCATATTGGGCAATAAAAATAGTCTATTACAACATGTGTCCGAAAATGCTTGATTTCTGAGTTATGGCTTTAAAACAGTGATATTCACCGGAACGTATTTCTTATCGCAGGTAGTTTACTTTACAGATGTTCAAAGTGTGCACCTCTGCTTGAATACAGGCCTCACACCGACGTCTAATGGCGGTGCGAATACGACCCCAAATTCCGGGAGTATTGCGTATTTCCTTACAACTTGCCCCAAGTCGATACTGAAGGGATTCCATGTCAGGCACCGGAGACGACTACGCCAACGCTTTTAACTGCCCCCAGAAATAGAAATCGACAGGAGAGCATGGTAGCCAAGCAATTGGGCCACTTCTACTTATCTATCGATCAGAAAACGTTCGAACCAAGCTTGACGAGCGGTACGACTGCAGTGTGCAGGAGTGCCGTCATGCAAGAAGTGAGTTTGTTGACGAATGTTAAGTGGAGTGTCTTCATACTCATGAGGTATGGGTTATCCAGGAGGTTTGTGTACGTTTGCCCCATAAGTCTGTTAACAAATACACAGGGTCCAACCAAGCGGCTCACATGTTGAGAGCGAACTGCACTTGGTGATGAGATGGAGCAATTGCATGTGGCTTTTCATATGCCCATACATGCTGATTGTGGAAATTTGCAATTCCATCTCGTGTGAATTGTGCGTCATCTGTAAATAGTACTAAAGGCAAGAGAGTTCCTATTTGTAGCAAACTGCTCAACGAACCACTGGCAGAACATCAATCGAGCAGGGTAATCTGCTGGTGACGGACTCCTACACGTTGCAAATAATAAGGATACAACTTTGCTCTCACAACAGCCTCCAGATGTATGAGGAACATTCACTAGGAACGCTAACCTTCGTGTTCTGATAGGAGGAGTCGTGTGCACAGAATCCAGAATTTCCTCTTCTACATCTTGGTCGTCCCCTCCCCATAGTAGGAGATGTAAACTTCCCATGAGCGCACAGGCGGCAATGAAGGTCTTCAAATGTCTTCCGATTTGGACATCTTCGCTTTCTGTACATCTCTTGGTAGTAAGACGTACCAGCGCAGCATTGCCGTCCACCTTACCGTACATGAAGTGCATTTCTGCCAGCTCCTGATTTGAGTACATGTCGCTCAGTCGAACGCCAAACACAACGCTCAATGTACCCATGCCTCGGAATGAACTGCCAGAGTGTCCTGTTAATATCTTCTGTCACGACAACTACCTGTGGGACGAAAAACGCTCCGGTGAATATCACTGTTTTGAAGGTCATAACTCAGAAACCAAGAATTTCCGGACATATGTTGTAATGGCTTTTTTTGTTGTCTACATATGGGGAGTGCATACCTGTATTTATGCCCTCTAGTTTTGAAACACTCTGTATAGATTTCTTCCAAATGTTGAGAACTACAGTCTACTCCAAGAGTATTCAACATATATATTTTATTAATCATATGAATATCTTAAACATGGTAGTTAAATCAAAATGGTTGCAGTCATTTTTGAGAAAATCAGCAATAATGAAATGTTTTCCATGTAAAGTGTAGTTGGGGTGGGCAGTTTTCTTTGAGAATCTTTGTGTCGCGTTTTTGAATAGGTACTGAAGTTATATACCAAAGGTTTCGTTTTTACTTTCTCTACTACGTATAGTAAGTAGGGGAAATATTGCATTCCACCCAAAAATTCGATACCGAGATTTCACCGGAAATACATGTTTTGAGACCCCCTGAATCCCCCAAAAGCATTTTTGGAAACGTCCGTGTGTGTGTCTTGAACAGCATAACTCAGAAACGAACAGTCGGATAAACACCAAACTTGGTATTTAGGTTCAGTATCTTCCAGAGATGCAACACGAAGGTTTTCAAGAAAATCCCCCCACCCCAGATTACCCTTTACATGGAACATTTTTCGAAAATTTTAATTTTCTTAAAAATGACTAACGATTTTGATTAAAATATCACATGTTTAAGATATTTTCATGACGAATGAAATGTATATCTCGAATTTTCTGGGAATGTCTCCAAAAGTATTCTTCATTGTGAACGACTTTTGCATAACTGGTAAACCACGAGATAGACAAAAGTTTACTACACAAAAAATGTAGATCGCGTTAAAATACATAATTTATATCATATACATTTTTTGTTGTTGAGTGAACCATTTTCGAGATATTGCTTGTTATTCCCTTAAATTTTCCAATACTTATAGTTTTTCTCAAATGGGAATTCGTTATTAATTTTTTTTGTTCTGGTAATGCAAATAGAATGGAATACTCCACAAAGCAACCAGCTCTTAAAATATTTGACTATCGCTTAATGCCTACCAATTCCCTTTGCATCTACAGGAAAATTAGCAATAAGATTAACATCTCGATATCTCGATTAACATGAAGCATATGGAGAACAAGCGTTTGTAAAAATAGTTTGTACAAGAGTAGAGAAAGTCATGTCAGTGTAACACATCAGATTTTTTAGTTATGTTGTTCAATAGACATGGATTTTGTTTCTAAAATTGCTTTTTTGGGCCAGGGACCTCAAAGATGTATTTCTGTTAAAATCTCGTTAACAAATTGTTGGGTGGAGTATAATACTTCCTCCACCGACGAGGCACTGATAGAGAAAGTAATAGTGTACATTTGAGGCTTCCTGCATTAAATAATATCTGTGCGCACGTAGTGTATGGTGTGAGATAGTCTCTCGATAAGCATAATTTTAATGTATTTGTAACTAGTTGTAGCTAATTCAGAATGAAAAGTCAGCTACATAACACATTTCATATTTAAGCGGCCATATAAAACTTGTTTCTTGCCCTGCTGACAGTGTTCTACCGTGCACCATTCCCTTTCCCCTGATTGGCTATTGTGTTTGGCGCCATAGGTGTGGCTTTCACACCACGTGGAATCGCCTCTTCGTACAGGTTTATCCTTTCAGTGTTTTAGTGAAAAACCGCGGTAGATTCTGGCACGCAGTAGTTACAGCACAATAAAATATCACTAATTAATTCCTGCACTCAGTACAGGATACCTTTGAATGGCGACGTATGGCAAGTCCTATGCACTGCAAAGTCAGACAATAAAAGCGATATTCCGTTTCGGCCGGAAATTGAGCCACATTTTTGGTCCAAATTGCAACAGCAAAATGTCGGGTAGCGGACGCAACCTTGGCTTTTTACGTACCTTAGCTGTTAAAATATATGCTCATATTTTGCAACAATACAAGTAATCGAAACTAGCAGTATTGTATTACGCAACAGTGCAAACTTTCATCGTGCGTTCTGGCTTTAGCATTTTTTTTTCAATTTATTTTGTTTAAAGTCGCTTAAACACTAAAGTCATAACGCGACTATTGACATCATCATAATAGACAATTCACATATTAATTAACGCAATCTCATTTACATTATTGATTAACACAGTACTCAACAACAAAAACTATAACTATGATAAAAATTGTATGTCTATAGAAGCGAAGAACTTCAGTGTGGTTGATTGCGTTAGCCAAATCTGTGGAGATATGGTGTAGATCTCTTTTTCCTTTGAAGATGGAGCATTCGGTAACAATGTGTATGGTTGTAAGGAGGGTGTTGCAGTTAGAGCACATACTAGGAGGGTCATCTTTATGTGGCAGGTGTCAGTGAGGTGTGGCCAGTCCGTAACCTTGTTAGAGCAACTTGCCTTCTTGCAGCGAACGTAAGAGGTGGTGTGACTTCAGGATAACGGCGTGATATCATGGAGTTTGGTGGCAGGTTGAATTAACCATTGTTGTTTCCAGTGGTGCTTTAGGCGTCGTTTAAGATATATCGCTGTGGAGCACTGGGATTGAGTGGTCGCTCACTGGGTGGGTGTTATAACTGCCGCAAAACTTCTGGAATCGTGACCTTGATTGCCACCCCAGCTGCCGAGCATAGGAATGGTTTATGTTTAGCTTACAACCATGGCTCCTACGTTTTCAAAGTTAAGTGTAAAGTATTACATAGTCAAAGCAGGAAAAAATTGCAAATGTCCTCGACTTCATGAAGCAAGAAGCAGAGATGAAGGAAGAAAATATATGTTCACCCGAATTCCACAAAAGCCTTAAGAGAGTGAAATAAAGAGTAGCCAAAGCAACTGGTATTTCACTGAATTCCGTTTCCAGAGTTCTCAAAGATAAGAAAAAAGCATATGGATGAAAGAGTATAATTGGACACACCTAGGAAGAAACATAAGGTCCCTAAACGTATTACAGAAATAGACGATACGCTCATTCGGCGCACGATTCACAATTTCTATGTGGAAGAAAAAACTGTGCCAGATTGCTCATTAAGTTGAAAGACAGCACAGATTTTCAGGGTGGTGCTACAAATCTCAGAAAAAATTATAAAAGGTTCAGGGTTCAAGTGGAAGAAAACGAAATCAAATAGAAAGAATTGTCATCCAGGATAAATGGTGCAGAAAATAACCACAGAAGTGATGACGGCAATGATGTGAGTGATTCCGCAGAAGAGGAAGGGCTGTCAGATGTGGAAGAATTTGAAGCAGATGATTGACAGGTTTTTATATTAAGCGCTTTTTACAGCGGTGGATTAAATATACTGTATATAAACTATAAGTTTATCAGTGCAGTGCATAACCTGTGTGCGGATATTTGACAATGACTGTTCCACGCACTCCTGCAGCATGCAGACGACGGTCACCTGCTGATCTGGTAAGCAACTCGCTTCATAGCTGTCATTAAGATTTTCACATGTCTAGAACTGTTGCGCCAATTATAGTGGATTCTTTGGCAGCTGCGTCTTGCGTTTAATTGCCAGTAATGTCCACATGAGATGGTAACCAGCAAAATACCGCTACTTTACTTGGTGTTGCAATCCATATTTTTGCTGAGAATATCTTGAGCCAGTGTGAGATATGTGTTTCTGTCCTGAAGGATTTGTTTGACACTTGTAAGTCAGTTAGGATTAGGAAGGATCTCTATTACTAGTAGTTATAAACTGCAACGCTTTTTTAACAGCATAAAGTTCCGCAGAGAAGACGGAGAAGAATTCAGGAAGTCTGCAGAGCATTGTGTGCTCTGGATAAATAATTGCTTATCCGCATCTGTCATTTAATAGAGAACCATCAGTATATATTTTGGTATGACTGGGCTAGCTTGATATGAGTTCTTTTAGTTTTAGAGATGATTTCAAGTCTGTGGATAATTTGGGATATTTGCTTAGTTCTACATTGATCATCAATGTACTAGTCTTCCAAGGAGTACAGCGTGGGAAAATAGGAAGTTGTGATATAGGAGGTAAAGTAACTTTGAATTTTTGAAGGTATTATTAACCACGTTGGATGGCAGCGAGGATGACGTATTGTGGGAGCAGAATGAAGGCAACGGTGAGAGTGATGAAGCGAACAGGTACTGGTAATGATGACAGAAATAATGCAAAACATGACGATATTTTGGTGCCAATGTGATCTATTATTATACACGAAAATTATATATTTCGGTTATTACGTACTCAGTTATTTTATATTGTAGGTTTTATAAGAATCATTTTATGGTAAGTCATGTTATTTTTAAAATATTAATAGGATGAGGTTTTTATAACTTTTATTTACTGTCATTCGTGTATACTAAACCGGTTACCAGGCGAAACTGTAAGCTAGTTAAGATCGCATTGCAAACTTAAGGAAGGGGGATATGTTTGTGTACTGTTAAACATTTTATTTATATTTTAACTAGTGGTTAATCGCAGCTGTAGATGCGAATTAAATACTGTAATTATGGTTGAAAGTACAAATGTATTTATTAAGTATGTTCATAGGTATACTTAATGTCATTCTCCGTGGTGTATTGGTTACCTTGCTAGCCTCTAGTTCCCGAGGTCGTGGGTTCAAGTCCGGCGTAGGGCGGGGATTTTTTTCGGACGTAAAACTCCTTAGCATGGCTTCCTTTGGAAGGGAAGTAAAACCGGTGGTCCCGTGTCGTAGATTTACGGCACGTAAAAGAATCTCAAGCCTGATAAACAGCCTCTGAGCAAAATTTCCGGTCTTTCAGGTCCAATACAGAATGGGACGCTAAGGACCACAGCAGTTAAAGAGCGTCCATAAATAATAATAAAAAACTCAACTCAGTATACTTAATTGCACATAACTTAAAATACAATACTGCGAGTAAATTTTCACTCCGTAATAGAGCTTTCATTTTGAATAGTGTTGCAACCTAAGTGATTTGCACTTGTTTCAATAATATTTTGTACCATCATTCGTATTCTGTATCTTGCTGTTGAAGAATTTCTTAGCACTATACCACGCCGTCGTCACGTCCTCTTAAACGATGACTCATTATTAAGCACAGAACATATATACACCATTAGATAACTATATTACACATTATAGCCTAAAATTAATCCAACATAACACACTGAACAGAACAAAATAGTGCAGTATTTACGCGAATCTAATGCACATCAATGATAGGATAAGTTTAAACAAATCTGTTTTGTATAGCAGTAGACTTGTGCACAACGCTTCAGAACATACCTGGTAACATTTATAAGTACCTATTGTTACGCAAAACAGTCAATGTTAAAGAAATTACCACTACCCATCAAAGTGAACGAAATACTTATGCTGCCTAAACATTTGAAATGAACAATTACTATTGCCAGGATTATAAGTACCTTTCTGCTAATTTAGTTGCAAATAATGCCAATTTCTGTTGCCGTCGTAAGCAAATGTTGCTCTCCTTTACCTCCTCTCAGGGTGATTTTGGAATCCCCTAGCTTCCTAGGTTGTTGGGTTAACTTGGAATTGTACAGGGTCTAACAGACTAAGGAAGCTCCGGGAACGATAGAAGAACATAAATAATTTAAAGGTTAAACTGGTATGAGTAATAATTATTGAACAATCATATGAATACGATTTGTAACAATTTAACACATATAAATGTAGTACGATGTGTAAAACATACATGAATTATTTGTCTTTGATTGCGCAGTCAACTATTTGGAAATAAATATTAAAGTGAGCTATATACACATGAAAATACAGTAACATGAATTTAGATGTTAAAGAATCGTGTTCCTATTCCTTGTATTTCGTAATAAATTGAGTTCAATGCACATTGAGCCAAATACATATATAAATAACCCTTGTGTGCAACATAAAACAAATGTTTAAAAGGGAGTATTCAATACAAGTCATTCACACTTGAATACAAAGCGAGTACAGTATATAAACCTCAGTTACAACTCCGGTATTAAACCAATGAAAAACTGAATTTAAGGTAATTAGTACCGCATATAATGTAATCCCCTGCTTGGTCAACTCAGTTCATAGAACATAAGAAAGATGAATTCGGAATTAACTGGCCCATTAAACCAATGGCAGTTAACAGCTCAGTAAAAGTTGCACAACATTTAAAAGAGTTGAAAGAATCACCATATTCTCCTTCCGCATTAAATCAGAATTTAGAATTTTTAATGGTAGACGATATCCTAGTGAGGGATACCCAAAGTCTACCAAAGTTAAATGCAAAGAAATGCATTACCAAGTACAGGAGAGCCAAAAGACTACGAACAGGCTGCGCGGTGTTTTTCCTGTCCGCGTCCTCGGCGTTCGTTGCCGTCTGAGGTATCATAGATAAGCGCGGATGAAACCATACAAAATCTTTAAAACTATTTTTAAAGGGTTTACTTAACAACTTTATGAAAGTGTGGTTGAGGAATAATTATTAGTAGAGATTTGTCCCCCCTCGGTCCCCCAACCTTACCCCCTGCGATTTTTATCTCTGGGGTAACTTAAAACAAAGTGTACAAGACAAAGCCACACGCCCCAGAAGAATTAAAACAAAATATCTGCCAGGAAATTGCCAGAATTTCTCAACGTGAACTACGGCGAGTGATGGATAGTTTCCTAAAAAGGTGCCAAAAATGTATGCACAACGGCGGTGGCCAGTTTCAGCATCTCCTTTCATAAAGTTGGTAAGTAAAACATTTAAAAGTAGTTTTAAAAATGTTGTATGGTTTCATCCGCGCTATTCTATGATAGCGACAGACGGCAACGAGCACCGAGGACGCGGACAGGAAAAACACCGCGCCGCCGGTTCGTAGCTTTTTGGCTCTCTCTGTATAATCACTATCTAACGTGGTCTCACTAGTGTCGACGACATAAGCAACTGGCCAAAGTCAGAAGTGTTGACTCGTCGAAGGTTGAAATCGGCCTCTCCCTATCGAACTTCAGAGCAGGCTAGCCGTGCCGACGGGATGAAGATGGAGGGGGTAACTTCCACGTTGGAATGACATGGCGTAGCCAACTTAAGCTTCGCTTGTTGTTGCCAACCCAAGCTCCAATCCAAGTGGCGAAGAGTATATACCGCCACAGAAGTACTCTAGTTAAATGAATTCACTTCCATCATCGTAGCAACGGTCTTTCATCAGTTTCCATGATAGTGATTATTATATGTTCTCGAGTAATGCCTTTGGTATTTGTATCGCAAGAGCTCAATAGCATAATTAAATCTGATTGGCCAGAATTTCGAGTGGGCATTGTCCTCTATTGCAACATGCAAGCAGTAAAGCAGGGGTGGTTCCAAGGTCTCACATCATACACGTAGTTGTAAGTGGTATGTTGTAACGCTTTACTTTTAAGACTAGTTATAAAATATTCGAATCATCACATGGTGCAGGAATGGAGGACTTATTTTTAACTGTATAATTAGACCTATGGTGATTTTCAAAACAACATAATTGTTTCCTACTTTAGGAAATATAGTTTGTTATTTCTCAGTGGGTTACATCGAAGCTCCAGAATTTATCTTGAGAGAATTTGGAGGTCGGGTATTTGTGTATTTCACTAATAAAACTATAAAAATCAAATAAAAACGTAAGGTACGCTTATAAAGCATTAATACTTACAAAAAAGTAGACTTACCGTTATGAGTGTATAGCTCTGCATTTTAATCTCCGCTAACAAATGATGGTCAAAATTAAAATGATTTACCATTAAGACGCAGATTTCACTGAATAATTGTCTGCAATAATTGTTACAGAGAAAGGAACTTTTTCACTCGGTGTCTATTGAGACGTTGAGGTGATCATTGTTCTTTGAGTGTATTGAAAAGTTTGGTTTTCGTTAATTGGTGTGAGGACATGTTTTTCTAAACGGATGCGCTTCCCTGATTGTATCTAAAAGAGAGTGTAGATCTTTGGTATATTCAAGGGCTACAGCAGCGGTATTTGCGGCACAAAGTGATCCTTTTGAAACAACTGAAGTTGAAGGAAATTCAGTGCAAATGTCTCAGAATCTGTCGCCATTAGAGACTTTGCTGGCAATAATAGTTCCGAGATGCATAATAATTTGAATTTATTTGTGGCAGGTGCAGTTTGTGATAAATGTACTCACGTTTATGAAATAGCGAACTTTTCAGTTTTGATAATAGGCTGAGGATGAAAGATGGCGTTTACTGCGCGTAGATACTTTTTCTGCAGCAATGTTAGCATCAGAGATATGAGGTTGCTCTTTTGTTACAGAAACACTTTGGAGACGGATTTGGATTATCTTTCCTTCTGCATTGTTTGTGGTTTTGGGTGGTGTATAGATTGTTTAGTGAGGTTAGCTTTGTGTTCACTGTTAGACAACCATATTTATTATCAGGAACGAGGGATGCATCTGTTTAATGCTCCATTGGTTGACCTTCCTTGCAGTACTTGGAAATATGATCACCTTGTTTACAGGTGAAGCAAACTGGAGGGCCACACGAGAAGTAAATCCATTAACTGGTCCTTCGTAACTTACCTACATACTTGGTAGCTGGCCATGCTCCTGTGGGGGGGGCACGTACATTTGTCCCTTAATACATGCGCAAGATCTGGCTCAGATGCGCCTGCTCGGAAGTAGGGACTAGGGGTAACCTTAGTTGATGCTCACTATAGCATAATTAGGTATCACAGGACAAACATCTGATATAACAACCCCCTTATTAGTGGTCGAAATGGTATAATAAGTTGTTTACCCGTATTGTTTGGTGTTTTCTGGTTATTGTCTTAGCAATTTTTGCATTAGCGAGGTAGATGCATATTCCTGAGTTTGATGTACCTCAAGCAAAATGGATATTGGAAGCTTCAGCAGTTTTACTTATTGTGACAACCTATTCTCGTCGGGGAATGCCACACTGTGATTCGATAATGATAGCATCTTTATTTTTGTGCAGTTTGGGCAGCAATTATGGAGGAGTTATTTGGACATGAATAGTTGCTGTGAAAGCTATCGTAATCAGTAACCTCAACGTAAAAGCTAAGTAAATAAATATGCAACTGGACAGCTGTCGCTGTAGTTTCAAACGTAGTACTGGCACTAACAAAGTTTTTGAGATTAATCTTAATTTACTTGTATAACACAAATTAAAATAAACTTGGGGTTTCTCATATAATTCGTAATAATGAATCCACGGCCTCCTGTGAGGTAACAATACTAGCGGCGCTAAGAATAAAGCAGTTGCTCGTCGAAATGATAAATGTAAGTGGTAAAATGGCAGGATAGATAGTTGTGATTGGTCCTATTCAAAGCATTTCTATCCCAGATTGGTCATGTTATATGCATGAAGTAATCCATTTAAACTCTTTGGTTACAAATGTGCTAGTGATGAAAAGCAAACTCTAATTAACTGTGCAAAGAACTTATAAACATGTTTCCGTTCGTAGTTCTGATTAACTTATGATAAAATAAAAGCGATAAAATGAAAAGGATTAAGTTGTGATGATAGGTAGTTGTATCTGGTTGAAATTCCTCATGTCCTTATAGGTCACTAATTCATGAGTAGAAACAAATGGGATGTATAGAAAAAAAATTTCAACGTATCAAATACGAGTACATTCTGAATGCCAAGAGTGTGTGTTAGTAAAGTATATAAGGAGATGTACGAACTGCAGCCTTGGGGTTTAAAATTTTAAAGTATGTTCAAGGATGGCTTTACTTCCTTTATCTTTCAATTAAGATATAGCTTCCCTCGTAAATCTGGCTCTTTCAACCACACCAATACGTGTTGCGAGTGTCCTATTATCTAAATGAAAACATTTCTGGCAAATACGTATCATGATTATCAGGAAGTGAACAGAAAAATATACTTTTCCATGAATGATTTGTACAATAATTAAGGAAATCAATAGTAATAAATCAATGTGACCATTATGCATATGTTTTCAATATTTTTTGTGAGAAAAAACATCCCAGAAGAAGAATTTAGAACTTTACCCAGTGGATTGTCAGAAAAGTGAAAAAGCTGCTCTACGGAGCTGGTTGTGTGTAATGTGATTGGACGGCTAGTGATAGCTGCATGGCGGTGCGTGAATGGCAACATCCGCAGGAAGATGACTCAGAATAGTAGCAGTGGTAATAGTATTGTAGTGTTACGACTGTGTGGATAGGTCAGGTCCATCAGGGTCGTCCCGTTCCGCGAAGCTAATTCTGATATGCACCCAACTGTGTACTATGTCGTCACCCCGACCGGCGCGGCGTCTGGGTTGCGGTAGGTTAGGGAGCAAGATTTGGGAGTGTGCTTGCTGCCCAGCGCACTCTCTGTATGTGGACTTCTTTCGGGACAGTTGATTACCCAGATTTACAGCGCCATAGACCGCAAATGAAAAGAAACGGAAAAAGAAAGAGAAAATAAGACTGAAATTGTTGTAGATAGGCCGTTTTAAAGGTGAGAGTAAAGAGTAATAATTTACAGTTTTTGGAACTATTAAACTAAAAGTGTAATTTTGCAGGTATGATGGGATACTCGTGCGTTTTATCCTAGTTCAGCTTCATATGTCTGTGTCTTACGGTTTAGTTGTTATTGATATGCGGTTTTTACCATTATTTTCATCATTTAGATACTTAAGACTTTTTCTGCTCCTTCAGTTTTAGATACCTACTGATTCATTGTTTAGCTGTATGTTCTTTATATCGTTAATGAAGATTTATACGACTTTAAGTTTCAAATTATTGAAAGACGTATTAAAATTGGATTGTTGAATATATTAATAATATTATTATTTAATACTGTGGTCGTTACATGTTTTAAACTAGTTTTCAGCCTCAGTTATCCTAGGAATAGCCTGTATGTTTTGAAGAATATGCACAAATATTGTGTGTGTATATATATATATATATATATATATATATATATATATATATATATATATTCTTTCGTGTTGCTAGTGGTGTCATGTGCCATCATCAACATATTTGTGCATTCCTGGGACTCGAGATGCTGTAGGCCGTTCATTATAAGGGGTAAAAGCTCTGCTTTGAAAGACTAGATATGAGCGTGCTGAAAACGTTTGTTATGATATTTGTGTTTCCTAGAGAAAAGAAACGAGCAACAGCACGTATTGCTGAAAGAAATAAAGCCCAAGAGCAAAGTGTTTGAGATAATGGAAGAATGCACCTATCGTAAGCAATAACGCATGATAGGATTCTATTTGACGGCGCTAGGAAAAACTGAAGGGAACTTTTTTGGAGGAAGAAATTACTTTATACGTGACATTAACCAGAAGATCAAAAAACCAAGAATAAATTCCCTCGGTTTTTTCAATAAACGACTAATTTGTATTCTTCTCAAAATCGGTGATTAGAAAAAAACTCAGAGGTGACACAATTGAAGCCACGAATTCTTTTCAGGAAAGTAATCTTCAATTCGTCTACATCTGATCATACCTTTGTCGTTTGAAGACACGGGCTGTGTCCGTTCACTAAACGGTCTCGGGCGGTCCTTGGGGAAGTGTACACTCATTCTTGGATATATGTATGGAGTAAAGCAAGTTATAGATCACGATGGGAAAGTGGCTATGTGGGAATGGTCATTAGCAAATTAGCACATATAAGAAATATTACTACTGTTATAGTGATATTATTATTATTATTATTATTATTATTATTATTATTATTATTATTATTATAGTGTTGTTAATACTTTGACGCCCGTGCTTACTACATACGGCACCACGAGGGTGGACGCTGATGATGTCTGAAATGCAATGAAATGATAACAGGGAAAGAAGTTTGGGAAGGAAACGTTTCATGACTAATAAATTAGGCTAATTTCATTCGTGGCATTTGACCGTTATGAGAACTGAAGAAAACCTGGACGAAATCTCAATCAGGGAGGACGGTTCTGTTGAGATCCGGGGCCGGCTCAGCAGACTGACGGTGTTGAGCTGTGCCACCGCCAAGGGCGGTAGGTTTTAGGGACGGCAAAAACATTGAACAAGATATGTGAAAATATGACGGAATTAAAACTCATATTTGATACTTAGCGACTTTCTGGAGATTTGTTGTTACAAACTGGTGACAAATGAAACACCAGAGTGATTTGGATGCGACGCATATTAATGATCATCGTCAAAACATCCCGTGCGTTGCAGATGTTCACAATAAATGTCAAATGTCACGTTTATAAACAGAAGTGTTTCATTATGCCACTAGCTTTGATTTCTTTGCTTACATTTGGTGACTCAATGAACCTCTTAGATCAGTTATCGACCTAAGATGTCCTGGAAGTCGCTACTTCTGGTGGTGTTAGTCTACTTTTTTAGTAACTACTGTTTTTTAACTCCAAAGAAACTCAATTGGACAGCTTGGAATTAAATGCAATAAGAAGCCAATCTACGACTACTACACCCGAAATGAGCACCCTACCGTACGCAAACTTATATTTCTTCACTTAAAGAAGCAGAACTATTTCAGGAAAGCTTCAGCTGTTTGAACAAGATGCTCCAGGATCTCAATTTGAGTCCAAGACAATAAACAAGAGAAAAATTATACTTGAAAGATTCCTATATTGAAGCTCTAAGAACATTTATTTTTAAGATAAATACAAAATAAGAATTTTAGGGAAACAGTATAGTTGGATGAAACGCGATTAAACGCCGGCCGTACCGAAAATGTTGGACTGATGTCAGAATGAAAGCTCAACGATGTCAGCCTTATTGGAACATCTTTTTCGTAGCCAACTGCTTTTCTTCAATTCGAGATGTGGGGATTACCATTAAGACATTGACCATGACCATTTCTACAGATGGTTTAAGATCAGTTACTCCTTAACATTCCGTGTTATGGACAATGTCCCATACGACATGGCCCAAAAAGATAAGCGCGCACTAACAGTAACATTAAAGTACAAATGGTAGAGTGGCTCATTCACATAATTAGGCATTTAACATTACAATAAAATAAAGGGGAACTTATTAACTTCTGTTACTTATATGTAAATAAAACAAGCCCAGCCTCAAAATATTGTGGATTATTAACCACTACAGTCGACCGTCAAGTGTGTTTTCATTTTGTATGTGTTTTATTCCTTTAATCTTCTAATGAAGGGTACATCTGAAATATTGAATATTTATTGCTGTGACTTTGTGTGTTTTATCTTTCACTCAGAACAATCGTTATTTCACCACATACATCTCTTCTTGAGTTTTATTTATTTATTGATTAGTCCTGAAAATGTATACTTTGTGTAAGAATGAGTAGTGATGGAGGACTGAAATTGTTGATAGAAATTAGTTGTCTGTAAGCGTGAGGGGGACGGCAGTTTCAATTATTGCAACTCCTGGAGCCGGTCTTGATGGGATTTGAACCGCAAGCCTCCCGTTCACCTTAATGATCTCAGCTACCCGTGCCAGTTATCCAGATTAAATATTCTTTGGCTGCAGTGCTAGGTTGTTAAAAGAAGTTAAAAACATATTATAAAAACTAATTTTCTCTCCGCATTTGCAAACAACTGTTATAAACAATGGCCTCAAAATGTTTCACTCTGGTTTCCCTGAAAGGACACCAAACAAGCTTGTCGTCTTTACCATATCTTGCCTCTGGAAAGTTGGATATGCAGGTGTGGCATATTCTTCTGTGCTGTTTTTGGCATAATGGACTGTGATTAAAAGACCAGAATTGTTCTGGCGCAACATTGCGAAAATGATGCAAGACCTTTAAATGTAATGAATTGCTTACTGTGCAGCTGTTTTCACTCTGCCTTCAAGGCATGCTAATACTTAGTGCAAAAATAACATATCACTTAAGTGTGCAACGGTAACGAATGTGAGTTGGTGAATGTAATAAATGAATTGAAGTTGTGGTGCTTCGAGAATTTTTTTTGAGGATGTATATCTATATGGCTTGTTTGCATTAGTGCAATAATAATTCATGCTTCAATTAATAATTTATTTTCTTGAATTATAGTCTGTTTTGCCCTTAGACTAAAAATTTTAAAATGTGTTGTGAACACTGAAATAAACAAAACCAAATCAGACAAAATCTCAAGTAACGCCTTCGGTTTGTGTTTTGTCTATGGCTTTAAATATATTTTAAAATGTTTTCTTTATATGTTACATAGACTTTCATCAGAATATTTGTTATCGGCGGGGAGCTTAAAGTCACCACTACTGCCTCGCGGAAATCTTAGTTCAGGTATTCTCAAACGTAGTGACAAATTTTTCTTCTCAACGCCTTACTGCGGAGCTATTAACATTTATGATCTACCACGGGGACTTCTCACTATATCATTCTAACTCACACAATATATGTATATATATATATATATATATATATATATATATATATATATATATATATATATATATATTCCTCTGCAAACGTTATATTCTGCGCCGAAACGCTTCTACTAGATTCAGTATACAATGGTGTCCTCATCTCTGTTGATTTGCACCCTCTTTAGCAACAAGAACCTCATTATTACGCCCTCGCGATGCTATGGTCGTTCGCTAATTTTATGTACACTTATTTTATAACGTATTTCATTTATAAATTAATCCTATCATATATAGGTATATTCTTCCTATTGCGCTGTTTTTTGAGATGATGTTGATTATTTACAATACTTTTTATATATAAATCATACCAAATATTACATATATTGGATTTTACATGTTTGTTAAATATTTCTTCCTCTTTTTCTGTTGAAGCGATTCTATATAATTTTCAAAGTTTCTTCAACACTATTCTAAATTACATTTTGTGAATTTTCTTTATTAATCTTGTTATTTTGTTTTGAATCGGGCTTCAGAATGACCGTACTTCGATCGATTCCCGCTTCAAGTGTGTGGCGCCTACTGCGAGTTTCTGTTTTTCTACATACGAAAGGTAAAAAGTACTTTTTTCCATTTGTACGGCCCCCTTTAACTTCAGTGATCACTGCTGGGGTGGGAGTGTGATTTAGAAATAACTGATGATGCTCGTAACTCGGTGGCTGAAGGTTTTTTAAGTTGGTTTATTAATTTTAGTTATGAAACACTCCCATTTAACTTTCAGACTCTGCACAGTATGGAGGATGATTCTAATAGTAGAAAAATTCCCCCACCCCAGCCGGGAAACTACCTCGAACACCTAGCAGAGCTAGTTTCGAACTGCAGTATCTCACGACAAGTGGCTATTGCCAGTTTCTTAGTATACATCACCGTTTAAAAATTCTTCTGTGTATCTTGTGAAAATAGTTAAAATTACTTCGAGGTGGTTTGGAAAGTTCTGAGGCTGAAAACTAAAGCACGGGATTTTTAACCCAACTTTTTTTTTTGTTTCTTTTTTTGTTTTTCAGCATAGTCGACTTTCAACTGTATGCACTTGGACCAATGATGCTGTAATTTCCTAATACTTTCAATTAGTCAGATTCTGCAAAATGCATGACTTATGGTTATTGGCAAATCTCTGTCCGAGTTATTTCTTCAGATTTAGAGAGAGGCAAATGTTACTTGAGTCCAAATCGGTGAATATGGTTATGTGACAGTAGTTTAAAGCACAAGAGATGTAACTTTGCAATCGCATTTAAAGAAGTGTCCATAGGGGTATTGTCTTTCCGGAAAAGAACTTCCAGTCCGCCGCCTATTAGCGACCAGAATTATCATCGTCAGAGGTCCATCTCCGCTGGGGAGTCTTGAATACCTGGATGGAAGACAATGTCTTTCTTAGGGCAGACCCAACGCTTAAAATAGCCGCAGTTGGACGTTTAACCTTCGTAGCCTCGGAAAGGTAAAATCAGACTAAAAAATTCATTTCCATTATTCAGTGAAATAATAATCAATTTGAGAACTCCTTATGGTTTACCAGGAAAAATACCAAGTTAGTTGGGGAATTTAATGTCTTGGCGGCATGTTGACATGGTAGCTCAGTTGGATAGAGCAGCCGAATGGAAACCGGAAGGTTCGTGGTTCAAATCCCGGCTATGGTATTGAATTTTTACTTTCTCTACTACGTATAAGTAAGTAGGGGAAGTATTGTATTCCACCCAAAATTTCGATACCGAGATTTCACCGGAAATACATGTTTTGAGACTCACTGAATCCAAAAAAAGCATTTTTGGAAACATGTCCGTGTGTGTGTCTGTCTGTGTGTCTGTGAACAGCATAACTCAAAAACGAAGAGTCGGATAAACACCAAACTTGGTATTTAGGTTCAGTATCTTTCAGAGATGCGACACGAAGGTTTTCAAGAAAATCCCCCCACCTCAGACTACCCTTTACATGGAACATTTTTCGAAAGTTTTAATTTTCTCAAAAACGGCTCTAACGATTTTGATTAAAATATCATATGTTTAAGATATTGTCATGACAAATAAAATGTATATCTCGAATTTTCTGGGAATGTCTCCAAAAGTATTCTTCGTTATGAACGACTTTTTCATAACTGGTAAACCATAATAGATAGACAAAATTTTACTACACGAAAAATGTAGATCGCGTTAAAATACACAATTTATGTCATATACATTTCTTTTGTTGAGTGAACCGTTTGCGAGATATTGCTTGTTATTCCCTTAAATTTTCCAATACTTATACTTATTCTCAAATTCGTTATTCATTTTTTTATGTCCTGGACATGCAAAGAAAATGGAATGCGCCACATAGCAACCAGCGTTAAAATATTTGACTATCGCTTAAAAGCTACCATATTCCCCTTGCATCTACAAGAAAATTATCAATAAGATTGACATCTCGATATCTCCATTAACATGAAGCATATGGAGAATAAGTGTTTGTAAAAATAGTTTGTACAAGAGTAGAGAAAGTCATGTGAGTGTAACACATCAGATTTTTTAGTCTAATTATACCTTTCCAACCTTGTCCTACACACGCTTGTGTGTAAGAACAATTAATTACCATTGATTGACTTAATGGTTGGTTAAACTATAGAGTTCGGGACTTAAAGTAAGTCGCCATTAGAGTATGTCAATTTAAAACGAATTTGAGATCTCCTTTCCGGTTTGCCAGAAAATGCAAGTCAATTGGGGAATTTCATGTCATGCTGGCATGTTGATATGGTAGCTGAGTTGGTTAGAGCAACCGGAAACCGGAATATCCATGGCTGAAATCCCGGCTATGGCATTGGACTTTTCAATCTGATTCTACCATTCCAATCTACACATGGTTTGTGTGAAAGAGGAATTAATTACCTTCGTGGCATCCTTCAAATTTACTGCTCCAGAAAAGATGTATAGTACTCTCCTAGTTTTGCTCTATGCCAAGTAGTCTACCAACACCACAATAGGCATCACAGTAAACGTGGCCGTCACCTAACCTGCTTTGGCACACTCGGTGGTCTTTCTTTTTGGAGTGCTTTCACCCTCTTGCATCTTGTTTGGAATACTGCGTCTCTGGTTTGTGGTGAGTCATGTTTCGTCAGCATGATGTAACGTTGGAAAAAGTCGGTTGACTTGCATCTGAACAATTCCAAGTGCTCCTTTGAGACGTTCATTCGGCTGCGCTTCTTCTGATCGGCGGCAATGTACCCCATCGCGCTGTGGGCTTTATTATGTGCAAATGCTCCTGCGATGTATTGACACGATCTAATGAGATATTAGCAATGTCAGGAAGTTCACGTACTTTGATTCGTCTGTCATTCAACACGGCATTGTGGATTGTCACATTTTCTCCAGTCAATGAACTGGAGGTCCCGACGTTCCTCATCAGAAATTGAAAGAACGGGCATGTTTAAACTCTATCGCCCACTTCTTCAACTCAACTTCTTAACCATTTCCGAGATATCTTTGTTGTCGGTTTGAATTTTGAAACACTTCATATTTTTTGTCAAAAGACGCTTCTCCATTGAGAAGCACAGTTCTTCCGGGCAGACTTAGGCTATAGCATATTTTCAAAATGTTAAAACTTGAGGATTTCTGAGCTTTTTTATTCAAGTCACCCAGTTTAACACAGTTTCATTGAGTATAAATATCAGAGGATGTTTTTGGCATCTTATTGCCCATATGGCAGATTTGTAATAATTTCCAACCATTATTTATATTAATTTATTACACAGTTCAAATAAAAGATATAATTCAATCAAAGAGATAATTTGGATGCTTAATTTATTTTAATTGAGTTAGTTGCGGGGAGGGGCTAATTGCATACTATGTACATATCATCAAATTTCCCTCCGATTTTGGCGAATTTTGTTAGCAAGGAGCATTTTAGTTGCGATTTGGACAAAACTTGTTTCACCTCGGCTTTAGAATCTGCAACCATAATTAAACTATCCTATAATTTTCAAAAACATTCTGCTATCCTTATTTTTATCCCTAGCATACAAGTCAATACCCTGTAGCCTTTCTAGGCATACCTTTGTACACTTATACTATAAAACCGAATAAAACTCATAGGCTACTTTACAAGTCTCAATGTCTACCCTACTATGTTTTCATCTCTTATTTAGAAATCTACACTGTTTAACTTTGCTGGTCAAACATTGTACAGTTATACTATACGTCCTGGCAAAAATCATTTGTTACCTTGCAACTTCTTAAAAGTTACAAACTCTTTATTTTTAGTTATATAAAATCTGGAAATTTGTAAAAAGTATCTTTACCCCTTATCCATAAAGACAAAGCTGTACTGCTTGGGTTATCAGGGCACAAATTTGCGCTTGACAGCTCTAGGACCTGGCGAAAATTATAGGGTACCTTACAACTTTAAAACGCCACCTCTTTATCTACACTTAGTAAAAATTTGCACCGTTTGACCAATGTGGACAAAACTTTATACACTTACGCTTTGGGTACGACTGAAAATTGTAGGCTATTCACGACTTTAGAAACCATTCCTACCTTTATATTCAACCCCATACTTAAAGAATGCATCGGAGTAATGCCGGGTATCACAGGTAATTAACATATATTTGGCTAAAAAGGAAAGTTTTGCTTATTTCCAGAAAAAGATACACAATGGAACAAAACGTTTATGATATATTCTGTGTAGTAATACAAATAAATTATATAATGATATTGAAAATAAAAAGAATAGTAGTAATGTACAACATTAGGCACAGATATGAAAAAAAAACTCAGAAAAAATGAATATAAATAATATTGTGTATATATCTCTATTCAAGTCATAAGAACACAACAATGCGTTCGACTTAAAATATGGTGTGTAACGGCAAAAACTGCAAAACATATTACATTTGTAACTTTTGCACTTTCGAACGTACCCTTCTCCAGGATGGATTGATAGGCCAATCGTCTGATACAATAAACCCGTTTTCTTCGTGTATCGCAATCAAACCGCGATAACAAAGGGTGCTAGCGACCCGTTTCAGAATTTTACCGTAGGTGTTTAGTGATGAAATGTCGTTGTCCGTGATGGTATTTATTTGGTATCTATGTGAATATATCATATTTTTGAAATGACGTGTTCGGGAATATTGCACAGGCTGTATTAAACCATCTAGTTGCTTAGCGCTCGACTAGTAAACTATAACTTTGACAGATACAATAAAAGTATCGCTGCAGACCCAATATTTGATATAGTGATGAAAGCTCAGTGCATGAAACAAACAGAAAACAAATTGTGGCCTAAATATCACTCTTGAGATATTTTAAATGATGACTGCAATCTTAGCCAGAATGAGATAAGGAAAAACGTTCCTTGTTACTTTGCACCATGTAACAGTTCAAGGAGTCAGTAATTACAGAGAAGGGACGGGGTTCATGAAAAACTGTTTGTCTCCTTCACGCATTCCCCTCCCCTTTTCTTACTGGATAACTTAGACCTTTCAACAGTATCAGTTTTATTAAATAGATGATTTACTAGCAATTGATCACTTGACGTCAAACTTAACAATCACAGAGTTTAGTGGATATTCCGGATTGAACCAGCAACTTAATTAAGCGAAAGGAACTGTTTCTGAAAGCTTGTAAAGTTTTCCGAATTTACAAGAATCCCTTGCTCTACATACCGCTAACTTTTCTGCAATTGACATGCTAAACATCTGTTTCACACGTGTATTCATTCTTGGTCTCTTTCCTGAATACAGTAAGAGGGCCGTTAAGTGCCCAGGGAAAAATCTTAAGTGATGAACAGGTATGCTTTAAATGCCTTCCAAAAGTGCGCAATAGTTTGGCCGAAAACCTTCAAGAGGAATGATAAGGGTAGGAGTGGTAACTAAGGGATGAACTACAACATCTCCAGGTTGGGTATAAACAACAACAACAACTTATTCTCATGTAGATTATGCACGTGCTGTAAAGGGAAGATTGCTATGTATGCGTGGCGGTTGTAAGCTTATCAAGTCCGGCTAACTTTTGGGACGAGAAAAAATATTTGTTGATCATTCATCAGCGAGAGGAGTAGCTACAATCCGTTCCATGAGGGAGAGAAGTTTGGAAGGCCGAATCTGCAATCCACTCAAGGTAAAATGCTAATGTAACGCATAGAAGTATGCAAATAGTCCTATACGAATATGTCTGAGTAACTATTACATTTTGAAGAGCCGAATTTAAATATCTAGGAAATGTTTCCATTGTTCTATTCTGAAAGTTATCTCAAGCCACAGAAACACATTTCGTTTGTACACTGCTTACGTCTGTAGATCAGATAAATTAGTCGAAATACGCTACTTTCGTTATGTGTTAAACTATATTTAGACAAGTTTGATCCCGTCAATAATTTAATTACCAATAGTTATGCTTTAATGGGATTAATTTGTAATCTGCTTACAATAACTATTATCTATTTTATGTATTTACATTAATATATTTATAGTAATTTGTAATATATTTATTTCTGTCCAGGGTTGTCTTATGTGTATGAAGAACGTTTATCATGTGACACAGCGGCTATGGCTCAAGGTTATCGGGAGGCGGTGCCCGGCGGTCGAGTAAACAGCGATAACTGCCGTTCGCTAGCACAAACACCGGGCGTGCTATAGCAGATAACTAGGACCTTCTGGAAGCTTCTCCCCCTCCTTCAGGAAGTGTGTCGAAATAGTTCTAGAACGTCCGAGAACCTTGTAAAAGGATTCCACTGCCTATATAAGCGAGCGTTCTCGCGAGAGCAGGAGTCAAGTTGAGTGGAAGGGGAAAGTTGTTGAGTCATTTGGCGTCTCTGGTGTGATATCAAGAGCGATTCTCCGAACGAGTTGGTGACGTGCAGCCAGTGCTATTGTGGAACGACGGGTTGTGGAAGTGTTGTGTTCGACTCCCGAGTGAAGTGAATCGTCCGGCGTGAAGGGGCGACGTTACAAAGGAAGTGAAGGGACGGAGAATTGAACTACAGAAAGAGCCAAAAAACTATGAACCGGTTGTGCGGTGTTTTTCCTGTCCGCGTCCTCAGCGCTCGTTGCCGTCTGCCGCTGTCATAGAAAGGCGCGGATGAAACCATACAACATTTTTAAAACTACTTTTAAAGGCTTTACTTACCAACTTTATGAAAGGAGATGCTGAAACTGGCTACCGTCGTTGTCCATACATTTTTGGCACCTCTTTAGGAAACTATCCATCACTCGCCGTAGTTCACGTTGAGAAATGCTGACAATTTCCTGGCGGATATTTTGTTTTAATTCTTCCAGGGTGTGTGGGTTGTGTTGTACACTTTGTTTTAAATTACTCCAGAGATAGAAAACGCAGGGGGTTAGGTTGGGGACCGAAGAGGCCTCAAATCTCTACTAATAATTCTGTCCTCAAACATGCTTTCATAAAGTTGTTAAGTAAAGCCTTTAAAAGTAGTTTTAAAAATCTGATGTGTTACACTCACATGACTTTCTCTACTCTTGTACAATCTATTTTTACAAACGCCTACTCTCCATATGCTTCATGTTAATCGAGATATCGAGATGTCAATCTTATTGCTAATTTTCTTGTAGATGCAAGGGGAATATGGTAGCTTTTAAGCGATAGTCAAATATTTTAACGCTGGTTGCTATGTGGCGCATTCCATTCTCTTTGCATGTCCAGGACATAAAGAATGAATAACGAATTTGAGAAAAAGTATAAGTATTGGAAAATTTAAGGAAATAACAAGCAATATCTCGAAAACGGTTCACTCAACGAAAGAAATGTATATGACATAAGTTGTGTATTTTAACGCGATCTACATTTTTTGTGTAGTAAAATTCTGTCTATCTCTTACGGTTTACCAGTTATGCAAAAGTCGTTCACAATGAAGAATACTTTTGGAGACATTCCCAGAAAATTCGAGATATACATTTCATTTCTCATAACATTATCTTAAACATCTGATATTTTCATCAAAATCGTTAGAGCCATTTTTGAGAAAATTAAAATTTTCGAAAAATGTTCCATGTAAAGTCATGTCTGGGGTGGGGGTATTTTCTTGAAAACCTTCGTGTCGCATCTCTGGAAGATACTGAACCTAAACACCAAGTTTGGTGTTTATCCGACTGTTCGTTTTTGAGTTATGCTGTTCACAGACACACAGACACACACACACACACACACACACACACACACACACACACACACACACACACACACACACAGACACACACACGGACATGTTTCCGAAAATGCTTTTTCTGGATTCAGGAGGTCTCAAAACATGTATTTCCGGTGAAATCTCGGTATCGAATTTTTGGGTGGAATACAATACTTCCCCTACTTACTATACGTAGTAGAGAAAGTAAAAATGGTGTATGGTTTCATCCGCACCTTTCTATTATAGCGGCAGACGGTAATGAGCGTCGAGAACGCGGACAGGAAAAACATCGCGCAGCCGGTTCGTAGTCTTTTGGCTCTCCCTATAGTTCACCGTAGTGAAGTGTACTCCCAGTAAAGTTGAACTGGATAAAAATGGTCACATTAAAAATACGGAAGAGTGACAGTGGAAAAACTGGACAAAGTCATAACATCTAGAAAGTAGTGGTCATCTAAAATCTGATCATTAGTCTCAAATAAATATTAAAATCGCCGTGGCAAGTTGTCGAATAATGTTCTGTTTATTGGGTTATCTAGCGGCATTATTTTGGTACTGTAACCAGCTCTATCTTAAAGCTGAGGTGTTGCGGATAGTTTTCCTCTATTACAATTCTTTCCTTTGCCGATCCTGCTTGTTTTTGATGTTTTTAGTTGCATATGAACATACTGTAGTGGGAATGCACCTGTAATATTTCTTGTCGAACTTTTGAATACCACCGTCTTTGTACCAGAATAGGACGAAATGTGGCAACATTATACTCAGTAAGGACATAAATATGATAGAGCCTCGGAAGAAGATCTGTACTGTGATAATAGTACCGTTTAGTGCCACAGGGGCCTTATGTGGCTCGCCTCCGTTCTTGTTATTATTTATCTTATTACTGTCTTTGCTCCCGGATCTGTAGAGTACATTGTTGTGCTGATCGATTACATAACAGAAAAAGTAAATTGTTGGAAATGTTTAGATGTGATGATAAGCTACTTTTGAAATACCTATGATAATGGAATGAACGCGGCGCTAACCCTCTAGACCGAGATTCGTTTAGAAAAGTCTTAATATAGGGTCTTTCAACAAGAGTGTCCTATCTTTGAACTTAAATAAAACACGTTTTATAAATGATAGAGGTTTATTTCTTTTTACTTTCTCTACTACGTATAGTAAGTAGGGGAAGTATTGCATTCCACCCAAAAATTCGATACCGAGATTTCACCGGAAATACATGTTTTGAGAATCGCTGAATCCAAAAAAAGCATTTTTGGAAACATGTCCGTGTGTGTGTCTGTCTGTGTGTCTGTGTGTCTGTCTGTGTGTCTGTGTGTCTGTGAACAGCATAACTCAAAAACGAACAGTCGGATAAACACCAAACTTGGTATTTAGGTTCAGTATCTTCCAGAGATGCGACACGAAGGTTTTCAAGAAAATCCCCCCACCCCAGACTACCCTTTACATGGAACATTTTTCGAAAATTTTAATTTTCTCAAAAACGGCTCTAACGATTTTGATTAAAATATCATATGTTTAAGATATTGTCATGACAAATAAAATGTATATCTCGAATTTTCTGGGAATGTCTCCAAAAATATTCTTCATTGTGAACGACTTTTGCATAACTGGTAAACCATAAGAGATAGACAAAATTTTACTACACAAAAAATGTAGATCGCGTTAAAATACACAACTTATGTCATATACGTTTCTTTTGTTGAGTGAACCGTTTTCGAGATATTGCTTGTTATTTCCTTAAATTTTCCAATACTTATACTTTTTCTCAAATTCGTTATTCATTTTTTTTATGTCCTGAACATGCAAAGAGAATGGAATTCGCCACATAGCAACCAGCGTTAAAATATTTGACTATCGCTTAAAAGCTACCATATTCCCCTTGCATCTACAAGAAAATTACCAATAAGATTGACATCTCGATATCTCGATTAACATGAAGCATATGGAGAATAGGCGTTTGTAAAATTAGATTGTACAAGAGTAGAGAAAGTCATGTGAGTGTAACACATCAGATTTTTTATTTTGGAACATAATTAATGTCATTACATGTGGAAGAGATCATCAGTTAAGTGACCGCCGCGATTTCGTTGGGTTGCGCGTATACGGTTGACCTAATTTTCAATGACAGAAGAAAGTAAATTAGGTCCAACTTCACGAATAATATTCATGATGTTATTCATAACATCATTTACTGCTTCTGGCTTGTTGAAATAACTCGAGATTTAACATAACCCCACAAGAAGTAATCCAACGGCGTTAAATCACATAACCTCGGGGGCCAGTTAACATCACCATTACGGGAAATGATGAAACCTCTGGACTTCTTCAAAAGATCGATTATTTCGAGAGCAGTATGACATTGACACCATCCTGCTGGAACCAGGTGTTTCTGAGATCCATACCATCAAATTGTGGCCAAAAATAGTCCCTTATAAGAGCCCGGTATCTTTCTCCATTGAGAGTCAGGGCTTCTCCATCTTCATCTTGGAAAAAATATGGACCAATGATTCCACCATACCAAAATCCACACCACATAGTAACCTTTTGGGGATGAAGTGGTCGTTCTTGAATCTGCATTGGATTGTGATTGCTCCAATAGCGGCAATTTTGTTTGTTAACACAAGCATCCATCCAAAAGTGGGCTTCGTCGCTGAAGATGGGTCAGCTTCCAACTGCTCCATAGCCCAGTCAGCGAATACACGGCGCAACCTATGGTCGTTGGGCTTTAGTTCTTGAGTTAACACCATTTTGTAAGCGTGAAACTTCAAGTCCAGATGCAGAATTCGCCAAGTTGTGTCCGCGAAAGCCCAATTCTTGCGCTCGACGAGCAATTGATTTGTTTCCGTTCTCGCGTACACTCTTACGAACGGCGCCTATGTTTTCGTTGGAGCGCTTACGTCGATTACGAACAGGCGTTCTTTGATCGCTGACAGACCCACTTTTTTCAAATTTATCGATCAAATGACGAATCGTTCTCTCGCAGGGACGATTATGCACAGCGTAAACTGCACGCAATACACGGAAGGTTTGGCGAACAGAAGATCTATTTTGATAATAAATTTTCCCAATTTCTACGCGTTATTGAATGCTCTAACGTTCCATGGCTATTTGTCAATAAAAACTGTAACCCCATGAAAAAAATGACTGCTGTAACTCAATAACAACAGCAGCCATCACATGTTAAAGACCCTTTATATACAGTAAAGCATTTCAGTCTTTGTTTTTACTAGATATTTGGGGAAAGGGTTTCTTAGATGGATATATGTGCTCGCATATACGCCTTCGCATCGGATCGGAACCGAAGTCCGAATCAGGTCGAGTTTTAATATCTGCTAGTCTTTAAATGCATGTCAGCCTGAGAAACAGCTGGATAGCGACAGAACTTTAAAAAATGACAGTGTTGAAAAATTAAACCAGTAATACGCATTTCTCAGAAATGGCTGATGCTATAAAAATAATTGAAATAGATGGTGCGTTTTAAAGAGACTAAAGATTTGTATAGTACATTTTTGTCTATCTCTTATGGTTTATTAGGTATACGAAATTATACAAAATTCCTTCCGAATAAAGAGGACTTCACAGGCTTTCCCAGGAAATTGAAGATATGCATTTTATTTGCCATGTAAATACCTTAAACACAGGGTCCGGTAGAGGAACAGGCCATTTTAAAGAATGTTTATTTTACATGAATACAAAATTTTTATAAGTGTATGTGGTTCTTAACGAACATTTATTTCTTGAAAATAACATGTTTCAAGTGACGACCATTCACCCGCAGACACTCTTCAAACCTCGGCCGCAAATTGTGCATACAGCGACGCAACATGTCCAGTGGAACATGGCAATTTATTCACGAACGTTGGCCTTTAGTGTTTCAATATTTGCGGGCGATCTCTAAAGATAACACTCTTCAAGTACCCAGATAAGAAGAAATCGCGCACGATCAAGTCTGGGATCTTGCTGGTCAGGTGATGTCACCTCTACTGGAGATGATTTCATTTGGGAAAAGTGTCCTTACACATTCATGGAGGCTTCCTCAATGTGACTACGGACTCCATCGTATTGAAACCAAGAAACATAAGGAAACCGTGTAATTTCATTAGTAAGAAAGGTGTCAATCATGTTCACGCAACCTGGCTGATGTCACGGTCGTGGTTTTTCTCTCATTGCCCTCAAAAAAGAAAAGACCACTTATCCCAGAAGACGACACCGCACACCAAACGGTTACTTTTCTCACTGCGCAATGGTTTCTCGTGTAGTTGAAGGGGATTGTTTCGAGACCAATATCTGAAATTCTGTTTGTTTACAAAGCCAGACAGATAAAAATGTGATTCGTCAGACATCCATAATTTGCCAATAAATTCATCTTCATTCGTGTGATTTAACATCTCTTCACAAAATGTTATTCGTGAGAGAAAATCTTAAGGCTTTAGTTTGTGTACCACCTGAAGCTTGTAGGGATGAAAATGAAGATCTAAGTGCAATATTCTTCTTACAGCCCTCTCCGATAGGTTCATTGCAGCAGAATGTTTCACCGCCGAGTGCATTGGACTTCTGTTCACAGCAACTCTTTAACAGATCAATATTTTAGGGTGTACGCTTGGTCCTTCTGCGACCTGGAGGCTTCTTCAGTGTCTAACCAGTTTCCTCAAAGTTCTTAACCCATATTTTTATGGTATGAGCTGATGAACCGGGATCGTGGGGTCCTAAATTAAAATGACAATGAAATTGTCGTCTAGCGGCCTCATAACTATCCTTGTTTTTATAAAAACTTTTCAACCAAAAGTACTTATTGACCTCTCTACTGATCCATATTTGAGTGCCATAGTCATAGCAACAGAATGCGGACGCAGTTTTCATTTTATTCATCGAGATATAAGAGAAAACACTACGTGACATTTTAATCAAAATCCTTACTGCTATTTTTTGAGAAAATAAAAAATATCGAACATTTTCCATGTAGTTTGGGTTGGGTGGATTTTGTTAAAAATATATATGCCTCATCTTTGGAAATTACAGAAATTAAACACCAAGTTTGGCATTTATCCGACTTTTCGTTTTGGAGTTACGCTGTTGTAGACACAAACACGCACGGATCCTTTTTTATAAAAATGCTTTGCATTCAGGGGCCTCAAAACATGTATTTCCGTTAAATTCTCGGTATGGAATTTTTGGGTGGAATGCAATACTTCCTCTACCTATTAGGTGTGTGGAAGAAGAAATAAAAGGTATCTACCCTATTAATAACAAACGACTTCCTGCGAGTAGGTGTTATACAACAATCTGATTATTAATCAGAAGTACCTGAGCATAAGGACCGATCCCTTAAAATGTATCAACAGATTAACTGATATGAGAAATACAAAGTCATGATATCAAATTTGCTATCACAAGCCCTGAAACGGCACCCCGCCTAACATGCATAAACAGGTGAGAAGTGAGTTATAACACACATTTAGTGATGATATAAGTAGCTATTACTCATCTGACCCTAATGTTTAACAAAATACGCATAAATCATATGACCTTCTCTCAATTTGGGTGTGCGTGGGTTCAGTAAATGATGCTAGTGTCTTCGATGGTTCATCAAACTGAACGGTGTGCGAGAATAAAACTGGTTTTTGAACATTTCTATATTATGTATTGATTGTAGGAGTTGCATTAGCAGTGGTGGTGGTATTCCCTTCAAAGTATATATTTTAAATAAAAACACGGAATGGAAGTTTTTTTTTTTTTTGTGGGGGCTCAATTTATATGCCGCCTCGGATCATATCGGCGGCCTTTTACCTTAGGAACAATTGCTCATCAACAATGATGTTTACTCGCTTTACAGTGATGTTATCCTTCAGGTTGCTATTACCTTTTGGTTATTAATTTGTTACATTAAATTCATTCATACTTTTAGACTCAAGGGAGAATAGGGAATAATCCTGGTTAAAGAAAAATTCCCACTCTCCAGCTGAGAATCGAACCCAGGGCCTCTGGATTTGGAGGTTAGCATGCCACCAGACCAAAGGCAGTATATTTTCGATTTGAATGAGATATTCTCACGTCAAACGCAAGGGTCAGAACGAAATAACCTATAGGTTGTCGAAATTCTCGCTCCGCTGTATCTTCTTCTTCTTCTTCTTCTTCTTATTATTATTATTATTATTATTATTATTATTATTATTATTATTATTATTATTATTATTATTATTATTATTATTATGATCCATCAGCCGATGTGCTCATTGATTAAGAGCATGCAACATACCTGCTGACATCTTAGATATTCAGTTTTGTAATGCGGTATAACATGAAAAGTGGATTTTATTTAAATTGAACTGTTCTAATTTCATAGCATTCGCAAACATTTAATGTAGGAGTATTCCGTTTCTGGGTTGTGACAGGCTTTTTGTTCGCAGACGAAGATACAGGTACATACAGGTGAAGTACATTTTGCTAGACCAGTTATTGCAACACATTTGTTACTGTTTCAACAATTAGCAACACTGTGCTTAATGATCAGTTATAAAAAATATATCATTTACAGCGAATTAGAATGCGAGGCAGATAATCAGTGCAACTTTTTCACAAAACAGCCTTCACATACAGGGCATGTGTACGATTGCTGCACACCTTGGACTATTTACTTTAAGTGGTTGATGCAGTTATAAGTATTATGCTGCGAACATAACGGAACGTAAAAATGCAGTATCTTGCTAAAATTATATCTAGTGCAGGTACCTACATAACCATAAAGAACCTATATGACCTAAATAAGTGAAAAATGTTTTGTATTACAGTTTTGTATCGTCATCATCCTCATGACAGTATGCAGTAGGATACAGGGGACAAGTTGGCAAAAATTTTAAGTTTTATTATTATTATTATTATTATTATTATTATTATTATTATTATTCATTCATTCATTCATTCATTATCTGTTTACCCTCCTCTTAAGTAGGACTTACACCCCCCAGGACTTAAGGCGGGTGCCTGGGGTCAGAGGCCCGTCGAGGAGCAGACACTCATGGATCAGACAGAACATCCAGGATGGGTGATCAACTCGATGCCTGGTATGGGATGAAGGAAGTAGATGAAGCGAAATGTGGGTGAAATGGATGAAAGGAAGTGATGATGGAGTAGTTGGTGGAATGAATGGCGGGGGAAACCGGAGAACCCGGAGAAAACCCGCCCAGACGCCGTTTCGTCCACCACAAATCCCACATGCAGGTCCCTGGGATTGAACCCGGTCCGCCTCGGTGGGAGGCGAGCGGTCTAACCACTCGGCCACGGCGCCGCCTTTTTTATTATTATTATTATTATTATTATTATTATTATTATTATTTTAATTTTTACTGCAACATTTCAGCTAATCCTGACACGGTATTGTGTCATAAATGTCTTTAACTGTATCAATTAATAATTGCGTCTTTTATGTAAAGTTACATTTTTGAACTTTTCAAAACAATGCGTAGTGAGTCAACTTGCCCCATCTGGGAGGAAGGTTGGCACAGGATGTGGCATAAATTGGCTACATGTTACTTAAATGCAAACTGAGCGTTTTAAATAATTTATTAAAACAAATATCATGATCCAGTGATTAAGAACACTTCAGAAATATAATTACGGATTTATCATAGTAAAAAAAAACAACAAAAAAAACCAGAAGACTGTGCAAAGCTTTTGAAACCATCTAGAGGTCCTTAAAGTAAGATGTAACGTCTAAAGTTAATTAAGACTTAAATGGCAATAATGAAACGAAATACTGTACACAAATTAATCAGAAATGTCCGAAAAACATTTAAACACAAACTTGTCCGGAATCTATACTCCAGACACTGAATCTAAGCCTCACCTGGTAGGCTTGTACAGCAGGAATTCATGTAATATAAGCAGAAAGTTTCGTCGTCGTCTTCACTTTCCCTCCTCCTTTGTCTCTGCTTCTTGAATTTTTATTCTTTTCTTAGAAGAAGTCACTTCTTCTAATGCCATTTGCCATTGCCCTTCTTTGCTTTCCTTTCTTTTAGGGCGTTTTTCACAGGAGAATCTGTGAGAATTGCAGTTCGACAGTTACCTTCTGGTATTTGTTTACTTTCTCGTATTCGCCTTTTGCAGTGGCCTCAACGCTTCAGAGGAAACCGTGATGCTACTAGTAGAGGGCGCAGAAACAGACAGTCACATGCGCATTTTCAGTTTCTGCCCTAGGTATGGAGTCCCTGGTATTATCAACAATAGGCCTATCCGTTGCATGCGCAGACATGACTCAATATCCCGGAAAATGTTTTCGTTGAATGACCAGATCCTTGCTGCATGGAATACTAACTTCATATTGGCAGGGATAGCAGCAGGATTAACTAAAATATGAGAGAACATTAATTAGTATTAATTATTAATCAGATAATTTTAATTATATGCCTATTATATTAACACCTTATAATACGCACATATTCACATTATAATACTAACAAACAGCGCTACTTGGGTAATTGGGTAGCTTGGCACATTGTGCCAATTTGCCTCTGGTCTTCTTGTTTTAATAGAAGCTCGATATAGCGATCAAGAATAAGTATTAAAATGCTTAAAATACCAATGAAAGCACATTCAAACCAAATATTTAGGAGCCATTTAATGTTCGATATGTACACAGAAACAAAAATTTCCCATGCAGTGAATATTTACTAACCTCACAGGAAACACAACTTCACGGCTTCCTTCCTTCTTTCCTTCAACTTCTCACAAAGGACTGTCGCTTCCGTGGGACGTGCATTTGGAGAAGAAATAGTGCGTCTGCATTCTGCTGCAATCTGTTGACTAAGGGCTGAAATAAGAGCCATGTGCCAACCTCCACCTGTAGCCAACCTTCGCCCTTTCCCTTACTGTAAGTTTTCGGCAAGCATGCACAGGATGATTAAATGAAAATTCCAAATTTAAAAAAATGTGTATTAAACAATTATACTATTTATGTAAATCGCCAAATTTGGCAAATTAATTCCAATATGCATTTTATGAAACAGGAAAAACTTAATTTTACGAAAATTATGTCCCGCCAGTAGGAAATTGTTAAAACCATTTTTATAGCATTCCACTGGAATAGCATTAATTTCTCTGTGAATACTCTAAGGTATACAAGTGAGCAGCCCCAAGAGGGCTCCAACAAGATGATGCCCCGGCACACACTGCTAGAGTTTTCATGGCAGTGGGCGTTGGTTCTTTGACAATCAAGTCTTCTCGAAGAATGGAGGCACTGTATGACCCTCAAGATCCCCAGATTTCCCCTGTCTTAATTACAGGAAGTACTATCTGAAGAGAGTGATTTATCCAAATCGTCCACTGCGCCGTATATATCCTAAGACAATGCTTCCAGGGAAATTAATGATATTTAAGTTGAAATGTTACAAAGGTAGTTTGATAAATTCCAGAGTAGCCTATCAGATTATCATTGCAGAAATGTAGGCCATTTGCGAGATATAATTTTGAAGAAATGAAACATTTACCTGCGTTGCATACAAAAGCACATTGGCGTAAATCTCATATATTTGTTAATTTGCGTAAATAATATGATTAATGCTTTCTACACAATTGCTAAATTTTGTTTGACTCATCCTATATGAGAGGCAGTCAAATGAAAATGGATAGGCCGCCAAAACGTATCATTCAACATTAGTTATTCAAAATGAATATTAGTAATTGTTGAAAGATGTCAGTTTCATTGCTGTGGAAGCTTTTAGGCTGTTGATACATCCCCAATGTTGGAACCCGTCTATACTATACCAAGATGCCCATGAATCTATTTTCCATCTCACTATAAGTATAAAAAATCTGATGTGTTGCATTTATGACCTTCTCTACCCTCTATCGCTTATTAGTAGGTATACAACCTATTCTTACTAAAGCTTATTACCTTCTCTACTACGTATAGTAAGTAAGGGAAGTATTGCATTCCACCCAAAAATTCGATACCGAGATTTCACCGGGAATACATGTTTTGATACACCTTGAATCCAAATAAAGCACTTTTGGAAGCATGTGCGCGCGCGTGTGTGTGTGCGAACAGCATAACTCAAAAACGAAAGGTCGGATAAGTACTAAACTTGGTATTTGCGTTCAGTATCTTCCGAGGATGCGGCACAAAGATTTTCAAGAAAATCCGCCCACCCCAACTACCCTTTACATGGAATATTTATGAACATTTTTGTTTTCTCAAAAATGGATCTATCGATTTTGATTAAAATATCATACGTTTAAGATATTTTCATGGCAAATGAAAGTACATCTTCAATTTTCAGGGAATGTCCCCAAAGGTCCTCTTCATTCTGAATAACGTTTGCATAACTGATAAACCGTAAGAGAGAGACAAAATTTTACTCCACAAAAAATGTAGATCTCGTTAAAACACAATTTATGTCATATACTTTTTTTTTGTCGAGTTAGCCATTCCCGAAATGTTCCTTGTTATTTGTATGAATTTCCCAATACTTATTACTTTTTCTCAAATGGAAATAAGTTATTTGTTCTTTTTTATGTCCTGGACATGCAAAGAGAATGAAATGCACCACATAGCGTCCAGCTCTTAAAAGATTTGACTATAGCTTAAAGCCTACTGTATTTCCATATTTCCCTTGTACCTACAAGAAAATTAGCAATAGGATAATTTCTGCAAATTTTTATCTCGATTGACATGAAGTAGATGGAGAATAAGCATTTGTAAAGATAGTTAAGTAGAGAGTAGAGAAAGTCATGTGAGTGCAACACATCAGATTTGTTTTTCTATCCACTTCATTTTATTCTAAATAAACCTTTGCAGAAATAGCTGCATTACGCATTTCGTTTTAGATACATATCTGGTGTGTTATATTCATATGACTCTCTCTACCCGCTATCGCTTATTGTAGATATACAAATTATTATTACGAAAGTTTATTTCCCTATATACTTCGTTTTCATCGAGATAAATCTTTCCGGAAATAGTTGCAGATACAAAGGGAATAGCGATTGTCAAATGTTTTAGAACTGGACGCTATTTGCTGGCCTTAGAATTCCATACTCCGTGGTTTAAATCCCGGCTATGGCATTGGATTTTTCAGCCCTCTAATTCCACCTTTCCAACCATGTCTACACTCATGCCAGTGTGGAAGAACAACTAATTTACCGAAATATAAGTTCAGAATTTTAAAGGTGCGATACGAAAATTTTGAAGGAAACCCACCCTACCCCAAACTACACTCTACATGCAAAATGTCGATATTTTTTAATTTTCTAAAAAAAGTCTGCAGAGATTTTGATTAAAATACTAAATGCTAAACAAAATATATATCTTGGGATTTCTGAGAAATTGTGCGAAGTCCTCTGGAAGGAGTTTTACATAATTTTGTTTAACGGGTAAACCATTAGAGATAGACAGAAGCTTACTACACAAAAAAGTACATCTCTTTAAAACATACAGTTTGTGTTAAATAAACTTTTTGTGGCATCAGCCATTTACGAAATACTTGCTATTATTGGTCTGAATTTTTCAGCAAACCATTTTAATGCTGCTGTGGTTTCTCGAGATCCAATGGAAAGACTATTAATTTTTAAGGCCAACATAATATAGCGACGAGTTTTAAAACATTTGACCGTCGTGTCTCCTTTGTCCCCTCTCTTATCCTTTAATTGCACGAAATGTGTAAAGGTTTATGTCGATTAGCCCAAAGTAGGTATATACAAAAATAAAACTTTTGTAACGGCGTATTGCATAAGAGAATCTATAAAATGAATGATAATCGGTAGAGAAAGTAATGTGAATGTAACGCATCTGAAATTTTAATGTATTTCTTTCTTTATTTCATTTTTTATCGAACTTAAATATATGGCTATTTCTAAAGTCTGTTTTTGAATATGCATTCGATCCATTGCTAAATCTTAGTCCGGGAAAACTAATATAAAACGTTTCTAGTAGAGCATCCACAGAAATACGTTGATGCATTGAATTGGCGACGAAATTCCCGCTTTTCACAATTCATCACTTGTCTTGTCGTTGATTCTGACCATGGGGATTTAATGACCCTTGTCTAGATAGCGCTTGAAAAAAATGCCCTGTTGAAGACAAAAGTACAAAGAATTCACTTATAGCAAAATTAATATCTAATAATAATAATGTAATAAAAAGAATAATCCCGTGGCGCTACAGCCCACGAAGGGCCTTGACCTGCCAACCCGACTGCCGGCCTCACGCTGACGTACTCACGGTTGAGGTGGTCGATCATCCAACTTATACGGGGAGGTGATGTGACTAGCATCACGCATCCCCCAGCCTAAATTTTGACCTCTGTGTCCGGGATCTTGCTTATCGCAGCTTCTCACTTTCCTCACGATGCTGACTGGGCACCGATCCTATACCAGACCCAAATTCGCACCCCCAAGGGTGGGGTCGAACTCAGGCACATTCCGTGGCTGGGAGCCAGAGCTCCACGTCACGGCGCAGGACATTATCTAATCTAACTCGGTTAAATTATTTTTTTCACAGCTTGTTATTAATCTTAGTTCAACACAGTCGTACACTTTCATTTAGGAACGTCCACTGTTACCTGCTATTTCCATGAACAAAATCTTGTCTTGTACAGTGCTAGAGATTCTCAAACCAAATGAAACCTGACCAGCTTCCTAACAGTGTTACGCTTTTGGTAAAGGGCGAGGAGACAGGATAGAGTCAAGAAAAGATAACGCAACCGTTAATTTGGAACGGTTCCGAAGATGGAATCATTCCAAAAAATAACAATAGGTCCAATTTATACGGTTCCAAAACAAAATTCAGTTACGCAGTTCCAAAATAACGATCCTCCAACTTTGCACTAACGCGATCGTTCGGTGTTTTTATAACCAGTTGCAAAAGTAAGGCTATGATCACAGAGTACGTTGTGTTACAATGCAATAGTTACAAGTATGTGTATGCTGCAAGATCTTGGATTCCCTTCCAAGTTCCAATATAGGGCAACGCCGACTAAAAGTCTTCCACCAATCAAGTTTAATTATGTTGTTGAGCATTTGCGATACACATCGGAAACAAGGCCGCTCCAAGAGTTAGGCTGCCCCGTGCAATAATTGCAAGTGCCGCCTGCCCCAGGCTTTCAGACAACTACTTTTTATCCGCAATGTCAGTCTCCCATAACTACTCATTCTCACACAACATACAGGATCAACCGGAACAACACCGACAAACTTTCAGAGATTGTACAGGGTTACCTTCTGTGTATTTTGGTAAAGAGACCCACGGTCTTTGGCGGCTGGTTGCAGAGTAATTGCATTTCGTTTGGTTTCTTGCCCCAGTTAGCTTTGTATCTGTATTGAAAATACTGCACATTAGTGCAGATGTGACGATATGTGCTGTGTGTCTTGTTTGTAACAAATTGTCTCCATTCGCTCACGGACCTGCTGTTGACAACAGTAATGCCCTCTTTAACACGTTGCGCTAAAGTTTGCATTGAGTAGTGCGGTTCCGTCGTAGGGTTTATGTTTTTTCGGCAAAGTTATTTGGGCGCTAATAATGATATACAGCAGTACGAATAGGTTTACTGATGAAGAGTCCGCCGATATGAGTTCACTGAATGCAATGGAAGAACGGCACAACGACGCTACACTGAGCTATTCCCGCATCGGCGGCAACCACATCACAGTAATTTTGCATCTGTACATAGGCGTCTTCGAGAAACTGGATCCTTCCGTGTTAGCATGGAAGATACTGTCCGTGCGATGTATACCAGAACACCCGATCTGGAAGAGAATGTGTTGTATGCGATTGGTGATAATCCTGCCGCTAGTTGTCGGCGCGTTGCACGAGCCCTGAACAAGAGCCAATGAACTGTTTTGAGAGGCGTACATGAACAACAATTGCACCCCTATCATCCATCTAAGGTGCAGTCATTGCATCCAGCGAACTTCCCATTTCGAGTGGAGTTGGCAAATTTGTTCCTACAGCATTGTGTAGAAAACCACAATTTCCTGCTGTGTTGTTGTTTACAGAAGAGGTCAAGTTTACAAGATAGGGCATGTTCAACATTAGGAATAGCCTAGTATAGGATTATTAAAATCCACACGCACTGCTGTATCGATCCTATCAGCAGCAGTTTGCTGTGAATGCATGGGCGGGTATTGTCGACGATTTTGGGATTGGAACTTACGTACATCCTGATACACTGAACGGAGTCGTGTACAATATGTTCCTTCAACATGTTTTCCCACAGTTTTTAGAAGATGTGCCGTTGAGAATTCGTCAGCTTACGTGGTTTCAACATGACGGGGCGCCGGCAGACTTGGCACTCGATGTTAGTAACCACATCGCTCCATCAATGATGTGCAGTTCGGGCGACAATGGATTGGTCGTGGGTGTTGGTATTCCATGGCCAGCTCGGTCACCAGACATAACACCAATGTACTGTCTTTTCTGGGGGCGTATGAAGAGCTTAGTTTACGAGACTGCGTTGATACTCCCATGGACCTAGTTGCAGGGATATCATAGCCGCGGAAGTAGGACGCCAAACTTCTGGAATCCTTGAGCGTATAAGACATCGGTGGTGCGTCGCTGTACACTCTGAGCTGATCATGGTAGTCGACATTTTGAAAATACCTGTAAGGGAACAGCTCTGCATTTGTTACGTACTGTACTGTACACTGAAGATCAGATTGGATAACATTGTGTTAAAAGTGTGCGTGTTTCGTCTGCGGGATGTTGCATTCATCACTCTGTGTTATGTGTTGTGCGTTTTGGTTATTGCGTATTATACAGTTTTCTTCACTGTTGTGAATGTATTTTCACAGAAGCAACGGTGATATGGGTAACAAACCGAATGAATCATAATTACATTATTACTCTGTAACGAGCCACCGGAGACCTTGGCTCCCTTATACTAATATACTCAGAAGGTATCCCTGGACAACCTCTGAAAGTTTGCTGATGGAGTTCTCGTTCACCTGTATATGTGCAGGGATAATCAAGAATAGCTCAAGAAGAGATATGCGTATGTGGTGAAACGAGTTTTCGGGTGAAAGATAAAACACGCAAAGTTACAGAGTAAAAATGTTCGATATTTCGGGTTTACTCTTTAGGAGATTAAAAGACTAAAACACATACAAAATGAAAACACACTTGACGGTCGACTGCACTGGTTAATAATCCGCAACATATTTGGGCCTGGGCTTGTTTTCATTTACATATTAACAGAAGTTAATAAGTTTCCCTTATTTCATTTCAATGTTAAATGTCACTATGCGAGGGAGCCACTCTAATATTAGTACTTAAGTGCTAGTTGAGTGCTCGCTTATCTATTTGGGCCATGTGGTGTAGGACACTGCCCATAAAAATAACACACGATCTTAAGGAGTAGGTAACTGAGCTTTAAACTATCTATAAAATGATCATGGTTAATGTCTTCATGGTAATCCCCAAATCTCGAATTGAAGAGAAGTAGGTGGCCATAAAAAATAAGATGTTCCAGTTGGGTTGACTTTAGGAGCTTTCAGTTCTGTCGTAAGTCCAACACTTTGATTCGCTATGGCCGGCGTTTAACCGTGTTTCATCCAACCATACTATTTCCCTCAAATTTTTATGTTGTATTTATCTTAGTAATGTTGTTAGGGATTCAATATCGGATCTTTGTATTATAATTTTTGTCCTATTGCCTTAAACTCAAATCCAGACCTTGTGAGGACCCCAAAGCTTTCCTGAAATAGCTCCGCTTCTTTAAGTGTAGAAATAAGTTTGCATATGTTAGGATACTCATTTCGTGTGTAGCAGCCTTATTGCATTTTATTTCAAGTTGTCCAAATGAATCTCTTTGGCGTTAAATACAGTAGATACTTACAAAGTAGGCTAGCAACACAAGTAGTTGAGCACAGAAACAGCGACTGCCAGGATACCACTAGGGCGATAACTGACCTGATAGGTTCATTGAGTAACCAAACGTAAGCAAATAAAACTAAACCTAAGTGGCTTGATGAAACACTCCTGTTTATAAACGTGAAGTTTATTGTAAACACCTAACGCGCACGGGATGTTTTGACGATCATTGAGGGTCGCATCCAAATCAGTCTGGTGCTTCATTTGTCACCAGTTTCATAACAAAAAATCTCCAGAAAGTCGCTAGAGTTTAAGCATGATTTTTAATTCCGTCACACTTTCACATATCTTGTTCATGTTTCAAGATTTTGGCACCCCTAAAACCTGCCGCCCTGGGCGGTGGCACGGCTCGAGCCTCCGCCCCCCCCGTTTGAGCTGACCCTGATTGGAAATGACTGAAGATGCCTTCCTCGAACATAAAATCATTATCGTCATGGAAATTGATACGATGTCCCATGATGATAAAGATGGTGATGGATGTGAATTCCGTTACGTCTAGTTAGTTAAAGCCACAGTACACCTATAGTATAATGCTAAAATACCATGAACGTACTTGACTGTTATTTTGAAAGGGTTGTTTGGAACCTAGTAAAACGGATGGAACTGTTACTGAACATTTTTTTCGCACCTCTACATGATGTAGGTACTTTTATTTATTTCTCTGTTACTAGCATATCCACATATGTGGTCACTATAAAGCGTATCCATCAACAAGAAACAGGCCACCTCAGGCGATACCAAGGTGTCAGGGAAAAATAGTGTACATGGCAGCCTCCGTTCACTAACACAGACTTTTAAAATGGCATTTCCCGTTCTCCTAAAGAAGCCAAGAAGTCATTATTCAGAAATTAAATATTTGCTTGTGGACTGACGGGTGCCAGTTTAATAATTAATAGGTATTATGTCAGGTTGTATAGACTCCAAAAGCTCCCATACTCGTATGCGGAAACCTTTCCTTGATGTTTTGAACCAAATAATCCTTTAGCTTGGTTGAAGGTGGGGGGGGAAACTGAGCGTGACTTACAGGTGTGGAATTCAAGTGGTTTGAATCACGATTTGCAGCGCATTATTCTTATTGACCATCCTCAATTTGAAGTCCGTGACACATTTTAAGAAGGGTGTAAAGCTACGAGTGTGAAATTTACCGCCCGCAGCCTCTTGCACACTTACAAAGTGGTGCCAGAAATTATCAAGGTAATATAAGCATGTTGGCATTCAAGAAAATAGGTTAACGCAGTAGAAGAGTATATATTGTTTAAAATGTCATCTTAAGCAAGTTCACTGCAATCACGATTGGTTATCTGCTCGAACCAACTTGTTAAAGTACATGTCAGGACCAGACTGCTGTCTTGTTTAAGTGTGACTCAGCGTATTAGAACATATTAACTGTAATGTGGCACCCCGTAGGCTGTGGTTTTTGTAGCCGACATGTAAATTGCAAACGTCTTAATCAGCCGAGATAAATAGAACAAGCACATTCAAACTGAATAAAGAACATGCAATGAAGTCATTGAAATATTGTGTACTAATTTACAATGAAAATAAGTTATTGCAGTCATTAATAAATTATTTAAGAAACATTTGTGTTGCCGGATTCAGTTATGACGTAATATAGGATCATTCCATGAATAAGTGACCGCGGTAGACCATAACTACAAAATGCTGATGTGTTACACTCACATGACTTTCTCTACTCTTGTACAAACTATTTTTACAAACGCTTATTCTCCATATGCTTCATGTTAATCAAGATATCGAGATGTTAATCTTATTGCTAATTTTCTTGTAGGTACAAGGGGAATTGGTAGGCTTTAAGCTATAGTCAAATATTTTAAGAGCTGGTTGCTATGTGGAGTATTCCATTCTCTTGGTATTACCAGGACGAAAAAAAATCTGATGTGTTGCACTCACATGACTTTTTCTACTCTTGTACAAACTATTTTTACAAATGCTTATTCCCCATATGCTTCATGTTAATCGAGATATCGAGATGTTAAACTTATTGCTAATTTTCTTGTAGATGCAAGGGGAATTGCTAGGCTTTAAGCTATAGTCAAATATTTTAAGAGCTAGTTGCTATGTGGAGTATTGCATTTTCTTTGCAGTACCAGTGCAAAAAAAATCTGATGTGTTACACTCACACGAGTTTCTCTACTCTTGTACAAACTATTTCTACAAACGCTTATTCTCCATATGCTTCATGTTAATTGAGATATCGAGATGTTAATCTTATTGCTAATTTTCTTGTAGATGCAAGGGGAATTGGCTTTAAGCGATTAAGAGCTGGTTGCTATGAAGCGTTTAAGAGCTGGTTGCTATGTGGAGTATTCCATTCTCTTTGCATTACCAGGACAAAAAAAATGAATAACGAATTTGAGAAAAAGTATAAGTATTAGAAAATTTAAGGGAATTACAAGCAATATCTCGAAAATTGTTCACTCAACAAAAAAAATGTATATGACATAAATTGTGTATTTTAACGCGATCTACATTTTTACTTTCTCTACTACGTATAGTAAGTAGGGGAAGTATTGTATTCCACCCAAAAATTCGATACCGAGATTTCACCAGAAATACATGTTTTGAGACCCCCTGAATAAAAAAAGCATTTTTGGAAACATCTCCTGTGTGTGTCTGTATGTGTGTGTGCGTGTGTGTGTGTGTGTGTGTATGTGTGTGTCTGTGAACAACATAACTCAGAAACGAACAGTCGGATAAACACCAAACTTGGTATTTAGTTTCAGTATCTTCCAGAGATGCGACACCAAGGTTTTTAAGAAAATCCCCCCATTCCAGATTACCCTTTACATGGAACATTTTTCAAAAATTTTAGTTTTCTCAAAAAGGTTCTAACGATTTTGATTAAAATGTCATATGTTTAAGATATTTTCATGACAAATGAAATGTATATCTCGAATTTTCTGGGAATGTCTCCAAAAGTATTCTTCATTGTGAGCAACTTTTGCATAACTGGAAAATCCTAAGAGATAGACAAAATTTTATTACACAAAAAATTTAGATCGCGTTAAAATACACAATTTATGTCATATACATTTCTTTTGTTGAGTGAGCTATTTTCGAGATATTGCTTGTTATTTCCTTAAATTTTCCAATACTTTTTGTCAAATGGGAATTCGTTATTCATTTTGTTTATGTCCTGGACATGCAAAAAGAATGGAATGCTCCACATAGCAACCAGCTCTTAAAATATCTTACTATCGCTTAAATACTACTATATTCCCCTTGCATCTACAAGAAAATTAGCGACAAGATTAACATCTCGATTAGCATGAAGCATATGGAGAATAAGCGTTTGTAAAAATAGTTTGTACAAGAGTAGAGAAAGTCATGTGAATGTAGCACATCAGATTTTTTGTGTAGTAACATTTTGTCTATCTCTTATGGTTTACCAGTTATGCAAAAGTCGTTCACAATGAAGAATACGTTTGGAGACATTCCCAGAAAATTCAAAATATACATTTTATTTATCATGAAAATATCTTAAACATATGATATTTTAATCAAAATCGTTAGAGCCATTTTTGAGAAAATTAAAATTTTCGAAAAATGTTCCATGTAAAGGGTAATCTGGGGTGGGGGGATTTTCTTGAAAACCTTCGTGTCGCATCTCTGGAAGATACTGAACCTAAATACCAAGTTTGGTGTTTATCCGACTGTTCGTTTCTGAGTTATGCTGTTCACAGACACACAGACAGACAGACAGACACACACACACACACACACACACACACACACACACACACACACGAACATGTTTCCTAAAATGCTTTTTTACTTTCTCTACTACGTATAGTAAGTAGGGGAAGTATTGTATTCCACCCAAAAATTCGATACCGAGATTTCACCGCAAATATATGTTTTGAGACCCCCTGAATCCAAAAAAAGCATTTTTGGAAACATGTCCGTTTGTGTGTCTGTGTGTCTGTCTGTGTATGTGTGTGTCTGTCTGTGAACAGCATAACTCAGAAACGAACTGTCGGATAAACACCAAACTTGGTATTTAGGTTCAGTATCCTCCAGAGAGGCGACACGAAGGTTTTCAAGAAAATCCCCCACCCCAGATTACCCTTTACATGGAACATTTTTCGAAAATTTTAATTTTCTCAAAAATGGCTCTAACGATTTTGATTAAAATATCATATGTTTAAGATATTTTCATGATAAATAAAATGTATATTTTGAATTTTCTGGGAATGTCTCCAAACGTATTCTTCATTGTGAACGACTTTTGCATAACTGGTAAACCATAAGAGATAGACAAAATTTTACTACACAAAAAATGTAGATCGCGTTAAAATACACAATTTATGTCATATACATTTTTTTTGTTGAGTGAACAATTTTCGAGATATTGCTTGTTATTCCCTTAAATTTTTCAATACTTATTTTCTCAAATGGGAATTCTTTATTCATTTTTTTTGTCTTGTATATGCAAAGACTATTAATCTGTGGCAATGAGAATGGTGTTGCACCTAGCAACCAGCTATTAAGAGATATGTATATGCTTAAAGGCTACTGTATTTCTATATTGCCCTTGTAAATATATATTCCCCTTACATCTACAAGAAACTTAGCAATAAGATAGAGTCTGCAAATGTTTATCTCAAGTAACATGAAGTAGATGGAGAATAAGCGTTTGTAAAAATAGTTTGTACAAGAGTAGAGAAAGTCATGTGGGTGTAACACATCAGAATTTTTGGATTTAGGGGGTCTCAAAAGATATATTTCCGGTGAAATCTCGGTATCGAATTTTTGGGTGGAATACAATACTTCCCCTACTTATTATACGTAGTAGAGAAAGTAAAAAAAAGTCTGAGGTGCTTTTTTTATATAATTGATACCAAGCGGGATGGCTCAGGCGACAACGTCTGTGACCTGCATTCGGGAGGTCGTGGGTTCGATTTCGCGGCCGACCTTCCTATCCCGGAGGTTTTTTCGGGGTTTCCCCGGGTCGCTAAGCGAATGCTAGCAAGGTTAATTACATTCCCGAATTTCCTGTCCCTCCATTTCACTCCATTCTCATTTCATCTGCTTGGTCGTTTCAAGGTTGCAAGTGTCGACGGGAATCTCGTCGTTGCATGACGGGAAAAGGATGCTCTCTGGAACTCTTCGTCCCCGGAATGGGGGCGGTCTCCAAGTTCTGGACTCCCCATGGGATATGCAAGCCCGTAGGAGAGGAGGGGAACCGGTTGTACCATGTACCAACTGGCACGTGAGGAATTTCAGTTCTGGAAAGTGTAGGGACCCTGTCCTCTGCCCTGTCGTATCTCCTGTTCCGGCCACTCTCTGTCTCCTCTCACCTCAGCCCTCCCGGAAGTGCCCCGTCAGGGACCTCGAGGTAGGTTGAGGTAATAAGTACCCCTCCAGCCCTAGTCCTAGTGTTTTATAATTGTTTTGTCAAATGTCAAGAAAGATAAGCTAATGTTAACAGTTCAAAGATGCGAATTAAATTACTTAAACTTGACTTTTAAACGGTTTTGTAACATGCATCAGGTTGTCTTAAACAGCATCTTTAATATTTGAGATCGTCTTTAAGGTTTCCTGGGATATTTGAATCAGACGAGAAGGTTTAATATGCATATGGGTATCTCGCCGTGGTAGCTCAAGTGGTAAGAATATCGGCCGGAGAGCTAAAGTTATGTGAATTTTTCAAGTCTGATTCAACTTTCCAACTTAGTACCTACGCACGGCTAGTACAGGAGAAAGGTTACGTATCAAAGACACAAATAACACTAGTAGATCTCTTTTATACGACGCTGCTGTTTTCGAAGGGTTCCCGTTCCTCACAGCCATAGATGCACGCAGTAAAGGTTCTGTAGGTATTAACCAAAAGTCTCCTTGACAAAAGTTCAACATAAAGATCACATGCCCCTGTGCCATCTCCCTACGTTTACATTAAGTAGTTATATGTGTTTGTCGGTTCCGTGTACATAATAGTCTGGGTGTTACAGAAATTATTGAAAAATCTTCCAGCAAGTTGAATTCTTTAGCCTGTCTAGTGTATGCTGGGTATGCCTATGTGCACCTTTTGTAGGATTCACAATGTCGCTGTGATAATGTTGATATACAAAACAAGCCCTTTATCAATTAAATGCACGCAATTTTTAAGTTCGTGATGATATAAACAGTGTTTAAAAAAAACTACGGTTGCGATATTCCACAACCGTGGGAGAACAGATCATTTTTGCCGAATGTGATATAACGTGACACGCCATGGAATAACTTTTAATGTCCTATTGCTCGATAACAAGGCGTTTGTGGGTATATATTCCGAGCGTGGAAATAACGCAAATAGATCCCACGAACCATTAGTAAATTTGCCGTTGTGATTCTACTCACTCTGTATAGGAAGTATAGTTTTGTCTATAAGTCTAAAGGAAGGGGCTAGTGACTCGTTAACCTACACGGTTGATTATTCTAATGCTTTTTAGGATATAGTTAGCAGACTAAGATTAGCTCTCATGTTGTTTGTAACTTTTCAGGTAGTTTAAGATTCCCAGTAGGTTAAAACTTACAAACAGAATGGGGCTGTGTTGGTGTCAATGATAACATTTAAATAAAACGTATCTACATAAAGTGAGAAAGAATATTATGACATATTTATGAATTCAAAGCAGTATTTCCGTTCAGTAAATTCATTGCTGGAAATGCTGATCGTTTACTGTTATCTAGAAAATGAGCTGGTCAAAACTTAAGATCGCAAACTTAAAAGGTTTACGATCGGAATACTCTTATCTTCACGGACATTCTCTAAACGTTTCTTTGTGTTTGAAACATTGTGCACGACAGTATAAAAACAGCAATATTCCCAAATTATTTACAGGCCCGTTTTCACGACACAAGCAATCTGTTGGCTATTCACGCATACCTGTTTTTCGGAAGTAGTTTGGAAATACAGTAGCATTAAGAAGCACAACAGTCCGTCGCATTGTATCTGTTGCGCCTAACTACTTACGTCGGCTTATTTTAAGATTGAAAACATGCAATTTTTACTTTCCCTACTACGTATATTAAGTAAGGGAAGTATTGCATTCCACCCAAAAATTCGATACCGAGATTTCACCGGAAATATATGTTTTGAGACCCCATGAATCCAAAAAAAGCATTTTTAGAAACATGTCCGTGTGTGTGTCTGCGTGTGTGTCTGTGAACAGCATAACTCAGAAACGAACAGTCGGATAAACACCAAACTTGGTATTTAGGTTCAGTATCCTCCAGAGATGCGACACGAAGGTTTTCAAGAAAATCCCCCCACCCCAGATTTACCTTTACATGGAACATTTTTCGAAAATTTTAATTTTCTCAAAAATGGCTCTAACGATTTTGATTAAAATATCATATGTTTAAGATATTTTCATGATAAATAAAATGTATATTTTGAATTTTCTGGGAATGTCTCCAAACGTATTCTTCATTGTGAACGACTTTTGCATAACTGGTAAACCATAAGAGATAAGACAAAATTTTACTACACAAAAAATGTAGATCGCGTTAAAATACACAATTTATGTCATATACATTTTTTTGTTGAGTGAACAATTTTCGAGATATTGCTTGTTATTCCCTTAAATTTTTCAATACTTATTTTCTCAAATGGGAATTCGTTATTCATTTTTTGTCTTGTATATGCAAAAACTATTAATCCGTGGCAATGAGAATGGTGTTGCACCTAGCAACCAGCTATTAAGATATATGTATATGCTTAAAGGCTACTGTATTTCTATATTGCCCTTGTAAATATATATTCCCCTTACATCTACAAGAAACTTGGCAATAAGATTGACATCTCGATATCTCGATTAACATGAAGCATATGGAGAATAAGCGTTTGTAAAAATAGTTTGTACAAGAGTAGAGAAAGTCATGTGAATGTAAAACATCAGATTTTTTTAAATGCAACATTACATTTAAATACAGAGTAAACTATTATTAACAAAACTTACACAGAATGACACTATAACACTATATTTTCTATAATAAATTATACTTTTTGGAAGTTTCTGCATATGTTTACCGTTTCATCCTTTGAACTGATCTCCAGATACCATTCTGGGTAAGCTTTATTAACAATATTATCATCTATCTTTAAATGTAATTTTGCATTAATAAAATCTTATGCTTTCAGGCTGAATGGCTAGCCTACCCGATCCGTGGGTATCAATTGTATACGGATTGTCACCCTGAGTTAGGTCAATTCATCATGTGCAGTTTTTCGGGTGGTTTAATTCGCTCTTAAATTCCCGGCGCCACGCGCTGCATCCTGGGTTACATGAAGACCTATATCAAGGTTGTAAGTCGGAGACAATTCTGCGCGGAACGATTTGCTTCGGATTCTATTAAAGATGAATATATCCAATTTTGTTATAGCAACATTAAAGACTGAGTAAACCGTTGTGAACAAAACTTACTCAGAATATCTGTAACATCGGTGTAAAGGGTAAATCGCATTTTAATTACACTCTGTATATCCTAGAAAATTCGCAACATAAATTATAGCTGTTTCCATTTTTCTAACCTTCACTGTGATTGCATATCAACTGAGTGTCTACAACGTTCTAAAAAAGCTAAGAAAATGTGATAAGAACAATGTAGCTTCTGAAATGTTTCTGGGGTTATAGTTAGAGGTCATTTGATAACCTTTAGAACTCCTTGCTGGCCAAGTGTGTCAAATAGACGCAGAAATTGCAGTAAATAACCACGCAAATAGCAACGCTATGTCGGCATACGTACGTACTAGCCATTTATATCTTAGCAATAAGTAGCCAGTTAACATGTTCTAACCTTCATTTAACCTGAAGATGCCGCGCAAATATAGTTAGTACGCCAATGAGATTATTATCATAGGGATTCCCAAATCATCGATAAAATCGATGAGAATTTATCTACCGGAAATCAAGAGTAGCATTTACTAGGACTATTTCACCATAAAATAAAGTGATTTACCAGAAAATCATGATTATTAAAATACAGTCAAAATGTGGTCGCACTTTATTATAACCAACAATATAGGTTATGATTTTCTTTATTGCAACAAACTTTATTTAAGACAAATTATTGAGTACGTAATTGTCTAATCTCTAGGAATTGTTCATTGCTTGTCGGTTTTAATGTAAATAACAAAGTATTAGATATGTCGATTTTTTCTTTTTTTTCCTTCCTTCCTTCCTTCCTTCCTTCCTTCCTTCCTTCCTTTCGTTCTTTCTTTCTTTTTCATTTCTCCATTTATACCCCGCCTTTAACTGCACTGATCATATCGGCGGCGTTTCACCATATTGGCTATCCGCAGTGAAGTTAACTTGCATACAGTTGTCATTAATGTCTGTTTTTTTTCTTTAGGTTTTGTACATTAGATCACACACACACACACACACACACACACACACACACATTCGCACTCAAATTCATAACTCCTGACTCTGGGGAGAATAGGGGATTATCTTGGCTGGAGAAAGATTCTCACCTTCAGGCGAGACCGCAACCCTGGACCCCTCACACAGCAGGCAATTCATTACCGACTGAGCTACGAGGCCAGCTTTCTTAGTTTTTTTTAAAACGTCGGAATGGTGTTTTTCGTTTAGTTGCAGAGTATGTTCATAAATACTCTTACCTGTTCAGAGTATTAAAACAGCGGGAGCTATGTTTATCACGTAAGAAAAAGGTTCAATAAAGTGTGAGTGAATTAGGACCTTAATTAGTTGAAAAACATTCTTTCAGATATGATTGGTCATTAGCCCCATCTGGGGACATGAGTGAAATAGTTATAATAATGCCATCTCTAATCTTTCCCTGAAAAGAAAGAGTAGAAGTAAGCAGCTATAAAAAGAAACATAACATTACTGTAATTTGTTTTTCTCTTAAGAATACAGGAATAATGCAAACTCGCGAAAGATACCAATTGGAATATGCTCTTCTTTCTCACTTTTTCATCATTGTTTCTTTAATAAACGAGGCTTGTTCATTCACAGAATAACAGTGAGAGTAAACTCTTGTTTTTCTTCCTTCTCAAGAGAATAAATCAACATATTGACCATCGTCAATCCTCTACATTATTTTATTTCCAACCGTAATAATATTTGTATTATGACGGGAATCGAAGTGGTAATTATATGCTACATACATGATCTTTATGGGATACTGCTACATAGTTTTCATTTTAGACTTCCTTATTTTGTTACCGAGCGGGATGGCTCAGGCGGTAACGTCTATGAGCTGCATTCGGGAGGTCGTAGGTTCGACTCCTGTGGCCGACCTTCCTGACACATGGGTTTTTTTCAGATTTTCTCCGGATGCTAGACGAATGCTGGGAAAGATCATTAAGTCCCCCGAATTTCCAGTCCCTCCATTTCACCTCCATTCTCATTGGCTTTCACCTTTCATCCGCTTGGACCCTTTACGGTCGTATGTGTCGTCGGGAGGTCTCGGCGTGGAAAAGGATGCTCTGTGGAAACCTTCGGTCCCGGAATGGGGGCGGTTTCCGGATTTGGGCCCCCAGGGACTGTAAGCCCAAACCCCGAGAGGGGAAACGGCTGCACCTGTGCCCATCTGGGGAGTTTCAATCTGTAAATGGTAGAGACCTTGCCCTTTGCCTGTCGTGTCTCCTGGTCCGGCCGTCTTCTATCTCCTTTCACCTCATCCTTCCCTCCTGGGGGTGCCCCGTCCAGGGCATATGTACAAAAGATCTATGTAGGTCGACGTGCTAAGTTCCCCTCCGCGTTGAACCCTAATCCAGATTTTATTTGTGTTTTCATTGCTGCTTCAATGCACCGCCTGAAATAAACATATCAAATTTTAGATTAATGTAACTAATTAACGTTCATTAAGATGTTTTAATTATTAATGCGAGAAGTTGCTATGTATAATTAATTAGTCTTATGCGCATTAGTTCAGACAGAACGGTTTATTACTTTCTTTACCTCGTACATAGTACGTAGAGAAGGTATTGCATTCCACCAAAAAAATTCGACATCGAGATTTCACCGTAAATACATGTTTTGAGGCCCCTGAATCCAAAAAGCATTTTTAGAAAAAATGCCCGTGTGTGTGTGTGTGTGTGTGTGTGTGTCTATGTTTGTATCTGTAAACAGCACAACAAAAGCTAAAATTCGGATAAATGCCAAACTTGGTATTTAGGCTTAGCACCTTCCAAAGATGCGACACGAAGATTTTCAAGAAAACTCCCATCCCCAACCGCCCTTTACATGGAACTTTTTCGAAAATTTTGGCTTTCTAAAAAATGACTAATGATTTTGATTAAAATACCGTATATTAAAGATATTTACTTGACAGATAACATATATATCTCGAATTTTCTGGGAATAGCCTGTGAAGTCCTCATCATTCGGAAGGAATTTTGTATAATCTTGTCTACCTGGTAAACGCTAAGTAATAGATCTCTTTAAAACACATAATTTATTTGAAATAACTACTTTTTGTGGCATTACTCATTTCCGTTATTAATGGTTCGGTTTGTTCAATACTTGATTCTTTTCAAGTCCCGTCGATTTTCAGTTGTTTCTCGCGATTGCATGGACAGTATATGGAATTTTAAGAGACAGCATACAGCGTCCAGTTCTTAAACATGTGACTATCGCTGTTCCCTTTGTACTGTAACAAAATGTGTAACTTAGCTATTTCTGCAGAGGTTTATCTCAATTAAAATGAAGTAGATGAAACAATCATCTTTCGTAAGAATAATTTGTATACACATTAATGAAACAAAGAAGGTAGAGAAAGTTATGTGAATGTAACACATCATTTTTGGGGGAGAGGTTCTGGTCCCATAACAGTGTTGATTTTGCACTTTGTAGAGTTTGTGTAATTTTGTGTGTATGTGTTTATTTGGTTCATATACGTATTGTGAAAGTAAAAAACAAAAAAAAAATTGTTGCAACGTTTTTACAATTCTTTTGGTTGAACCTGTGATATGCGAACTTTTTCTTTTCTTCTGATTTTTAAAAATTGTTTCCCATCCTTGATGATGATAAATTAACAGCACATTAAACATGTTTATCTCAATTATCAAAATGCTATATTTCATCATTTCTATCAATTAGTACTCTTAATAAATAACCCGCAATGCAACAGTTGCATAACTTTCTTTAGATTTGTTTTCATAGCTAGCCAAGAAGTTATTCATGCAAAACAATATTGTTTTGTTCTATCTACTTCCTGTTCTTCCTCTTCTTAAAAAGGCGCTACAACTTCCAGTGGAATAAATGTTTTGGCATTCTCAACATGTTTTCGCAATTGATTTCTGTGTTGGGAGCGTGGACTCCAGTTGTTGACACCTAGTTCTCCCAAGTCGTTTATTACGTCATCTTTCCATCCGTACTTGGGGTCTTCCTTTTGGTCATGGATACTACTCGAATATTTCATTGGGTAGTCTTCAGTTCAGTTTGACACTTTTGGATAGTAATTTGCTATTGAAGAAGTCTAGGTAGGCAAAGTATGCCTTGTTTCCATGGGATATTCTTGTTAAATTTCTCCTTCTACCGAATTACAATCATTTACTATTGTGCCTAGGTATTTATAGAAATTGATTTGCTCTATTTGATTTTCGATTATATTTAGCCAGCTTTTCTTTCTGATACATCTTAAATATTTTGTTTTGTTTGTGTTTATTATTAGTCTATATTGACTAGATTCTGCTTTCAATTTTTCACATGTTTCTAATAGAGAATTTCAGGTTCTTGTTGGTAGGGTCACATCATCTGCATATGCTAGATATTGTTTAAGTCTGGTTGAATGGTTCCTTTTAGATCATGTTGTTTCAGTATCATATCTATTACTATACTAAATAAGGTGACACATAAAGGATCACCTCTTTTACTCCTAAATTCACTTTGATTTCATTGCTGAGTTCGTTGTTGATTTTCATTCTTACTTTGTTGTTCTTTAGAGTTACTGTAATTAATCTTATTAGTTTAGTATCTACTCCTATCACTTATAAGAAATGGTTTATAAAGTTAATACCATGGCTAATACCACTGCCAAAAAACAAGTCAATGTAATTGTTACAAATGCTTTGCGTGAGCTAATGGAAAATAAAGGAAGGAAATACTAACAGTTGGTTTGCAACCCTACATCCCTTCATTACGACATTGGCACCCCACAACATGTTAAAATATATTTATATTTTATTTATGTATTTATCTGTGCTACGCAATGTACAGGTGAATATGACCAGCGTTCAGCTCTGGCTGTTTACCTGTCATATTCATAATTTATAAACGATCCTCATACTTCATGGAATTAATTGTTCTTTCACACAAGCCGTGTGTTGGACAGGATTGGAAAGGTAGAATCAGATGACTGAAAAATTCAATGCCATAGCCGGGATTTGAACCACGGATCTCCCGGTCTCCGTCCGGTTGCTCTAACAACTGAGCTACCATGGCAACATGCCGACACGACATTAAATTCTCCAGCTGATTCGCATTTTTCCCGGTAAACCACAAGGAGATCTCAAATTGTATTGAGATGCCATACCCCAATGGCGACTTACATTTATTGTAAGTACTTTAAGTTCCGGGCTTTATAGTTGCAACCACTATTAGGTCAATTCATGGAATTTTGAGATCTCCTTGTGGTTTACCGGGAAAAATGCGAATCAGCTGGAGAATTTAATGTCGTGTCGGCATGTTGCCATGGTAGCTCAGTGGTTAGAGCAACCGGACGGAGACCGGGAGATCCGTGGTTCAAATCCCGGCTATGGCATTGAATTTTTCAGTCATCTGATTCTACCTTTCCAACCCTGTCCAACACACGGCTTGTGTGAAAGAACAATTAATTCCATGAATTGACCTAATAGCCTAATAATAATATAAAGCCCGGAACTTAAAGTACTTACAATAAATGTAAGTCGCCATTGGGGTATGGCATCTCAATACAATTTGAGATCTCCTTGTGGTTTACCGGAAAAAATGCGAATCAGCTGGAGAATTTAATGTCGTGTCGGCATGTTGCCATGGTAGCTCAGTGGTTAGAGCAACCGGACGGAGACCGGGAGATCCGTGGTTCAAATCCCGGCTATGGCATTGAATTTTTCAGTCATCTGATTCTACCTTTCCAACCCTGTCCAACACACGGCTTGTGTGAAAGAACAATTAATTCCATGAATTGACCTAATAGCCTAATAATAATATAAAGCCCGGAACTTAAAGTACTTACAATAAATGTAAGTCGCCATTGGGGTATGGCATCTCAATACAATTTGAGATCTCCTTGTGGTTTACCGGAAAAAATGCGAATCAGCTGGAGAATTTAATGTCGTGTCGGCATGTTGCCATGGTAGCTCAGTGGTTAGAGCAACCGGACGGAGACCGGGAGATCCGTGGTTCAAATCCCGGCTATGGCATTGAATTTTTCAGTCATCTGATTCTACCTTTCCAACCCTGTCCAACACACGGCTTGTGTGAAAGAACAATTAATTCCATGAATTGACCTAATAGTGGTTGCAACTATAAAGCCCGGAACTTAAAGTACTTACAATAAATGTAAGTCGCCATTGGGGTATGGCATCTCAATACAATTTGAGATCTCCTTGTGGTTTACCGGGAAAAATGCGAATCAGCTGGAGAATTTAATGTCGTGTCGGCATGTTGCCATGGTAGCTCAGTGGTTAGAGCAACCGGACGGAGACCGGGAGATCCGTGGTTCAAATCCCGGCTATGGCATTGAATTTTTCAGTCATCTGATTCTACCTTTCCGATCCTCATACTAATTAGTTTGTTTTCTTAACTCCTTAATTCTAGTTTGCTATAGCTTGTAGTTTGCTATTTGTCTCTTTTGACTGTGCAGGTCTATTTATTCTTCACTTTATTCAAATATTGGCTTACCTTCTTACTATCTTTGTGAATAATTTCAATTATAACTATATTTCTATCTCTTAAACCATTTCTTGTTAATAAACTCTTTTCTCCAAATTTTGGCTCCTTTACACTTAAATAATATATGATCAGCATCTTCATTTCCATCACGTATAGGACATTTGAGTTTTTGGAATAACTTCCTTAAGCCTTTTAACCTCCATACTTCTGTTGTTGCTTATTCAATACTTTCTCACTCCTATTTATTTTTTTCGTATACATTCCAAAAGCAGAATTGTATTCCACTAAAACATACCCCATTGGTATTTCAAATCAAATATACATTTCGAGGCTACCCGAATTAAAATAATGACTTCAGAAACTTGTCCATCACACAGAGAGAGAGAGAGAGAGAGAGAGAGAGAGAGAGCGCATGAGCGAAAAAGAGAGAGAGACAAAAATGAAACTTAAGATGAATACCAAACTTTACATTGAAGTCTAGCATCTTTCAGGGATACAAAACGAAGATTTTCAGGAGCTTTCCCTTCACACAAAGTACTATTTGTATGGAAAATTAAGATTTTGATTGAAAGATTACATGACATGAAGATTAGATTGCGTATCTTGAATTTTCTGCAAAGAGCCTGTGATGTCCTCTTCATTCTGATTAAATTTTGTATAACTGGTAAATCGTAAGAGATAGGCAAAAGATCTAGAGCTGAATAAAACACACAGCTTGCGTAGCGCTAGTCATATTGGAAATATCCCATCTCCAGTGTTTACATTTTCCCAAGTGTAAATATGTCAGCTGATGGAATAATTAGCATTTTTCTTTCTTTCTTTCTTTCTTTCTTTCTTTCTTTCTTTCTTTCTTTCTTTCTTTCTTTCTTTCTTTCTTTCCTTCAGCATGAACTCGTTTCTGCGGATTATTATATAAACATTTGATTTTTTTTCTTTTGCATGTCCCGTGTAACTTGTCCCATATTGCATAGTTGAAATCATTTATAGGCAGACATTTATCGGCACGTAACGCGGATAGATGCATAGTTTTTTATAAGAGTAATATAATATAAAAGTGAATTTTTAACGGGCGGAGAAGGTCGTGTACGTTTTGCGCATCAGATTTTTTTAAAATATAGATTAGATCGTTGTAAGGTTTCTACGTAGAAGCTCTTTTACGATTGTCTATCTTATAATATGTTTGCAAGGATGTTATTTAATCGGAAAAATAAACTGAACCATAATAGTAGCACTATGCAGTGATTAAAAGGCTATGTCATCCAACTGTGTTTTTAATCAATCCACATTCAAGTGGTGTCAATTTCCATATAAATTACGTTCTTGAAAACATGTGACTTTGTGTTCTGATTTTGGCTTATTTTGAGGTTAACTATTTTTTGTTGGTAGCATTGGGTAGTATTCGTAGCACATTCGACTGTTCATTCATTTATATGTCGTGAACAGACAACTCACATAATGGCGATAAGAAAGTAGTTATTATTATTATTGTTATTATTATTATTATTATTATTATTATTATTTATATACCTAGTCTGTTACATTTTATTCAGAGAGTAATCTTAATAAATTCCATTCGAGGTCATGAGTTTCATCAGATAAATTCGTAACCTCTCATGGGATTACCTATGATAAACGTGTAGCGGGAAAACGTTGGTCCTCTGGTTGATGCCCTCTGCTGCATTGTCTGGCCTCCGGCTACCTCTACTCAGCAGCTGCTGATTTCTCCATTTCTCTCCATTTCTCCATTCCAATTACTTATCTAACTAATTTCACTGGTCTCAGAGTTTATTGTTGATAAGGCAAATTAAAACACACTGCATTTCCCTTAAGAATGTGGTTTATTATCAAATAAATACTTATGGGTGGCTAGCTTTTCCCATTGTAACAATTCTCACCATTATAATAAATTAGGAGCCTAATCTAACTGCACACGCTTCCCACCCATATGCACACACGTGCATCCGTCGTCCAGGGAGTATCACTGTGTCGACGAGATTCTATAAGAGAGTGAAAATCTGGGGCTATCTTCCCCTTTTTATACCCAAACTTAGTGACGCTCACCTTCGCGCCTCAAAATGTAACGACATTTCTAATTGGTCCTCAGACCGCGTTACCTTATGTATGAAAATATTCTGCAAAATTTTTCGCATACGCGTCCCAGTGACGCGTCCTGAAGCAGATTCAATATCTCTGTCTCTTTCCTTTCTATATGTGTATCTTTCCTTACTATATCTATCTCTTTCTATTTCTCCTTATTGCTTCAAGTTCCTTGCTCATTAGCTTGATGATAGGTGGGCTCTACCTAGAATTATCTTTTACCTGGAATTAGCTAGCTCGCCCGTCCCTTACTTATCTAAGTTACAATCTGCTTTTGTACAATTCTTGGTTGCTAAATTTTCTAACATCTTTCTTGCTGAATTATGTTATTATGTACAATTATTGTTTGATATTGGTTTATAGGTATATATAAACGTTGGTCATATTCACACACACACACACACACACACACACACACACACACACACCATATAATTGTGTGGTATATCCCCTTTCAAACGCTGGGACGCTTCTCTTTTGAAAAATTGAACTAGTTCAACAAGTTATGTCATGATCGGGAGCTAAACCACCAGTCTTCAGTCTTCCTAACTCAACCACTGAGTTGCCATGATCGATACCTCCAAATTGATGTGTCTGAACAAATCAGAAATGTTCGGTGTCTTTTTGGAGACATCAGCAAGGGGTACTTTTAGTAGATTAAGGTAGAGTGTCGACACATTAAACTGAAATCTGTTATTATTCCCGGTACTAGCAGTGTTGCCTTTACAACCTTAGCCAATGTGAAAGAAACATTACAGAACACAAATCTTTATTATCTTTGATTTACGACAGGTGAGCAACCCAAACACTCATACTCTTCGCTAGAATGCCTGGATGAACTCTACGGATAACTGTCCTACTTTGACCAGCACACATCGTATCAGAATTAAGCTTTCCAGGAGTTTTATTTCTAATTTGACTGGCCTGGACAAGTTAAAACCCAAAGTAATTGATGAGTAACACTTGCTATACTAAACGTGATTACATTATTCTAGAATCATAGTGTAGCTGAAGCATTATAATGTAACTTTTCAAGAAGGGAGTCTTATAAATAGCCTCCTTAACTTTGGAGTAGAATAGTAGTCTTTTGTTACCTGTTTGGGAGCGTGCTTGACATGTCAGCCATTGTTGTTTTTTAATGTTTTTTCTACGTACCTAGTGGTAGAGAAAGTATTGCTTTCCACCCAAAAATACGATATCGGAATTTTACTGAAATATGTGTTTTGAGGCTCCATGGATCCAAAAAAGGCATTTTAAGTAAAAGGTCCATATGCGTGTCTGTGTATGAACAGGAACTCCAAATGAAGCTTTGGATAAATGCTAATGCTTAAGCCCAGTATATTCCAAAAATGCGAACCGACGGTATTCAAGAAAATCCCCACCCCAAACTAACTTTTACATGGAAAAGCTTCGTTAGTTTTGATTTCCTCAAAACTTGCTCCAGAGATTTTGATTAACAGATGCTTACATTACAAATAAAACGTGTATCTTGAATTTTCGGGAAAAGCCTATGAAGTTATTCTTATTCAGAAATAATTTATATAAGTGGTAAACCATAAGAAATAGACAGAACCTTGCTGCACCTAAAATGTATATCTGTTTAAGAAATACAATTTATTTTCAATAACTTTTTTGTTGCATCAGCCATTTCCGATATATCCGTTGTTATTGGTTTGAGTTTTTCAACGCCATGTTTTGCAAGGTCATCATTTTGTTATTTCTCGCGATGTCATGGAAACTTTGTAGAATTTTAAGGCCAGCATATAGTGACCTGTTTTTAAACATTTGACTATCACTTCAGTCTCCTGTATCCTCCTTTACCTACAACGACTCGTGTAATGAAACTATTTCTGCAAATATGCTCGATTAATATGAAGTAGACAGAAAAACAAGGTTTTATAAGAATAGTTTATAGAAGCTTATACAAATAAACAATAGTTGGTATAGAAAGCCATTGGAATGTAACACATCAGACTTTCCTTTTCTTGTTGACACAGAACAAGAAATAGAGGGGGGGCCTGCTCTTTTAGACATTATGAAAAGATAGCATTAGTGTAATCGGTTATTTTAAAAACGCCTAAAACTTAAAATCCACAGGTCCATGTAACCATTGCATTCTTAATGTAAGTTTTAGCAGTAAAAGACTTTGATCACGTAAGGTTTTATCCTTCTTTTCATTGGTTTAGTCATCCAAATTTTAGATCCAAAACTGTTTCATAAAAAGTATAGCAGCCAGTAAAGTAGTTAAAATAATGTATTTACTATGTATAGCTCACATTCATAGGGGTGACATTATGTAAGTTTGAACATGTTTTGTAATAGTAATAAAAAGAAAAGATACCAAACTTCTCTTGATTAATAGTTAAGTAGATAGGTTCACGGGGAACACCTGTGAACCAGTGACTTGTGCATGTATTGCCTATGTGAAATTAGCCAACAATGTCTAACAACTAGACTGCCTTGCTTAGGAAGGTAGTAAGCGTAAGAAGGTGTAAAGATAAAAACAACAATAACTAAACAAAACAGTAACCTTTGGGTGACATGTATCAACCAGCGTCCAATTCAGGGTGAAAAATCACTTCAAAATGTAAAGTTTATAAACGATGTAATATTTAGTCAGGAAAGAAAAAAGAAAGATAAAAAAAAGCGAGATTTAGTTTTTAACAGAACGTTAAGAATATACCGAATTATGGATTAGAAACGGAGGAGGATTTCAGCACTGCAGCCAAGGATATGCCTATTGCGCCTACAAGTGTCCGCGAAGAAGGGATGTGACAGAAAGCACTGAAGGTCCCTAATCTTTCTAGATTGAATATCTCCGATCACCCCTTCGATGCTCCCTCTATACCCTCACGGTTAGGTTCGTGCAGAAGCTTTCATTCCAGGGGAAAGCATTTGTTTCCTCAAAGCCATCCACCGCATAAGCTGCACATCACCGCCCATATGGCCTGGTAACCCTGAAAGATGAAGAGAGAAATGAGAGGTAATGAGAGATAGGAAAATTCGTGTAAGTATATGATCCTCCCCAACACTCATCTACCGACCTCGTACCATATTGTTCCCGACCTGAGAAAAAACCATATGATCAGTGGCTGGTCCAACAAGAATCGAACTAGGAACTTCCCGAATTCGAACCTCATACGCTACCGCCTGAGCCATCGCACTCGGCAATATATAGAATTAATTTTATCAACCGTGGTCACAGTTTCTGCCACGCTGTAAATAACAAGTTTTGTGCCAGAGTCCTGAAATTTCTTGACGAAGTTCTGTTACTGTAGGATAGTTGGCAAAGCCACTTAAGCTGTTTTACTTTCTCTACTACGTTTAGTAAGTAGGGGAAGTATTGTATTCACCCAACAATTCGATACCGAGATTTCACCGGAAATATATCTTTTGAGACCCCCTGAATCCAAAAAAAGAAGAAAAAAAAAGCATTTTTGGAAACATGTCCGTGTGTGTGTGTGTGGGTGGGTGGGTGGGTGTGGGTGTCTGTGAACAGCATAACTCAGAAACGAACAGTGGGATAAACACCAAACTTGGGATTTAGGTTCAGTATCTTCCAGAGATGCGACACGAAGGTTTTTAAGAAAATCCCCCCACCCCAGATTACCCTTTACATGGAACATTTTTCGAAAATTTTAATTTTCTCAAAAATGGCTCTAGCGATTTTGATTAAAATATCATATGTTTAAGATATTTTCATGAAAATGAAATGTATATCTCGAATTTTCTGGGAATGTCTCCAAAAGTATTCTTCATTGTGAACGACTTTTGCATAACTGGTAAACCATAAGAGATAGACTAACGTTTACTACACAAAATTGTAGATCCCTTAAAATACACAATTTATGTCATATACGTTTTTGTTGTTGAGTGAACCATTTTCGAGATGTTGCTTGTTATTCCCTTAAATTTTCCAATATTTATACTTTTTCTCAAATGGAAGTTCGTTATTCATTTTTTTTGGTCCTGGTAATGCAAAGAGAATGGAATACTCCACACAGCAACCAGCTCTTAAAATATTTCACTATCGCTTAAAGCCTACCAATTCCCCTTGCATCTACAAGGAAATTAGCAATAAGATTAACATCTCGATATCTCGATTAACATGAAGCATATGGAGAATAAGCGTTTGTAAAAATAGTTTGTACAAGAGTAAAGAAAGTCATGTGAGTGTAACACATCAGATTTTTTATGTATTATGTAATACGGTGATACGGTTCGATTTTAACTCGCATCACATCTGCGCTTAGGGTTTTTACTAAGAAGCGCTTTCGGAAGAAGACTTTCTCCCATCCTCAGCCGATGAACCACTAATTTCAGCTCTCCTCCCCTGACCCCCAAAAATTGAATCAACAGGTGATTTTGCTGACCTCTGTTGGGAAAAATTGTAACCTGGTTATTACCATCTGTGTGAAGGTTGTAAACTCACTTGTCTTCTCTCTTCTATCCTGCGAGCAGATTGGATGAGCTGCAACAAGGAATCTGCTGGTGAAATTTCAAAATTCAGAATATTCTTGATGCTGTAGTGGATGAAGATCTTTTCCCAAATTTCTAGAAGTGAAGGGAGCTGTATGGTTTTTAATAGTTTTATGTCACGTGCTATCTCATGATTAGAAGTCCAGAAGATTTGGCAACTGCAGACTTTTCTATTTCTTTTAATTTAAGATTTAATATTCGTCGCTCTTCAACTGAGGATGGGAGAAAGTCTGCTTCCGAAAGCTCTTCTTAGTAAAAACCTAAGCGCAGATGTGATGTGAGTTAAAAATCAACCGATTCGCAGTATTGCGTAATGAACTTAACATCACAGTTAATAATACTTCTGTCAATTATAAACTAAAATTCTTTTATGTAACTCGTTCAAAGCCTAATGAATTATTGAGATCTGCAAATTGTCAAGGCTAGATTGATGGGATGTGCCTCTGATGAGTTGTTTTGCAAGCTTAATATTTACGAATGGAACGCAATATTCTTACAAAACGTTAAATGCTTTTAATTTATCAGGTTTTGGCTCGAATATCCGGCCCGTCTCATCCTACTTGTATTTATGAAGGGTTGCTAATGCACGATACTGAGGTACCAGCAATTGCATTGACGCACACACATCCAAACGCGCGATTTTGGTTAGCGCCCAAGTTCCTCCTATCTCGCGGTTCACGAGCACTTTGAGTCACACAGAAATGCGTTGTCGTGTTCAGATGAGCACGAGCTTTTGTAGTGGGAAACAACATGGAGTCCCTGCGCTTTGATACGGACTTGCTAATCGATGAATTTAGAAAAGCCCGGCCATTTGTAACATGGAGTGTCCGGAATATGAAGACGGAGTGTTGATGTGGGCAAAGAGTTAAGGGGACATGCCTTTAGTTATTTATCCCTTAAGATATGATGCACCCAGTATTGTCTCTGCTTTTGTTACGGTGTTTATACCAACTATACAGAATCCATAGGCATGTTACGTTACCTTCCATGTGTACGGTCAAGTGCTTGCGCTAAGGTGGGATTAGTGCCGTGTTAATCGCATCGTGTGTACGAGGCCTAACCAAACTGGTCTTCATTGGTGTTGTCTGTTCCTTCTTCCCCTTTCAGTTATTATCTTCTTCTAATTGTTAGCTGCTTATTTATTTGGTTGCAGTTTATTGGTTTTCTTTTGGAAAAATAATTTTAAATCGTGTGAGATGAGATGGGCCAGTTATTCGTACCCAACCGTTTATTAGCATTGGACCAAGTGTGTAGTGTCATTTATGCTTAAGAAGTTATTTTTAAAAGAACCTAATATTGCTGCATAAGACTGCATGGGCTCAAGTGACGATGTAAAACCTGTGTTACAGGTTGGGCGGCGGCAGCATGGCGGAATCGCGGGAGGCGGTGGATGCAGAACCGGATGCCGACGCCGAAACGTCGGCCGCCGAGTCGGAGGTGTTGGGGACGGAGGAAGTGTCATCGGACGCGGCCCAACCTGCAACTTCGCAACAACAACCCACAACACAACATCTACCCAGGTAAGCATACCATAATAAACACAAAGTGTTCTTTTGCGTGTGTGTTCCAATTAGCCTATATCATCACTGCCGCTGGGCGGATGCGTAAATGTTAAGAATTTGGAAATCAGAGGTCTCGATTGTCTCGGTCGGTATACAAACCGGGACAAGTGGGCCAGTACACGTAAAGGCTACTGGCCTTACCTACTTTATATTTATGTATTGTTTTACACACATTTATTTACATGCAACGCCTATTTCCTTCATATTACCCCGGCCAATAACTGGGAGCCGCAACCACCTTACATTGGGGCAGTTCAGGCAATGTAAATATCGCACTGCTACTATTCGCCTACGATATTATCGCACTTGACCTTGCGGAAACCTGCATTTGAATACACGCGGAAGCCACCACAGCGAAGTGCAGTACTTCTGTGATCGAGTTATACACTTAGCAAGTTCAAAAGTTAGCCTGCGAGGTGCTACGACTTGTTTGTCTCTAGTTCTTCTATCTCTACTACGACAGAACGTTAATCAAGCGTTAACATAATGTGTAACGTTTAAATTATCATTCGCTATGATAAAATAGCACCAATTGCAAACGAGTGTGCGATACAGAAATGATGGTGCATTTTGGTTTAATGCATCTTTAATCTTAAAAACTTTACTATTGAAGTTTACTGTTTAAAATCAGGGTTAGGTTGAAGCATGAAATTTAGACGAGAACAACCAATACCCGCTTGTAACAATACCAAAGCCAGTGAAGCAAAGAGGCCGAAGACCGAAGACATCAGGATATTTTCCATCTTTCACTGCCAAAAGTGCAACTGCCAACGTCCAACACTATAATAAGTATAACTGATTCTGGGAGACTGGGCAGTGAAGGGCGACTGTGACAGGGTTTCTCGGCATTCGGACCGTCATCAGCGTCATCCTCCAAGACCGGTGGTAGCGTCAAAATTGTCATGTTTCAACTTAAACGTCACGTAGGTTCTTTTTCGCGCAACAGTCCTTCACCTGCGTCACTGAGTGGAGCACGCTGCACGATTGCAATTTGTGTGTGTGTGTGTGTGTGTGTGTGTGTGTGTGTGTGTGTGTGTGTGTTCGTGCTTGATTTTGCTGTGAAAATAGGATTTTGTTTTACGAAGGAATAAAATGTTAAAGTTGGGAATTTTTAACGTTTCGGCCTTAATTCCACACTTTACGGGACTTCACGGATTTATTTCCCCAAGTTTAAGTTACATGTCGATGAAAGTGTGTGGATGTATGCTCCACCCAATGCATGAAAGATAATTTTGAAAACACCACGTACAAAAAAGTAGCAATTTTGGTATATTTTTCAAAAAATTATAAAACTGATAAAATGAACGACCTGAAAAACCGTCAAAACATGTAAACTGTATTAACATTTGATCTTTGTGAAAAAAAAAATATTTTTCACTACATTAATTTGGCTGCTAGAATTTTTTAAAGTGCAGACGAATACTTTCTTGATGGGGTGTATGTAATACGTACACTATGTGATCAAAAGTATCCGAACACCCCCACAAACATCCGTTTTTCATCTTAGATGCATTGTGCTGCCACCTACTGCCTGGTACTCATTATCCGCGACCTCAGTAATCATTAGACATCGTGAAACAGCAGAATGGGACTGCTCCGTGGGTTGTGGCGGAGTGGTTACACGACAATAACATCCCTGTGATGGACTGGCCTGCACAGAGTCCTGACTTGAATCCTATAGAACACCTTTGGGATGTTTTGGAACGCCGACTTCGTGCCAGGCCTCACCGACCTACATCGAAACCTCTCCTCAGTTCTGCACTCCATGAAGAATGGGCTGCCATTCCCCAAGAAACCTTCCAGCACCTGATTGAAAGTATGCCTGCGAGAGTGAACGCTGTCATCAAGGTTAAGGGTGGGCCAACACCCTATTGACTTCTAGCATTACCGATGGAGGGCGCCACGAACTTGTATGTCGTTTTCAACCAGATGTCCGGATACTTTTGATCACGTAGTGTGTATGTATCTGCAAGAATGTAGAAGCAAGTGCGAATGTATTTTGCGATTATAAACCACCGTAGTGGTCAAAGTGTTGACACAGCTAGAGAAACTTTTTTTTAGATTGCATCAAATGACCAAGTAAGTCTGTATCGACATCGTTTAAATTGTGGTTCTCCGTGGTGTAGTGGTTAACATGCTAGCCTCTAGTTCCCGAGGTCGCGGGTTCAAACCCGACGGAGGACGATGGATTTTTTCGGGCGTAAAAGTCCTTAGCATGGTGGTCCCGTGCCGTATCTATACGGCACGTAAAAGAACCTCTAGTCTGATAAAGAGGCCTCTGAGCAAACTTACCGGTCTTTCACGCTAAGAACCATAACTGTTAAAGAACTTCAATAAATGAAACTCAATTTAATTTGTAGTTCATATTGAAACGTAGTTACAGCTAATTATTACTGGTAACCGTTACTTGTAACCTTAACGCATTGTAACTGTGACAGTTATAACGGTTACTCGAAAATAACTGTCACACCCCTAATGCTATATATTGATTTATAACATCATAGAACAGAATGACCTTTGAAACATGATGCCAAATTTCTGTATTTCTCCTTCAGCAAATATGGAAACTGCTGGATTCTTCCCATTCTTTTTGTTTAATACATGATCACCAAGGCTGAATTACGTAAACTGCAAGTGTGGTCTGATCCTGGGCCAAGCAAGTAACTAACCAACCACCTGCTACCAGACGGCCTTCCTTTCGCCTTACATACCGACAACCTTCTTAATTGCAACCAATACTGACTCATTCTTGGAGTTCAGAAGCGATCTTGTTGGCATGTCAAGGATAGGGTTTGGACGATGTTACACTGTGTAATTGTTAACACTTCAATGTGCTTTTGTGAACTAAGCAATATCGCATCTCCAATGCAAAATCAGCATAACTAAAAAAAAAACGAGTTTTGAAATTTGAGCAAATGCCTACTTCAATTAAAAGACTACGATTATGCTACACTTGCACAGTCAAAATTCTTTCAGCGGGCAAGTCAGATCTCTTTCAGGATTTAAAGAAGAGCTTTTTAAAAGCAATATCGTGGTTTACGTTGATGTTCCATAAGATAAAGAAACTGTAAGACAAAAACGAAATCTTTGTCGTTATATTGCTGTTGCATTGGGCTTACAATGTGTCGAGTGAAAGGGGTATATGCAAATATAACGTTGACCTTTAAATCAGAGAGAGTTCGTGATGACGATGATGTTAATTTTTACATTTATTCAACAACGTTACCAACTGCCAGGATCGTATTTTGTCGTGCAGTAGTTCTTTTACACGCCAGTAAATCCACAGACTCCTATAAGCATACCTAATACCTCGTCCAGAGCCGGGATCGAATCCGCAACATGGAGGTACCAGCACTCAAACAAATACACAATTCACGGTGACAGATCGTGATGCATACATAGTTATAAACGTTCTTTTTCTCTCCTCCATAGATTACTATTAGCAGGCAGAGGGGTGTTTTAGTAAGTAAACCATCAATTAGAAATGCACCTACAGTTAGTTGGTGCGAATGAAGGTGGAAGCGATTGCGATCTTGCAGTGTTCTTTGTAAACAAATATGGACAGTTGAAGGCACTACAACCTGCTTTTAAACGAGATTCATCAGGGCTATGCAGTATCGGAAGAAAACAATGTAGATATGTCTAGCTATTGATAGTGTGCAGTAAAGTTTTTTCATTATTTACTTCAGCTATTAATGTACAGAAATCTGAGTTACATTGACTTTTCTGCTACATCGTGAGTTTTATAATTACAATAATGCATTTGCGAAATGCATTGAACATAAATCACATGCGATTTTTTTTTCTCGGGAAGGTGGGCGAGGTTCCGCATGAGCACACTCGATAATATGCACCCATGCGGGGGTAAGTGCTGCTGCTCTAGGACAGGAGCAGAATGAAGGATGAGGCAGGTGACTGCCATGGCCGAGGTCCTGGCAGGCACCTGCTGATTAGGGGAGGCTTCGGGGAGCAAAAGTTTTTATTAAAAAGATTAACGCGCACCGAAGTGCTTGGAGTTGGCCTCTAAAGAGGCCACAGTGTTAAGAACGCCGACCCCAAGGTAGCTAGCACGTAGGCAGTTGCTATATTTTGAAAAACTACGTTCCATATCACCCGAGCAAATAAAAAAAACACGAAATATCAGACTTGCTTGAGATTCCTTGTTTCAGTAACGCGTCCCTCTTTGTACACACTCCTGCGTATCCTTAATTCTTCTCTAGAATACTTTTAAGTTTCTTTGTCACCCTTGCTTTAAAGTTCCATCTTTATACCTTGCTCCGAAACCTGTTCTGTTGCCTCAAAGAGCTTCTGGTATTTTTAGTGTCTATGCTTGCAAATACATGTATTATTGTAGCTGAAATATTACTGAAATGATTCTGAATATATGAAAAACCTTAAAACAAAGCTGGTGAAATTATTTCCTTCAATGAACGTATATTAGCATTTTTCTCTCGTCAAAGACATTAATTACATTAACAACTTTGTCGTAATAATCAATCAGCTTAGTATATTACAGCCTGTAGCCATGTCCCCCACCGAGTTACAATTTGTTGTGGAGCCAAGAGAATTCCACGTTCCGTCCTCTTAAATATTTTGATTTTTATGGTGTCTTGCGAAACAGCTTTTTCACTTTGGCTATTGAGGCAGTATTTTTAACACTTAATGATATCAGTCTAATTATATAATATATAATTCAATAACAGCCCGCCTTAAAGCAATATGTGTATACTATAATATATACAAAACGTATGTTATAGTCATTGTATAATGTTTATATTATTATCACGTGTTTAATAATGTTATGTGAATTTATGTGAATTTAACAATGTAGGAGCTGTGAGAATAGAAGCCGAAAGTTGCTAACAATGAGGTAACCTTGAGGCAATAATGATTTAGAAAAATAATGCTAATAATTCTTGGAACAGTAATGTAATATTTAAAACAGTTTATAAATAGCCAACCAGAAACTAGAAAAGCTGAAAGTTAAATAAAAGTATTCTATTGAAGTAGGATTAGCCAATCAGAGACTTGAAATAGAGAAATTTACAATTTTAAGCGGCAGACGCCAGATGCTAGAAGGCAACGTTCCTGAGCAGTTCGCTCGTTACGTATTCAGTGTGAGACATATAAAATTCATTACGGCGTGAATAATATAAAGTTTAGTGTTAAAAAGTACAATTAACAAAAATCTCACAGCTCTACAGTAGGATATATCTGTGAAGTGTTATTTAATCTTGTGAAAGATTAATAAAACGAAGTTAAATACCATTATAAGTTGTGTAAGCCTACATTCTTTAGCCGTTCCAGCCCTTCTAAGAGATACGTGTTTCTACAAATTACCACTGACGCAGCCGAGGCAAACATAAATATATAATATTTAAAGAAACATTAAAATACAAAGTTGAATTTTAAACGTTGGGGCGAAGGCCACCGGAAACTTTGTGTCGTACGTGGTTGCAACTACTTCAAGTTTTGGCTCCCCAACAGTGGAACTACAATACAACTTCTTTAAATTGGCGCCCAAAGCGTGGTGCTAATAACTATAAAAGTATCAACATCCGGAAAGCAGCTTCTAATTTCTTCTGCAACTCGGTAACGACCATATGCCAGACATGTTTAATGTATTAATGTGGCATAATGTTTAACTTCATATTTTAAGCGTCCTTTGAGCGATATGTGACACGTTAAATTTGATGGTTTCACCATTTGTGCTGAAGTTTTCCCTGCCAAATTCAGGCACAAACAATGCTAAATGTGATGATGGTTTTGATGTGTGATTCTTCTTTATTTTAGGCGTATTGGCACAGTTATCCACTGGTTTGTATGCAGGGAATAAATGGAACAGTCGCAACGAAACAGTGTGTTCTGAAGGGAAGGAAGGAGGGTGTCCGTCACAGTACCTGACATTAACTATACTCCGTGCAGTTACACGATTGCTCTCTTTACTTAATAAAATCTGCCTGCCTGATTATTACAAAGGCGCTTTGGAAAAAAACCTAATTTGTGATTCTCACCACCTTCTCTACCCATTATAACTCTACGTAATCCCACTCATAGTATTCATATAAAAAGTGATTCGCCTATTCACATTACATTCTCACGATAAACTTTGGTCTAGAAAATCTCAAATTAACCACATGGACTTGTAGAATGCACAATATTCAGAACAAAGCACAATTGTTCGCATGTCCTTATTCAGTTTTTTGTTGCTATGAACCCATGCGGGGTAAAAGGAAGACTCGACTTAAGATCTTTTGTAGATGCCTCATGACAATTGAACGTGGGAAAACTTGAAAATGTAGCAATTAATATTTCGAAAATTACTAACGCTACAAAAAAAATCTGATGTTTAACATTCACAGGCATATCGTTAATTTTTATATAGCTTCTACAAACTATTCCTACTAGAGCTTATTTACCTATCTGCTTCGTCTTAATCGAGGTAAATCTTTGCAGAAATAGTGACATTACACATTTTGTTGTTATTACACCGGGGACAGAAGAAATTAAATCAATAATCAGATATTTATAAGGTTAGCTATATGCAGACCTTGAAATATCATACTCTTTCCGTGATATAGCGAGAAACAACTTTAATAGCGAAGCAGTATGGGAACAAAATAACAGAAATATTGAGAAATTCAAATCAGTAATAACGGATATCTCGGAAATGGTTGATGCCACAAAAAAGTTATTTGAAATAAATGGTATGTTTTAAAGACTCCTACAATATTTGTGCAGCCCGTTTTTCTATATCTCTTAAAGTTTACCAGTTAAACAAAATTCTGCAAAATTTATTCCGGATAAAGGGCACCTATTTCACAGGCTATTTCTAGAAAATTCAGGATAGGTATACATTTTGTCAGGTAAATATATTAAATGTGGTATTTTAATCAAAATCGTCAGTGCCATTTTTTGAGAAAATAAAAGGTTTTGAAAAATGTTCCATATAAACTTAGTTTGGAGTGGAGAGATTTTCTTGAAAATTTTCGCGTCACATCTTTGGAAGATCCTGAACGTGAATACTACGTTTAGTATTTATCCGATTCTGGATTTTTGAGTTATGCTGTTTACAACACACAGGGATCTTTTTCTAACTTTTTTTAATCAGGAGTCCTCAAAACATTTATTTCCTGTGAAATCTCGATATCTAATTTTTGGGTAGAATTCAGTATTTCCTTTATCTACTAGGTACGTGGAAGAGCAGGTACAAATTTATATTCAAACATAAATTATTAATTTCAATGAGCTACAAAATTCATTCAGAAAGAAAAAGGACTTGGCGGGCATGCACAGAAAATTCAAGATGTTTCATCAGGCATGTAAATCTCTTAGAAATATGGCATTTTAAGCAAAATCCTTAGAGGCATTACTGAGACAGCAAAAATAAGTACCAAAAAATTTCCATATTAGATACTTTTGAGATGGAGTTGTTTCTGCAAATCTTTAGTTTTGTATCCAAGTAAGACACTGAAGTTAAATTCAGAGTTTGGAATTCACCCCAATTTTCGTTTTTAGTTACGCTGTTCACTAATACACCTTAATATAAAATGTATTTCTGCTTGGCTTAAGGGACCTCAAAATGCCTATCTTCGGGGAAATGTCCATATATAATTTCAAATACAATTGGTACTTCCTCTACTTGCCATAGGTAAGCGGTAGAGAAAGTACAAATAAGATGCTTACGTTTAGATGGTTAGCGGAGCTATACTAAACTTCGGCAACATTATTAATTCCCAAGGCGCTTTTTCGTGTATTTGCAACGAAATTGTTAATGTTCGCTCTAAAACTGAAACATGCTGTTTTAACTTTAAATAAAAGAACGAAAGAGAATAATATTTTAATTTAAAGTGCACTCGAAAAAAAACAACCAGGCATAAGGTAATGTTGACTGTTAGATATAAAAATTAAGTAGTGAATATGTTTATCTAAGGACTCAATAAAAGCACATTAAAGCAAGATAGGTATTTTATTGCATAATTTAAGGAAATGCAATAAAACAAATTAAATTATGCTATTTAAATAAAGAGGAATAAACTAAAAAGTAATATGTCGTAAATTTTATGTAATTGTTAAACGAAAGAAAATCAGAACCTCTAGCAGTAATACTGACCATAGTGCGCGATACTACAATCGTCTATAAAGTGAGGTAGGTCAAGCACTAAGTGCCTTAAGGCTTAGTTGCAGCTTGTCAACTGTAATGTGTTATGATTCGTAGAAAATAAAAAATGCTTAACTATCGTGAAATGAAGCACTTAAGGAAAGCGGTGGTAATAAAAATGTAGATAAACTGCGATTAAATTCTAATAATTAAATGACGCACGCCTTAATCCTATCATATTTGAATTGCTCTGCCACGAAAGCTGATTTCTTTTTCCCGATAAAATAAATGTTCAAACACTAAAAAAATTTTTTTTCATTCATTTGTGTATGAAAATTAGCTCCTAGTGAATGACTTCAATGGTATTCTACAGCATGATGTACAGGCATCGATAGTGCACAAACGCAAGGTCGCCGGCCTCCTGAGAGGAATTACTAGAACAGAGTACATATTCGCTTTCTCGTTCGGTGGTGGACAAGTTAAATTCAGTTCCTATATGCTTGAGTGAAATAATGTATAGAGATGGGAATGGACTGGCAGTTGAAGTTTTCCCCTGAAAATGTTGTAATATATTTTTACCTAATGTTTTATAATTATGTTCTATTGATAATAATTATGTAATAATAATAATGATAATAATAATAACAATAATAATTCATTCCTTACAATCGTTTAAACAACACACCTACGTGTATATATATATATATTATATGTATATATATCTGTACACGAATTCACGTATTAATCCTGAAAGTACGGACTAAGAGCATCACTCGGTGGAGAGCAATGGATATTTTCAGTGCGTAAACATTCTTAGCATGGCTTCTTTCGGAAGGGAAGTAAAGCCGGTGGTCCCGTGTCGTATATTTACGGCACGTAAAAGAACCTCAAGTCTGATAAAGAGACCTCTGAGCAAAATTACTGGTCTTTCACGCCCAGTATAGAATGATACGCTAAGGACCATAGCAGTTAAAGAGCGTCCATAAATAAAACTCAATTTAATTTTTTAAGTGTCGCATACCAATCGAAAGTTCTTGGTCTCTACAGTGTCGCAAACATATTAAATTCTAAAATGACTTCGTTAATTTCCAAAGTATTTGCAAACTATGCGCGGATTTCACAATGGCTGTTGGTTCATTGCCACCTATATTTGTTGCGATCAAACAGAAGAATACGTCTGATCACAGTGTTGGTAGCAATGCCACCAAATAGTTTACCTGCTAAAAAGAAGACGGCGCCACAAGCTTAAAACTAAATATGCACTTAAACTAAATTATTTTGTTCTTTTCGTTGTGATATCGCAAAATATGCGTCTTTTTTACAATTGGCTATTTTAAGCTCATAGCCAACTACATTTGTTGCAATCAAACGGGAAAATGTGCGCATTTACCACTGATACGTTGATCACAGCGTTGGTAAGCATGTCACTAAATGTTTATCCGCTAAAAAGAAGACTGTGCCACAAGCTTAAAACTAAATATGCGCTTAAAACTACGTTATTTTGTACTCATCGTTTTCTAATATTGGTTTATATGCTTTATTTTTTTATCTTGAAGGTCCGAACTAAGAGTAACTTACCAATCGAAGCTGTTCAATCTCTACAGTGTTGCAAAAATATTAAATTCTGATATGTATATTGATTACAGCGTTGGTAACCATGTCACCAAATGCTTATCCGCTAAAAACAAGACGGTGTACAAGCATAAAAGTGTTGTTATATTATTTTGGTCAATTCGTTGTGTTATATAGGTTTGTTTGCAGTACTTCGATATTGGATTATGGCCGATATCACTATATACACGTAACACACGCATACCCTGCATGCCCTTTATTGACTTCAACACATTATTTCACATAATAAAGACCAAATAACATGGTGCTTTACTTATTTTCATGAGTATATGGCATATTTTGTCACTTCTGTTGCGTATTACTGGCACTCAGAAGTCGCATCGCATGCGTCTCACCCGTGGCATTATGGAAACGTTAGTTGCGTTGCCTTTCTGCTGCCAACGTTTGAAATCCGAACATAGCTGAAACACGATTTAGGGCCCTCAGCCTCAAGACGTAGCAGAGGGATCTGCGCGTCTAAAACTAGAATAATTCATGTTGGCAGAAATTCCTTCCAAAAGTCGCCAAAAACGACTATATAAGAACGGCCGCATAAAAAGGTGGGTGGGTGGGCAATATATTACCCCCAGAGTAACATCTACTACACCAAAACGTTCCTTATTAACCAAGAATTACTGTGGTTAGCAAAAAAACCCGATTTCGTAAGTTAACGGCTTCTATTTTCACCATAATCCAATAACTCTGGTCTTTTTAATGTGTCATCGTTTAGAACGTCCAAGCCAGCGTGGTACACTGCTAAGGGATATTTCAGCAGCAAGAGCCAGAAATCGACTGAGGATACAAAATTTTCGTGTAAGAAATGTAAGTCCATTAGGCCGTATCAGTATTTAAAATGAAAACTCTTATTGCATAGGCCAGTGTAGTTCTGCTAAATGAAATGTGTAACGGTTATGAATTAAATTAAGTTTTATTTATGGACGCTCTTTAACTGCTATGGTCCTTAGCGTCCCATTCTATACTGGGCGTGAAAGACCGGTAATTTTGCTCAGAGGTCTCTTTATCAGACTTGAGTTTCTTTTACGTGCCGTAAATATACGACACAGGACCACCGGCTTTACTTCCCTTCCGAAGGAAGTCATACTAAGGATTTTTATGCCCGAAAAAATCCATCGCCCTCCGCCGGGTTTAAACCCGCTCGAGGCTAGCATGGTGACCACTACGCCACGGAGGACGACAACGATTATGAAGCAAAGTATTTTAAAAATGAAATTGTGAATGGACATTTCAGTTCATTTTGCCATATTTTGCTTCATTTTCTGAGACACGGATAAACAATAATCTTAAGGATTTAATGTTAAATGAGCCAATGTACTAACTTAATGAAACGTATAAGAGAGTTTTTTTTTACTTTTTTGCTAACCGTAGCCGTATTCCTGGAATAGGCCCTTACTGTTTCAAGATTCAGGGACAGGTTCACAGTATATCAGACTTGAAACCCGACATAAATTGCCTACCATCTTATGGTCAATTATATATAGTAGAGTCCAGTCTTGCCAACGGTTTGGATGTGAACTGTGACAAATTCTTCTCTAAATCCAAAAGCACTTCACATTCTGTCCAATATTAATAATGCTTGTGTAGCATAGGTATTTCATGTTCACTTTAATAAGATGTGGTAATTTCTTTAACGTTGATTGTGTCACGTAACAATGGGCTACTTATAAATACCAGGTGTGTTCTGAAACGCTATGCACAAATCCACTGTTGTACAAAATAAATTTAAATGAAATTATCTTACCATTGATGCCAATTTGCCAATCAATTCTCTTTTATTATTTCGATTCAAATTTTGGGTGTGCATTAGATTCAATGGCGCATTAAATTCGCGTAAATGTGGTATTATTTTGTACTGTTCAATGTGTTATACTGGATTATGTGTTTATTTTGTGCATATTTTGTTCTGTGTTTTTAATAATGACTCGTTTAAGAGGACGTCCACGCCGGCGTATATGCTAAGGGATTTTTCAATAGCAAGATCTAGAATAAGAACAATGGTACAAAATATTTGTCTCTTAGGCCGCAATACTATTTAAAATGAAAACTCTATAGCAGAGTGGAAATTTACTCACAGTATTGTTTTAAACTATGTGCAATTAAGTATTTGGACATTCTTAATAAATACATTTCTGCTTTTAACAATTAGTCTTTAATTCGCAGCTAAAGCTGCGATTAGCCACTAGTGTGTATTTATTTTGTAGATGTTAGGCATTTACAGATTTTGAAGTCTTGTAGTTGCTTAAACAGGTCGACTCGTAACTATGTGTTTCGTTTTAATGGTTGAGGTTCCTAAAACGGTATACTTCTATACAACATATTCTAAGAATCGCTTGCTCATATAAGCCTTATTCAATACTTAGATTTGTAATTACTATACGTGTCGCGTCTTTAATGACCTGATCAAAACTGCACTTGAAGCATCAATGTAAGCGACGTCCCTGACAAATCTCAGTGGTGTCGGAGTAATGTACTTCAACCTGCCCGTGAACCTTTGGACTCCAAGGACTGAAATTAAGCTGACCTCTTGTTTTGTTTATATCAAGCCACCATCACAGACGACGACTCCTTATATTAACCTTAGTATGGATTGAGTGTGTTGTCTTTCCTGCATTGCCGTAATTGTGTATCTTACCGGCATGTTGTCATGGTAGCTCAGTTGTTACATCACATGGCTTTCTCTACCCACTATCATTCGTTTTATGTAACATAACTATTGCAAAACCTTAATTTGTATATATTTTGTATGTTGTTCTAGACAAATGTTTGTTTCGAGGATACGCTATAATGTTGAAGCGAAATTAAAATGTTTAAAAACCGGGTGGCTATACTCTGGCATTGAAATTACACTGCGCGATGACCAGGAGAAACAAACGAATATCTCGAAAATGGGGTTAATGTCACAAAAAGTTTGACATAGATTGCGTGTTTTAATGAAATCTGAATGTTTTGTTTAGTAAGTTTTTGTCTATTCCTTAGGGTTTACCAGTTATACAAAAGTAGGTGAACAAAGACATCGAATGAACAGGATTTCACAAGCATTCGCAGAAAATTCAAAATATATATTTTATTAATTATGTAAATGTTTTAAACTTACGGTATTTTGATTAGAATCGTTAGAGCCACTTTTACAAAAGAAAAAAATAAGCTACATTTTCCATAAAAATAGTTAGGGGTTGGGGAATTTTCTTGAAAACTTTAGTGTCTCATCCTTAGAAGCGCTGAACTCAAATACGAAGTTGGGTATTTATGTGACGTTTCGTCTTTAAGTTATGTTGTTCACAGACGTACACACAGACTTTTTCCAATTTTTTTCTATTCAGGAACCTCAGAACATGCAGCTCTAATGAAATCTGGAAATCTATTTTTTGGGTGGAATGCAAAACTTCCTCTACCTAGAGAAAGTAAAATTAGTTTAACTACACAGTATACTTTGTTTCTCAACTAAACAACACTCCCTAAGAAGAGGTGGTAAATCTAATTCGCACGTGATTACATTTAGGCAAGGAACCAGCAAAGCAAGACCACTCTCCAATCCTTCAAAAATCAGGATTGCCCTGGAGCATTCCAAGAAGTGTGAAGAGTGGGAGGGAGAAATAGGTTTTCAGTAAAAATTACAACAGCTGGAAATGCTACCCCAAACATTGTCGTTACTCTGGTTCTAGGAATGAAATATGGGTGCGGCAAGGTTTCTTTTGGTGAAACGAAAAGCATATACAGCATATATACTCGAAGTCGTGGAATTTCCTCTTAACTTCCTGAATAATTCCAGGGCCTTTAGTAAGAACACCCTCTCTATTCCTTCTGAGTAAGGTCAAGGATAATGGAAATGAAGTACCACACCATCGACCAAATTTTGCTTAATCTTTTGCATATGTGGATGTTATTTCATTATATATGTGTATATATATATATATAGCATACATGTTGTTTTCTATGAATACAATATAATTACAGTGTATTGCTTTGAAGAGAAAACTCCATATTGTTTGAAATCACTAAACAATTCAAAAGAAATCAATATGAAGCGCCCTTTCTGCTCTGCTGCACTCCGGGTTTCAAGGCTCATTGGAGAAGTGTGTTATGAGATTAATACTAACAATGAAGCTAAGAAACAAGCTAAGAATACTTGGTACAGATCGTAGGGTATTTTTACGCTTTCTTGCAATTGAAACAAAGTCAGTTTTCGCCAGTATTACACCACCTAGGACAATGAACTTTTTACTGCTTATTAAAGAGGGATTTCTGAGTACGCTGATATCAAGATTTTTTACTAGTTCTTTACTCTTTTAATTATAAAAATATTTAAATGTAAAATATATTTCTAATTTTTTTTTTACTTGCATTTATAAGTATAGTTTTCTCTGAAGATACGGACCAGAACTCCGCCAGTTTTTTTATTATGAGTTTTAAGTAGTTTAAGACGGCCGGTTAATCATTGGTCCATTTGGGGGACCAGTTTCATTTTTAAAAAGTAGTCACAAGAAAATACTTTTTTGCTGTAATTCCTTAGGTATTTATAATTTTTTCGTTGAAGCCATGTAGTTTAGGATCAAACTCTTTACCCTACTAAATGCAGCTAAGCATTCTGTACAACCACACAACATTTCAGACTTTTAAGTTAAATATATTTTGAGAAAAGTGTACCTGAAGTTTAAAAAATAAAACTCACGGGAAATGGCAAAAACAACAAGGTGAGCGCATTGTTACTTACTAATATGCTATAACATCTCTGGACCATATGAGACCTTTAAAGGTTCAAATAACAAAACAAACAATACATAAGTATGGAATTAATTGTTCTTTCACACAAGCCGTGTGTTGGACAGAGTTGGAAAGGTAAAATCAGATGACTGAAAAATTCAATGCCATAACCGGGATTTGAACGACGGATCGTGAGACCACGGAGACCGGGAGATCCGTGGTTCAAATCCCGGCTATGGCATTGCATTTTTCAGTCATCTGATTCTACCTTTCCAATACATAAGTATGTTCCTTATACCATTTATAATCCATTACTACAATAACAACAGTCTGTTTTTTTAACTGACTTGAACCCAAATCTCTACCAAGTGTCTTTAAAAGCTTCCAGGGGTCGCTCACCTTTGCACCATTATGAAGAACCGGCCCTGTTTTGTGTGCGCACAGAAGATAAACGAAACCTAAATTAACTCGGAATGAACCAAGTGATTATTATTATTATTATTATTATTATTATTATTATTATTTTAAATGCACATACGATAAACAGTCATTCCTGTGCTCCCTATTGCTTCGATATCTACTGTGGAAAACTCACTTGCCAAGACCTGTATGTTGCCATTTGAATTGTTGGCAATAAATGAAACACGTTTTCCCTGACATAAACCGAACTAGTATAATGTGACGTGACTGTGTTAAGAATCTGCAAGCGCTTGTTAAGCAGTTATTTCATCTCTATATATTTGACATGGCCCAGTTTTCACTCACTTCACTAATGTAATCTACTTCAATTTTCACTGTCACCTAATGAAATACCTACACGTGAAGCAGCTTCTTCTTCCTTCCGCTTCTTTCGCTGGTGAGTCGAACAAATACCTCTAATTTCTTGCAGTAGCAACACTCATAGTACGCCACAACATTCGTCAAAAGCTCACTCGTAGAATAGCACTTTTTGTCGCATCAGAAACGCACTATCTCACTAACTCATTAACTACCTCACTCGCGAGCCGCTGGAATTTTCGAGAGAGTTCTAGAAGGCTCGGAGGGGAAGAAAGAAGGTTCCAAAACAATCACGTTATCTCCCGATTGCGCCTCTGGTGTTTACGCTGGGTGAGAGCGCTATCCCGTCGGTTTATCTCTTCTCGGCCAGTCGGCCGGTTATTCCAGGGGCATCAGCTCGGAGCAAAATAACTTTGGAGTCTCCCTGCTCAGCGCTTGGAGCGTCGGGAGCAACATAATGAGCAAAGAGGGGAAGCGTATGACGTCGTGCATACCGAAGGTCAATTGTGAGCGAGGACTCTATGTTATTCTCGCACTACACTACCTTCTAGCCTAATCGGTTCATAATAACCCTTCAATCACTTTGGAGGATAGATCAGCACAACGTAGGCCTTTGACACCAACAACTTTTAATCCCTCACGGGAGGAAAGGTTGTTTATCGTGGAAGAAAATACAGCAGTAAAGTGTTTAATATGCAGTAAAATATGAATAATATTAACAAATGTAATTTGCAGCGTCATTACTGCTCTTGTCATGCCAACAAATACGACAGCTATGATGGCCAGGAAAAGACAGCTTTGTTAGAAGAACTCAAAAATAACACGTGGCAGTAGGTGCGTAAAGTTCATAGTATCTTGCAGCTCATTTGCTATTACAATGTTTGATAAATACTACCAGATATGATTAATGTGCTTTTAATGTATTTATAACAGGAGGATATATCTGCCTGTGAACCTGCTGTACGGGCCAGCTACAAGATTGCTTTGGAGATAGGACGTACTTTGCGACCTCTCACTGAAGGTTCGTTTGTGCAATTGTGTAATTCTGGCAGCTGAGGCAATTAGTCCAGAACAAGCGAAGTGATTTTCAATCCATTAGCTTATCCTCTTTTATTAGGTTGTCGATTTATTAGTAATGTCGATTTTTATGATTGGAGTTTTATAAGATGGACTTGGTTTTCTTTGATTCGCCAATGCTATTTACAGGATGTCATGGCTAGAATTGGGTATATTGCGAGAATGTGTCAGTCGTCAGTTGCTAATACACAATCACAAAATACAAGTTACAGAGTTTGAGATTAGAGTCCTAAAGCATACAAACAAGTTTATAAAGCTGCTGCTGCGGCTCCAAAATTATGTGAGGTGAAAGGACAAGGTGTCAGCGAGCGTGTGGCACAACGATGGTTCCAACGTTTCAACACTGGAGAAGAAAACACTAAAGATTTACGACGTTCTGGAACATCTAATTTACCGGATATTGAGAATACCCCAGAGTTTGGGAAGAAAATCCGCAAAAAATTACTCTAGGCTGTCAGAAGAACTTCACCCATCAAAAGATACCATACATCGCCAGATTAAGAGACCTGGAAAATCAAGAAGAAGCTGTAGATCTGTACCTCAAGAATTGATACAACAGTCTCATTGTAGAGTGGATATCTGTTGTCAGCTTATCGGTAATGCCATGGATGATAGATTTATCAGGAGAATTGTCACATGTGATGAAAAATGGATCTACTACACTAACCCTGACGCCTAGAAACAGTGGCTCAGTCCCCGTTAACTAACAAAAACATCGTTTAAAAATCAGTTTGGCGCCAATGATGTTTTGTGTCTGGTGGAATATTGAAGGAGTGGTTCACTGAAAGTTTGTCCCAAACGGGCGAGCAGTCAATGCGAATTTATGAAATTTTCAGACGGAGATACCTACCTACCTGTGTGCATTAACTGAAATAGGGTTCTCTTGCAGTAAGACAATGTAACACCCCACACTGCACGAACAACCATGACAAAAATTCAGGAATTGGAAGCAATGGAACTGCTACCACACCCAGCATACAGCCCTGTTCTTGCGCCTTCAGTTTACCACCTGTTTGGATCCATGGCTCATTTCTTGCGTGTAAGAAATTTCGAAAACATTGAAGCTGTGGAAGTGGGTCTCGGCGAATACTTCGCATCAAAAACCAGAGACTGATGCCGTCGCGGGGTAATAAACCTCCCTGAAAGATGGCTAAAGACCATAAAATCTGTTGGTCTCCACTTTGAAGAGTAATTTAATTTCTTGTCAGAAAACGTTCCAAAAAAGTTTTACTTTAAAATCGACATTACTTATGAGGCACCATCTATAGAATTATGCAACGGATAAATGACCTAGCTGATGATGTTGAATGCCAGTTGACCAGCATTACAAACGATTTTATGTCATATTCACTGGCCATAGGCGACAGCAGAACATTAATGACACCTCCTAACTTGCTATTTTTATCAGAGATGTAAATATTGATCCTGAGGTACGGGAAGTACTTAGACATCGTATCAATGAAGCACACTACATCCGGTTTGGATATATTCGAAAATCTCGAACTGACAGTGGAGAGATTTGGCCTTTCATGGGGAAAACTAGTGTATATTGCAACGGATGGGGCAGCAGCAATGTGTGGGAAGAATGCAGGGGTGATAAGGCATCTGCGAAATAAATTAAAAGAAAATAAAGTACAACGCGATCTTCTGGATGTGCACTGCATTATTCATCAAGAAAATCTGTGTGCAAAACACATCCAACTTGGAACTTTATGCCTGTAGTTACTAAAACTATCCTCTTTATAAGACCAGGACTGAACTATAGGGAGTTTCAAGTGTTCCTGGCCGACATTGAAGTGAATATGGCGACATTCCTTATTTTACAGAAATGCGATGGTTAAATAGAAGAAATGTTTTATGTGCTTCTATGCCTTCAGGAAAGAAATAGCTCTCTTCATGGAAATGCAAAATCAATCATTAGAAGAGCTGAACAATGCAAATATACAACTAAATAAAACACTGTTTTACACATTTTTTTTCATCCTCTGTGTTATGGGGGTAGTTTGTCTGCCTCACATTCATCGTCCTCCGTGATGTAGTGGTTACCATGTTAGCCTCTAGTTCCCGAGGCCGCGGAGGGCGATGGCTTTTTTCGGGCGTAAAAAGCCTTAGCATGGCTTCCTTGGGAAGGGAAGTAAAGCCGGTGGTCCCGTGTCGTAGATTTACGCCACGTAAAAGAACCTCAAGCCTGATAAAGATATTATCGGTGTTTCACGTTCAATATAGAATGGGACGCTAAGAACCACAGCAGTTAAAGAGCATCCATAAATAAAACTCAATTTATTTTGCCTCACATTCAAGAGGTTCCGAATTCGAATCTCGATTAGGGCGAGTTATTCCGCTAAGGTTTTTCCGGGCTTTTCCCTTAACTGAAAAGACGAATATCCGGTAACTTTAAGGTCTGTGGACCCCGGGCTCATTTGAATATAATTGCATTCGTCGTCCGGTGTGACCTAAACGGTTAAAGGACGCTAAACAAAAGAAAACATCTCCATGAATTAGTATTTTAATGGCAATAATTATAATGTAAAACTGAAGTAAATTATACCTTTTACTCTCAAAGAGGTCACATTTACTACAACATTATTTTAATAATCTGTCCATTAGAGCGCTGCATGAAATTTCCCTAGCTATGTCTTCAAATGGCAAAATGGCTTCCCACATACCCACAATTCTCCCGCGATGTATCTCCGAAATATTTGCATACATCTCGTGAGCCATAGTTAACACACGCCACTGCTTGGTCGAAAAACAAAGGCAGAACGTTCCAGACACATGCCTCCCTGTTATATACTCACCCGCTGAGGTGGTAAAATGTGTCTCGAACCGGCGGTGACGGCATAAATGGAAGCAAGTGTACTCCCAATCTTTTGGTCCACCTTGATTTCACTGTTATCACTTAGTACTTTGATGTTTCCGGCGAGGTTGTTGTTTAATGGTGGGATGGGGATGATGATAGTGCTTGTATGGATGGATAGTGATGGATAGTTTCCTAAAGAGATACCAAAAATGTATGAACAACGACAGTGGCCAGTTTCAGCATCTCCTTTCATAAAGTTGGTAAGTAAAGCCTTTAAAAGTAGTTTTAAAAATGTTGTATGGTTTCATCCGCGCCTTTTTATGATAGCGGCCGACGGCAACGAGGACCTGGACAGGAAAAATACCGCGCAGGGGGTTCGTAGTTTTTTGGCTCAGTATCATGACGCATCTATATTCTATTGTCGAATGATCAACGTTTTGACTTTTCAACCCAGAGGTCTCAGGTTTAATTCCCGGCTGGGGCGTAGGAATTCTTCTTTAATGAGAATCTTTACTACCTACCGCAGGGTCTGGAAGTATGCATGTGGAAGTGGATGTGAGTGTGTTTAATATTAAAAATAATTAAAAACCAACGTTAAAGAACCTACAATCAGTCAATTTGTTTCAAGTTGTTTAAGCCGCCGATATGACTATAGAAGATAAAGGGCTATGCAAATAATACAACGGAAAAATAATAAATAGTACTATAAACGCAATCTAGCGCGGACCCCCAAGGTCACTCCTGGTTGCTTTGCCATAATATGCTCACTATGCCGGATATTTTAGTGAAAATTGCTCTTTTAATTTATATATACAACACATTTTATGTTATACTTGAAGTAACTACTGTACCAAATCGATAGTAAGCTATCCATCATTTATTTGTTTCCAAAATGCTATTTATTAAAAATTGTAACTTAACATAAATAGCCTACAGCTATCATTAGTCAAACACATTTAGGCCCTTTTTAGTTCAGATAAATTGATTAATTTGATTTGAAAGTAAATAAAGGCTTACTATTTTCTGGTCGTGAACCATGTTAGTGTGGAAGGCTTAAACAATTAAGAATCACGGTGACACTACTTTTGTAATCGAGTACAAGTGACCAGGGAATGCTACACAATGCTATGCCATTGGATAACTCCAGTCACTGTTTCGGGAGTAGTGATCGTGATTCTTCGATCACAGTGATAACATTACATGTAGTGATATTTCGCTCACCTCTAGATAGAATGTTTGCAGTAACAGCCAGAGAAATAACTGCATATCTGAAAGTCTCAAGCTTGGGTAACTTAATTGTATTTTTCGCCTGTTTACTTTCTCTACAACTGTACACGTGTAAACTCAGTAAATTGTGATTTTGTCCAGTTTTCACTGTCACCTCACTAAGTTCTCACCGCCACTTCGTTAATGTGGCCTAGTTCAACTATTCCTTGTTACTTCACTTAGTTTTCACTATCACTTCATTTCTTCGTGACGTAGCGGCGTAATGAAATATGCGCGACGTAGTCATTTCTTCCGAATGGTTTACTCGCTGGGAAGTAGATACAAGACTTCTGTAATATCTCGCTTTAGTATCACTTAGACACGTCACAGAAGTCGTCGCAAACTCACTCGGAGAACAGCACTTCTCGTCGCACCAGATGCGCATTCGCTAAGTCACTCACTACTTCACACTTGCTTACAAGAGCGCTCGTTTATATAGTCGTTGGAGAGCTCCAGAACATTCTATAAGGGGAAACATCCAGAAGATTCGGATTATCTGACGATAGCCTTCCTGTATTTACGCTGGCGAGAGCGCTGCTTATCTTTGTTTATCCCCGACTGACCGGCGTCAACCTCCGGGCAACATTCGGCCAAAGCCGCTGCGTCATAATATTCGTAATGTTAGGTGAAAAACCTACGAAACTCAGATGTCTGCGCTACTGTGTGTGTGTGTGTGTGTGTGCGTGTGTGCGTGTGTGCGTGTGTGCGCGCGCGCGAGTTTAAAGAAAATTCGTTTACATATTTCAAAATTGGTTTTAAGTCGCTACAAAATTAAGGTTAGATGGAAAGCTATATCCAAATTTTCAGTTTTTAAGGGAACCACTGTAGTACGGAGTTTAAATATTACATAAAGAGATTGAACAAAATTTATTGACACATTTGGAATTTGTTTGAAATTAGTAGAACTTGCAGTTTGAATCAGGAGCCTCCAAAATGTCACACAGCTGAACGCTTCCTAATTGAGGTTACAGCCGAAGTTTTCCGAAGCCAGGCTAACTGAAAGAAGTGCTGTAATCAAATATAATACGTAATTGACTGAAACTCTGCGGGAGGGAGAAAATACGCTCTTATTGCGATTGTCACAAGAAGCGAAATACGACTATGATGCAATTCAACGCAGTAGCCGAAACGAGGTTAAAGCATTTATAGACTCACTTACCTAACAATCGGTATTTACAGGTTGCACTGGTTTGCGTATGAGCTGGTATAGAAAACGATTTCACCACGATGAGGCGCCGTTTGATACAGGGCGATGATCGCCACTTTTGATGTCATTTACTTTACCTGCTTCGTTGTTGATTCTACTGCCGTGATCTCGTATCTCCTTCTGTTGTCTCGTGCGCCAGCTGATCCAGTGGTATAGCTATGAGTGCTTTCTCTGGATATGCGTGGATGTGTTGTGAAAAGACAACGACAGCTTAAATTGACTGAGATATTTGATGCGATCTAATACTTTGAGCTAATGAAACGAGTTGCCGACCGTTTGACAAAATTAAATTAAAATGAGTTTTATTTATGGACGCACTTTTAACTGCTGGGACCCTTAGCGCCCCATTCTATATTGGGCGTGAAAGACCTTTAATTTTGTTCAGAGGCCTCTTTATCAGGTTTGAGGTTCTTTCACGTGCTTTAAATATACAACACGGGACCACCAGCTTTACTTCCCTTCCGAAGGAAGCCGTGCTATGGGTTTTTACGCCCGAAAAAAAAATCCCCCTCCGCCGGGTCCTCAAGAACCAGTGGCTAGCATGATACCCCTAGGCCACGGAGGACAGTCCGACCGTTTGACGATAAAGAATCAAACTGATTACGAATCGTAGCACTCGAAATTGTAATAACTGGAATATTATACTTGCTAACTTCTACTGTATCAATTTTACGATTTGAAATAACTGTTTCCGCAATAAAAGAATCTAATAGCCTAGCTTGGCGTGAGTCGCTAAAATGCTTATCGGCGAGACCTTTCACAATAGCCGCGAAATCTTACTCACGCAAGCGCATCACCAGGCGCTTAAAACATCACACGAACAGTACGTACCAGAATAATTCTCTGATTTCGATTGTACTTACGTTTATTAATTTTACCTCCGCTTACATATTATTCCCCTTCCAACTTTACATATTTCCTGAGCCAATGTCAATCTCTCTTCATGTGCGCCTCTGATACTGACTCAGCCTTTCACTTTTCTCAGAATTGATTTTGCCTCTCTAATTTACAGAATTGGCCCACGTGACTGCAAACGTATTAAACTTATAACCTAAGTAAATTCCTAGAATCGTTAAGCTAATGCGTTCTCTCCTCGGCTGATACTAATGACTTTCATTAACCTTCTTCTTGGACAAATCTCTCAACTGAAGCTTGTTGCATTATACATTGATTTAATATGCGGAAATTATTTAGTGCAATTATTTCTCTATCTTACTGGTATTCCTTTATTTAATTATTTATATCTGCCCGTCAATAAGTATGGTATCAGAGCATGACACGCGGAAAATCAGGATTCGATTTCTCCTCGAGTTTTACTTATATTGTTCTTTATTAAACCGTATATGAGTAAAACAATGTTTCAGCAAGGCTGAAGAAAATAATTACGATTTTATTTTAAATGTATTTCCATAAATTGGGACTTTAACATTTCAGATGTCTAGACATGCGTCCAGAAGTGTCAAGTTTTTCTGCACACAATTTTCACCAATTAAAACAATATTAAAGTTACCTTTCAAAGTAAACAAAACCGTTGGACATGTGTTAGATTTACAAATCATCTTGTCACGCAACGTAGCGATACCCCACACATGTGGTTAGGCTAACAAAATACAAACTGCACGCTGATCACTGATGTAGTAATGTAATGAAACGACAATACATCAGTAACGTTGGTCTTCTTTAAATGACGAGAAAACAAATGAGGATAAACAATTTGATAGATCCTATGGATGTAATTGTGTGAAATAAATTCAAATTTAAGAGTAGGTAATTGTATGGGAAATCGATAAAATGTGCATTTTTTTTTCTCCTAAAACATACAAGAGACAGCGCTCAAAATGTCCTGGCAAATGCCGGGGAGGTACCACAAACTTATGCCTGGAAATTCCTTTCTCCATTTATCGTTTTATTTCATGTATCAGTGTCCACCGTCTATGATGCCGTATGCAGTTAAAACAGATATTAAACACTACCCCCTCCCAAAAAAACAACAGTGCACAAAATGTTATAAACGCAACGAAATATAAAGTTATGTGAACGTTTACGATCTTATCTTTTAAAATATTGCCACCGTAGATTGCAGCTTGTTTAATAGTGGATTTTGCTAGACGTGTTGCCGTTCAGCTGGACAGGACACATGCCCTCAAAGGTCCAGACGACTATACCGTTTTCACTATAAGCTGAAAGGAGAAGTAAACAAAACCACGTGACAAGAGAGCACCTCATTGGCTGGTGGGCAAACTACAACCTTTCCCGCTTAGCATGTCTTCTCTTCCTCTACAAAAAAACAGCTCGGTTCACATCGTAACATTTTGTGGTTATTCTCGTGCAGAGAAATTTAAAAAAGCCTTATTGTAACAGTTCAATTTATGAAGCTAAATGTGTTTGTTCAGATTCACCAATAACCAAATGAACCGTCATAGCAGAGATTTTAAGAGGCTATACGCAGGTGTTACAGTTCGTTTCCGGATGAGCCGCCAGTGTACTTTTGCAACTCGTTGAGAAAATCATTACGTTTCCATGGGGAATTGAAATCGATTTGAGTCCAACTCCATACTGAATACGATCCGCGTTTCCATGTTAAATTCAATACGTATTGAGATCGTTTTAGATACACAAAGTTCGAGAATAAAATAATTCAAGCTTTTATGCTGGTCAGCTTGGATTTAGGTTGCCGAACTTGTTAAACATATGTTAATTTGTTTTTTTCTGTATATTGTAAGTGGGTTTTGAGGTTAGCGAATGTTTCTGAGAAGAATAAATTGCGAATTTGGAAGCGATAAAGGTGGCTTTGCAGTGTGTTTTATTACACATGTGATTAACGATTCCCGCTAATAAAAACAAAATGACGAGCCTGCAGCGTGTTACACAACGAGTATAGTAGAGGATAGTATCTTTGGCGTATTCAACACGTTTCCATGCAACACATTTCGATCCGATCCTACTTTCTAAGAGGTTCGGATCCAAGGATCAAAACGATCTCAATACGATGAAAAGTGCCCACCTTTAATCGACAATCAATATGGTTGACCATTGTTTTGCAATAATTGAACTTCTTTGTTAATGATGCAGAATTGTTGCTCGGATAACTTGGGTCGCGTTTGTTTTCTGTTGTGTTATCCTGTAGTGCTATTCGTTTTTTTTAACTTGTTGACTCATAAAAAGTTAAAGCAAAAGTGGTATATTTATATTAGTCATTAAATGAATGATTTCTAAAGACTGAAGTTAAGAACTGTTTAATCCAGTACTTTTAATCACAGATGCCGAACTGTTCAGGTACAACTTTTATTTATCTACTCTTAGTATTATGTGTTAGAAGTTTAGAAAGTAAGGTAAAATATAGGAATAAGACATACAATGTTTAAAAGCTAATGATCCCCCAGCTGCGCAATATACTGTATTCGCATTCTGTCTGAAGCAATTTCCTCTCACGGGTACTTAGTTCACGTCATCCTCCACGTGGTGCCGCTTTGTGCTCGACGGAGTGATACATTCAAGTTTTTGTTTACTTCTCCTTTCAGCTGATAGTGAAAAACGTATAGTGACTACTGATGCTAATGTAGAGAGCCTTATACACAGATTAATGTTACCAGCAACTACTGCATTGCTTTACTTGCTTCCTGTGCAATATTATCACTTATTTTTGAGTGTGTGAATTGCGGATAGTTTTTGTGTAAACAATGATGTATCCTTTGATCCATGAAAATCCCTCGCCCCACGTAAATAAATGCGGTTGTGCTGCAGAAACTATTTTGAAACATTATTTCGGCTCGCGTTCATTTGCACAAAAGCAAGATACTGTAAGGTAGAGGTGGCGAAAGTGGGAGTAGCATGCGCCGCTCTCTCTCTCTCTCTCTCTCTCTCTCTCTCTCTCTCTCTCTCTGTGTGTGTGTGTTGTGCGCGTGTATGCGCGCGCGTGTGTACCTGACAGTCGATTTGTTTTTTACATGCTGCTGAGTATTGTAGACCGTGTTGCATATTGGATGACCTCCGGAGCGAAGACATTTTCCCAACCCTGCTGTAATGTATGACAGCTCTCATTTGGTGATTATTAAGGCATTTTAGCACCCATTGGTATTTAGATTATCCTTGGATCTGTGCACGGCACTCAAACTTCGCATGTTGTTTTCAATGAAAAAATGCATGGAATATAATGCAATGAAGGAAACGGAAAATTTCAGAATTCTTCGGGATTGTCAAATGAATTCGAAGCAAAACATTGCTTCCATATGGTCATTAGCCAACTTTGGAAAGAGTGGAACTGGCTTATCACCACGTGATTCGTTTTAAAAAATATTTTGAGAGATACAACGCCTCTATGACGAATAAATAGTAGACTCTCAAAACTATCTTTAATGGTATTGAAGAAAATACCAACATTCTTTATCCTATAATTATTTATGTATTTTCAAGAAAGGACCACCAAAAGCACTGTTGGCGTATTCTTTGGGATACACACGACATGGGATTTCAGGACCCATTCCCAAGATCGCGGGTTCAAACCCGGCGGAGGGTGATGGAATTTTTTCGGGCGTAAAAATCCTTAGCATGGCTTCCTTCGGAAGGGAAGTAAAGCCGGTAGTCCCGCGTCCTAGAGTACGTAAAAGAACCTCAAGCCTGATAAAGAGTCCTCTGAGTAAAATTTACCGGTCTTTCACGTCCAATATAGTATGGGGCCCTAAGGATGACGCAATTAAAGAGAGTCCATAAAAAAAACTCAATTTAACTAGGCACCTAAAGACGATCTGCCTTGGGAAATGCATACCCTATAGCTAAGTAATGCAATGGGGGTGTGCGAATGTTATTTTCGAGATAAACACTAATACAGCCTTAAATCAATTGTTATAACACACACTTGAAGTCCTCTTACTCTTATTGAACTGTATCTAACATGGAATCCATTAGAGAGCGGTAAAAACATACAACAGAAAAATTAGAACTTTCCAACATGGAAGCTATTTGCTTACTCAGAGGAACTTTAACCAAAAGTTTCCCACATTTTTCTATTACATTTATTTTTCTTCAGAACACCATCAAATGTATCCTTTTCTACAGTGAAAGGTTCCCTGAACATACTGAAAGACCGTCTTTAATTATAAACAGCATCAAATTTGGAAACAATGTATACGATTTGTATTTTATACTGTTTAGCATTTTTGTGTTTCACAAAATTATTCGTTATATACTTTATCGTTATGGTTACTATTTTATATTTCCAATTGGAAAAATCCTAGTATTACATTTTACATGACTTTCTGTTCCCGTTCTTCTACAAACTACTGTTCCAAAAGCTTATACTGTATGCTTATTATTAATCGCGATAAAGATTTGCAGAAGAGCTTTCACTACGCATTTTGTTGTAAGTACAAGGGAGATACAGAGACTTATGCGATAGTCATATGTTCAAAAAGTGGATCGCTCGCTACAGGCTGGTTTTTAAATTCCTTATTTTTTCTAAGACATGGTGAAAAACAAATGAATAATGACTTAGAACTTCGAAAAATGCTTCAAATATTGGAAAATTCAAACCAATAACACGAATATCTCGGGAATGATTAATGCCACATCATAAATTGTGTGTTTTAAGGAGTTCTACATCTTTTGTGTATAAACTTTTATCTCTTATGATGTACTATTTATACAGAAGTGTACAAAATGTTTACGGAACATCTGAAGAGAACGGGGAAAAAATGTGATACTATATCGATTCTACTAAATTTTCTGTAGCTATACCTATCTCAAGGAAACATTACTTAGTGTCCAAGAAATGTATGCTTCAAAATAGTGCGTGCTTAATGTGTGCCCGTTATTGTAGTAAATATAATTTCAGATGTTGGTATAGTGAAATAACATTCTATGTTGAACCGCGTTGTAGTTTAGTTCCTCTAAAATTCTATTCGTAATGGAAGAAGGAGAGTATAATAAGGGAATAAGTAAGAAAATACGAAGAATAGAGAAAACGGAAATGCAAGTGAGAAAATAAGATCCATTTAATTGCAAGGAACTGAAAAGTTTTGAGATTATAGGGACTGGGGAAAGAGAAAGCTTCTGAAAGATTTTAGTTTTGTTTGCTGGAACATATAAACAAAGAGATTATTTAAGTGCTTTAATGTCCATTAGAAGAAGACCGAGAAAAGACGAAGCAGACAATAAACAAGTGAACATCTTAAAGAATACGGTTACAGGTACAAGGTTAGGATTATGAGAAGACACCTGATTTGTATGCACTAAAAATATGTAAAACTAGCTGACTGCCCGACGTTGCATGGTTAGTTTTTAAAATTAATTTGATTTAAATTAATTTTATTTATCTCTCCCATTCTCTTTTAAATTATTGTACAATCAGTTAGGGGATTTTTATGGAGAATCCTCCCCTTTACCCCTTATAATTGTAATTTTGCGTAGTCCCGGTCATTACTAATATCGAATGAAAAAGCCCGCGATTCACACAAAAGGATATGAAACGTCAGCGGAACGTCTGTCCTCCTTAACCTCCTCCGATAGTTTTCCAAGTTCTCGAAATGCTGCATAGCCCACAAAGATTCTTTGACGGGGAAAGAATCATCCGTTAAGAATGGTCGAGTCATTTTACAGATATTCACAGTAGTGTTGTAACTTCTCTTTAGTCCTGAAATTATTTAATAACATAAAAACTTCATAGTTTTCGCATAATTCATAGATACTCTCGGGGTCCTGAGCCGCACTCTCGATTGGATTCCTCTAAGTGGTGAGAGGGCGTATGTCAAACGCCCAATCCACTTTGGTCCAGAAGCGTGTTTGACCAACTATCAGAACCTCCCTGAACACAGTCTGACGGATACCGCTGCGCGGGACGGGGGAGGGGAGTCGCAAAAGGTGACTGGGTAACGTGTAATTCCGCCCTTGAGTATCATGTACGACTGTATTCTGGGCTGATAAGGCTCTCCCGGAAAAGGGCAATTGCATGAGCTGTTACACTCCTGAGGGCAATTGGGTCCCTGGGAGGTGAGATCCAAAGGTGAGCAAGGTCCAGGCCAGAACTCTCACCTAAGTCGGTGTGGCGCCTAGGATGTGAGCATATCATCGTAGACATTTGTAATGGTGGAGGCTTTTTCGCAATGGAAAAACCCTACAAAAGCAAACAAATAAAACAGAATGGAAAAGAAGTAGTCGAGCATTGTGGTCCTCGCTACTTAGTTATCAATAGAACTCAGGAAGGGAGTTTATTACATATATTCACTATTCAAAAGGATCTGGATGAAATTGCTGGTGCAGTTTAATCCTGTATAAAACTGCAATGGCACGCTCCTGATTGAAGCACATTCAGCATTCCAGGCAGCTATTATACTGAAAGCAAATATATTAGGTAGCTACCCCATACGAGTTGAGATGCACAAGACCTTGAACTCCTCGCGGGGTGTTGTGAACGTCCGTTCATTGGACGGTATGTCCAATGAGGAGATTCAAGAAAATCTTGAAGATCAATGTGTGACATCTGTATATCGGATTCAGCGGAGAGAAAGATGTGAATTCGTACCTACTGTACCCTATTTCTTAATTTGAAGTTAAGCCATATATCCCCAACCCGCTGAGATGTTATAAGCGTCATCGCGTTGGACACAAGTGATTTCTGTAACGTGTAGCTCCTGCATTAAATGTGAAGAATGCTCACACGAGGGAGCATGTACATCTGCTCCGACGTGCGTTAATTGCAGGTGAAATTCATCTAGTTCCCGAGAATGTCCCCGTTTTACAGAGGAAAGGGCGATCCAAGAAATCCGGGTTAGGGAGAAGGTGTGCTTCTCGGAAGCCCGATACCTATAACTCATTTGCAGCTCAACCGGTACCGAGTCAGGAATCGCAGCTCAAACCAGTAATATTAAAGGGGCCACACTTTCAGAAAAGATTCTGGTAGCCAAATCATTTCCAAAGCCCACGAAATCAACATCTACATCTGCATCAACATCTGTCAAATGTGTTACTGGCAAGATGAACCCTCCAGTAAAGTCAAGACCAATGACCTCAACTAATAAGACTGACAAGCCCGTAACGTATAAGTAATGCACTATAAATAAAATTTAGGACCAGGTATGCTAGAACAACTTCCTGGAGGAAAGTGATACGTGTGTACCCAGAACATCTAAGGGGAAAAAAGTCCACGGACATCTCCTCGGAGATCCTCTTCTGAGGAATCTTCTGCAAAGGACTCAGATCGGCGACCTTCATTTTCGTTTATCTCTACATCCAATCGGTTCGAGGCTCTCCGGCTCGCGTTTTCCGAGTAAGGGTCGGCTATGTTTATTCGAACTTTTTTGTTTAGGTGAACGCAGTGTCTCAGGAATCGGTTACACTGTTTACTATAGCAATTAATTCTATCTCTGTGTTCCTCTAGGGGCATCATGATGTTTATTCGTAGACGACGTTATTGTACTTCTCAGCGTACGCCGCTTTTTGGAAAGCCGTATGCAGCAATGTTTAGACAGTCTTAAAGAATGGAGTTCTAAAAACTGCTTTCGTTTCTCAACTGAGAAGTCAATCTGCGCTAATTTCTGGCGCCGTAGGAGACGATTACACCTTCGCTCCGATTCGGTCCAGGTTTACTTCCTCTCGTAGATTCGATGAGATTCCTGGAGTTGACGTTTGATTGGAAACTTAGCTGATTATCGCATTTAGAGCAGCTAAAAGCGCGAGTTACCGTTCTCTGAATATCTTGCGGATATTAAATGACAAATCTTGGGGAGTGGTTCGGGCAGTTTTGCTGCGACTATATCGCGCACTGATCCGATCTAAATTAGACTACGGGTATATAGTTTATTCTTCAGAACGACCATCTGTGCTGAGAAGATTAGACACAGTCCATAATCGGGGTATTCATGTGGCTATTGGTGCTTTTCTAACCAGCCCTGTTATGAGCCTTTACGCCGGATCGCTAGAACCTTCTCTGCGACATTGGCTTGATGCCCTGTTAGGAAATTACAGCTGTGGGTTTATGTGTATGTCTATACATATATCTCTTGGGTGCGTGCGACATCTCACGTAGGTCCTGGGATGTCGGCACACCGGAAGTCTGCGATGGCAACGTTTAGTATCCGCACTTGTGCTTTTAGAACTTTTTGTCACGTTACAATGAAAGAATTTTTATCTACACCGACGGATCTAATAATTGCTCCAACGGTGTTAGTGCAGAGCTGTATGCCATATACCGAGCTATTTTGTATGTGCGCCGCCGAAATTTAGGAGTGTTTCATTTTGAGTGATTCCCTTAGTGCACTTCAGAGCCTTCTTAAACTGTACAACTATCGTCCCATTGTTCAGCGAATGCAGGGTGCCCTCTATGTTTTATACGTTTCTGGCGTTAATGTGGAGTGTGCTTGGATACCTGGTTACGTCTGCTTGCCGGGGAATGAACTGGCGGACTTGGCAGCTAAGGTGGCAATCCTGTTTTGCAATCAGAAGACCTTAGGCTGTTGTGCGGAGAGTGGTGCTATCGCGCTGGCGCGAGGATTGGTTAGCTCACCACGGAAATAAGCTTAGAGTAGTGAAGGATGTCCGATAAACTGGGTAACTTGCTTTCGTGTATCTCGTCGTGGAGAGGCGATTTTAGCTTGGTTGCGTATTGGCGACTGCAATTTTATCACGGCTACCTCTTTAGAGGGGACCCTGCTCCTGTATGTCCGCTGTGTAGCGAAAATCTGGTCGTCCGTCATGTGCTGCTAGTGTGTATTCCTCTAGCACATCTTCAGGACTCCCTGCAACTGCCGACCAGTCTTTGAGAGGTCTTAGCGGACGATAATCACGTCATTGAAAAGGTTTTTAAGTTTTTATCAAAAATAAACTTTCAGATGAGGATTTAGTCACATTAATATCTAGTTTTTCGTACCTCTCCACTTGATTGGTTTTTTTAATATTCATCTTTATCTCTGGCTTTTGCTGTGATTTATATATTGATCCTTATCTCTGGCCTTTGTCATGATTTTTTGTATTGAACTTTATCTTTGGCCTTTGCCATGATCTGTTTTTCTAAGGGCGCTAATGACCTTGCAGTTGAGCGCCCTTAAACACAAATCAATCAACTGTAACATATACAATGAAATAGAGGTGAAGCTGGTGAATATGAAGATTTCCCACTCCCAGGCCACGAAGTTAACCAACCGCTGTTGAAAAGACGCATATTCTGCGACCATTGAAGAAAATAATATTCTGAATTGTTAATTATAAAATACCCGTTGATTGATTTCTAATGTTAGCTGGAGACAATTTTCTCTCTTTATACAACTATTACTCAGCATTGCAGTGGTGTATTCTACAAGCACGGGGTTGAAACTAAGGATAGGGTTGAATTTGAAAGTCGAAAGCAGTCTGTAATTTGTACTTGTACCTAAAGCATATGAATCCAAAGTTTTGTCCAGATAGTGACAAATGTGAGTATGGGTACGAGGGCGATAATGAAAATTTTAAGAATGCCATGCTTCTAAAAACAAATGAAATTTGTTTATATTTGAACAGCATCTTTCTAATGTTTTGCGAGTTGTTTGTCGTGTAGCTGTTTCGATTTGCTCTAATAGTTTGTAAATTATCATCATTTAAAGATTTTGTGTTCACCCAAAAATTAATTTGACTAGAGAACATGTCCGAGCTATGATGTTTTACGATTTTAAATCATCGTTAACGCTTAAACAATGTGAAGATCGGCTTAGAAGTACATTTATGAGGAAGCCCAATATAAGGCAGCAATTTAAAATTGGTACAGCGAATTCAAATGAGATTCTTCTTTTTCTTTCTCCATGATGAATTTGGTGAAGTTCGCCAAAGAATTGTTGTTACTGATGAAGATATTGCCGCTGTTGGAGCAATGCTTGAAGAAGATCGACGATTTCTTATGCATTTATTCGGGTGACAGTGAGCATTAGTATGAGTCAAATACAAAACATTTTTCGTCCACAGACATGAGAAACTTTGTTGTCGATAGATTCCGCATAAACTGACTCTCGATCAAAAACAACGCATTGATTAGCGCAGAAAAGCTGGAAAAATTGCAAGGGAGCACTTCAAATTTGGCGTGGAATATCGTTACTGGTGAAGAATCTTGGATTTATTATTATGATCCCGAAAAGAGACGTCAATCAGGTCAATGGGTCTTTCGAACAGAACTTAAGCCTACAAAAGTCAGACGAATTCGCAGTGCTGGTAAGAAGATGGTCATTATTATTATTTCTTTTCTAAAAGGGCCATATTGCTACTATAGCATTGATGATTACCTGTGATTATGGCCATCATAGCAACTGAGTGGCCTCTTAAATAGGCCATGTACGCAGACTCAAGAGTGCATTGTGCCTCATATTTTGGACAGACTACGTCCTTGAAATCTACCACATTTATCTCCTCAGGTTCCAAAAAGGAGGAACCTAAGGATACATACCTATTCACATAGTACCTATTCACTTTGCATTCGCATAGTATAAGCTGTGAGGTCTCCAAGTCCCGCGCACAGTTTCTATTATAGGATTAGAAAATAGACGTACCGTCACTGCCGATTAGTACACAAATGTCTGTTTATCGCAATTTTTGGAAAAAGTACGTGAAAAACGCCCAAAAGGAAAAATAAGTTACAATGCATCGTCGCATACAGAAAAATTAACAAACAAATATCTGGATATCCTTAAGGTCATTACCATGAACCCTCCACCATACAGCCCTGACCTAGCACCTTGTATTTTGTTTTTGTTTCCAAAAATTAAGGATAAAATGCGTGGAATCACTTTTCATCATCAGATAAAGCAGTGGAACATTATAAAAACGTTTTTGACGTGCCTCAGGAAGAGTGTCATCATTGCTTTAAGGACTGGTTTCATCGAATGTAAAAATGTATTGATCTTAAATGGGAATATTTTGAAAAACAATAAAATCATTTAAAATTTAAAAACTAATCCTTGTTTGACTTTCTAAACATTTTCAGTGTTTCGACGTCATAACTTTTTGAAGTTGTATGGTATTCTTTAATTTTCGCCAAATTATATAGTCAAAAGTGCACAAATGTGCTTGGCTGACCAAGCGGTATAGTTTTGCCTATAAAGGGTTGAAAATATGGTAGGGATGGTTCTTAGAGGCATAAGGTAGCTTATAATTTTCGTTGGGTCCTATAGTACAAATTTACAACTATCATCTAGATAGGTCAAAGAACGTTGATTTGTGTGTTAGGGGTTGTAAATAGGGATTGAATGTAAGGGTATCTTATTTTTTTCACGAAACGGGATTGAAATTTGGTGGTATGAATATGAAAAAGACCCTAGCCCCAGTTTTCAATATTTTTTTTGAAACTTATATAGATTGTGATCATGTGGAAGAATATGGCTTTTCAATGGTGAAAGAATTATCAAAATTGAGTGGTTTTTGAGATTAACACATATACTCGCGCGCGCACAGACACACACAAATTTTCTCTCTTTATAATAGTAATATAGATCTGCATGCATTTATGGTGTCAAAATCTTTAAAATATGCTTTCTAATTTCGAAAACATGCACTAATCATGCACTAAAATAGTTAACTTTAAGCTTATAGTTTTTGGTACGTACAATATACATTGTCCGCCTCTGTGGCGTAGGGGTAGCGTGTCTGACTCACATTCAGGAGGCCCCGAGTCCGAATCTTGTTAGGATGAGTTACCGGGATAAAGTTTTTTCCGCGGTTTCCCCTTATTCTGAAAAGACGAATGTCGGGTAACCTTAAGCTCTGTGGACCCCGGGCTCATTTGAGTATAATTTCACTATTTCATTCATCGTCCGATATGACCTAACCAGTTAAACGGTACTAAACTAAACTAATAATAATAATAATAATAATAATAATAATAATAAATATCATCTCATTTTCTGCTAGGAGCGTCATTTCAATTTCTGCTTGGCAGAGAGCAAGATTGCCTGAAGCATTTTCTCTAGAATTTTCATGTGAATTTTAACGACATATTTAGCCTAAAAGAAAATCTTTTATTTCATAAATGTAAAAAGTTCTATTAAAAGTGGTTGTCATACTTTTTCTTTTGGTAGAGTAATAATAATCAGTGGCCTAATTATTTCTCATGAATTGGGGGACAACTGACTCACCTGCCCCCCCCTCCTGAATGACGCCTCTGTTTTCTATAAATGCTCAGGTATAAGTTTATGTCGTTTAACTTAGTTTGTATGCTAAGAAGGATCTTTCCACATCTACAGATGTTATTGGGCAAAATTTGAAAGCTTTTACTAAATCAGGGGAAATTTCTTCAGGAAGCTCTGTGTTTTCACATTGAGGATATTTATTCCCAGAACACAAAGCTTTAATGCCAGGAATTCTCTGTAAAACACTGCACAGTTTACAGCTTAATTTTCCTGCATACTATAAAGGAGCATTCTCAATTTACTCTGAACCTCCATATGGGTCTCGCGATTATAAGGATTTTATTTACTTTGTCACTAATAGTTTAAAGATTTGTTTTAAAGTTAAACATTTTAAATATGTGTATTATATGTTCGATGCATGGAAAAATGATGAAATATGCAATTATATGACTATAAAATTTGGCACACAAACACAGACGAGCACGAAAAAATTGCAAAACTAAATTCCATATCACAAGTAAAACAACCAAATATGCATTTGCGTATAAATCCGATGTCTACTCATGAGACATGCTGAAGTTATTTTTTTATGGTATTACCATACAGACAAATACAACAAAGAAATCCCTGATGACTACTTGTGCAGCACGGTCGCAGAGGGAAGCTCCATTGCATTTTTTTTTTCGAGTGGAGGAAAAATACTTTTGCGTACTAACCCCATAAATGGGAGTGTGTGACTCCACCGCGCCGCGAGCCGTGGCCCTACCCACTAAAAAACCTCCACCGGAGAGAATTCAGGTATAGATGTGGCAGTACCGCCTATGCACTTGCGGATTTGAGGTGTAGGTATATTGGCCAGCCCTCAGGGCTTGAGCCTGGGCAAGGAGAGGAGGCCGGACGTAACCATGACCGAAGCCCTGATTACGCCCTGGCGAATTTGGAAGTTTGGTGATATGTCATTCCTTGTTCACGCCGAGGCGTGTCGTCTTGTTATATTGTAGGTGTTGAGCATCACAGGTGCGCCCTTGTGTGCGAGTCGGATCTTGAGCCGGAGGCTGCGTCCCTGAAACAAATCATTCTAGGCATGCACAATACATATGTTTACACTTATTTGTGTTTGCAGAAAACATGCGAAATCTCAAGATACTGTGTGTGGACTGTATCAATCATTTGGGCTCACTTAAAGGTGTTAAATTACACTAACAATTGAAGAGATTATAAAATTTGTCTTATGGAGGATCTTAAAATAAAAAAACTTTACATTATGTGCATGACAAAATATCCAAATACTCCAGTAAACTGTGAATACTATAGAAATATTTTTCACTATGAATATATTTTCGTAATTGATGAAATGGAGGCAAAAAAAAAAGTTGAATAGGTAAGGCAAGCTAATTTTTTGCACATGGGAAAGTCAAACCACTGAATATCATGCATGCACTATATCTAAAACAGTCTCAAACATTCTATGATCGAAAACCAGACTATGAAGGGGCTTGCTTAGATTACACGAAAACTTATCAGTGCCCAGTTGTGACCACAATGCTGTCTGTATATTATAAACAATAATAAATTAATTCTCGTTTTATTCAACATACATCAACTGTCCAATGGGAAGGTCTTTTTCATGCATATGATGCTACCGTTATTGCCACTTTTGTTAATGCGTTCTTTGGAGAAAAAAGAGTTAAATATCCAAATATTTTCATAGTTTTTTTTTTTTGTAGGCCAAAATAAGAGTTTCATGACGACTCGTTGATTGCATTATCTCTGCACAGTGAAAGAATATGAGTATTTGAATCGGTAATAATTTTCCTTCCTATCAGAGGCCATTCCTACATGGAACCAGAAAAGATATGGGCAACATACACAAAAAGTGAACTTAGATTACAACCAGCTGTTTCCTTTTAACATTGTAAGATACAATCAATGGTTTTCAAATGGCAAGAACACTTTCCAAATATTGGTTACAGAGAAAGACTCAATTTAAAAATTGGCCAATTAAAGAAATAAGGTTCACTTCATAACGTGTACAAATTTTCCAGTGTCAAACAACGTATAATGGAGCTTGTAATCTTCCGTTCTCATAGAGAGTAGAAGTATCTTTCAAGATAACGGTCTGGTGAGTTTTCCAATAAGAGCTGCAACATTTGCACATCTACGGGTGCTCAAAGACTTTTGTTCCCCAGGAGCTCAGATGTGTAAACAAGTTAATATGGGATTTATATATTCTGTTGTAGTTGGAGTAGCTTTTACTTTCTCTACTACTTACCTATAGCAAGTAGAAGTAGTATCGCATTCCTTTCAAAAAATTCAATATCGAGATTTCACCGGAAATACACATTTTGAGGCTCTCTGAATCCCCCCTCCCCAAAGGAGTTTTAGGTAAAGGTCTGTTTATATGTTTTCTTGTGTGCATGCGTTCGTGCGGGCATAACTCCAAAATTAAAATCGCCTAAATACCAAACGTTGTATTTAGATCTTCCAAGGATGCGACACGAAGATTTTGAAGAAAATTCCTTCACCCCAACTACCTCTTACATGGGCAATTTTTCCTTATCTTTTATTTTCTCAAAAATGATTAACGAATCCAAAAAAAGGCATTTTTAGGAAAAGGTCCGTGCGCGTGCGATTGTGTGTATTTGAGAGAGAGAGAGAGAGAGAGAGAGAGAGAGAGGCAGAGAGACTGTGAACAGCACAACTCAAAACCGAAAAGTCGGGTAAACACCAAACTTGATATTTAGGTTTAGTACCTTCAAAATGTTGGACAATAAAATTTTCAAGAAAATCCCCCTAAAGGTATTTACAAGACAAATAAAAAATGTAATTCGAATTTTCTGAAATAAATTAAATTGAATGTTATTTATGGACGCTTTTTAACTGCTGTGGTGGTCCTTAGCGTCCCATTCTATATTGGAGTGAAAGACCGGTAATTATGCCACCGGCTTTACTTCCCTTCCGCAGGAAGCCATGCTAAGGACTTTTACGCCCGAAAAAAAGCCATCGTCCTTCATCGGGTTTGAACCCACGACCTCGGGAACTAGAGGCTAGCATGGTAACCACTACACCACGGAGGACGACTTGAATTTTCTGGGAATAGCCATGAAGTCCTACTCATTCGGACGGAATTTTGTATAATCTTGTACTGGTAAACGTTAAGGATAGACGAAGACGTATTGCACAAGAAACATATCTCTTTAAAACACACAATTCATTTCAATTTTTTTTTTTTTTTTTGTGGCTTAAACGATTCCTTAGATATATATGTTATTAAAGGTTCGAATTGTTCATTCCTTGATCGTTCTTTTCAAGTCCCGTTGCCATTCAGTTGTTTCTCGCGATTGCATGGAAAGAGTATGGAATTTCAAGGCCAATATATAGCGTCCAGTTCTTAAAACTTTGAATGTCGCTGTTCTCTTTGTATCCATAGGGAAATGTGTAATGCAGCTATTTCTGCAAAGGTTTATTTGGATTAAAATGTAGTAAATAGAAAAATAAGCTTTCGTAAGAATAGCTTATATACCCACTAATAAACGATATAGGGTAGAGAAAGTCATGTGAACATATCACAAGTTTGTTTGTTTGTTGGTTTTTATTTAAAGAGATTTGACTATCGCTTCAGTCTCCATCTGCATTTCATTTATACCCAGGAAATGTGTGCATAATAAAACTATTTCTGCAAACATCTATTTCAATGAACATCAAGCAGCCAGAAAAATAAGCATTTGTAAGAATAGTTAGTAGAAAAATCTAAAAATAAACTAAAGTGGGCATACAATATCATTAGTAAAACATCAGTATTCTTAATGTGTAAAAAGAAACAATCGGAATTACAATTTACATGTTCTGGCCTTTTTCAATGCTTTTCGTTTTATCAGATTTATACTGTTCTGAAAATTCTATCGGCTGTACAACTTTTTGTGGTGTTTACAAAATTATATTGCGTGCATTTGGTGGAGCAAATGTTTTGGTGTAATACCTAAAACTGGGGAAACTGGGTTTCGATGTGATCGAAGGAGCAAAAATGCTTAGAAATTATCAATGGTTATACTGATCTCAATAACACCTCAGTTTTCACGAATTCATGATCGATTTCTACGTGAGCTTAAATCTTACTCCGTTAGATATTATATAAATAAAACATTTGCCATACTTAATGCGTATAAAATAATTTTGTAAACACCGCACATGAAGAGATTGAAAAATCGGTTAAGAAGAAAAGGAAGTTAGGTATAAAATTAAATGTGAGACTTTTCTATGTGTTAATTTAATTGCTGGAATGTTTTAAAATTGAGACGAATTCTTTCTAGAGTCATTGTATGTCCGTCGGGAGGAACAGTGTCTTTAAGTGATGAAGAATTATCAAAACTGGCTTAGTGGTTCCCAAGATTGCATGAATTATGGTGGGAGATCATAAAAGTTGCCTGAGTATCTGATTTGAAATTATGAGGGTTGATAATCTGATTATAAGAATTTAAAAGTGTTGCCATTGTCGCTAAACCAAACAAACTTACTTACTGATGTAAAACAAATTACTTATTGAAAACCATGCGGGCATCATGATGCAAGTCAGAAATAAAACACGAAATGTGATAACCCTATTTATTGTTTATTTCTATACACTTGATTACATTCTTTGCCCAACTCACTTTGAAGGAGAGCTTTATTGCATTACAATGTTATTAAACGTAATTACGATTTTTTTGCCATCAAAAATGAAAGTTGTTTCTAAAAAAAAATTGGGTTAGTATGATGCAGGCTTGGAATGGAACACGTATACATCGTTACGTACCATATGATAGACATACCAATTAGTTATAATTAAAGAACTTAGCATGCTTCTCACAGACTTCATTTTCTTAAAGCAATCAGTATCTTTTTAATGAAATGTTCACATTAACTGAATTTAACTAAAGCGCCGTAACTCTTGCCGTAGTGAGAATGAATTTGCGATAACTCTGAAATTCGGCAATATCGCGAAGCATGATAAATTAAACCAGTTTTTTATTTATGGGATTCCATCTAAATCTTTGTGTAAGATCTGATAACTTTAGTGTAGACCAGTGGTTTAACAAAAATTACAGAACGTTTAGCTAAGGTAAATATATAAATCAGAACATGCGAAATTAATCATACATCAAATTGTCAATATAACGCTACTGCTTCAAACCCAAAATGTCCTGAACAGAAGCTTAAATCAGTTTGTAACTAAAGGGGGCTACTTCCACTTCCACTAATTTGCATAAAAATAATTAAACTTTAATTCATATGTACAGAAACAACTCTTCTTTAGTAGTTTTAATTTCTCTTAAACCAGTAATACGTATTTGGAGGACCACCGAAAATAAAAAATGCGTTTTTATAAAAACATCTGTTTGCGCGCGCGTTAACGAACACTCGGATTATTACGACTTGCTATTCAAGCCTCGCATCTTTCAAGGGAGAAGAAGACATTTCGCGAAATCCTCTTCACCCTAAACTGTTGTTTACATGGAAAAGTTTTCCTTGTTTTTTATTTTCTCAGAATGGCTCAAACAATTTTATTAAATTTTCTTACTTTTGAGTCATTGCCACGAGGAAAAAAAATTGAGTTTTATTTATGGACGCTCTTTAACTACTATGGTTCTTAGCGTCCCATTCTATATTGGGCGTGAAAGACCGCTAATTTTGCTGAGGCCTCTTTATCAGGCTTGAGGTTCTTTTACGTGCCGTAAATCTACGACACGGGACCACCGGCTTTACTTCCCTTCCGAAGGAAGCCATGCTAAGGATTTTTACGCCCGAAAAAAATCCATCGCCCTCCGCCGGGTTTGAACCCGCGACCTTGGGAACTAGAGGCTAGCCGGTACCACTAGCCCACGGAGGACGACTATTGCCACGAGGAACAAAACGTTTAGTGCATTTTGTGAAATGAGCCTCAAAGGAAAAACACAACATTCGAAGACTGCCTTTGTGGTCGAGTTCTGGCGTCTAAAACCAGAGTTTCCGGCCTCAATTCCGGTCTAGAGTGCGGAAATTTTTCTTTAATTAGAAACTTTCCCCACCTTCCGCAGAGTATGGAAATAGGCATGTGGGAGTGAAAATGATTAAAAACGAACGCTAAAGAACCTGCAGTCAACAAGTTGTTTCTCAAGTCAGTGCTCCCGATATAACCATGAAACAGTGACAAAAAGAAAGAAGAAGAAGAAATCGACCAATGACAGCTTGTGATCTATCATTATGAAAGAAGCCTCAAATGCAAAGAAACTACCAACACCTTACATTTTTAGTACGAGTAAAATTTTGGGGATATAGTGAGAAGAAACAAAAATGAGGATAGAATGGGGTCCAAACCTAAAAAAATTGGTGGGGGGAGCCGAAAGAAGCTGACAAAATGCGAAGAGTATGGAGTAATCCGCAATTAAGAATCCAAGAGGTTGTGCAGGATTTGTGAAGGAAATGCTTAACAAGAAAATTGTAGTGAGAGTTCGAAGAGTAATGAGAAACGAAAAGTAAAATGGCAGAATAGGGAGAGGAAGGGAAGAAGAAGAAAAAAAAATACATGGAAGTGAAGTACACACAAACCAGAGACTTTCAGTCTGTAAGGGAGCACGTTAACAAAAATTAAAGCCGTTGGGAAGATGAGATTTTTGCAGATGAAAGCAGAATTTTGGCCTAGGTGGCCAAAAATATGTATGGCGTAAATTTAATACAAAGAGCCTGTCTCTGCGCAGCATGGAGACAGGTGGAGAAGGCCGAGTTACGGTGTGGGGTTTATGGAGTAGGCGATCTTGTATTTATAAAAATTAAGATCGATCTCCTTATGTACTTAGATATACTGAAGAATCATCTCAAACAAAAAGCAGAAAATCTAGGTATCTTTGCTTCACCATAACGATCCCAAACACACGGCTGCTATACAACTGTCCAAAAGTAATTCAAACGCCTGCACTATCGCTAGCTTAAATCCTATTGAACATTTTTGGAAGTTACTTAATATTAAAGTCAGGTAAACTTCAGTATCTTCCAAGACAGAACTGGAGGAAGACCAACCTAAAGACCACTAAGAAATTCATAAGAGGAATGTCAAAGCATTTTAGGGCTGTGATGAGGTCTAAGGGATATCCAACTAAGTAGTCATTTTCAGAAACAGAATATTAATGAGGCATTAGATTCAGTCACAAAAATGTAGTATTACATTTATATTTACTTACATGATAAACGTATTTATTTTTTAAATGTTGGTGTGTAAGAATTAAAACATACTTTTTGGACAATAATGAAGTGTTTTTATTTCAATATTATTTCAGAACATATTATTTCAAGGGCCGTATTTAGAGGTTTTTTTTTTATGGTTCAACCCCCCCCCCCAAACTTCTGACATTTTTATGTATTTAAATTCATATCAAACCAATATGAGAAAATGTCGTTAGATAACAGTAGGTCTATTGCTAGTAGTACATTTACAAGAAAAAGGGAAACTTATTATTGTTGTCTTACATAGGTAAGGTGACCATACATTCCGGTTTTCGAAGCAGTCTCCATGTTTTGTACTGTAAGGTGGAATATCCTCATTCTGGTGAGCTTTTCCTATCTATATAATGTCTCCAAGCAATTTTCTTATCCATGTAACCTCTATATACTACGGAGTAGGTACATGGTAACTGTGTGGGGTACTGTTAAGTTTAGATCTACTTGTGGAAAACCCTCCCCGAAATTTTTTTTCTGGGTACGGGCATGCCTACTTTTATATAAAATGAGAAATGAACAAACCGAGTATTATAGATCAATTTTCTATGCAGCTTGGAATGAAATATACGCGGTTTTTGTCTTACTTTATATACATTTTCTGTGGAGTAACTTTCTATTACATGGCGTTCTCATGAGAAGTCAACGCTTTCTTTACAAGTATGTTATTTCATTACTCCAATGTCTTCACATTCTAGTATATTGACTTTGTAAATAATTTCTAATGTTTTAGACATTGAGTTGAAATTAGAAACTCTCCTATAGTATATATTCATCTATAACAACAGGCCTTCTCAGTGGTGAAAGAATTATGAAAAGTTTTAGCGATTTCCAAAGATATCCATTTACACACCAATTTCCTCTGTTTATAATATTAATATAGATCATATCCTGTTAGTATATAGGATAAGTTCTAATTTCCCCAAGGGGTGTATAATGGGGTAGTAATTAAAAAAATAAACGAAATATCTTGCGTTGTTTTATGTGAACACTTTATCGGCGTGTGGTTTCTGACGAACTTTATTAAAAAAAATTTAAAGCGAGAATAAGAAATCAAGCCAGAATTTCGTAATTATATGCATGTGGATTTGTAAATTGGTGGAGAAAGAGTGTTGCACATGAGAAAAGTTTGTCGATGACAATGATGACATGCAAATAACACTGTGTGGTAGTCGGTCGGCCAGCCACGACCTTGGTCGTCCGATCTTCGGTTGCGTCGATGCTCCTTCCTTGTTGCACGGTGCGTGTTGTTGGTTGGCTGGCTGGTTGGCTAGACCGGCAACGGCGCGAGTGAGGGACTGCTTCAGTCTGATCCGAGGAGCGCAAGGAGTACCACAGTGTCTCGCTTTGTGATTGTGTGATACAGTGTTCACAACACACCCATGTGTGCATGAGTGAAGTGTACAACAATAACATGTTGGGTTGGATATCATCTCCACCCCAACTCCCGATGGGGGCTGTGGATATGGCCAACTTAATGTGGTAAGTCTTTATTTCCTTTACGGAAGAGACTGACAGGCATGTCTTCCACAGTCCCTCCCTCGTCACTCGCCCATAACCTCTTAATCCTCTACTGTAATCAAAACTGTGGTGCATGTTTTTTTATTTTAAATTTTGAACAAATAACTGGAATATCCTGAAGTAAAAAACACAAAATGTTTAACAGTTTTGTATGCATTTCTGTCACTTTTGCACAAAGAATAACTGAACTTTGTATATAAAACATACACTAAAATCTCTCTTAGTTTGTACCATAATTTCGAACTTCCCCAAGGGGTCTATACAGGGCATTAAGTCAAAGTACCGAAATAACTTGCTCTGTCTGCAAGATTTCTGACGAACTTTATTTACAATTCGATATGAGAATAAGGAATTAGCGAGTGTTTCGCAATTATTTGTATACACAAACTAGTTATGTTGATAAATGTGCTTTTACTCAGGTCTTAAATAAAACTCCTTCCATATGAATACTTTTATCGCCTTATTTAAGCCACTGTTTTGCAATTATTCGTGTTCACACACGTGTTGATACACTTGTTTTTACTAATTATTATTATTATTATTATTATTATTATTATTATTATTATTATTATTATTATTATATTCTTTATCGTCGCTTCAACTTTAAAGTCATATCGCGACTACTTTAGAATACAAAACATTACAGCGAAAATACAATATTTTAAACAGCAATAGTACATACAACATTAAATTCTCTAGATAGGTGTGCTGCACATTGTTATACAATTCTGTCACTTTCATAAAGTTGAAAGTTCTTTGTTGTGCCGAATTTAGGACATCTGGTAGGCTGTTGGGGATGTCACATCTTTCTCTGTGTTGTGCATTGTTGTTACTATCCAACCCGGTTTCCATTGAATAAAGCCGATTAAAACAGTTTTTATCAACTTCCTATTGTGGGATCGTAATGAAAATTGACATGCGTATAAAAGTAATATTGATATGCAGTGTATATATCTTATGGATAATATATATATATATATATATATATATATATATATCAGTGATTTCACCACTAATTTTGAATCTGCAGAAAGAACGAACGGTATTACAAGGTTTTTCATTTTACTAGTTTTGTATTTTTTGAAAATCACTACGATTTATCAATTTTTTCAGGCGTGGTATGTACATTTAAGAGGGAATATTTTGTATGTATAATACCTATGTTCACTGACGTATGATATAAACTGACAGAAATAAATTTCTGAAGTAAAGACTGAGACATTAAGAGGAAATTTAGTGAAACATTTGAAAATTGACTCCGGCAATCCCCCCATCCCCATCTGAACCATTTTCACCGAAAAAAGATTGCACTAAATGCTTATAATTTTGTAAACCATGCATTAAAAGCGTTGAAAAATCGGTGTAATTTTCTAAAGATTATAAAACTAATAGAATGAAAAATCTGGAAAAACGAACACACAAATTGTAATATCGTTTGTTCTTTCAGCATATTGAAAATGAGACTTTTCTCTCCAATTTTACTGTTAGATTTTTTGTAAGTAGAGACGAATACTTCCTGAAGCCCTTTACATATTCCTAGTATATTATACTAGGATAAGGATGTTTAAAAAATGAATCACAATCGTGTCTCATTGCAATTCTTTTCTGCCATAATTTTACTTCTGTCTTCTCCTTTGAAATAGGATTAACTCGTATTAATCCCAATTAATCGATTTACGGTTTTTATTTAGGCAAATTTTAAATTCCCAATTGGAAAGGGGAAAACATTATTATTATTTTTATTATATTTATTATTATTTATTATTATTATATTATTTATTAAACCAAAATTCGGTAGATAATCGCCGACTTCGTTTGAACTTTTTAATAACTAATTGGAAGAGTGTATAATGTGCACAGAGTTAAAATGATTCAATTTAGTTAGCATATCTTAGGAACAGTTTTAAGCAAAACATTCACTCCAATGAATGCAATCTGTCAGTCATATTTGAACATTATCTACATATGCACAAAAATGTTTTAACAATATATATATATATATCTATGTTTAATTTAATAATCGTGCCTGATGATGTAACAAATGAGATTGTAGAAACATGGGTGGAGTTGGCACTGACTTAAAACTCTCTGCACTACTTTTCTGAATTGTTTAATGGCATTAATAGATAAGAAACATACGGAGAATCCATAACAGAAAGTATGTTTGATGACTTTACTATCTCAGAACCCATAAGATTCTATCTTGTACAAGGCTCCGGTTCGAATACGATTGGCTTTCACTTGGGGTTTTCATCAATCCTTAAGCTGAACACCAACTAGTTTAATGTTTTAGATGTCGAAGATGCATATTTATATCAGACGTTCGTTGATCATCTAAAATAAGGCATAATTAACTAGTATGTTTTCGGTCTTGAACTAAATGAAAAACGAAAAGTTTTCAATGTTTATTATCTAAGCAAGATTTGCGTATGTTTGTTCCCAAATTTCAAACTCTTTTGTGTTGGTCATAACACGTTTTCTTCTCCCTTACCTGTACTGAAATAAACCATATTTTAATGTTAAGGTATACCAGAAAAAGAGACATCATTGATTTTTAAACAGTTTTAAGAAAGTTAACAAAGGACATACATAAAGAAGCGAGAGGGAAAGAAACCTGAAAGGAGACATTTTGGATTTATAGAAAACAAAATTTTCATTTATTGTTTCCTGCACCGATCATATTTACTGAATTCGGAGGCGGGAAAGTAATAAATCGGATATGAATCCTGTGTTGTTGAGCCGGGACTGCAATAAAGTATAAGGATTTATCAATAACATAACCTAAAATAATAATAATAATAATAATAATAGTTATTTTAATCAATTTTCATTAAACTCCGTAGATAATTTTCAAAGTTTGCTGATGAAGTGGATCACAGCCGTGTAGGAGCATTTTAGTCTTTTAAATGTTTATACACGATTCAAAAGAATTAAATTAATTCATTTGGATCTTCGTGACGTCACTTTAGACAACTGGTGACAGCGTAATTACCTTTAAAATACCTGTGTGAATAGTAAGTGTATTAGAATGAAATTCAAGTTCAAATTTAATTGTACGGGTCACATTGGGAATTGCCCTACATTTGTCGGTAGATAAGACACAGTATGCACATTACAATTTGTGGTCACTAGGGGGGGAACTTATTTTATTTATTATTTCAGAAATTTTTAAGTATGGTTTCGATAAATTTATTCGCTGCTAACACGCAGCTTTTGTTCATTGCTCAAGAGAATTAGTGCCATTCCATCCATGCTCTTGTGATATGTGGAAACATGTTCCGCTCAAAAACTGGTAGCGGGATGGAAACTACACTCAAAAAAATGAATAACAATTTAATTAATGGAAATTAAATGCCTTAGTCAGCAATGATGATTGATCGATTGTTAAATAACAAGTATATGTCTTATTTTTCTACGTGATTCTTACGAAAAAACAAAACAACAACATGTATTTGAAATACATAAAAAAAAAAAAAAAAACTCAATGAGACCCAGAAATATACACAGCACTGAGACAGTTCATTTTTGTACCAACATGGGCTTTTCACGCTCATTGAGAACTCGCACGTCAGATAAACGTTGGTGGTACGTTGCTGACGTATCTTAATTTTCATTCTGTTCTGTTGCGACAGAGGACGTGACAATATAATCTGCTACCCACAAAATAGACATGGAAAAAACAAATACAGCAACAATAATAATTGTATTCACATACGAAATGCGGAAATGTGGAAATTCGATATTTAGCATTAATTCTGGTAGTATAAATTAATTTGAGCTGTTTAAGATATATTGTAGCATTTCAGGTTGAACAATTAGACGTCTTACTCTACTGATTAATAAATGACCGGTAAGCTATTTATATTACACTTTTTATACAAAGAACGATTCATTCATCCATCCATTCTTAAGCTATAAATGTGTGTGTAGACATTATTTTAACCTTTACAGTAGGGACTTAGACTGTGCAAGAAACAATATTCCACAGTTTATATCACAAGCCTGTTCCCGAGCCCATTCAATAAAAGAAAGGGTGGGAAATTTGCACATTTTCTTACATGGCACACCAACGCTCCTAAATTGCAACATGGGAAAACGCAAGCGTACAAAGACCAGTATTGAAGATAGCAGTTGCTAAGAAAGAAATTATACAACGTAAATTCTGCATTTTAAAGCGTACTATCTTTTTCGTGTAATATGTTTGTTTCTCTCTTATGGTTTCCATGTGAAGCTTATTAAAGGAAAAGGACTTGACAAGCCATCACAAAAAGTTAGGTACGCATTTATTCATTATACCATTATTTCAGGATAGTCTTTTGAAAAAATAGGTACAATGTAATGAAAGCTTTTTTTTTTTCGTTCATTTAAAGGTTTGTTTTTAGAAGGGAAGGAGCGTCATGAAAACTTACTGTGGTGTTCTTTAAAGATGCCGCACTTCAAGCAAAGTTTGGGTTTGTATACAACTTTTTATCCTCCTACGTTAGGTAAGCGATAAAGACGGCGTTGAATACAATCGCTTTCCTCCGGGGGGATGTCATAGCCTTCAAAATTCGGTAATAATAAATAATAATAACATAAAGCCGGTACAATATTTTTAAATTTCCTCTTCCTCTCCTCATATCTCTGATATATAAATTAAATTAAGTGTAAGTTGCTATTAATTACGAGGATGAATAAAATTACATTATAGCATGCAATAATTACATTTACAGCAAACTAATGCTTCGAGGTCTTTTCACAGCATATTTGTGGATGACATTATCACTGAAACTTTCTGTATTTTCCATGTCTCCTTCAGTTGAAACCTTCACACAAGTTTGAAGCGTATCCTAAACCATTCTATTTCTTAATTTTGCCATCACCATATTTGTGGTGAATGACCTGTCTATACCCGTAATGGAAAAGGGAAAGCATGTTTACATTCAGCAAATATTCTTAGAGCTTCATAGCTGATATCGACCTTTAAGATAAAAGAAACGAATCTTCTGAATATTACAATAACGAACTTAACGAAAGCGAATCCGCTATAACAGTGTCAACATAAATCCTAATATCAAGTTCTTTACAGTCATTTCCATTAAAGTCTTGAAATGTTTGAAACTTACAAAGTATGCACTTAGTTCTATCAGTTTCACGCCTTGTCATTGAACTCTTCCTCCATTTCATTAATCACACTTTTCACAAATTTTCTTACATTTCTCATAATTTATTTTTTGTCTTATATAAAGAGTAACTTTTTAACTTTTGCTCCATCCTTTTCTAGTTTTTTTAATTCTATTGCTTCATTTTTCCGCATTATAATCATCGCAAAGGTGGTCGCGTTTCTTAAATGTTCCAAAAACTAGTACAGGGAGTTGTGAAATGTTGAGTATTTGTTTGTTGCGAGTTTTACTTAGTTTTGAGACGGCATTTAATATGTTGTTCAAAATCATTAAACATGTAGTGAAATTGTAACTCATTATGTCTAACAAGATCTCTCCTGCCAAACTTGTTAAATGAGCACCGTCTTTATGTATATATTCCCATGCCATCATAATGGACTTGCAGCACATGAACTGTGCGCTAGCTACTCAATCAGCGGATGTTACATCGGGTATTTTTGAAATAAGTGCTGTCAAGTTGCTCTTTCTCGTTTAGGGGAAGCATGAGAAAGTTTACGTATTATGTCCTTAACAATAATGTGTGGAATGTATGGCAACTCGTACCCCTTTTACTTATAAGCGAGCGCGGACTTAGCGATAGAACCACTAAAATAGCAGAACCATCCAAAGAGCGCGTCACTTCTTTGCGTAAGAAGGCTTTTAGTTTTTATAGTTGCTGTGAATATAGTCAGCTGTAGTACTCTAATTTCAACTGGACATAAAAACCTTTCTTTTGCTTGAAGAAAGGTTAATATTATTACGTTATTTGCACCACTTTTTGGACGCTAATTTGAAGTAGTTTATATTGTTTACCCCACGCTTTGGGAGCCAATTTGAAGAAGGTTTGTTTTTGCTACATATGGAAAGCCGATTTGAAGTAGGAGTTGTATTGTAGTTCTAATGTTGGGGAGCCGAACTTGAAGTAGTTGAACCGCACGTATGGTAAAAAATTTCCGGTAGCCTTCGCCCCAAATGTACTTTCCGGTGGCCTTTGGCCCCCCCCAAATATTTAAAAAATACTAACTTTGTAATTTTGACTGTTTCTTTAAATATTTATGTTTGTCTCGGCTGCGTTAGTGTTTATATTTTTTTTTAGATACATGAATGTCTTAGCAGGGAGAGGTGCGACTGAAGAATGCAGGCTTACACAGATTTTAAGTTTTTCTTCACTCCATTTATTAATGCTTGACACGATTTAAATAACACTTCACTGATGTAGAGAGAGCTGCGAGATTTTTTTTTATTAATTACTTGCACTTTTTAACACACAAACTATTTTGTCTCACACTGAATACGTATTAAACTTCTGGAGGACAAATCTCGCGTCTGGTTAGTAACGCTGTCTGCTAGCAACTGACTTCTATATTTGTAAATTTTGCTATATTTCAGTTTCTGATTGGCTAATCCTAGTCCAATAGAATACCTTCATTTAACTGAAGCTTTTTCTGGTTGTTGATTGGCTATTTTATAAACTGTCACAAAAATTACATTATTGCTTCCAAGAATCACAAGTAGCATTGTTAAACTTTCAAATTCATTAGTGCCTCAAGGTTACCTCATTGTTAGCAACTTTTGACCTATTTCTCACAGCTCATACATTATTAAATTACGTAATAGATTCACATAACATTATTAAACATGTATACAGTAATATAAACATATACAATGACTGTAATATACACTTTTTATATCTTGTTACATACACATATTGCTTTAAGGCGGGCTGTTACTGAATTTATATATTATATAATTAGACTGAAATCATTTAAGTGTTAAAATACTGCCTCATGCTTTAAAACACGGAGACAGCTCAACATAACGAACTAGCAAAGAGAGTTCATTGTGGTTACACACATTAATTGTAGAATGCTGTTATTTTTCTTTATCTATAGTCGCTTTGACTACTAGGTCATATCGCGACTTATATCCATATATACGAGTACAATAATACATTGTATACTTTACATTGATTAAGTAATACAATAATTGTAATACATTGTTACAAACATATTTTACATTATTAAGTCTTGAATGGAGCTAGAACACATCTTGAATTTGATGTGTTATATTTAAATCTTGTTAAACAGTTTGATGTCTTTCAAGAAAAAAATAATGTTTTTGAAATTAATATGGCTGTGTAAAATTAAAAATCTGATGTGTTACACTCACATGACTTTCTCTACACTTGTACAAACTATTTTTACAAACGATCTTTTGACATGCAAAGAGAATTACATTTTACACAGCGACCAGTTCTAAAAATATTTGACTATCGCTTAAGGCGTACTATGTTCCCCTTGTTTTGTATTTCCAAGGGCAATATAGAAATACAGTAGCCTTTAAGCATAGACATATCTCTTAATAGCCGGTTGCTATGTGCAGCACCATTCTCTTTGCCACAGATTAATACTCTTTGCATATTCAAGACAAAAAAAAATGAATAACGAATTCCCATTTGAGAAAATAAGTATTGAAAAATTTAAGGGAATAACAAGCAATATCTCGAAAATGGTTCACTCAACAAAAAAATGTGTATTTTAACGCGATCTACATTTTTTGTGTAGTAAAATTTTGTCTATCTCTTACGGTTTACCAGTTATGCAAAAGTCGATCACAATGAAGAATACTTTTGGAGACATTCCCAGAAAATTCGAGATATACATTTCATTTCTCATGACATTATCTTAAACATATGATATTTTCATCAAAATCGTTAGAGCCATTTTTGAGAAAATTAAAATTTTCGAAAAATCTTCCATGTAAAGGGTAGTCTGGGGTGGGGGGATTTTCTTGAAAACCTTCGTGTCGCATCTCTGGAAGATACTGAACCTAAATACCAAGTTTGGTGTTTATCCGACTGTTCGTTTGTGAGTTATGCTGTTCACAGACTCACACACACACACACACACACACACACACACACACACACACACACACTGAAGTAGTATTAGTGCAAATTGTATTTAACATATTTGTATTTGTTTCGAGCCCCACGTATGGGAGCCAATTTGAAGTAGTATTTGTGTGTATTTGTGTCCCCACGTGGTGGATAATGTTTCTCACGTAATGTTGTTTACCTCACGCGTGCAGCCATATTGTGTGACGTCATTCGTCGGTTGCCTGCTAACTCCATCTGGCGTAGCAATCTATATGAATTAGTTTTAAGGTTATGTATATTGTCTTCCGGCCAGCTATTTAGGTAGGCATTTAATTCTTGCAGGGTGTGAAGCGGAAAAGGAATCTTTTATCCAAAAATTACTAGTGAAGAAATGTATTTTATAAGGTTTTATTGTCGAGCACGTGCACTAACACTTTCACAGATTTTGTCTAGATAATCGCCATACTGAAACTGTTTCTAATAACTTCTCACTTTTAACTCACGTACTTCAATTTTTTTATATATAAGTAACTTTGTAATATTTTAGATCTTTAATTATTTTCACTGCGTGTAAGTTGACGAACTGAAGGACCGATAGGCGACATGTAGTCACGTATTGTACACGAATCTTTGATGAACTGAGCGGGAGACGATGTGTAATGCTTCGTGAATCTTGCCGAACTGGATGACGATGTGTAGTGTGTCGTGAATCTTGCCGAACTGGAGGACGCTCGCTTTGAATCTACACTATTTATAGGCTTACCTCAAGATACACCTAAAGATTATAAATGAATTACCATTGGCTAATAAAACGCGCCAACATTAGCGTCTATTTTACTATCCAATGAAAACCACTAATACATATTACTTTTATAGAACATTCTGGAAGCTTTTTTTACTGAAAAGGCGCGAAACATTACGTAACTTCCTGGTTCCCGGTAACGATAAACAACTCACTCCCTTGCTAAAGTATTATGTTATTGTTAACAGTTTCAGTAGAGCCGTAAATTATTATTTACCAATAATAATTACAATTATTAAACCCCTGAAATCAATGTTACATAAAAATACATATTCATATTAAAATAATTATTTATATTAACGTAATTTGTGATACAAATTACCGTCTCATATGCCCCACTAGAAATATAATTATAAATATTTATAACCTGTTTAGAAATTTTATAATTTTGTTTTTAGTCTCCTAAATCTTGTAACACACGCTATCACTTTCACTTAACACTTCACACGTATTTAACACACGACATATGTTTTATCTCGCCACTACTTACTGGCTCTGGTTTAATTAATTTAGATATTCATCTGACATCACAAATTTTTTTTTTTTTTTTATAGCAAATACTATACCCTAAACTATTTAACTAGTGTTAAAAAAAATGGTTTACTTTCTTATATTGTTACCAAAAATTTATCAATTCAAGAATTTTTTTGTAATTACTATACATATTTACCAAAATATTCACCCTTTACATATATTTACATTTCTTAAATCTAGAAAATGTTTCACCTGTTCTGTTTCTACATAAGTATTTTTTTGAATTATTTTTACCATTTTTGTAATTTTGAATTTTATTTTAACAATACATTTTGAATTGTATTTACGTACTTTTTAATTTAATATCATATTAAGTTTCAATCTTTGCATTCTTAATTTTTTTTTTAATTCTTGGAATTGTATTTACGTACTTTTTAATTTAATATCATATTAAGTTTCAATCTTTGTATTCTTAATTTTTAAATCTTGGAATTGTATTTACGTACTTTTACTTTAATCTCATCTTAAGTTTCAATCTTTGCATTCTTAATCTCCAAATATTTTGTTACAGTTACTAAAATGTATTTATTTATTTATATTTTTTTTTTTTTTTTATAACTTATTTCTCTTTTCAAATGACATATATATAATTAACCCTCTTACGTTCCAATACATTTCTTTGCAAGTCGTCTTTAACTATCCATCATTTACTTTACATCTCGTTGCTATTTACCCTCCTGGATCAAATTGTGTGTGGCTAAACATTACTCGTAGCCATAACCTAACCTTCAAATTGTTCATGAATAACCTCTTGTATTCATTTGAAATTTCATCTCCTGATAACATTTGAAAACAATCTACAGTTTCTTGAACAACACATCTTTTAACAACTTTCATTTTCAATTCTTCTATCATTTTAATCTGAGGATACTCTGACAAATCTGTACTAAACTGTACTGGACTGGAGTTTTCATTTTGAACATATTGGTACAATTTATCTCTTTGTATTTCTGATTCTTTTTGTATTTCTGATATCTCCGCTCTGAAATTGACTTGCGCCTGATTTACATCTACATTCCTAACCTCTTTTATCTCTCTTATCTCACTTGAAATACTACTCATTTGACTTCCTAACTCTGCGCCTTCTACATTAACCTCACTTTTAGTATTAACCTCACTTTCTTTGTCACCTATTTCCATGCTCATGTCTAGCATTTTCTTTGAAACTTCTATCTCACTTACTACCACTTCCTTTTTATCACTCATTTCTGGCCTACTACTATCTAACTTCATAACTTTCTTTTCAATTTCTTCATTGCTTTGATCTACTGTTTGCTCTACTTTTTCATTACTCCTACCAATATTTTCAATTGATTTCCTGTTTTGTTCTAAGCTTTTACCAATATTTTCCCTTAATTCCCTATGACTCTTTTGCATATCTTCCCTGTTTTGATCTATTTTCTTTTCTAATTTCTCATTATTCTTACAAATTTCTTCCCTTAATTGATCTGTAATACTCTTGCCAATATCTTCCCTCAATTCTTTCTTATTCTGATCTAACTTCTTATCAATATCTTCCCTTAATTTCTCTATATTCTCATTATTCTTTTGCATATCTTCCCTCAATTCCCTACTCATATTTCTCAGCATTTCCATCATTATCATACTAGTATCAAGATTAACATTTCCTGTTATCCTATTCTCACTTTCTACACTAACATTTTCATCTTCAAACCCCAAAAAATCTGGGCTATTCCCTGTACTTTGTATTGGATCACAGCTAACTGTTACACTATCTCCCTCCATAATTATTTCTTCTGTATTATTGGTAGCCATTGTTTTTATTATCCTACCACTTCTCAGTCTCATTTAATTACCTTTTTGATGCTGTCTGATGCTGCAGTTTTGATGTCCAGCGTTCTGCCCCATTCTCCTAGGTTTGTATGTCGCTTCTGCGTTGTGTTGTGATGAATCTACGTCGTTTCGATGTTTTTTTGTATCCACTTATCCGCGCCGTTTGTCGCTCCTCTTGTTTCTGGAATCTGCGTCTTGTAGATCATTTTACTGCTGCTTTCGTTCCACGTCCTGATAGCTATCATCTGATCTTGGTCACTTCGCCTTCCTTTCCTAGTCACTTCGCCCCACGTTGATGGCGCCAATTTGAAGTAGAATTAGTGTGAATTGTATATTTGCTTCACTTTAACTGCCCCACGTATGGGAGCCAATTTGAAAGAGGTATAGCACATATTGTATATATGTTTTAGAGCACCACGTTGTGGATGTTTCTCACGTAATGTTGTTTACCTCACGCGTGCAGCCATATTGTGTGACGTCATTCGTCGGTTGCCTGCTAACTCCATCTGGCGTAGCAATCTATATGAATTAGTTTTAAGGTTATGTATATTGTCTTCCGGCCAGCTATTTAGGTAGGCATTTAATTCTTGCAGGGTGTGAAGCGGAAAAGGAATCTTTTATCCAAAAATTACTAGTGAAGAAATGTATTTTATAAGGTTTTATTGTCGAGCACGTGCACTAACACTTTCACAGATTTTGTCTAGATAATCGCCATACTGAAACTGTTTCTAATAACTTCTCACTTTTAACTCACGTACTTCAATTTTTTTATATATAAGTAACTTTGTAATATTTTAGATCTTTAATTATTTTCACTGCGTGTAAGTTGACGAACTGAAGGACCGATAGGCGACATGTAGTCACGTATTGTACACGAATCTTTGATGAACTGAGCGGGAGACGATGTGTAATGCTTCGTGAATCTTGCCGAACTGGATGACGATGTGTAGTGTGTCGTGAATCTTGCCGAACTGGAGGACGCTCGCTTTGAATCTACACTATTTATAGGCTTACCTCAAGATACACCTAAAGATTATAAATGAATTACCATTGGCTAATAAAACGCGCCAACATTAGCGTCTATTTTACTATCCAATGAAAACCACTAATACATATTACTTTTATAGAACATTCTGGAAGCTTTTTTTACTGAAAAGGCGCGAAACATTACGTAACTTCCTGGTTCCCGGTAACGATAAACAACTCACTCCCTTGCTAAAGTATTATGTTATTGTTAACAGTTTCAGTAGAGCCGTAAATTATTATTTACCAATAATAATTACAATTATTAAACCCCTGAAATCAATGTTACATAAAAATACATATTCATATTAAAATAATTATTTATATTAACGTAATTTGTGATACAAATTACCGTCTCAACACACACACACCCACACACACGGACATGTTTCCAAAAATGCTTTTTTTGGATTCAGTGGGTCTCAAAACATATATTTCCGGTGAAATCTCGGTATCGAATTTTTGGGTGGAATGCAATACTTCCCCTACTTACTATACGTAGTAGAGAAAGTAAAAATATATATTCAGGGATGTTATGTCTTCTTTTCTACATGGTATGACTTCTGCATTTAGTGATGAGGTGTTCGATGGTGATACGGCAATTGCTGATCTCGCAGTGAGGAGCTTTTTCTTTGGCGAGTAAGAAGGAATGGGTTAGGCGTGAATGGCCTATTCGTAAACGTGATATAATCAGTTGATCTTTTCTTTTAGAGTCTGCAATGTGCAGGGTTTTGTGGAGCCTTTCCTAACTATGTGGAGTTTGCTTGATGTTTTAATGGTCCAGTCTTGCTTCCATTTGACAGTTGGTGTGCTAAAAAATAACTTTGAGCATCTCTGTAGGACACTGGCAACTCTTCCACTGGAGGTAGCAGAGTGGCTGTTTTGGCTTCCCTATCTGATTCCTCATTTCCTGATATTCCACAGTGTGACGGAATACACAGGAATATAACTTCTTGATTATTTATAGTAATCTGGTTGTAAAGACTTCGATATCTGATTAATGTTAAGTCATTCATCTGCCGTTAAGGAAGAATATTTTTATCTGGATAATTTTTCATTTTGATTGTTTATCTGCAATTCAGTAATTCTGTGGCAGTATATTTGCTGACATAGTATGTGGATGTTTCACTGTAAATTCAACGTACTAAGGTTAATGTAGATTTTGGTACTTATCGTACGAATTGGAGGTTCATATTTCGTGTGCGGGGATCTCTTGTTATTAAGAAAATACATACAGCTTGTCAGCAGAGACAGCTTGTCGATTCAATGCGTTTTCAGCTTTATTTTGTAGAATTAGCTGCTCATGAACTTGGAGCGTTTAATCGTTATACTTTACAATAATCAAGTGCAACGGCTTTTGCGTGTTTTTCTGATTTGATTTTCTAGTTTTCCTGTGCTTCCGGTAGTTTTTCTAAATTATATGCAAGGAAACTTAAATGAACACTCGCCTGTATTTGTAGAGTATCAATTTTTCAAATGCACTTCATGCGGTTTGCAAAAAGCCCTACTCGGATCATTACAACCAAATTGCACTTACACTTCCATTTCTGGTGATACTAATCTCGCGTTCAACACTTTTTGCACTTTTATGGAGGATGATGACAAGACGCTTCATTCCAAGACTGAGGAAGAGTAACCAATCATTAGCATTTCTTTCAATAGAAGAGTCTTCTGCACTGCGTTGTGTTTTATTAGAAGAGAAACTAAATAATGTTTGTTATTTAGACATCTATTTCGGTAACGCTTCTTTCGATGTGACCGCACAAGCACATCACCCTTCCAAAGTAAATTTAAGCTGTTGAATAACCATTAATATAGCCTTAGAAGGCTAACTATCCGCCTTTCTATATCAAAGCAGAAGGTGTACTGGACGGCACTCTAATGCCATCTGCACGGCACGAAACAGAAGATCCAGTTGCTATGCACTAAGGTCTGTGTGGACACGTGACGAAGCAAGTGGTTACAGGAATGAGACCTAGAAGGCTAACTGTCCGTCACATATCGATCTAGAGTTATCCATTAAAGGATTCGTCGCGATATGACCGTGCAGTTAAAGCGACGTAAATTAGAGTAATCATAATAAAATAGCCGCAATTGCAAGAAGTTGAAATTTGTTACAACAATGGAAGAGCAGCCCTGCCATTCTACATGTACCCGTTAAGTTTCAAATTGATTTTTTTTGGGAGGGGCACACTACAAGTTAGCACTTTCATAAAAGGATGAAAATTTCAATGTATTCATTTTTAAATTTTCTGGGGACTTACTGATTTCCGAAAGCGATAACCCCCCCCCCCAGGCCACTTGCTGAATTCGTCACTGGTTAGAGAAGAAAACCAGTGGGTTGCAAGTCGTATGCAGTAATGCGTACAAAGCGAATAGTTGATTAACTGACATTTGCCACTTCTTTGCTTAGTTCTACGTTTAATATTACTGCAGCTTTGAGGCTGCTTATTGAAGGTCACATTATAACATTCCTCTGTCAGTTTTTTTGATAAATATACATCAATAAATGCGTGGTTGCCTTCCTTTACCACCTGTGTAGCTTCCTAGTAGTTGGTCTTAGTAAATCGCTTTTCTACATATATACCACGAGTGGACTGCAGGCTGTTTACCCGAGACCAACAGTATGATGCTGGACAAATGACCTTGTTGCGTAGTCGCCTTTCCGTACTACCACACTCCACCTCCACTACAAGGGTATTAAGGGCTTATTTCGTCCTGGACTGTTTAGGACAATGCCCCTCTTCAGCCATGGAATATTTTGGTGTTCTTATTTCGTTTGATTATGGACACATTTTGTAATGGGTATTGGCATTCAGTTATTTTTTGTTATTATTTTTGTTTGCACAGTTAATTTTACATATTTACAAAGTATGTTTGGATTAGATATCTATGGAGAAGTGTTTGTGATTGCTATCGTGCGCTGTTCCAGTCGGAAGAACTTCCTTTTAATGGATTGCTGTAGCTCTTGTTTCTATTTAATTTATTCTATGGATGAAATGTTAGGTGATGTCGTTGGATGCGATTGAGGAAACCACCAAACCGCCAGGTGTACAATATTTGTACCCTTATTAGTAAGCCCCGGATTCTTAGGTTCTGACCTATTTTATTCCTGACCTCCTACACTCCAAACTTCGGTTTATATTAATGTTTTAGTTATCAACGAGTAATATACTTCAATTTTATAGAGCCTAAATTGACCTAATTGTACGTTAGGACCTAATAAAACCTATTTTTCGTGATAGAACCTAAAAGTGCCTAATTCGGTTATTTAAGCAAATAACAGTAGATTATGAATATAAAAGTATTTTTAAAACGAAGGGAGACCGTTCGAATAAGGAAACTATTAAATAATTAGATTATGAAATCTTGCGCAGTACCTTACAATAATAAACTTTAATTAAACCGTCCGCCACAATAATAAAGTAATTAAAACGTTCGCTGCCTTCAGTTATCATTTTCTAGCTATAGTCGAAAGAGGTGGTCATTGGCACGCGGCATTTCTGAAACTTGTGATGTTTACATGCCGCAATAATAGGTGAAAACTAGAGGCAAACATTTTAATAGCGCTGTTGAGTAGTATGCATTATTGCTTCTTCCGTTATAGGGAGCTCCTAACACGACATTTTTGAATTTGGTACTTTCAAATACACAGTAAAGTTACAGTTAATTTAACTTTTTACAATTTAAAGTTAGTGTTTTAAACAAAGTGCCCAGTGATTTGCATGAATATATATATATATATATATCCCAAGGATGCTATAAATTCCTAAATTCAACATATAAAATCCTATAAAATCCTAATACACTGATACATAGAACCTAATTTTAACTTTTAGAACCTAAAAATCCGGGACTTACTTATTACGCAGTAGTCGACTTGCAAATGTCATTGGCAGCCTTATTAGCGGTGGAAAGCTTCCTTGTACATACTGCGAAAGGCAACCACCACAACATTAATCAAGTGCACCCTTGATTGCCCCCATAAGAGGTTCAGACCTGCCTTTTATTTTCGAATGATAGCAAGAAAAATGAAGATTTAATAGCTGTGAGGCGTAAAAAAAAAAGTAAAATGCGCATTTTAGAAAAGTGACCTGTTTCAGGGAAAGAAATTTGAACGCTTGAAACTTACAAGCGGCGGATGTAAGTAGGTTTACCAATGTGTAGGTAAGGAAACAGGTGATAACAGTACAAAACGATTGTGGCGTCAAAAGGAGAAAACTGGAAAAGAGATGGTTGTGGATTGCCCTGTACATATATTTGTTCATTTGTTTATTGGAGGGGCATTAATGTGTCTTATGAAGTTTCCCGTTCACCGTCAGTAACAACATACCGGCAAAGCTACTCGTAATCAAAATACTTGTTTCACACTGTGTCGAAATGTACACGTTTCCAAGCCGAAAACTGTACGGAAAATGGAACTTTACGCTTTAATAGCTAGCTCTCACCCACCCTACATGTTTACCAACACACGCATGGAGAAATCAATATTTTAAATTACAACATCATAATAGTTTACAATCACACAAACATACAGATTACAAAATATTTTCCCATAGTAGGTACATTTGCTTTTTTTTTTAAATTCATATTTTGATTATACGTTTTCGTATAACATAACACAAATCTCAAAATTATCTTGACACAATTTCCAGAAAGAGCGCAGTGTTAAATTGTTTTTATTACCCTACAATGCGCGATATTATAACTTAAATACAGACTGCGATGTTTAATAAAAATGTTATTTCTACATAATACAGAATGTTAATCTATTGCAGCATAAGGCCGGGAAGTGAGTTATATATAATTTAGAAAATTCCTTTTTGCTTTCCTTACCTGAGTAAGTAGAGGAAGTATTGCATTCCACCCAAAAAATTCGCCGGAAAATACACGTTTTGACACTCCCGAAATCTAAAACAGCATTTTCCGTGTGTGTGTGTGTGTGTGTGTGCGCGCGCGCGCGCGTGCGTATGAATAGCATAATCAAAAAACTAAAAGTCGGTTAAATACAAACGTGACAAACAAAATGAATTTTGTATAATTGGTAAACCGTAAGATATACATAAAATTTTTATTTCTCAAAACATGTAGAACTTGTTAAAGTGCATTATTTATGTCAAACCTTTTTTTTTGGCATTAAAAATTTCCGAGGTATTCTTTGTTATTGATCTGTATTGTCAATAATAGTTTACTCAGCTGCAAATCACTAATCTGTTTTCCTTCCCCTCTTGTGTTCGTGTAAAGAGAGCAAACGTATTCTCAAAGCCATCACATAGCGCTTAGCTTTGAAAAGATTTGACAATCGCTTTTGCTAGCTGTATTTTTCTTATACCGACGACGAGACGTGTAAATGTGTAAAGAAGGTTTGTCTGTATTAACAAAAAGTAGATAAGATTGCCTCTATGGTCTGGTGGTTAGGATGGAAACCTCCAAATCCAGAGGTCCCAGGTTCGATTCCCGGCTGGAGGGTGGGAATTTTTCTTTATCCAAGATTATCCTCCATCCTCCCTAGAATCTGGAAGAATTAATGACAGTGAGAATGTGTGTGTGGGTGTGTCTGTGTGAATTTAATGTAATACCAAACCAAAGATTAACACCAGTGAAGCATGTAAGCGAGTGCTGATGAGTAATGAGCAATTGTTCTGTATGCCCGTAGATGTTAAAGGCGGCATATAAATGGGACATTTAAAAAAGTAGAGAGAAGAATAAGCTTTTGTAAGAATAGTTTATAGGAAAGTGTGTAGAGAAGGTCATGCAAATACAACACATCAGCTTTTTTTACTTTCTCTACTACGTATAGTAAGTAGGGGAAGTATTGCATTCCACCCAAAAATTCGATACCGAGATTTCACCGGAAATACATGTTTTGAGAATCACTGAATCCAAAAAAAGCATTTTTGGAAACATGTCCGTGTGTGTGTCTGTCTGTGTGTCTGTGTGTCTGTGTGTCTGTCTGTCTGTGTGTCTGTGAACAGCATAACTCAAAAACGAACAGTCGGATAAACACCAAACTTGGTATTTAGGTTCAGTATCTTCCAGAGATGCGACACGAAGGTTTTCAAGAAAATCCCCCCACCCCAGACTACCCTTTACATGGAACATTTTTCGAAAATTTTAATTTTCTCAAAAACGGCTCTAACGATTTTGATTAAAATATCATATGTTTAAGATATTGTCATGACAAATAAAATGTATATCTCGAATTTTCTGGGAATGTCTCCAAAAATATTCTTCATTGTGAACGACTTTTGCATAACTGGTAAACCATAAGAGATAGACAAAATTTTACTACACAAAAAATGTAGATCGCGTTAAAATACACAACTTATGTCATATACATTTCTTTTGTTGAGTGAACCGTTTTCGAGATATTGCTTGTTATTTCCTTAAATTTTCCAATACTTATACTTTTTCTCAAATTCGTTATTCATTTTTTTATGTCCTGGACTTGCAAAGAGAATGGAATGCGCCGCATAGCAACCAGCGTTAAAATATTTGACTATCGCTTAAAAGCTACCATATTCCCCTTGCATCTACAAGAAACTTAGCAATAAGATTGACATCTCGATATCTCGATTAACATGAAGCATATGGAGAATAGGCGTTTGTAAAATTAGATTGTACAAGAGTAGAGAAAGTCATGTGAGTGTAACACATCAGATTTTTTTAAAACTGAGCGAAGCGAATTGCTGTATTTACGAGATTTTATAGCATATTGTGTACTTAGAGGGTATTTTGCACGGTCATACATTGTGAGAATACGAAAAGGAAAAACTGAATAACGAAAAGACCCCGCCATTAGGGTAATTTGTTATTGATACTCTGATGGGTTCAGGTTAACGGAGTAATTTCGAAGGACTGACATGTGCACACGTTATGGCTGTCGAATTACTACCAGCTGTACAATAAAGGATAACATTTTCATAATTACTAATGAAATGCGTTTGCTGTTGGATTAGGTGAGTTCTGTTTCATACAGGGTGAGTTTCAAGTCCAACGACAAACTTCAGGGGGTCATTCCTGATTGGAAATGGAGTACAAAAGTTAATGTCACGTGGTGTCTGGAAATGCATGGTTTCCATGGTAGATGGCACTGAAGAACGACATCAAACAAAGAGCCCTAGCACACAGTACATGGGCTGTGTTCCCCTCAAAACGTAACTCTTGCACGTTCAGGAAATGCCTTAGTTGGGGTTCTCATGCTTTATAATTTTATTATAACCAGAAGCAGTATTTGAGGTGAATTTTAATCACGCGATGGATGATTAAGATAATGTTTGGTACCATGTTCCCTTAACTGGAGTATTTAATGCAGGTGTATTTTTAATTGGTTCAGTTGGCTTTCTCCTGCCATAGATGCTCAGTTAAAAGAGACGAAATATTCTTCCGTTTCTTTTTATTCAATTATAAAAGCTCGAAACTGATCTAAGCCAACCCAGTAAAATTACTTGAGTTCTATCATGCAGGTTGGTGTAATAATAATTACAAAATCATTCATATATAAATCAGAAGAAAAAGGTAAATATTGGTATGTGGTATACAAAATATAAAAGATATCGGCCTGATGCTAAGATTTTAAAATTCTCTTATTATTTTGAAACATTAATTTTCACTTTCTGTACCACGTACCTATTGGATAGAGAAAGTTTTCTGTTATACCAAAAAATTGCATATGGAGATTTCACCGAAAATACATGTTTTGCGGTCCCCTGAATCCAAAATAAACATTTATAGGAAAACACCTCTGTATGCATGCATGTATGTGTGTGTGTGTGTGTGTGTGTGTGTGAGGGAGAGAGACAGACAGAGAGAGAGAAAGAGAGAGAGCGAGAACAGACAGAACAGCATACCCTAAAAACGAAAACTCGATTAAATACCAAACGTATATAGTATTAAGTTCAGCATCTTCCACGTAGCGACACGTAGATTTTCCGGAACATCAAACTGACCTTTAAAATTATTTTTTATTTAAAGAAAATGAACGTAACGGTTTTGTTAAAAATACCACATTTTAAGATTAGTATTTATACGACTAATAAAATGTATATCTTGAATTTTCTTGATATAGCGTGTGAAGTCCACTTCATTTAGGATTTCTTTTGTATAATATTGTATAACTGGTAAACCGTAAGAGATAGAAACCCACTGCTAGAAATGTTGATCTTTTAAAACCAAAAAAATTATTTTTGTGCATCAGCTGTTTCCGAGATATTGGTTATTGTTTTGAATTTTTCAGTAGCTTGTTTTTGTTTTAAGTGTGTCTCTTTTCAATTGTTTCTCACTATTTCACGGAAATAGTATGGAATATCAAGGCTAGTATATAGCGACCCGCTTCCAAACATTCTAACGCTTCAGTACTCTGCATCCCTCTTGTACCCACAAGATGTATAAAACTATTTTTGCAAATTTGTATCTTAACACGAAGTAGATAGCAAATTAAGCTTTTACAAAAAATAGCTTGTGGAAGCTATATAAACTATATTGTCTAGAGAAAATCACGTGAATGTAAATGCAGTTTTTTCTTATACTGTCCAAAGAAAACATGTCGACTTCTTGGTTATATTGTATGCATTTTAGCAATCCTACATTCCTGACTCCGGGCCAGGAAACAGTTGACTCATCTGAAGGAGCAAGCTGCCTGCCGAGATGCAGCCGACAGATAGTGAAGCTTGGATAGCATCCTCACTTACCTAGATGTGTGTATCTTGTTAATTCTGTCATCCGCACGTTTTGCACCAAGTTTATCATTAACTAGAACTGGTCTGTCGAACTTGACCTACCTGAGTAAATGCCGTGCCGAAGGCACGCAAATTGCAGTATATTATACAAAAATTGATGTAACACCAGGTTTGTGCTTATGAAACCGGAACTGCGTGCAAGATTTTTACATTTTAGGCCTTCCCGCCCAGTTGCGTCTGACGGCTACGTCCCAATTTTTTTATTATAATGGAATGTTATTTTGCATATAATTAATGACCTTCCCTAAGGTTGCCATAAATTTCAATTTCAGTAGATAAGTAAACTGTTACCCCTTTTATAACAGGAAACGGTAGTGTCATGGTAGTCTTCACTAATGGTTTTCAGTGATAGAAGTTGTCGCTATTTTTTGTAAGAAGTAATGAATCTGAATTAATAAACATACTCTGATATTTGAAAGTAGAATTACGAATCCTCATACCGTAAAGAATCAATATTCTGAATAGAAATGCAAAGTAACTTATTGTAGCATCAGCCAATTTGGAAATATTCGTTGTTTTATACTGTTTTTTCGGATGAAGCCTTTAGATTGGTCGCCAATGTAAGAATGTCTGAAGTTTTGGGATTCTTTCTCTCTCTCTCTCTCTCTCTCTCGAGCTCATTACAAACAAAAAACTTTTTTAAACAATTCATTTTATGTATTTTATGTCATTATGTATCTTGGTATCTTGCATTCTGCCTGGTTTGTAAAGCGGAAGCTGCTCATCGACTAATAATAATAATAATAATAATAATAATAATAATAATAATAATAATAATAATAATAATAATAATAATAATATAAAGTTCACTATCGTTTCTGTATCTTGCATGTAGTAATGGGAAAATGAATGTTTATATACCTGATTTGAAGTCATTTCTATCACGTATAAAGTCGGCCGGAATAGAAGAATAATTTTTTACAGGAATAATATAATATATAAGGTATATCTATGAAATAGAAATGATAATGGATAAAGTCGTGAGTGTACCGCGTGATTATTTTTTATTTAAATTCATGTTTAACGCATTTTTCGAGCATACTTTCGATTAAGCATTTTATATAAAAAAAACACAAACTGGCAAAAAATTAAATTATTTCCCTTTATTTCCATAGTTGTGATAGCAGCCTTTTGTTTCTGTGTTAAAGAATTCAAGTGCTGAGCAGCAAATATCGAGAAGTAAGTTCATTTAAACCTGGAATTAATATTTAGCATGCAAGTTTTCAAGTACAATTTGTTTGTTTAAAGCTATTAATCAACATAAACGTGAATAAGCATAATTTGAAAATACAACAGCCGTTGTAAAAGAATTTCGCTGAAAACAGTGCGTGGAATTAACCAATCCCTTTTGACCCAGAATTACCCATATTCACAGATATAAACCTTTATTCTCTCTGCCGCTTATCTCTTTTCGAGGAAGTATATTTTGTCTCTTGACGGGTTCTCTTGAATATTTGTTGCGCAGTTTTTGAAACCATTCTAAGAATATTTATTTTGATTAACTAGAAATAGAAACATAATTTGTAGAATAGCTATGAAAATAAGTGATAAAGGGTAGAGAAAACAATGTGATAGTTACATATTTTTTTCATATAACATTATTTGCTTCACTCGCTCCTTGAAATTAATAATAATACGAGAATAATAATAAATGTATTTCTAATTCTTCAGTATGTAATCTACACTATAGCATTAGAGAGAGAAAAAATGTGTATGATATTGTTTTTACCTGCAATAAAGTAAAATATTTTGACAATTGGTACAAATAACAACGGCTTACTGATATGTTTCTTTATACTATGATGGTTCATTGATCTAATAATATCGAAGGTGTAAGGTGCAGGTAAACCTTAAACAATGGATAGAGATTATTCGTGTCTCTGCAAGGTGATAGCTTTCCTTGAGACAAAGAGAGACAATAACAAACGGAGAGGATATTCAACTGGATATAAAATATAGATAAAATTTCCGGGCAAGGGTCAGTAAACCTTAACGTAACTATGTCAACTGTGAATGTAGAAACAAAATTAGAGAATAAATATAACGCAGCAAAATCTGGCGGCTGCTCCGTTACAACATTCTCTCTGCCATTCATTTGCATGAGAACTTAGGTAGTTAGGGCATCACTGGCCGCTCCACCATAAAATTAAAAAAGACCAATTACAAACTCCTAGAAGAGTCACGCTGGTTCCCCTGCTGTGTCAGTCCGATAACTTCTCTTTGAATTGAATAAACAACGTATTAACAATTTCAAAGTCCTTTACCTCATTTGAAAATATGATGGCTACAGCTCGCAGTTTGTGATCCAAGCAAGATAGATCGTAACAAGCATTTGACAATTGGTATTCGCTCTGCCAGGCACAGGAATATGCTGCACACATAGCACGTAAATACACTTAAATAATGTGATTCATCGCCCCAGGGAAGCAGCGTGTACAGTCCAAGTAATCCTGGGGGGGGGCCTGGCAAAATTGTCAGCAGAGGCGAGCAGATTTGTGCCGTTTTTGGCTAAGCTTCAGCGGTTATGAATACTTTTGTTTGTACCTAAAGATTACATAATTTCGTAACAAGGATTATTGCGGATTTCAAAAAACAGTACTTGCAGTGCGGTTAGATTAATAGAAGGGGAGACACCTCGCGCACTGCGATCTACGAGAGATCACCGATCACCCCCTTCAGGAGGAAGGGATGAATTGAAGGATACACAGGAGGCTACAAGTCGCAGGCGGACAGGCCACAGAGACATGCGGAAGTCCCTGCCAGTTCCCAGCTCGAAGACCCATCCCACTGCTGAGCTGCCCAGAGAGAACGATGAACCAAGTATACAGTTTTAAAAATCAAGAATGTTCAGTTACATAACAATGGGGATAGGTTACAATAACACGAAGGCTGTCCAGAAAGTAACCTCCGTTCATGCATAGCACGAGAAGTAGTGGGGGTAGCCCGCCATTTCGACATCAACGTGCGCAGTGGCTCAGTACGCTTCTAGCTATGCAAGGTGGAGCATCGTACTGTTGCGAGTTTGCCAGTTATAACCTAACAACATGAGCACCGAAATAACAATCCCGCCAAGTGTGAAGTGTGAAAAGACTAAGAAGAGCAATCAATCAATAAAACGTCTACAAAAGCGAGGATATAGACTGCCAATGTACCCAAGTGGTCACCTAACCAAATGTCTCGGGTTCCACTCCCATTCCCTACCCTAAGTGTGAATGTGTCTATTATATTAAAACGTAAAACCAATGTAATAAACCTACAGCTAACGAGCTACAAACACCACAGGTTGTTCCAAGTCAAATCACTCCATAGGAGTTAAAGAAGCTTTAAACACACACACACACACACACACACATATGAGAGTATTTTGTTAAATTAGATAAAATAATGGTAGTGCCATCGTAATGAGAATACGAGCTATAATTAAAACCAGTGAAACAAGATAACATTTCGATTATTTTTGTTAATAGAATGTTCCTCTCACTTCAAATGTTATTACACGAATAAAATTACATGTATTTGAGTTGAATAAGGTGGCACAAATAAGACTTATTGGTAGTGGTATTCTTAAATTCAGTGAAGCCCAACCTGTTCTCTTAAGAGCTAAGGTTCAAAGTCAAGTTCACCTCGCCTACTGTATTTGAAGAGCTTGCCAAGCTAAACGAATCAAGTTTCAGTCCTTGGCAGCGAGAGTGGAAATGAGTGGGAAGGGAAACTCCCTTCATTCCCTCTGTAAAAGTTGGGCATCCCTGTTTAAATTTATGTTAACATTTCTCCTCCCTTAAGCGAACACGCTTATCGTGTTGCATGCTCCGTCCTCTGGCACGATTTAAATACACTTTGAACCTCTGTCATTCCGAATGGGACTTATTATTTCTTGATTAATGCGGAAATATGAGTTCTGTGAGGTAAAACATATTGAATTGTGTCGAAGAATACTGCGCAAAAGATTATCGTTGTCATGTTCATTATCGGGCCGACACCATTATCATGTCAGATAGTGTAAAAGTGTTCTTAGTGCCTCATATTGAGACAAATAATTAAATAACGTTTTGACCTTTATAGTTTCTGAACATTAGAAACGAAGGAAAATGTATACTTCAGTGATTGCTGTTTTTTATTGGTTGCGCGCTCCTTTACAACAGTACTGCTGAAGGAAATTTTGTATTGCTTCCTGGGAACTTCTGACATGGTAGAGAGCGAAGCCTTTCTGAAATCTTTACATGTTGCTAAACTTAACCAAACCTTTTGTGGCAATTGTCGAAATTGGATACAAAAAGTAGTGAAGTCAAAATGTTTTTAAATGTTTCGTTTGGTAGCATGGAATATAACGTGTTTAATTGCTTTCCACAAAAAGAGGTTACAATGTGACATAAGTTAAAAGGTCGAAATATCTTGAAATCGTTTTTATACTCTATTACATAAGTTATGTCTATGTTGTTTTGGACAATTATTATTCATAATATTTCAAGAGCATGAAGTTGAGTTGTACAAATTTTTCGTTATATTAATGTACATGAAACAGTTAATGTTTCATATTTTACTGGTGGAAAGAAGTATTGTTTCAAACGTGTAGCAAGTAAGGAACGGGCGCGTGTTGTGCAACATTAAACCTAATATGTATGCTTTAATTTATCTTAACACTCCGTGATTATACTATCGATTTTGAAAACTCACATATGTAGTACACATAACGTGTATTACGGGTAAAGAGGTAGAACGAGGAGAGTTTTTGTTTTTATTTTATCATTCTTTTGAACTTTTTATCATAGAAGACTCGCCCCAACTGGTTTACCGGAAGGCGTACCTAGAATGAATAATAACAGATGAATCTTAAAGTTAAGGTTTTCATTTACACGAGGTTATTAGACCTTACTTGAGGGACACACATAGTCAGTTCATTCGTCATTCAAGTGAGTGCCGATTCATCCTCACTTTAGGGGTTAGAGAAATTTACTTAAGAGATAAAGATGTTAGTGTGAGATAATAGCCACTCACTGCAAGACCAGTAAATAACCATGGACAGGCTTCGATAGGTCGATAATTCTTGTCTTTTCTGGGAGAGAGATCCAAATCTGTGGTTTTCGCTTTATTCACCGGATTCACAATCTTCCACGTGGGCTGTTTTGTTCCATTGTCTTCATTTGTGGATTAAAACGTCGGACATGAAAGTTTTTCACCGCAGAAAAGAACATGTGCTTTACACAACTTGCAGAGATGTATAGCGATGTTTTGGGAAATAAGAAATCTGAGTGCGTTCAAAATTTAAAATATATATATATATATATATATATATATATATATATATACACTGCCGTTTGTGAAAATTGCAACACCAAGAAGGAAACACATGAATTCAGTGAATTTAATACCACAGGTTAGATACATGACAAGTAGCAAATGATAAACTTTTCAAATCTGTACATGGGCTTTGAGCCCTAATATTCGGTATTTGTGTGGCCTCCATTCGCTACAATTAGAGCTGCTATACGCCGTGGCATTGAATCAAAAAGGTTCTGAATAAGTTACTAAGGAATCCCCTCCACGCAGTTTGTATTCTAGTCCACAAATCCGTGACACTGGTTACTGGAGCACCGTGACGCACCAAGTGCCGACCAACCATATTCGATGGGCGACATGGCAGGTGAACGTGCAGGCCAGGGAAGGCTCTTCGAAGAAGGCTTGTACCTTTCTCGCAATATGTGGCCAGGCATTGTCCTGTTGAAATGTGGCCTGTGGAGATGCCTGAAGCAGGGGGAGTGCCTCAGGCCCTACAACCACCGTTAAGTACCGGTTGCTGTTCAAAGTGGCCTCAATTCGTAGGAGGCGAATCGGTTGTTGTAAACAATGGCGCCCCAAACCATCACACCTGGCGTTTGTCCGCTATGCCGCTCAACAATGCAGCCCTCCAGGTTGCGCTCACCACGATACCGCCGGACACATATGCGGGACTCGTCCGAAAAGACTACCTTTTGCCACTCAGCACCCCAGTGACGGTGTTTACGTGCCCATTGCAGTCGGAGGAGCTTGTGGTTTCTGGAGAACGGAAGAAGGCGACGTAATGGCATGCATGAAACCAGTCCAATCTGCAGATGGCGACGAACCGTTGATGCAGACAAGTTCACACCTGTTGCAGTGTTCCAGCGTCGAGGCAACACTGTGGATGGAGCTGTACGGTCCGTTATGGCCATGTGGACAAGATGACTGCCATCCCGTGCTGTGGTCATGTTCAGTGGTCCAGTAGCTGCTCTTCGCTGCGTACCACCTTCATCTATCCACTGCTTCCACACACGCATCACTGTCGTAGCAGCATGCCCTGTACGAGCCGAAATGTCACTGTATGACAAACCCGCTTCCCGGAGAACGATCATTCTGTCCCGTTCGAACTCACATGCCGATATGGCTCCCTTTGACGTCGACGAGGCGTACTGGCATTCACTTTATTGTTTCCACCTTGTTTGACAGCTCTGCATTGACTACACTGGGCGCAACACTTACCTTGTGGGACCGACACGAGAGGGCTCTGCTCGGCCTACGTGAACCCCATCTCTCTGGAAACCTAATCACTTATTGCTTGCACTCTTCTACACTTCCACCAAGTTTTGAGTTATTCGGGAAATTCTTTCTTGGTGTTGCAGTTTTCACAAATGGCAGTGTATATATCGGATACATTGGTAAAAGAATTATATTCGCTCGAATTTAAAACCCAATATATTTTATTAATATTTATAAAGACAAATCACTAACATACCATACTGGGTTCATCAGTGTTTTATTACTGTTTCTTAATGTTTCTTCTTAGTAATGTATATTTAGTCCGAAACTGAGCATGTCGCGGAAAAAGAGAAACATGCATTCATGACCGCTGTTTTATAAGAACAATCTGTATTTGTATAAACTTAAAAGTTTTATTAGGATCTTGTAACGGTTTTTATGTTGTATTTTATTTAACATTATTGTAGCCCCACGTTGTGGTAGCCAATTTGTAACGGTATTACTTATAAAGTTTGTTTGTGTATCTGTGTTTACTTCATGTGAAGCCATCTTGTGACGTCATTCATTTGTTCGGTTTGTAGCTCCATCTGGTGTTAGCAATTTGTGTTCGTAAGAATGCGACTGTTATTTGATTTAAATTTTGTTTACTGTCCTCCGGCTAGCTATTATTTCTCGGTCGAACATGTCTCTTGATCAGAGTGTGTAAACGGAAAGGAATCTTTTATCCAAATATAACACTGATGAAGAAATTTGTTTTACACATTTATTGTCGAACACGTTAACTATCACATTTATACATTGATCTTAACACTCGCCAAACTGAAACTGTTATAATAACTTCTTACTGATCACTTTTAATCCACGTACTTCAACCTTTTGTATAATTAACCTTACAACACTTTAGATTATTCATAATTCTGCTGCGCGTAACTTGTGAATCGATACCCGACGTTTCCGTACAAATACTTTCGACGAATTGACTGACTGAAGACGACATGTAGTTTACACAGATTTTTGATGAACTGGACGACTGAAGGCGACGTGTAATGTATTGAGATTTTCGATGAACTGGGGGCGATCTACCTCTGACTTGGCTCTTTTATACTCCCACTCCCCGATATGCCTAAAGATTATAACTGAACTGCAATTGGCTAATAAAACGCGCCAACATTAGCGTCTATTTTTATATCCAATGAAAATTATGAATACATATGCTCTAGGGAAACATTCCAGAAGGTTCTAAACGAAAAAACGCGCCAACATTACGTAACTTCCTCGTTTCCAATAATGATAAACAGCTCACCCCCCCTCGCTGCATTATTGCGCGCTATTATTGACAGTTTCAGTAAGGCATTATAAACTTACTTCTCAACAATAATTACAATAAACAAACATCTCAAATCAATGTCACATAAAAATTCATATTCATATTACAATCATTATTTACATTTAAGTAATTTGTGACATAATCTTACAGCTAGTTTCGGACTAGGTTGTTAAATTGCGACCTGCATGAACAGATTCTAAAAGAGTAAATTTCAAATAATTCAACTAACTATATTAATTATATAACTGCCAATTATTGACATTATTGAATCCCTATTGTTTTGCTTCTGCGGAACAAGTTGGACGCCTGTACTCGTACATGCGCGCACACTTGATATTTAAAGCTTTCCAAAGCTTACTATTTCAGTGCCATGAATTTGTTTACCATTTTCTTTAGATTTTAGTTTGCGCCATGTTTATTTTTTTTATGTTCACAACAGAAAACTATAACCTGGCTTTTGTTATTGTGCTCATTATGAAGCTTTTATTACTGTGAGAGATTTGAAAATCAACTGTGGACGACCGTCACTGGGAACTTTAGATATAGCGAACCGCTGTGGAGAGATAGTAAACTGCTTGCTAAACAGCTTTATCAACAAACATAAATGTAGAAGAGGGCATTAGGAACCCGTTCTCGTTACACCTTACACTTCTGTACTTGCCAACTTTTAGGTTTGTCCATAAAACGTACGAGAGAGGGGCTTTTTACGACTTGACAGTAAAAAGGGGCGTTTTCACGGATTTGTGGACAGAATTAAAGCGTTTTAGATTTTCAACCCATGTATCACAAAGCATTAAATTCTATTGCATTATATTGAAATTTCTGATGATGATAATGCAAGACTTCTTGGCTGTCGGCCTATTCATCATCTTCATGGGCGCCCTTCACTGGGATGTAACAAAATGCATAGCGTGCGGACTTCGTTTGTGGGGTTTAAAATTTGATTGCAGCACTGTCGATCTTTAATGGTAACCGACAGTAAACTTTGAGCAGTAAATGGACGCGAATATTGAGTAATGGACGACGTGAACGGTAATGTCAGCTCTCTCACGTAAATTATTCTTATTCGCGTTCTATGGCTGTAGGCTATAAGTTTATTATTTTGCGACAGCTTTTGTTTACAATTCATGTCATGAAGCGTGAAATATGGACTAGAAATCTGTGTATAACGTAGGAAGTGGTATTCTTTGCTATTTATTTCTGTTTTTTCTGTGATACTAGGAAGAATTTCAGCATGTGTAACAGAAAGAAACAGTACTGCCATGTCTTCAAGGATTCTCATAAAACGGAATTCCCTTTTATTTTGTGATCACATACGGGGGTAAAATATGCATTCTGATCACTGCATTGGAAATAAAGGAAGATGTTAGGGTTAAGAAGCGGGAGGAAGGGATGTGGCGAGGGAGTACGAAGGGGGCACAGGGATCCAGACACCCCTTCGACACCCCTCCCCCGTTATCCGGAAGAACGGATGGATACGTTGGTGCAGAAGGTTCCGTGCCGGAGAAGAAATAATTCTCTCCTTAAAGCACATCCACTGCATACGTCACATACCACTGACTATGATAGGGCATGCAACTGAAAGGAAAGGAAATGAGAAATATGAAAATACACCACAAAATAAAAACCACCTCAGCATTCGCCAACCAACCTGAGAAAGTCACGAAAAACCCCAAGGTCAGGGTGGTCGGTCCCGAGAACTCCCGAATATCAGTCTCAGCCACTACTGCGAGTCAGCCCGCTCAATAGGGGGAAAAATGTGCAAGACAAGCTTGTATTCGTGGTTCAGATGGATGTTAAATTATGATAAAATAGCGTCAATTATGTTGGCAATTCTAACTATACCTCATAGTCATGCTGAATGTGAACGTGTTTTCAGTCTGAAAGATAGAATAGTACCTACCGACTTCAGGTCACTGATGTCTAATGATACACTGGAATCAACTTCTCAATTGAAATGCAGCAGCACTACTGTATACTATGAACATAGCTGACAACTACTGGCAAAGCTACAGCAAAAAGCTTAAAAGGTTCTGCATCTACTGCCACAGCCTTAAATTTAAATCTTATGTCCTATGATGCAGGGATATCTGCAAACACCACCTCCAGATTAATAATTAAATTCTGTGGATACTGCTGTCTTAACGAACTTGATATCCATAATCTGCAACATGTGCCTTTACATAATAATAGGTACCTACTAGTTGTCTTTTGCTTGAAAAAGGTTAGCGGATAATATGTTTTATTCTTATTTCAGTCTTGTGGCCTGTATTACATGTAATGTTTATACATTTAGAGCTGAACATTTTACGCACTCTAAATTTCATGTCATCGCAGAATTATTACGCTTTTCTGCAGGAAGAAAGTTTTACTGGTTTAAGTTTCAGGAAATTGCTAAGTGTGCACTTTTGCGATGGCAATACTGAATGCAAGAACTAAAAATATTGAATTCAGCAATGACACTGAGAGCATTGTTGTTTATTGTGTCTCTTTTTAGACAACAACATCGTTTAGAGTGTCAAACACATCAACCAGTTGTGTTTGCTTATAGCTTCGCCACTGTTAAACTTACACATAACCTCCAAATTCTAAATTAGCCAATTACGCATATTGTCACCAATATATTGAGGCAATATTTTTAACACTTAAATAATTTCAGTTAAATTATATAATATAAAATATAACTGCCCGCCTTAAAGCAATATGTGTATAATATAATACATAAAATGCATGTAACAGTCATTGTAGTAATGTTTATATTATTATGTACATGTTCAATAGTGTTAAGTGAATGTATTACGTAATTTAATAATGTAGGAGCTGTGAGAATAATAGGTTAAAAGTTGCTAACAACGGGGCAACAATGAGTTAGCCTTGAGGCAATAATGAATTAGAAGGTTCAATAATGCAACTAGTCATTCTTGGAAACAATAATGTAATTTTTGAGACAGTTTATAAAATAGCCAATCAACAACCAGAGAAAAACTTAAGTTAAATTAAAGTATTCTATTGGAGTAGGATTAGCCAATTAGAAACTGAAATAGGGCAAATTGTACAAATTCAGAAGTCAGTTGCTTGTAAAACAGCGTTCCTAACCGGACGCGAGATGCGTCCTCGAGAAGTTTAATTAGTATTCAGTGTGAGACAAAATAGTTTAGGTGTTACAAACGACAAATAATTAATAAAAGAATCTCACAGCTCTCTATATCAGTGAAGTGTTATTTAAATTGTGTTAAGGATTAATAAATGTAGTGAAGTAAAAATTATAATCTGTATAAGCCTACATTCTTAGCCGCACTACTCCCTGCAAAGAAATCCATGTCTCTAACAATAATACTGACGCAGCCGAGACAAACATAAATATATAATATTTAAAGAAACAGTCAAATTACAAAGTTAATATTTTTAAATTTGGGGCGAAGCCTACCGGGTACCATACGTGCGGTTGCAACTACTTCAAGTTCGGCTCCCCAACAGTTGAACTACAATACAACTCCTACTCGTACTTCAAATTGGATTTCCATACGTGAAGTAACAACCTACTTCAATATCCATTACATGTTTGAATAAATAACATTTCGAATAATGTTTCTGAACCTTTTGAAGATCAGTCTGAAGTGTACACCAGACTTCACTAGGAAAATACTAAAGTGACTCATCTCCCCCCCCCCATCACTTTTGATTGTGATTATGATATTCAAGTGAGGTTTGGCTGTTCAAAGTATGGACTTTGCCGCTCAAGAGTTGGAGAGGGATTTTGTGTGATTGAAAGAAAATAAGACTGTCTGTCTGTCTGTTTGACTGATTGATTGACTGACTGACCGACCGTCTGACCGCCTGTCTGTCGATCCGTCCGTCCGTCCACAGTTGAAACTATAATGTGAGTGAAACTAAAGATAGTGCTATTTCTAAAACAATATCAAGTGTCTGATTTACTTGTATTCATAAATTATAATAAATAAATTCATATAAACTAGGAACAATACACGAAAGTAGTATATTTATCTACGCGTGGTTTATCTCCCGTGATATTCGAAACCTTTGATCCATCATTTCATTGCCTTCGTGTGAAAGACCTGCAAGCTTTGTCCTCAGGGATGGACAGCACATACTAACAATATCTAGCTGCCGCAAAATAAATGTGTAGCATGTATGTGCTCAAAAGTTAGCTGTTCTATACATTCTATGTCAGGGTAGAAGGGCATGCATACCTATATCGCCAAGAAAACAAATAAAAACATGGCATTTTTCTTATCTCTGCAAAATAAATGAACACGATACCTACCAATGTTACGGATCCTGATCAATTTAATCATATCTGATCTTTATTTATTTACCGAAACGTTAATTTTAATTTATCTTGAGCGAATTTCTGATAATCGTTAAAATGTGAAGTAAATATCGGACGCTGCCTAACAAAAACAGCTTCTAATATCTTGTAAGCTTTGTAATTATGTATTTGATACGTTGCTCATATTTATTATTGAATGTACGCTATGTTTAGTTTCTCTACTGCTTACCTATAGTAAGTAAAGAAGGCATTCCATTCCATCCAAAAAAAATCTGATGTGTTACACTCACATGACTTTCTCTACTCTTGTACAAACTATTTTTACAAACGCTTATTCTCCATATGCTCATGTTAATCGAGATATCGAGATGTCAATCTTATTGCTAATTTTCTTGTAGATGCAACGGGAATATAGTAGGTTTTAAGCGATAGTCAAATGTTTAAGCGCTGGTTGCTATGTGGCGCATTCCATTCTCTTTGCAAGTCCAGAACATAAAAAAAATGAGTAACACATTTGAGAAAAAGTATAAGTATTGGAAAATTTAAGGGAATAACAAGCAATATCTCGAAAACGGTTCAGTCAACAAAAAAAATGTATATGATATAAATTGTGTATTTTAATGCGATCTACATTTTTTGTGTAGTAAAATTTTGTCTATCTCTTATGGTTTACCAGTTATGCAAAAGTCGTTCACAATAAAGAACGCTTTTGGAGACATTCCCAGAAAATTCGAGATATACATTTGTCATGAAAATACCTTAAACATATGATATTTTAATCAAAATCGTTAGAGCTATTTTTGAGAAAATTAAAATTTTCGAAAAATGTTCCATGTAAAGGGTAGTCTGGGGTGGGGGGATTTTCTTGAAAACCTTCTTGTCGCATCTCTGGAAGATACTGAACCTAAATACCAAGTTTGGTGTTTATCCGACTGATCGTTTCTGAGTTATGCTGTTCACAGACACACACACACACACACACACACACACACACACACACACACAGACACACACACACACAGACACACACACGGACATGTTTCCAAAAATGCTTTTTTTGGATTCAGGGAGTCTCAAAACATATATTTCCGGTGAAATCTCGATATCGAATTTTTGGGTGGAATGCTATACTTCCCCTACTTACTATACGTAGTAGAGAAAGTAATTAGATACGAGATCTTACCGGAAATACGCGTTTTGAGACTCCCTGAAGCCAAGAAAAGCATTTTTAGAAAAAGCTTTGCCCGCGCGTGTGTGAACAACATAGCTCAAAAAGGAAAAGCCGTTAAATACGATTTTGCTGTTTAAGTTCAGTATTTTCTAAGGACGCAACTCGAGGATTTTAACTATCCTATACTGAAAAAAACTTCGTAATTTTTTTTTATCCAAAACGGGGTAACGGTTTTTGATTAAAATACCATATCTATAAGTTATTTGTACGACAAATGAAAGTGTGTATTTTGAATTTTCTGGGAATAGCTTGTGAAGTGCCCTTCATTCTGAATGTCTCTTTAATAATTGGTAAATCTTCTCCCTTCAGGATTAGGTGTTATAATCGCCTATTCCAGTCTCTATCATCCATCCACCTCTTATGAGGTCTACCCAGATCTGTTTTTCTAATCAGCCGATGATTAATTTTTTTTTTTAGCAATCTATTTTCTATCATCATGACCCTTCCATTTCACTGTATCATTATCTTATCATTAACTGAAAATATTTTTAAATTTGATCTTATTGATTCGTAGCTTAAGAATTGTATTCATTTTAGTACATTCCCTTACATACATTATGAACTTCATCTCTGCTGCCTGTATGCGTGATCTTTCTTTATTTGTTATTGCCCATGATTCGGAAGCAAGAGTAGGCACATTACAGAAATTTATGGTACGGAGAACATAATGTAGAAAGTTATTATATGGAAACTGATAGTAACTCTATAGATCAAATAGACATAACAGATTTAAAACCAGCCTTAAATGCCTACTCTTGGTAAATATTTCTGCACAAAAAATGTAGACCTCGTTAAAGCACACAATTTGTCAATTTATTTATTTATTTTTGTGGAGTTAACCATATCCGAGACATTCCTTGTTATTGATTTGAATTTTTAAATACTTATGATTTTCTCAAATGACAAGTCATTCGTTTTTCTGGTAGTTATGCAAAGAACGCGGAGTTTCAAAGGCATCAAATGGTGAGGCGCTCTTCAAAAATCTGACTTAGCTTTACCTACTGAATCATAACACGAAATGTGTAATAAAAAATTATTTTGTTTGTTAACGATGATGTCAATTGCCAGGATTATATATCAGCGCCGCTGATGTGCGGCGAATTTCGTCCCGCAAGAGTTCTTTTTGCATGCTATAGATCAATTGACATGGAGCCGTTGCTTTTAACCATCGGCCTGGGTGGGATTTGAACCCGCGACCTTGGGATCTGAAGGCCAGCGCCTAACTGAGCCACAGAGGCTGACATAAGTAAATGTGAATTGAGAGTTTATCGGGATTAACAAGAAGTAGCTAGGGGAAAAAAAGCTTTTGTAAGAATAGTTTGTAGAAGAGTGAGTAGAGAAAGTCATGTGAATGCAACACAACTTTTTTTTTAAATCGGGGTTTATTATAAATGAGAAACAAAAGCAGAATTTAACGGAATAAGATGCGCGTTCATTGATAACGAGCTGAATGAAAGTAAGAAAAAATGAGGTCGTGAACTATGCCACATTTAGAGCTGCAATCGGGCGTCAGTGGCACCAAAATAGGCTGACTGTGGATCAGCTGATGAAGGGCGAAACATCAGCAGAAAGCGTTAGTTCCACAGTGTTGCATGAAATTTCCCATTAATTATTTCAGTTAATCTCGAAATATTGCGCTTTTCGCTGATACAGGAATGCTGCAGTTATTTAAAAACTAGTTTTAAATATACGTTTGTGTTTTTGTGCGTGGTACGAAATATGTATTGGAGGCTAGGAACATCATTTAGTTTTTAATATATAGTCAACTGAAAAATTCAATGCCACAGCCGGGATTTGATATGAAGTCACCCAGTAACTGAAGTACTAACGATGGCAGGTCACCATTGAGGTTGCCATCGCTAGTGAGATGCCTTGGTGGTGTATCTGGGAAAGAACTTGAGTCATTTGGGGAATTGAATGTCCATTCGGCATGCTGTCACAGTAGTTCAATGGTTAGAGCTACGTAGAGCGGGAGAACCGTGTTCAAATCCCGGTTGTAACATTGAATTTTTCAGTTGACTCTATATTAAAAACATGCCAAGACCAGGCTAATACCTCTAAAAAGTATAAATCATTTCAATTAATTATATATAATAATTCAAAAAAAAACTTAATTTAGTGTTTAACGTACAAAGTCTGGAAATATTTTAAAAAATGAAAGATTCTATTTTAATAAAGGTTATAACGGTTAGTGAATACAGTGTTGGCATTGATGTGTGTGTGTGTGTGTGTGTGAGAGAGAGAGAGAGAGAGAGAGAGAGAGAGAGAATGGTAAACATAACCCTAATGCTAGCTCGTTTAATAAAAACCAGGTTATTTCTTATCGGAGGTTTTGATCCATTGAAGTCGTTTAGTATATTACAAAAAATATTCGTTTAGTCAGATCCGGAGATCATTTTATAAATAATTTATTATTTTGTAGAATATTTGCTTTTATGTCGTAATATCTGGAGAAAGAAAACGGAAGTAAGGTGCAAAATTTAATAAGGCATGCTTAATGATTCAACACATGTGTAGTAGTAGAATCTCAAGAACATATTTAAAGCTCTTTTCAAAGTATTGGGCATCTTCCTCCCCCTTTCAAAACTAATGTTTATCAGAAAGCATCAACAATTCCCACTTGAAATAACAAAATATATTATAAATACGAAGCTAGACAACCTTCAGATTTACAGTTATTTGATAAATATCTCGCTGCGTCAGAAAATCACTGCACTCTAAAGATAACTGTCTACCAAAGCTTTTCAGATAAGTACATACTTTACATAACGTTCTTTAAACTACATCTCTTACACCCTTCCTTTCCGCCCAAGACTTTGTTGCGTACACGGTTGAATAAGAATATGTACGGTTAGGCCTCCTAAATATGAGCAGCTAAAATTATACTGCCTACTTCTTCGCTTTTTATCATCACCAGCAATTTATCCTTGCACCCTTGCCTGTTCCGAATTCACAGTACTATGAGCATCTCTTCCTCGCGCACACCCATCTCTTCTACCTTGAGGCCAATAACTATTCACCAAAGCTGGGATTCTTTCATTACCCATTCGAGATAGGTGGACTTTCCAATTTATCTTTATAGTCTTTTTCATTTAAGTTATATATACTTAATTCTTCTCGTATGTTTCATTTCCTATCAAATCTATTCTTGTGCATCCTTTCACTCTACAGAGAAATTTCATTTCCGCTGACTTATCATACTTTTACCTCTTTCATACGTTATCCAAGTTTCACTTCCGAACATTAACACTGGTACAGCCATTGCCTTATAAAATTTTATTTTTAAATCTTTTCGGTTTTCATATCTAAGAGTTCCATTTATTGTTCCAAAATTGATTGAAATTTATTCCATTTATTCTCAATATCCCTATCTCTGTTTACCTTGTATTACATCCGCATAATCAAAATAAGTTACTTCTTCCCATTATTTCATTTTCTATTATTATTTCTGAGCGCACAGGGTTTTGACACGGATGAGGCATAACTTTCATTTTGCTTGTGGATATTTCCAGCTTATATTCTTTTCCAATTTGATTCAGCTTATATACTGAACGTTGTAAATTACGTTCGCGTATTTATTTATAGTTATTGGTACGTTTTTTCCCAGTAACAGGGAAAACCAGGAAAAAGAGCTTGGACACGCAACTCCCCTAGCCATATTGGAACTTTAGACCCTTTAGATTTGAAGGCTACAAATATCTAAGTCCCAGTCCTGCAGTTTCGATTCCAGAAGAGGCGAAAGGATTTTTTCCTAACTCTGCTATTAGGTATCAAAAATGCCAAACCAATCGGGAAACTAAAACTAAATTGTGGTAAGAGGACATTTACCGATTTTTCTGCGGCGCTCAGCCTTGTATGAATAAAGAACATTAGCTTCCTTTCATTAAAATTCTACAGGGACAGTAATATAAACGGTATCATCTGTGATTAAAAACCCTACAATTAGTTCATTGTTTCCAGCAACAAAAGCAAATACAATACAAAAAACGCGCTAAAACAAAAGTCACAGCTTAATTTCTAGATAGTTTTCCACTCTTTGGCTTCGCATAAAGATAAGCTAGTACGGCAACTTCATTCTTTCTCAATCTTGGCTCATGCAGCAGTCGTTGGGCTACATTGAAGTGGTATGGCAATCTCTTTCTTGATTTTTCTGGTAGAATACCCAACATTGCATGTTCAACTGTTTCTCTTATTTCAGGGCTTCGAAACTTTCTTTCCAAGCTCATTTTAGGTAATTAAAACGGCGACGGGTAGAAATGTTAGTTAATTTTTACATATACAGCGTTCTTTTTTTTTTATTTGTATATTCTCCTTTTAACTCCTATACTCATATCGGAGGCTTTGACATGAGAAACAACTGTAATGTTCATTACTCGAACTGTAGGCCTTCTTAACTTTTTTCTTTTCATTTTCTGGTAAACATTCATATTTTCAAACTCTATGGAGGATAGGCAACTATTCGATTAAATAAAAATTCCCTCCCAGCCGGAAATCGAACCCGAGACCTCTTAGGTTAAGAAGCTAAAATGCTGACCACTCCATCGCAGAGGCAGTCTACCCAGCTTTCTAATACTGATGAACGATGTATGACCTTTAAAATGGCTGCATTTTGTTAAGAAAAATAAAACGGCTGCCTCTGTGGTCGAGAGGTCAGCGTTGTGGCTTCTCAACCCATAGATCTCGGGTGCAATTCTCGGTTGGGATGGGCGAAGTTTTCTTTAATCAGAATCTTTCCCTACCCTTCGCATAATCTGGAGTAAACATGAGTGTCTTGTATGTTAAAAGTTATTAAAAAGAAAGTTAAAATAACCTACAGTCAAGTTGTTTCTCAGGCCAAGCCCCACGATATGGCCACAGGAATTAAAAAATATAAAACACTAAGAACACTTTCTGCCCACTTGCAGTAAGAAAGCAAACAATTGAATAAATAGCATTAAATTACTTCAAATAATTGCCTACTACTTATACATTACGATAAATATAAGAAACGTAGATAAAATATTATAGCCAATACGTTTCAATATTAGCTTTCGTAACTGTGTATCAGTAAGCTATTACAACCTTCTCCAAAAAATTTACTTTTCTTTCCTTGAAGTTTGTAGCGGTTCCTTCTTGGTAGGCCCCCACTACGTTGCTTATGATGGATGCTGTGTTACCTACCTGTAGGTCGTCTTGATGCCCGTACTCTTGTGATGTATTGAGGTTCCCGTAGACTGGAATCTGATGATCGTGTGTCTGTGTTCTTGTGTGTGTATGCTGTAATTATTATTTTATGATTGTGCCACGGCTGCTGTATTTGTGTCGGAGAGCACTTGTTTCTTGTCAGGGTTGTATGGAGAAGGTTAAAATATTTTTTACACACACGTATTCTGTTAATTATTTCACTTGTATTTTGGATAAACCACACTATCCACCACAATTCACTGTTACCTTTGTTATGTTAAAATATGTATAACTGGTAGACTTTAAATACGTAGTTTTAGGTTTATTTAGAAACGAGCTTATACATTACCTTCCGGCTTGAAGACTGACAAGCTTCTGTTAGCGTTCCTTCCAACCGTTCGTCTTAACGTACGTATTTGAATTACAGGCATGTATCAATGTACCTGATTGGTGCCACTATCCAATAACATCCAATAACAGTTTATGTTTTACACACACACACACACACACACACACACACACATATATATATATATATATATATATATATATATACACACTTCCATCGTCTTAATTATGAATCCAAGGTTCGTTTCATGCTTACGTAGATACTACTGCATTTCTCGTAATTTTATATTACTGGTTATATAGCTAACAATGGCCTTTCCCCCTCATATTATATTTCATATGTTATAACCTTATATACTTGTTCTCTACCATATGTACATTATGAATATATGTGTTTTAACATCCTCTTAATTATTATACGTACAATATTATCAAAGAAAATATATAGCATGTAAAACTTAGAACAAAATATTAAAGAAAGAAATTATTATTGTGTTGATGCTGAGAAGCTGTGAATTAGATATCTTATTACATTAATGGATTATCGTATTAGTTTGTCCGTGGCTAGTACGTATGTTGCTTCAAGTTAAACGTCCGTTAACCGGGTGGTAGGTCATAATCGGACGGTGAGTGACCGAAATGGTTGAAATTATACAAAAATGGGCCCGGGGTCCGGAGCTCAGAGTTACTACACATTTGTCTTCTCAGGATAAGAGAAAACCCCAGCAAAATCCTTATTTAGGTAACTCACCCTAATCGAAATTCGAGATCGGAATTTAATTTAAGTAGTCCAATTGAACCCCCTTCGCCCCAGTTAGTGAGAATAACAGTCAACCATATTTGAAGCTAGTTGGATGGTTAAACATATCCCTGCCGTACGAATGGATTACTAGAAGCATGTTACTGAGGCTTGTTTTGTTGAGGTACGAAGCAAATGCTACGATGACGACATTTAGAGAACTGTAGGTGGGCTTCAACTGCAATAAACCTACTTATTCTCTTCGCAAGGTTTCTTAGGTTTTTGGAGCATGTGCAGAATAAATTAAGCTTGAGCGGCATGATCAGTGAAAGGAATACTCAGAACAAGTTTAGTCAAGTATTTTAACATTTTAAATCTTGCCTACGGACAGAGTTACGTAGTTCTCGATTTTGGGTGCCAACACGAATAATAACAACCACTGCAAATAAACACAGAATAAGAGGTGAGATGTACATTAGAGTGCTTGTGTATGCACGTGTTTACTGTCCCTGCCGCTTACTTAAGGTAGGGAATTAATGAATTCAACCCAAAAATTGTATTGGGCGTTATGTGGATAAATCCTATAAAACGTCTGTTTAAAAGCGTGTGCTGATAGAGAGAGAGAGAGAGAGAGAAGAAGAAGAAGAAGAAGAAGAAGAAGTGTTGGATATTTTGTGTAGAATTTTATAGCAAAGTTGGACATCTTTTAAGGATTCAAGATGAACGTACCGCAAAACTGCCCTTACATGGAAAAGTATTTATTTCGTATTTTCTTAAAAATATCTCGTAACAATTCTGATTTAAACATGATAAATGAGATAGTAGCGACATATTGTCGTCCTCCGTGGTCTAGGGGTACCATGCTAGCCTCTAGTTCCCGAGGTCACGGGTTCAAACCCGGTGGAGAGCGATAAATATTTTCGGATAATTCCTTCGGAAAGTTAAGTGAAGCCGGTGGTCTCGTGTCGTAGATTTACGGCACATAAAGGAACCTCAAGCCTGCTAAAGAGGCCTCTGAGCAAAATTTCCGATCTTTCACGCCCAATATACGATAGAATGGGACGCTAAGGACCACAGCAGTTAAAGAGCGTCCATAATTAAAACTCAATTAAGCGACAGATAACATGTATAACCTGAATTTTGTGTGAATAGAATGTTAAGTATTCATAATTCTCGGTGAATGCACTGGAATCAATAACAGTAGGCAAAAACCTTTCCATAAAAAATTTAAATCACGGAAATAAAATGCCTTTTGTTGTCATATGGTTGTGTAACCATCAATGGTATTTTAACGCCATTGAAAACAGATGTTGAGATGTTTAATATAAATTTTGCCCAGAAAAAAACACAAAATGATTAATTGAGAGTAATAGACAGCCATCACGCCTATATTCCAAGTTTGCATCTGCTTATTGGTTAGAAATACGGTGATGTGCTAGAAGTGGAAGAGGTATCGTTTTATGCCTGTAAAATATATTTGTTTACAATTTTAAAGAGTTTACATACCGGATCTTTTTATTTTCATATTATCTCAAAATATATTGCTTAAGCTCTATTGTTTACAAAACATACGCTTTATTAAAATTGTGTACATTTATTGCCAGTCTAAACTTGGACAAAATATTAAAACAATAGTTTTATTCGTATTTAGTTTCTCTACTGCTGACTATAGTAAGTAGAGGAAGCATTGTATTCCACTCGAAAATTCGATACCGAGATTTCACCGGAAATACACCTTTGAGATTCCCTGAATCCCACAAAAAAGTGAATTTTTAGAAAATGTCCACGCACGCGCTCTGGTGTGTGTGTGTGTGTGTGTGTGTGTGTGTGTGAGAGAGAGAGAGAGAGAGAGAGGGGGGGGGAGAGAGAGCAGCATAACTCTAAAACGAACTATCGGTTAAATATCAACCTTGGTATTTAAGTTCAGCATCTTTCAAGGACACGAAGATTTTCAAGGAAATACCTTTACTCCAAACTACCCGTTACTTGGAAAATGTTTCGAACATTTTTATTTTCTCAAAAATATCCAACGATTTTTATTAAAATACCGCATGTTTAAGATATTTTATAACAAATATAACTTAAATTTTCCGGGAATAGCATCTGAAGTTCTTCATTCTAAATTACTTTTACATAACTGGCAAATTGTATGAGGTAGAACAAAATCTTACTACACAAAAAGTGTAGATCTCGTTAAAGCACACTATTGATGTCAACTAAGTTTTTTTGTAGAGTTAACCATTTTAGGATATATTTTGTTATTGGTTTGAATTTTTAAATATTAAAGTCTTTCTCAAATAGCAAGTCGTTATTGGTTTGTTTTTCTCGTGAAAAAGAGCATGGCATTTCAAAGTCATCACATACTAAGTGTTCTTTAAAAATCTGACTATCGCTTTTCATACTGTATGGTAGAGCGAAAATGTGAATAAATAGAAGAATACATTTGTGTAAAAATAGTTTCTAGAAGAGTGAGTAGAGAGTTATGTAAGTGTAACACATAAATGATATTTTTTATCCCTGAATTATAGCAAATTGCGACAGTTGGCTGGAAGCAAAATACGTAAAAATTTGGCAGCATTTTTTTCTTTTAGCGTTTTGGTGTTATTCGCGCTATTTTTTTTTCTTCAGAAACTAAGAATTTAGAAAGCTGGAATTTCTGCACAAGGTTAATACAGGTGAGCCAAAAAACTGCGAACCGGCCGGACTGTGTTTTTCTTGTCTGCGTCCTCGGCGCTCGCTGCCGTCCGCCGCTATCATAGAAAGGCGCGGATGAAACCATGCAACATTTTTAAAACTACTTTTAAAGGCTTTACTTACCAACTTTATGAAAGAAGATGCTCAAACTGGCCATCGTCGTTATCCATACATTATTAGCACCTCTTTAGGAAATTATCCATCACTCGCCGTAGTTCACGTTGAGAAATACTGGCAATTTCCTGGCGGATATTTTGTTTTCATTCTTCCAGAGTGTGTGGGTTTGATTTGTATACTTTGTTTTAAGTTACTCCAAAGATAGAAATCGCAGGGGGTTAGGTCGGTGGACCGAGGGGACCACAAATCTGTACTAATAATTCTGTCCTCAAACACTCTTCAATTTTTCTCATCGAAATATTGGCCGTATAAGCTGTTGCAGAGTCTTTTTGAAAAAAGGCAAAAATCATGGCTGTTAATTCTATACAAAATTGTATTCACATATGTACAGGCTTCAACTATTGACTCGAAACAAATTGGCAAATGATGGATAGTGTCCTAAAGAGGTGTCAACGACGGTGGCCGGTTTCAGCATTTCCTTTCATAAAGTTGGTAAGTAAAGCCTTTAAAAGTAGTTTTAAAAATGTTGTAGGTTTCATCCGCGCCTTTCTATGATAGCGGCAGACGGCAACGAGCGCCGAGGTGGCGGACAGGAGAAACACCGCGCAGACGGTTCGTAGTTTTTTTGGCTCAGCCTGTATTACCCTGTTCTATAAAACAAGCGAAAACATTTTTCAGTAATTATAGAGAAAATTCTGCAAATTATTAATGAAATATTTAATAAAACTGGTGTTATAATTTATATATCATTTAAAATATTGGAAATCAGACTAAGAATGTGATAAATCCTGAAAATCTTACGTGTATATCTTATATCACCTCTGGGAAAAGTGCAGTTAAAATTTAGAAATGCAACATTATCGATAGAGGCAGTACAGAGTACCCTAATTACAGCAGTTTGCAGCAGATATTTTTGTGCATTGCTGTTGTACTGCAGCGTGAGCCTTCCTTCCTGGAAAAGATTGCGCCATGTGTGAATGAATGGTTGTTCAGGAAGGAAGTTGCGGTAGTTGCCAAGGTTATTAACCCTTATTTACATCCTTAGAGAGAAACCACAGAGCTTCCTTGGAGAGGAATCACGATTTCGAGGGTTCTTTTTTTGGTCCAGCGAACTGATCTCCACTGTTCCACTCTCTCCCTGAAAGAGATCAGTTATACACAAAATAATCTAAACAGCGAAACTTAACAAGGTCATATTCTGGCGTATTATTAATTTTGGCATTACCAGACGCACTGCTGTACTGTATTGTGGCTACCAGACGTAGCATTATTGTGTTCCCTTAATTATATTTCGGCTTAACGGTCTTTCCTTTCGGTCAGGATCACGCGAAAGGGAAGGATATGTTTGAAACCGTCTGGTATGACGTCAGCCTGTCTGGCTTTAGCTAGACACGGTTGGTGGGGGCAAGATAGCGACACTCGAGTGGAAGTGGTCGTTTGAGTCAGCCGTGTGTGTGGCCGGTCTACGGTCTGTGGCATCTCCCTCCATCCTGTTTCCTTTGTTAGAGTAGCCAAACGTTTGTGAATAAATCTCAGGTATGTAAGGATAATGTGTGTCATGTAATTCTTCAGTGTAATATAAAAACCCACTCCTTCCTCTTAGATTTACACACCAAGGTCCCGGACGTTTTGCTGCCAGCGAGTTTGCGCGCTCCTCCCATGTGCGTGTTGGGGTGACCTAAATTAATCATTTTTTGGTAACCTTTTCGGCCTTCACCCAACACGTAACATATTTTCACTGGTTTACTTCGAAAATTTGTAGAATTTCAGCGTTCGTCCTCTACTGTTGCTCTGACTCCAATCATTTTTACCTAATACCTAAGTAGATGATGTACAATTGTATCCCAACTAAAAATTCGTAATCGTACATATTTCAAAGAAAAAATACACGTTTTGAGACAACTGATCCAAAATGGGCCATTTAGAAAAATGCGTAGAGAGAGAGAGAGAGAGAGAGAGAGAGAGAGAGAGAGAGAGAGAGAGAGAGAGAGAGAGAGAGAAGTACGACATGACGATTTTCAAAAACATTCCCTCGCTCCAAAACATCCTTTACATGGAAAATGTTTCGTTATTTGTAATTTCTTTAAAAATGACTAACGATTTTGGTTGAAATACCATATAATAACTTGAATTTTCTGCAAATAGCCTGTGAAGTCTTGCTTCATTCTTAGCGAATATTGTACACTTTCGTATAACTGTTAAACCGTAAGAGATAGACAAGAACGTGCTCATAAAAAAAATACACAATTTATGCCAAATGTTTTTGTGAGATAACCTGTGTTATTGATTCGCATTTTAAAATACTGAATACTGCTTAAAATGCTAACTTGCCATTTGTTTATTTCTGGGGTGATCATGCAAAGAGTGGAATGTTGATGCTATCAAAAAGCGAACCGCTTTTGAATAATTTGACTATTGCTACAGCCTCCTGTTACCCCTCTTGTACCTACAATGAAATGTGTAGTGGAACTATTTCTGCAAACGTTTGCATCGGTTAACATAAACTTGATAACAAAATCAGCTTTTTTAAGAATATTTTGCAGAAGAGAGAGAAAAATAAACGTCAGTGGTTAGGGAAAGCCATTGTGAATGTAACACGCGAGATGTTTTAATTGTACATATAGGACATTCCATTTCAAATCGTCCGAAATAGTAGGAAAATCGACCTTGCATTTTTTAAACGAAATCAAACTTTTTTGCATTTGTAGACAAGCCTGATATAATCCTTTATGCAAACTCTTAAAATTTATTAACATCATAGTTTTGCAATTAAAGTTGTTCAAATTATTCGTATCTTCTAAAATTTTCAACTTTAACCTTTTATAGCTCTGAAACCTTTAAATCTAATTATTTAGATCGAGTCTTGTTTTGATTCCCAAAACTTTTAATTTCATACTGATAACTAAACTTGTTCTTACTTTTATTTAAGTGAAGAAATTTCTATTTTTTCAAGTGTAGGCGGTTACAGATTAAGAAAAATTGTTATATAGGGTAAAATTCCTTAATTTAAACACAATCCAACGTATATTTTACTGTAATGGTTACTGATAAGGTTTCACCTAAAATAATTACACAAGTAAATTACTATACACACTATCGCACGTTTGTTTTGAACTGAAGATCAAGCAAGCTGCTATGCGTGGTTAAGCAATGAGAACACTTAACTACTCTGTATTCACTCTTAGGTTGATCCGCGCCAAAATAAACCGACGTGACCAGTCTACCGCGGTTCAACACAGTAGTAATGCGCACAGAAAAGTAGATCCATGCTAATAAGCTAAATTTTAAAACGAATTTATCCTTAAATGGTATAATAGTCTATACAAACACCTAAGAGTTTAGTAAGTGCTGATTTATACCGTTTAACAGAGCTACAAGTCCCAACATGCAATTCGTATGCCACATGACATCTGGGTATACGCAGAATATTGTTTACAGCCAGAAATTAGCACTTTCTATTTATTATCATGGCGGACGGCAAATTTCCCCTTGTATCTTCGTTGACTTACGTAAAGCATAAGCCGGGAAAACCATTGACTAATGGTGAAAAAACAATGTTGAATGCTTATTATAAGTTACGTGAGAAATATCCAACACTTCCCGTGAAAAAAATGGGGAAATTAACTTCTGACTTCACCGGTGTTTCAGTACAAGTATGAACAGTGGTTGGAAAGAAAAATCTGATGTGTTACACTCACATGACTTTCTCTACTCTTGTACAAACTATTTTTACAAACTCTTATTCTCCATCTATTTCATATTAATCGAGATAAACATTTGCAGAAACGATGTTTTGACATGCAAAGAGAATTATATTTTACACATAGCGACCGGTTCTAAAAAAAATCTGATGTGTTACACTCACATGACTTTCTCTACTCTTGTACAATCTATTTTTACAAACGCCTATTCTCCAAATGCTTCATGTTAATCGAGATATCGAGATGTCAATCTTATTGGTAATTTTCTTGTAGATGCGAGGGGAATATGGTAGCTTTTAAGCGATAGTCAAATATTTAAACGCTGGTTGCTATGCGGCGCATTCCATTCTCTTTGCATGTCTAGGACATAAAAAAATGAATAACGAATTTGAGAAAAAGTATAAGTATTGGAAAATTTAAGGAAATAACAAACAATATCTCGAAAATGGTTCACTCAACAAAAGAAATGTATATGACATAAGTTGTGTATTTCAACGCGATCTACATTTTTTGTGTAGTAAAATTTTGTCTATCTCTTATGGTTTACCAGTTATGCAAAAGTCGTTCACAATGAAGAATACTTTTGGAGACATTCCCAGAAAATTCGAGATATACATTTCATTTCTCATGACTTTATCTTAAACATATGATATTTTCATCAAAATCGTTAGAGCCATTTTTGAGAAAATTAAAATTTTCGAAAAATGTTCCATGTAAAGGGTAGTCTGGGGTGGGGGGATTTTCTTGAAAACCTTCGTGTCGCATCTCTGGAAGATACTGAACCTAAATACCAAGTTTGGTGTTTATCCGACTGTTCGTTTTTGAGTTATGCTGTTCACAGACACACACACACACACACACACAGACACACACACACACACACACACAGACACACACACACACACAGACACACACACGGACATGTTTCTAAAAATGCTTTTTTTGGATTCAGGAGGTCTCAAAACATGTATTTCCAGTGAAATCTCGGTATCGAATTTTTGGGTGGAATGCAATACTTCCCCTACTTACTATACGTAGTAGAGAAAGTAATATTTGACTATCGCTTAAGGCCCACTATGTTCCCCTTGTTTTGTATTTGCAAGGGCAATATAGAAATACAGTAGTCTTTAAGCATAGACATATCTCTTAATAGCTGGTTGCTATGTGCAGCACCATTCTCTTTGCCACAGATTAATACTCTTTGCATATCCAAGACAAAAAAAATTAACAACGAATTTCCATTTGAGAAATTAAATATTGAAAAATTTAAGGGAATAACAACCAATAGCTCGAAAATGGTTCACTCAACAACAAAAAATGTATATGATATAAATTGTGTATTTTAACGCGATCTACATTTTCTGTGTAGTAAAATTTTGTCTATTTCTTATGGTTTACCAGTTATGGAAATGTCGTTCACAATGAAGAATACTTTTGGAGACATTCCCAGAAAATTCAAGATATACATTTTATTTGTCATGAAAATATCTTAAACATATGATATTATAATTAAAATCGTTAGAGCCATTTTTGAGAAAATTAACATTTTCGAAAAATATTCCATGTAAAAGGTAATCTGGGGTGGGGGATTTTCTTGAAAACCTTAGTGTCGCATCTCTGGAAGATACTGAACCTAAATACCAAGTTTGGTGTTTATCCGACTGTTCGTTTCTGAGTTATGCTGTTCACACACACACACACACACACACACACGGACATGTTTCCAAAAATGCTTTTTTTGGATTCAGGGGTCTAAAAACATGTATTTCTTGGTGAAATCTCGGTATCGAATTTTTGGGTGGAATACAATACTTCCCCTACTTACTATACGTGGTAGAGAAAGTAAAAAGAAAGCGTGTGAAATATACGGCGCAAGAATGTGACGATTTTGTGACGATTTCTTTAAAAATTAAATTAACTGTTACATCCGCAGACGTTTATTTTGTTGTAACTATTAATCTTATCTTCTTTAACCTCTAACAGAATATGCGAGTCATTGTTAAGTTGTCGGAATAAGGGCTCTGTTCTTTTTGCATTATGTACCGCGGGTATTTGGCACATGATCATGAAAAGTATGACTATTTTTGACGCGGATGGCGGAAGGATACTTCATAACGGTGCACTGGTCACTTGGGCGTTCTTTTGGCGCGGATCAACCTAAGAGTGAATACAGTTTAAGTAGTATGCAGTTCTGAGTATTTCTTCACAGATTCACAGAGCGCTTGGTGATCATCGTGCGTCTATTCACTTTTTGTGTTATAACTAGGAACACCCAAACATAACCACTTTACCAACATTGCCAACTTCTCTTAATGACACTATGGATTATTCTCAATCTAATATTTTAGTTTTATAAACATCCAGAGACTCTAAAATAAATAAAAACTGTATATTGATTTTTGCGAATATTCTAAAAATAATTAGTATCTGCTGTAATGAAATGCAGGCGTTTTTCTACAAAATGAGGTTTGGTACAATATTCTGAAATAAAGGGTTCCGGAGTTATGCGTACTTAAAATGCGACAAAATGAATCAATGCGATATATTTGTCGTTCAAAAAATGCGAGAACGTTTGAGTTTTAAATGCTAATATTTGATAAATAGGTTTTCTTTAGCTCCCCTTATTAATAGGAAAAATAACAACGCAAACAAAAAATGTGAGTTGCTGTAAAAATTAGCAAACATTTCAACAGGGGGACTAAGTGCAATAACTGAATCACTACTTTATAATGAACAACATGAATTCAGGCAAGGCAATTCCTGTGCTGATTGTGTCTTAGTAGTAATAATAATAATAATAATAATAAAAAGAATAGTACAAACAAGAAGAGAATTTAATTAAGAGACTCGTATACTATTTGTGGATTATATAAAAGCTTTCGATAAATTTATACGGCAAAAGCTATGGGATATAATGGCTAAAAACTGATATCCTCAACTTCTAATTTTAGCGATGAAGAAAATGTATGAAGGGACTCTTTATTGGTATGGATAATGGTTTTAAGACAGAAATTATCAACCTAGACATAAGACAGAGCTGTTCAATGTCGCCAACACTTTGTAATATAATATATACATAGATGCAGCAGTTGCCGAGTGGCAAGCACAGTTGAAAACAGATTTTAAATTAGGATAAACCGTCTTAAATAGTCCTATTTGCAGATCAAGTCATTCTGGCAGATACTGAAAGCAGACAACTAGACAAAGAAATGTCGGAGCGTAATTATTTAATATTTCAGCAGAGAAAACAAAAGTGATGGCCTTGTATCGTAAATATCCAACCCGATCAAAAATACTCCTAAAAACTAACCAAACCAACTCGGATGTGATATTTTAAATTAATATGAAGGAAAGATTGAAATTGAAAGATAAAATAAGAAGAGATACGATATTAAAGCTTTATTAAAGTATGGCAGTGCCTGTTACACCTTATGGAGTAGAGATATGGGCCACGAAAAGGAATGATAAAAGAATAATTGAAACGGCCGAAATTAAAATTTTGAGATACCTAGCTGGCTGTAGTTTGAAAGATTATATTAAAAATGAAGCAATAAGTGAATAATTAAAATATTTAATTTAAATTATAAACTCAGGGAATATAAAATAAAATGAAAAAATCTTATCTCCAGAATACCAGAGGAAAGACTGACAAAACAGGCCTTGCAATACAAACCAGTTATTACTAGAGAAGTTGGAAGACCACACTGATGCTGGGAAGATCTCTTCTGAGCCGAAACAGACATGTTGGACTTTCTTGAAGGTCGATGATATTTTGTTTCAAAAGCATGGCACATAATTGCATTCATGCATTTTATAGGGGAGTTTTTAATATTTGAAAACAACAGATGCCTGTGTTGAAATTAACAATGCAAGTTAATTTTTGAGTAGATAAAGAAGAGAAAGATATAACATATCTATTTAAAGAAGAAATTATTTTCCTAAATAGATAAAAAACTTTAAGTAGAATAGCAGTAGTAGGAAGAGTCTGTATTCTCTGTTCAAAAAGCTTTTGGCATGTAACAGTAATCTGCACAATTGTTTACTTGTATCCTTGATACAGGAAGTATTGATTTCTATCCAAAACTCGATATTGAGATTTCACCAGAGAAACAGGTTTTTCAGGTTCTCTGGATAGATATTTTCGAGAAGGTAAAAAATAAAGGAACATTTTGTATGAATGTGTAGTTTGGGATAGGGGGGGTGTTCCTGAAAATCTTCGTATCGCATCCACGGAAGATACTGAACATATATACCAAACTTGGTATTTATTGATGCAGTAATTTGTATCACAAATTATTTAAATGTAAAGAGTGATTGTAGTGTGAATATGCATTATTGTGTGACATTGATTTGAGATATTTGTTGATTGTAATCATTGTTGAGAAGTGGGTTTATACGGCCTTACTGAAACTGACAATAATAGCGTGTAACAATGTAGCGAGGGGGTGAGCTTTTTATCATTATTAGAGACGAGCAAATGACGTCAGAGTGGCGTGTTTTTCTTAGAATTTGCGGGAACATTTTCCCTAGAGCATATGTTTTCGTAATTTTCATTGGATATAAATATAGACGCTAATGTTGGCGCGTTTTATTAACCAATAGCAGCTCGGTTATAATCTTTAGGCATATCGGGGTGTAGGAGTATAAAAAGGGCTAGGTCAGAGTCAAATTCGTCCAGTCCAGCGGAAATATTTGTGCATTACACGTCGCATGAATACATCGCACAGTTTATCGCTTCGCAGTTACGCGTAGTAGAGTTATGAAAAATCTCAAGTGTTGTAAAGTTAATTACACAAAAAGTTGAAGTACGCGAATTAAGAATGAGCAGTAAATAAGTTATTATAACAGTTTCAGTTTGGCGAGTGTCAAGATTAATATGTGAAAGTGCAAAATATTTACGACAATAAAAGTGTAAAACAAATTCTTCATCAGTGTTATCTTTGGATAAAAACTCCTTTCCGTTTACACACCTTGTATTAGATAAGTGCTCGACCAAAAAGATCATAGCTAGCCGGAGGACAGTGAACCCAAAAATTAAACACAATAACAGGCGCTCAGTAAATGATAACACGAAGTGACCGCGACAAATTGTCTTTTATACGTGCGGCAGATAAACAGTAGCATTCTTTCAAACCTAACAAAGAATACTGTCGCATATTTGGCTCCCAAACGTGGGGCAAAACACAAGTAAAAACAGATAATAATAACCGTCGCATTATTCATCTTTTGGTTTTATTATGCGCGCACGCCTTTCTCTAAGAATACATAAATAATAATAATAATAGTTTAATCAATTCTTTCCTTATTAATTCATTCAGTGGACCTCAAGTGGTAGAGAAAGTAAAAATGTTTGAAAAATTTAATGAGTGGGTGGCCGAGATTCAGGCACGTACTCGTGCACGGAAGGTTCCCAATGCGTATCCCGCCCGGACTGTCTCTAACATTTTTTTTTCTGGGGCTTCCTTAGTCATAAATACCTTAACTTAAACCTGGAACATTTTCCTCCGAAATTTCCTTTCTCAGTTATTTAATTTCATGCATCAACAGTGTCCACAGTCTGTGGTGCATTATACTGTAAAATTAAAGATTATTTATAACAGATATCTCACTTACTGTTCAATTTTTTTTAAGGTATTGCATAAAATAGCTTAAACGCGTAATATTTCTATCGTTTATCTACTTAGGAAATTTCGATAGAATGAATACTTAAAAAGTTACACAAATTTTTCATTGCTATTATACCATTACGTAAAAAGATTGCTTCAAGAAACAGTGTAGTTCCGGTCGCATTGCATAAGGGATGGACACAATTTTGTGTACTGTTCAACACTTTTGTTAGTTTCTGGTTTTTGTTAACTTCGCAGAAAAAACCGCTTTACTAACAGTTTTCGAACATCACATTTCATGTAAGTTGCACAAAAGGGAGAGAGAAAAGCGAGGAAGGTGAGGATAGAAAAGGAAAAAATCTCCATTTCTAACGCATTATCACGAACATAACTGAGAATTATGCTAATATAAAACAAAGAATCTCTTGAAGAAATACAGATAGCATCAAGTCGAATGGTATTTGCATTGTTGGAACAACAAACATGGAACAAAAGCATGTCTTTTACTTGTGAGAAAGTGTTAATTTTGATATTTTATATTGTTAACGTCTGAAGGAGGCGTTTGAGTTTTAGAAGTGTTGTAATTACTGCTACTTGACGTTGTGGATATCGGCTAGAGGAAAACCGGAAACCCTCATGTTGATAAAGAATGTTACGGCAGTCCATGGTTTGCTTCGCCAAGGTCATGGCTTTATTTTCTTTTTGTTTCTGTCCAAGGTGAACCAGTTGCCTTCGCGTCTATGATATTACTAGACACAGATAGAATATTTGAGTTGAACAAGCAACATAACTAACATTTCTTGTGTATTTCCATTCGGTAGTCTTTCGAACTTTGGAAAAGAGCACTTTTTGCATTTCGGAAAAAATAAAACAAGCCTTTTTATTTTAGCACTTTTCGGTATTTTAAACGGCGTGTTTAGTTTTTTGTTTAAACTTATTAATGGGAATTCCCTCTTTAATTTTAATGTTGATTTTATCTTTGAGACAAAATACTTATGTTTTAAACATAATTTTAAAAATGGTACTACATCTACCAGTTTATGCTGTGAAACCTGCATCACTTGAAATAAATAAATAAATAAATATTACATGAGACTGCTGTTCTTTCTACCAACTATTGTTACAAAAGCTTGTTATTCTAACTATTCAGTCGTTTATTATGGGGATAATCTGTAGGTTTGCTTACGTTGGGTTGTCTTTATAAGTATTATATTCACACACATTTAAGCTCGCGCTCATACTTCCAGACTCTAGGGAGAATAGGGAATAATCCTGACTAAAGAAAAATGCCCGTCCTCTAGCCGAGAATTGAACCCGGGACCAATGGATTTGGAAGCAAGCATGCTATCCACCATACCAAAGAGGCAGTGTAGTTATTTCTTATTAATCCAGGTAAACTTTTAATTCACATTTACGCTTTTCGTAGTGCAATGCAGCAGGTATAGCGAGTCAGATTTGTAAAGGGCGTATGTATCGCTATGTGATGGCTTCGAAAATCCATGCTCTTTGCATGACCACGAGAGAAAAAAAAGAAAAAAATTCTAATGCGTTGCATTCAGATGACTTATCTACTCACTCTTCTACAAACTATTGTTAAAAAACCTTATTATTCTAGTTATTTTTTGTTAATACAGATAAACTGTGAATTCACATTTACGCATTTCGTGTTATGATGCAGTAAGTAAGGGATAGTCAGACTTTTAAAGAGCATATCGCTATGTGATTACTTCGAAGTTCCATGCTCTTTGCATGACCTTGAGAAAATAACCAATAACGACTTCCAATTTGAGATAAGAATTAAGTGCAAGTCAAATTAAAGGAATTAATCAAAGGAGCAAATTATTAACTTCATCAAAAGAAGAAAAGGTAAAAAAAAAAATATTTTGCGCAAATTGTGCGTTTTAACAAGATTTTGTCTGTCTCTTACGGTTTATCAGTTATACAAATCTCTTTCAGAATGAAGAGGAATTTCAGAGGCTAGTCGTAGGAAATTCAAGATTCTACATATTTTTCATTTGTCATGCAAATATTTCGACATGCTGTTGTAATCAAAATTGTTTTGAGAAAATAAAACTTAACGAAAATTTTTGCATGTAAAGAGTAGTTTGGGGTGGAGAATTTTTTTTGAAAATCTTCGTCTCGCATTCTTGGAACATGCGAACTTAAATATGAGACAGAATGTGCCCGAATTAATTTTATGTGTTAATTTATTTAGTGTTTAATTTGATATATGAATGATGTGTGTATAATGTGAACACCATGTAAATAGCCATTTTTGTATAATGCAATATTTGTCTTATATATATATATATATATATATGTATAATGTTCCTGTGTCAATAGTTTAGAATGTCTTAAACTTTGCCGCTTGTAGAAAATATGCTATTCGCCTGTGCAGAGGAAACTGGGATCTTTTGTGTTAGTCTAAGGTAAGGTTTTATGACTTTATTTGTCTCCGCTCCGGAAGTATGGAGTGAGGAAAACATAACACAGAACGAAAATTACCGAGAGAAGCCCGGGAAAAAGTCGCGTGTTATATACAAACTGGCAAATAAGAATGTATATATAAATTAAATAATATTTAGCCACGCTGAGAGAACCGCGAAAATTCCTCCAAAGAGAAATCAGATCCTAAAATTTTAAGCGGGGGATCGTGGTCTTTAAATAGTAGAGATTTACCCCAAAATGAGGAGTTGACTTGTAGTTAAAGACGAGGAATCCACGCTGTTCCGGAAGACAAAGTTGGCGCTAATGGTGTTCTTTTGTGCGGACGTGTAAATGTGACCAATCACATATTAATTAACAATGTATCGGTGATTCCCGAGTTCTATATAGTGATAAGTGAACAGGAACATCTGAGCTCCCTTGTACCACTACCGAGATCGACGAGCTTATTAGCAATCCTGATAGCCAAAGTCCATGCAGACATCTCCGCTGTGTACCAACTAGCCAGGATAACAGCGAGAATTACCGTACAATTAAATCAACCAGCCAGGGCAACAAGATGAAGCCACGTCGGATGGAGAACTTAAAACAGGTACAGTGAATTTTACCATTACTTCTCCTGTATCTACCACTACACCGCGTTTGACTCCAACCCGCGCGAGCGAGCATCGAACCCGGGTCTGCAACCAACGGCGCAGTCATCGAAGCATAGAGGGGCGACAACTGACACAAATATCATAGTTTGGTATTTAAACGACTCTTAGTATTTGAGTTATATGTTCATGAATACACACAGCACACCGAACTTTTTCTAAAAATGCGTTTCTGTTTTGAATTCACGGAGTCTCAAAACATGTATATCAGCTGAAATTTTAGTATGGAATTTTTGGATGTAATGCAATACTTCCTCTACTGACTATAGGTAAGAGGTAGAGAAAGTAGAATACGAATAACGACTTCCATTTCAGAAAAGTGTAAGCATTTTAATCCATATCGTTAGAACCTTTTTTGAGAAATTCAAAATTTTCGAAACATTTTCCATGTAAAGGGTAGTTTGAGGTAAGGGTTTTCTTGATCTTCGTATCGCCCCTTGGAATATTCTGAGCTTCTAGTTTTTGAGTTATGCATTTCACACACACACGCGCGCGGGGACCTTTTTCTACTTTTTTTTTATTCAGGGAGTCTCAAAACGTGTATTTATGGTTACACCTGTATCGAATTTTTGTGTGGAACACAATACTTCCTCTACTTGCTATAGATAAGTGGTAGAGAAAGTAAAAATCATAACACCTACACACTTTGGAGTAGAGGAGTAAACTGCAGCCCATCTTTTAGGGGAAGTTTTGCTCTACAAATTGGTACTAATATTAAGTATGGCAGTTTTTGTGTACTCAAGTCATATGCTTTTTGTTTTGTTTTTTTCTTCAAATATATACATTTTGTCACTTTGTTTGAACAACGTTTCTGAATGACATTGTCTATTATTACTGAACTAATTTAACAATTTAACTTAAATTAAATTTTAGAATGATAAAAGGCACCTGTAAGTGTTGTTTAGATTGCTTTGGTATTAACATAGCTGTTATTAGTTAAAAAGTAATTGCTCATCTATTTAATAAATTATAATTGATTGTATAATTAAGAAAATAACCCCATCTTTAATGAGCAAACTTATACAACTGAATAAAAGCAGATTAGTGAATTTAGAAGGCATGCATCTGTATCTTGTAAAAATTTCATGTAATATCTTGAATAGTTTCTGAGATAACGGGTCATGGATTCAGCAGATTTAACCTTGCCGGGATAAGGCTTTTAATCTATCCTTCTATCCTAATCATTCTTATTACGATGCAACTGCAAATGACAAAAAATGTGTGATAAAATCATTGGCAATAAAATAAATGTTCTTTTCAACCATGCTTCTTTCCAAAGATTTGAAGGGAAATATTTATTTAGGCTTTTATTTGCTTCCTCGAGGAACAATATAAATATTCTTGGTATACGAATTACGTACAGAATACCAGGAAGGTTAAAACGAAGATAATTAAACATATCCTACTGAAAGCAATAAAGTCTTGGGATTTTTAGAATTAACGGGAGTTTAGAATTGAGTATGTGGGAGAGGTGAATGAATACATCATTAAAACTTGAGCATTTGTACGGAGTTGTTATCCGTTATCGTTTCACGGTAAGAAACATGAAAATCATTTCAACTCATATCACATTTGGCACAATATTTGTGTTTTTGTCGCAGGAAAAGGATTAATCAAGTCTGGTGTGCACTGAACCGATGCATAAAACATGCGATGTGTATAACGTGGTCAAGGTCATGGCTATCTCTCTGCCCCGGTGACCATAAAGTTGTCGAATTATTTCTTTCCAGAAAGTTCTCATAGAAAATGTGATCCATTACATGGAAATCTTATCACAAGGTTGTACCGGTTTTTATCTCCTCAGAACGAATTGAAACAAAACTTACAGTTTAAGTTGTTCATAACAAAAACGGTGGTGTGAGCCACTAACTTGATAACTTGACTTCTAATATCTACATACTAATGGCTAAGAGCGAAACTTTGGTCACGTAAAGAAGAAAAGAAATTATAAATTAGGGCCCATTTGAATCATACAAGGGCATCACCATATACGATTACTTATTTAACATTCAGCAACAGTTTTTATAATTTTAATAAGGGGATATATAACCCTTCAAACTGCTGAACATTTAGATACGGCCTTATAATACTAATTATGGCAACATCTCCCTAGTAAAATTAGCTAAAATTTCGAAACAGTAGTTAAGAATTAAGGGAATGAATTTTCAAATGTAGTGTAGCTATAAGAGCATATAGTGTTGAATTTTGTAACTTTTATATTTTGCACTGAAACAATTTAAAATTTTATCATAAATTTGTGTCATTAACATGCTGTTATACTACATTTGAACGGTATCTAGCTATCAGTATTTAAGTAACTTTAGTCTTATATAATATTCTCCTTGTGTTGCAATTTTTTTTCTGTTCTGAATTGTGAAGGTAATGTAAACCCATAAAAATAAAAATTGCTATAAAATTTGTAGACTAGATAAGTATATTTCAATCTTCCCATGCTTAACATTTTTATTTCAGCTAATTATTTGTTTTACTTTTAATATACCTTGCAAAAGAAACTGTTCAATATGTTTATTACATGTGTTTATTCTATTTAAACACATTTTGCAAGTATACCAAAGGGTATGTCAGAATTTGTTGCGCAAGAATCAGTTTACAGAATGAAGATTCCACAAAAACGGGTAGAAACCAACCTTAAAATAAGCTCAGGAGGTAACCCGCATTCGGGAGGCGTCCCGTGTTCAAAACCCGGAGTCGACCAATCTGACCGAAGGTTTTTCGTGTCGTCCTCCGTGATGTAGTGGTTACCATGCTAGCCTCTAGTTCCGAGGTCGCGGGTTCAAACTATGTTTTTTTTTTTTTTTTCGGGTGTGAAATTCCTTACCATGGCTTCTTTCGGAAGGGAAGTAAAACCGGTGATCCCATGTCGTATATTTACGGCACGTAAAAGAATCTCGATCCTGATAGAGGCCTCTGAGCAAAATTTCCGTCGCTAAGGATCGTAGTAGTTAAAGAGCGTCCATAAATAAAACTCTATGTTTGTAGTTCTTTTTTCGCGGTTTTCCTCGGTCGAAGGCGAATGACGGCTTGGATAATTTGATCCGCGAATGTTTCTATCATCCCTTTCATCATTCCATTTCCTACTCCTTCACCGCCATACCAAGCATTGGGCTGATCACTCATCTTGGATATGCTTTGATCCACAGTTTGCTTGTTCCTGAAAGGCTGCTGATCCAAGACATTGGGCTTGTAAGTCCTTAGGGGTGTAAGACATACAAAGAGGAGGGTAATTAGTTAAAGAAGATATCTCAGAAAATGCCTGTACCATTCAACGATATTGTAAGTACTGCTGCTGCTTCTG